>OZ010582.1:104887474-105073173 GCA_963932145.1 Acanthosepion lycidas | reverse complement strand
ATTGATTTATTGAACATACACACACAGTGCACCAAGTAATGGAGAACAATTATTTTATAAAGAAAATGTTTAATAGAAGAAAAAAAAAATTCCATAGATTTTCCAAAATATTTAGGAAGAAAATCCCAAAATACAGCCAGTGATTGCATAATTAAGCTAGGTGGTTATTATTCATGTGGGTTATCATGTCAATGTTCGATGATATTCAAGTTTTCAATATTATAGGGCCACTGGTTGATCTCCCTCTTGACAATGCCCTAAATATAGTAGTTTTTAAAAGTCTTGTTGTATAGGGATTTTATTTATTTTTTATACATTACAATGTATTAAAGGTTGTGTTCCTTTAACTATTTAACAGAAAGAAGATGTCACATCTCAAATGTAAAATTGTTGTATGATAAAGAAAAAGAATATGTACATTTTCAACAGGGCATTTCAGCTCCTAGTTATATCCCTCTATTCCAGATTTTCCACCCAAAGAAACTGTCTTCTATGATATGTGCTAAGAAGTTACCATTTTATTCTTTAGTGGAGCCAGCACAAAATTCCACATCATTTCTCCTGTTCTATTTCAAGAAAAGGACCATCTCCAAATTGCTGTGGCTGGCAGCTCATGTTATAAGTACATTGTGCTTTTTACATATCTTAGAAGCTGTCATTATTAATGCTCTCAATACATCTGAAAGAGAAATAAGAATGTTAAATTTTTTTTTCATATTATGTTAATTGACTTTCATTAAAACTGTTCTCAAATATATGGTGCAGCTTGTAGCTGTGTGTGTGCGTGTGTGTGTGTGATGTTGGTAGACTTTTGTTAAAGTGTGAAGGCCCAACAATTCAAGTTTAAAGGTAAATTGCTAGACTACAATCACAGATGATTATAGTAATGAAGGTTTGTGTAGAATGACCACAATTTTCATAAAAACTGGTAGATTGAGATTTTTCCTTCTCCTTGACTGGTTGTCACTTAAAGCAACAGGGACCAATCTGGCTTTCTATTTGACCCATAGCTAATAGATGGATTCATGCCCTTTTCAGGTGCATTTACCTGAAGTGAACAAAACGGAATCGATCGACTTGGTAATTTCACTATTTGCACATCCACAAGTGTGTGGTGTGAGGTGTGTATTATATATAAATTTACCTGATAAATCAATTATATCCACCTTACTGCACACCTGTTCCAAATGATTTTCCTAATGTTTTCAATGAAAGAATAAAAAAAAACTACCAGCTTAAGTTTGCATCTCGTGTTATTTAATACTGATCTTTTCTTCAATGATCAAATTATTCCCACCACACAGTAAATGTGATATAACACATGTTCAAACTTCTTTTTCATACACTAAAAGATTGATAAAATAATAAAATGGTAACTTAGCACATATCATAGAAGACAGTTTCTTTGGGTGGAAAATCTGGAATACAGGGACAGTTATCCAACTGAGAGCTGAAATGCCCTGTTTAAAATGTACATATTCTTTTTCTTTATCATACAATAATTTTACATTTGAGATATGACCTCACTTCTTTCTGTTAAATAGTTAAAAGGAACAAAATCTTTAATACATTGTAATGTATTAAAAAAAAATAATAAATAAAATTGCTATACAACAAGACTTACTTTTAAAAATCAATTAAAAAAAACAAAAAAAAACAAACTTTCAACCAAACACTTAAAAGGAATCATCAATCAGGCAACCAAAACAAACACTGGGCACACATGATCTTTTATGCATAGCCTTCTTGTTTACAGAGGATATATTAATTATATAATTGGATAGTACAAATATTACTATCACTGCCAATGTCATACTCCTATCATCTTACTACACAACTCAGAGTATATGAATAGGTAAAGTACTGAGCATTATACAAGATATATCAAAGTACCAAAATATAAGATCACCTATGAGATTAACATCAGGTCACTCACAAGTACAATGGTAATGATAACATTATCCATTTCCTTACAAGGAAATATTTGGTATTCACTGACTGAGCAGTCAGTCCTGCTTGCAGTTGAAATTTATAAAATCTTTCTATTAAAACAATTTATCAGTAAAATAGGTTCCTCAAGTAGCTGTTATTTATATTTCTAGTGTTGATAGGAACTTCCTCCCTTGCCTTTTGTTTGAGGTAATGTGGAACATTAATATTTTGATTATGTCCTTATTCTCTCTGAGTTACATATATTATCCATTCTAATTGTTGCTTCTATTAAAAGTCCTCAAATGATATGGTTTGTTATCTGGTTCAGTTCTTTGTGATTCTGTAATGCCAATCCACAAGGTTTGAAGAAGGATTGTCCTCATCAAGACCGACATGCTTCCCTTGCTCAAAGCCATTTTTAAAAATTGATCTGGAAGAGTGGTTGTATTCAGTCAACAGTTATTTCGGAACAAGCTGCATGATATCTATATGAAAGTATTTATCTGACAAGATTATTTATGAATATAAAAGTTTTTCAGTTAATGTTTTGATTATATAGAAGCTTACAGTGTTGGGAAAAACTACTCCTAGAACAGACCATTTTTTGTTCAAATTATTTTCTATATTAAATTTGTTATAATTGTGCCATACAAAGAAATATTTGAAGTATTTGCTGTTTACTGATTCCACATCCTGAATTTTTATGATCAATTCAGGACATGTGCCACTGCTGCTTTCATTCCAATTCCAGATCATAGTTTGTTTTGGAAATGTTTATCTTGAGATGGGTTGCAAGTGAAGCAGAAACACAAATTAAGTAGAAGCAGTTGATTAATTTGTTTTTTATGGCTGATCAACATTTGTGGGTTATTTCAAGCTGAAATATTCTGGATTGTAAAAATAATACATTTTGTGAGTGAATATTGCATTAACAATTTTTTTTTTTTTTTGAGAAAAACTATGATTTTTCCAGATATAAGTATTAATTAACCTATAGGCGTGTGTGTGTGTGTGTGTGTGTGTGTGGTGGGGGGAATGAAGTGACATTTCTCCAAGAGTATTTGCATGTAAGTATAATGAACCTGGCTGGAATTCAAACTTGGCTCTCAGATTTTTCATTCTGAGCCACCATCCATTATACCACCTCAAGTACAAGCGAAGTCAGTTATTGATAATAGTAATGTTGTATTAAGAACATGTGAAAAAAAAATATGAAGCATAGAAATTCAAAATATAACTGGAGACGGAGTTCTAATTTGTAAATTATTTGCTACAATCTTACCTAGACTAAAACAAGTTACAGCATCAACTATATTTGGAACATCCATTTGATAGAAATCTAATTTTGCTACAAGAATTTAATCTAACCCTCCAAGAAGTAGAACAACTGGTCATATGAACACCTACAGATACACATTTGATGATACAGGAGTGTCAACAATGAAAACAAGAGTTAATCTCTCATATTTAATTTTTATCAACTCCTGATTTCATCAATGACTATCGATCAGTATGCATCTGTGTGGCCCTGGTCTATCATCCAAATTGTGGACCTTACATTCTCCCCTTTTACTGCTAGAGTGGATGCTTTCCCCACAAGTAAATTCTAGCTACAGCTGTGCTTATCATGTGGATGAGCAGGAGGTCATCTGTCAACCTGGCACTTGATCTTTTTAAAGGACAGAGTGCTATGTCTATTCTGGTATGATCTGGTGTAAGAGAGAGACTACATATTTAAGTTAAACATAACTCTTGGCAACATGAAAATGAAAGATTTTTTTTTCATAGAGATTCAAAGTAAAAAAAAAAAAAGAAAACTTTAATGAAATTATACTAAAAGCATAGAATCTAAAAATGTGCTTGAAAAGCAAAAATATCAAAACTTATCTATTTTCTTATTTATGCTAAATACTTTCTGGATATTCAACTATCAAGTTGAAATGAAAGTTCTGTCTGATTTTATTGTGTATATTATAAATGAAGATACTAATGCTTATAGAAATATTTAATCATCACTATAACCTCCACTGCTTTCTAGAACCTCATTCCATCTGTCAACAAGTTTATAGATGTCATATTTGTAAAATTCTTTAGGTTCTAATGTAAAATATGATACCAACTCATGTTCCTTTTCATTTAATGTCAACCATAAGTCATCCAAATTGTTCTGGAAAACCCTAAATTAGTGATAGTCAGAAGGCGCAAAATTCAAGGGAAATGGAGGATGAAGCAGTTTTTCCCCAGTCAATCTCCTCAAAGCAATCTTTAGTCATCTGTGCAGTGTGAGGAAGGACATTATCGCGATGAAGATTACTCCATTTCTTTTGAACAAAGATGGATGTTTTCTGTCCAAAGCTGCTTTCAAACAACAAAGTTCTTGGCATGGTCTTCTCTGGAGCAAGTTCTCTCAGTTACTGTTCCCTCAACTGATCCACTGACAAAGGTACTTAGCATTATGGTAAAGGATCTATTTCTCATCATCAGTCACAAGCCAGTTCAAAAAGTGCCCTCGAAGTTGTTGCATAAGCAATTGTAATAATCAACATATTGTTGATAATTATCTGAAGACAGGTTGTGCAGGATTCATTTTCCAATCATTGAAACCTTTCTAATCCCTTTCAACTTACATTGGACTGTCATATGACAAACATTAAATTTCTCACCAAGTTCCATAGATATAGTGGCAGGATTTCATGTAACAGCAGCAGCTTCCAAATCCTCTGAATTAGATTCTTTTGAAAGATCCTCGCTTAGCTAATCCTCTAGACTAAAATTCTAGAGTTTTGAAATAGGAAATTACCTTCTGCAACTTCTTTCACTCAATGCATTGATGCCATAACTGTATTGGATGGATTTTGCTATTGCACTTGATTTAAAACCTTTATGGAACTCAGTACAATGCTTCTAAATTATCCTTTAATTAGGATGAACATAGGGGTAATTTCTGAACTATATTATGAATAATCTAATCTGAAAGAAAAAAATAAATTACTTGTAGTAGCATTACTAAACATAAATAGGTAATACTTTAATAAATTTTGTTTCAGCATTATGTCCTCAAAAATTGAACAGAACATTTTGTTCCAACTTGATAAAAGTCAAATTAAGAATTGATCCTCTGCTTTCTCCATGCTATGAATGAAAAACTAGTTTTTAATATACACATATATTTAGACTTTAATTTATTTTTTCATCTGCAGATCCAATAGTAATTTAAGTGTTCCATTAACATTTTTTTAGTATAAATAGGTTGTAAGAGTCTACTACACAAACATAGGAAATTTACCCATCTCTACATAGTAAACTCTTCTGGTGTTGTAGAAAAGTGTGATACACTCATGGATACACACATTTTGTGTTCATTGATAGTTTAAATACAAGTAACATATCCACAGGAATTTATTTTACTTAATTTGTTATATATAAGCAGATTATAGAAACCCAATATCTTTTACTGTGCCTATTATTGGTTAGTTTATAAAGATACTCTCGAAAACCAAACTCTCAAATAAGGGTGTTGGTTCTATTAAATGTAGCCTTAGTACACATTTTGTATTTCTCCTCCTCCCAGGTTCACAACATTCCCCAATGATTGTTAAACAAGATGCCACAAGATGTTTTTAGTTTTCTTCTATGATGCTTTGTCTGATTAAACTGTGTGTCATGTATGCAATTAAAAATCAATGATTACTATATCAATAAAAGAAAACTTAAGATGAAAGAAAGTACTCATCAAAAATTGATATGGGTTAACAATACTGCAATTCAATAAAACAAATTAATGTTATTGCTACTAATCCTAAGGTAAAAACAAATATGGTGCTGAGAGAGTCTGGGAAGCATGAAGGGTAGGTTTAAAAGATTAGATTTTTATCTTCTGTCAAGCTGTAGATTTCTTGTAGCTCAATTGGTAAGAGCAGCTGATGTGTTTAATCATGTTTCTTGAGATGTAAAGAGATAAGAGTTTAAATCTTACCATGAAATTTATTTCTAATTTGCACTGTTCACATACAATTATATATTGGCTGCTGGGTAAAAGTCACAATAAAAAATAAAATGATAATAAAAAAGACAAGTAAAATTAAGATGAAGAAAAAAAAAAAAAAATAGATGAAAATGATAGAAAAGTTTGTAAAACTATAAAGCCAGAAATACAAATCATTTTTCTGAAAATTTTCAATTTAGTTTGAATCCAGTACAGAAATCAGGAGTATTGAACTAAACAGAAGAGTGGACTTAAATGAATATACCACTGGATTGGGTACCTCAAGGCAGTGTAATGGTTAGCAAGCAAGTTGTGCTGGAACAATTACGAATGAATAGCAAGTTTGTTCCTCATTGGGTGACCCATACTTTTGGCCTTGTGACACATCTAAGCTAGGCTTGGAAAATCACTATACCACTGGATTAAAAAGCAAAAAAACTTTTTTTTTTTTTTTTTTTTTTTAAATTAGAAACATAAAAATAATGGAATACTGACAAATTAAAAAAAAATCTTTATCTGTTCTATGTTTATGCTAAATATGGCAGCGGGGAGAAAAGAAAAAAGAAAAAACATACTTTTGTTGATTCTCTTGTTGTTTGCAACACTGAAAAAGAAAGAAAATGTTGTTAGGATTGTAAAGTAATAACATTTGCAAAGTAGACAACTTTTAGAAAAAAAAAAAAAAAAAAAAAAAAAAATTATATATATATATATATATATATATATATATATATATATATATATATATATATATATATATTCTCAGTAAAGAATAATTATTTACTTTTTCCAAAGCCTGCAAAAATAGTCATCATTGGGGATTATTTAGTTTGAAACCATAATTAATACACTTTTTAAAAACTTTCAATAACATTAAAAGTCTCGTTATGAAAAAGAGATAATTGATTTGTTAATTTGGCACTTAGTAAATATCAACAGTTTATCTATAATAAAATCTAAATGAAGTGTGTTAAGGCAATCCTTAATGATCCCCTTGAGTGGTTGCATAATAAAACTAACTTTTTTCCTATTGGATATCCCAGCTCCAAAAGGCTGGTACATATTACTTTTGATAGAAATTTATGATATTAACAATTATGCAAGTGATGTCCTTTGATTTGCCTTAGGCTTTTGATGCAAGTTGTATACAAACATATTTGCTTATTTTTACTCAAAATGGGCCTATACTCAAGAAAAGTTTGGCTAAATGTTCAGGAGTCATTGGTCAAAAATTAATGCAAACATTACTGAAAGAATGGAGCTATTCTATATATAATGCAGTATTTTTTAATCAATTAATTTTTCTCTGTTGGTTCTGTTATTAAATTAATATACCTACATCATATTTTCTAGCAAATGCAGTGGTTTTTATATTACTCAAAAATTATTTCTAATTTATTCAAGTATACAACTACTTAGTATATTCATTTTAACAGTTAAATAAAGCTACTTGCCCTTTTGACTCTTACCTGTATAACAAATTGAAAGTTAGACTACATTTTCTTTGATTTTGTCTTTCTCTAGCAATATGACAAACATCTATCATTCATTCGATATTTATTTTTACCATATTAAACGTATAATTATGGTTTATACAAAAAAACTTCCTAAGAGGTAAATGAAAGGGTTTCCACAGTAAAATGTCCAAGAACTACAGATTCCAGTCATTGATATTGATCTCTTCCATATTTGGGATTCATTACTGAAACAGCAAATGCAATATTTTTTTTTCTTGTCCAAAGTTACATTTTCAACTATCAAGACAATCCTTAACTTGGGCCTGCCTAGACAGTGCATGTAGCTCTTTAGGCACTGGGGGTAAACTGTCAACACACCAAAGAATTGGATTGAGAAATTAAGTTTTTTTCTTTTTTAAAGAACTGTTTACTTTTACCTTTGGATTAAGTTTATTATTCAAGATACTGAAATAATGTTTGTTTATTTTATTTGAACTTGCAATATTTTATCTTTAAACAAACTTTTTCAATGTGAAATTCACAAGTATCATTAAGAATTTTATCACAAAAATAAAAAGTTAATATAAATTAATATTTTTCCCAATGGTATTGTTCTTCAACAATGACGATATTAAGTATAAAATTATTTTTTTTTTGAATAATTCATTTTGCTTTAGTGGAACAGGTATTTTTATTTAATAAGCATGTTGAATTTTCCTGATGTTTATAAATAAACTAGCAGCATGGCCCGGTGTTGCCCGTGCTTGATTCAAAAATCGTACGACTCATACAGCAATCGTTATCACTTGACTTAAAATATTTTTGCCCTTCCTTGCCTTTAAAGGAGTGCCCTTTGCCGTGCTAATGTTGCTACATGCCTTACTTCTTGCCTATCTCACACTGCAAATTTTTTCTAAGCTCAATACTAAACATTAAATCTGTTACAAAAAAAAGAACTAAACAAAATGAACACAAAACGATCAGCTTTAAAAAAGGACTCGTAACTGGAAAAACTGAATGAATAAAGAATGTTAACAACAAATACTTTTTCACACCCAACCCAGTTCTGCGGAATCAGAATCAACGTTGAGTTTAAGCAAGCGAATGAGCCAATTGGAGTAAAGTGCCCTGCAGATTTAAATTTTTCCCCACTTGTGACGATTGCAGCTATTGATTTTTTTGCATGCTAGCATGCTAGTTAACATTTGTGTCAGTCAGCTGTTGGCTCTCACGCTGGCCAATAGAATCTTCCTGCCTATTCGTGGCAGCCAGCTATAGGCTATCACTCTGGCCAGTAGAAAATGGCTGCAAACTACATGAAAACTGCTGTAGAAGCATGAAAAAAAATCGATTATTTCCACTATGGGAGTTGGGAAATGCAAAGTCAGTCTTGGCCTTCCCGCTAACTTGGAGCATGTGCATGTAAATTTTGGTGCAAATCCATCAAAAATTGCAGCTGTGCATTCATTACACACACACACACACACACACTGCCTTTTATAGATAGAGATAGAAGACATTAAAAACAAAGGTAACACTTTTCATTGCAAAATTAATGAAAAATGATACTTAAAGAATTTGGCAATAAATTCAATAAATTTAATATTTTACAACAATTAAAAATATACCACAAACATGTAAAGGAGAAGACATTGTCTTGTCAATATGGTCTCTTTTTAGTTTATTATATTTTGTTTTTGATTATTTTAAACTGTAAAATTCACACAAAAAATGCAATTATTAAGAATTTTCTCACAGAAAGTTAATTTTTTTCTTTATGTTATACTAATGAATATCTTGATTATAAAATTCATTTTTTAAGGAGTAATTTGTGTTTTCTTTATGAAGTATGTTGATAAGCAAGAAAACAAAAACAATTTTTTTTGCACAGCTAATTTTCCAAAATGAATACAGAAATTTGCTCATTTGAAAAAATTTAAATAAAAATTTAATATTTTTTCTATGATATTATTCTTTATAAACATTGATTTTAAAAAATAATTATTTACACATGGGTATTTAAGAAAAAAAAATTATGTTGAATTTTACTAGCATTCTTGTGGTTAAAAATGTAAAACAAAAAAATTAACCAGTTTAATATTTTTAAAAAATATATCGTAAAAAAATATTAAACTGGTTATTTTTGTTTAGGTAATTGTATATAGGGGAATAGGTGATTGATCTGCATGCCCCCATAAAATACGATTAACCAAAAAATTTAATGAGGAAGGTTTAGTTCACTATGTAATTTCAACATAAAATGGACCCTGATCAGTGAAACAATTTTGGAAATCTTTTGAAAGCACATAATTCCTTAAAGACAATGGATAATAACACAAGATGACAAGATCCCACATCCATACAAACTTTAAAATTCTTAATTCTGAATCCTAAACCCTCCAGACCTTAGAATATAAGGTTCATACACTTTTTAGAAGCACCATGTAATTTTTATAAAATAATATTCTAAGTTAATATTTTTTAATTTCAGTACCCCAAAAATCTTTCTCAAAATAGTAAAAAAGTACTGTGTAACACGTTGTCATGTTAACTATGACTAACAAAATAAAGTATATTTTGTCTTCCCCAAGATCAGAATAAGTGAAAATGGTTAAAGGCTATACTTCAAGACCACTCCTGACAAACAAAACATTGTTGTTAGTGAAAGGTATTTTCCATCTGATTATGAAACCATGATTATTAAAGGAAAAGTATGACCCAAAAATCCATCATAATATTTGATCATTTGCTATAAGTGTATTAGCTAGTCGTCACCTAAAACTAACAAATAAAATTTCTGCTTCTGTGTAAAATGATGAGTTGGCAGTTTCTAGAAAAAGTCAAAATCCTCACTTTTGAAAAATTGTATCAGCATATTGATCAATAGGATTTTGTGTCAGCAGTTACATGCTATAAATCAAACAATCAGCTGTTATTTCAATCTGTTGATATTTTTTGTACTAGAAGAATTCCAATGTATTTTAATTAAAATTTTTGAAAATTTGAGATTTGAATATTTTAAACTCCAATAATTTGTTTTAATAAGCAGATCTATCACACTTTTATTTAATACACAAAATACATTTGAAAAATTTAAAACTGATTCTTAAAGATAATTTTGAAAAATGTCATTGCAAAAGTTTACACCCCCTTTCGAATGTCTTCAGCTAATACTTTGTGGATGATCCTGCTGTGCCAGTTACAGCCTGCAGATGCCTTGGGTAGCCTTCCATAAGCTTGCTGCAGTGGTCTACTGACAGTTTTTGTCCTTCATGGCAGAACTTCTTGAGCTGTGTCAGATTGGATGGGGAATGTTGGTACACAGCCTGCTTTAGATCTCACCATAGATTTTCTATAGGATTGAGGTCTGGAGACTGGCTGGGCCACTCCCAAACTGTGATTTTCTTGCTAGCAAACCAAGCTTTAGTGCTTTTTGACACATGCTTGGGGTCGTTATCTTGTTGAAACTTGAAATTGCGACCCAAGCGCAGAGCTCTAGCAGACTTCAGCAGGTTTGCCTCCAATATTTCTTGTTGCTTGACACTGTCCATGACATCTTGGATGGTTACCAACTCTCCAGGCCCTGCAGTTGAAAAACAGCCCCAAAGCATGATTGAGTAACCACCATGCTTTACAGTGTGGACAGTGTAATGAGGTTGGTGAGCAGTGCCTTTTTCCACCAAACGTAGCACATCGTATTTTTTCCAAATAACTCGACTTTGGTCTCATCTGACTACAAAATCTTTTGCTACATGGTCATGGAATCATTGATGTAACTTTTGGCAAATTTTGGCCTAGCTTGCTTGTGCATAGGCTTCAGAAGGGGCCTTTTTCTAGCTACCCTCCTTTGCGGTGCAATACTCTGGAAATTGTAGATGCATGGATATCTGTCCCAGTACTGGAAACTGAAGCTTTCGAGTCTTCCAGTGTTGCACTAGGGTTGGAGGTTGCCTCCTGGACCAGTTTTGATTTTGCTCTTCTGGTAAGTTTGCTTGGTCTCCCAGATCTTGGTAGGGTAGCAGTGGTTTTATGCACTAACCACTTCTTAACTACAGTTTTAACAGGGCTTAGGGGCAATTCTAAAGTTTTTGTGATCTTTTTATAGCCATTATTTTCATTGTACTTTTGAATAAGGCTTTTAAGTTCCTGAGACAGAGGCTTGCCCATTTTCTTTCCCAAGTTGGACACCTTGTGTTTACAATCAGAATCCAAAGACCAACATACCAAGAAACCATGTGGTGGCTGATTTTGTAGGCAGTTAAATCACCTTATATAGCAAAATAATAGACTGGTTAAGTTTGTTTGTTTGTTATGGTAGAATGCACATATCACATTTGATTGTTCTGGATTGTATACATCAATGATAAATTATGTGATAACAGTATAATATCTGGGTGGGGATGTATACTTTTGCAAAGACATTTTTCTAAGTTATATGATTTCAAGAATCAGTGTGAAATTTTTAAAATGTAATTTTTATATCAAAGGAAAGTGTGATGGATCTGCTTATTATTTAACAATGATTGAAACTGAAAAAAATGTGTTGTTCCCTGTTAAATTATACAAAATATATTAATTTTCAAAGGGGGGTGTAGACTTTTGCAAGCCACTGTGTCTGTGTGTATATATATATACACACACACGCGCAGTATATATATATATATATATATATATATATAAGCAATTTTTTCTCTTTCAAAAAGTCAAATATCAATGTTTCAGCACTGGTCACAAATCAATGAAGCAATTCATTATCTTAGTAACATGAAAATTGATAACAAAAAAATATTTAAAATGCACATTAATGTTATGTCACTACAAAGGATTGTGACAAAACATTGATTCTGATATTCTTATCAAAGTATTTGAATACTTTGTTACATCTTAATCATTATATAACAGATATCAGGATGACTAAGTTACTCAGTGTGAGAACATTACCAGCTTTGACATCAGAAGTTTCAAAATTAGATGACTTTAATTTACTTGGTGATATTTTAGTGAAATCTCTGAAAATCAGAAAAAGTGTATTTTAGTTGATGAAGTGTATGTCAAGGTTGCCCTACAATATCATGGAGGAAATTTATTTGGTTTGGCTGAAAATATTGAGGTATTAGCAAAAACAGCATTGGACATTATGGTAAAATGTTTAAATGAAGGACCAAAAATTTTATTTAAAAATGACCCATCAATCTTTTTTTCAAGAAATTTAACAATGTTTTTAATAAGCCTTAGATAACTAAAAATGGCTTGTGCTTACTTTTTGATTATGTCCTCCTTTTTAAAAATATTCAGAATAACTAGATTACTGAACTTACTTCTGAATTATTGTCTTATTCTGGAGGCAAAACGATGACAGCAAAATGGGAAATTGTAAAAGGTCTTTTTGAGTAAGAAAAAAATTCACTAAGTTATTGAAACTAACTGATGTAGCAGTTTAATCAAAACCTGTCGAGAAACAAAATGTTTCCCATTGTTTAAAAATATTTTGTGATCAAACTGTAGCCGCCATTAAAAAACACACCCATTATTAAATGGGGAGGATACTACAGAAACAGTTAATTTCATTGAAAAGTTAAAATTTTGGAAAATTGTCTGTGTCAAAGAAATTTATGGTGATACTAAGAAAAATGATCCACTGAAAAAGATGATATCAGGTTTAGATGATGAACATTTGTTATTTCTAATTCTGGAAATAAAATTACAAAAAATGGGAGGAAATCAAGGAAAAAGAATGAAATCATTAACAAGAGATACTATTAGGTTGGTGCATAAATAATGACGTAATAATGTCGTTTTTTGACATTAAAAAATACGTCAAAAAACAACATTATTACGTCATTATTTTTGCACCAACCTAATAGTTTAATCATTGAACATACATGCAATGGCTTAATTGATATTTGTAAATATTTGCTAAATGGTGGGTTTAATTTTGTTATGCTTGGTGAATTTACCACAGACTATTTAGAAACTGAATTTGGATAATTAAGACAAAATTCTGGAGGTGCATATCTGATAACAGTACAAAATGTTATTAAAAAATTTAAATATTGAAAAAATAAAACTACTTCTTGAATTAAATGCTGAAGTCAAAGAATACAACTTTGATCCTGGCTGTAATTGCTCAAAATGTGGACATTTGCTGGATGAAATGGGATGTAAAACATTTGATGACCTTGAAACTAGGATCCCTAAAAATATTAAAATGTCACTTTTGTATATAGCAGGTTATCTTATAAGAAAAGATTGTCCCACAGAAGAGGAAATATTGAATAATATTAGTTTTTATTTTCAAGAACATGGACATTTTTAAAAGAAATAGATTGTGGTAATTTAAAAATTCCACTGGATACCACAGTGATACCAGATATTATTTTCAATTTTCCCTCTTTTTACATATTGGTTAACTCCCCAAATTATCCTGTTAATTTTTATTTTTAAAACTATGTGTACTGATAATATCTATTATTGTACCATAGTGAAATAAGTATTTTCATCTGCTGTGAAACAAATTGTACAAGTAACAGAAATCACAAGAAATTTGTTAAAAGATCTTCAAAATTATTGTTTCTCTGAAATTCACATTTTTTTTATAAAGTATTTTAAGACTTTCTTGATAAACAATTTTGTAAAATGTTGAAATTGCTTTCTGATTGTATTATACAATTTTATATATTATATAATCAATTGGTATAAACAAATTAACTCATTATTTTTGCAATATTATCTAAAGTTGATAATTAAATAATTAATGGACATTACTAACAAGTTCTTACTAAAAATGTTCTCAATAATTGTTATTTAGTAGTAATTTAGGTATCCACATATCCATTCCCCAGTTGTGGTCCTCAGATGCATGGTTGCCAGGTCTGGTATAAGGATCACCTTGTATAAAATCAATACAAAAATGGATACATAAATGAAGACTTCAATGATTTAATTTTGTTATAAGCAAAATATTTTGTATTGTAAATCAATTTTATTTCCTCTTTGTAAAATAATACCCATTTAGGGGGGAAAATTACTTTGCAAATGGTTAAAGAAAAGAAAAAAAATAAATAAAAGAAAAACATAAATAAAACAATGATGCACAGTTAGGCTATATATATATATATATATATATATATATATACAATTTCTGAAGAATTAATGGATTTATTTTTAATCCAACTTTTTATTACTTCAAACATTATTTTTAATATATACGGCCATGGATGAAATTATGGAGCAGGTGTATAAAAGTTAGAAATACAATTGAAATTCATGTATTTTATTGTTTAAAGCAAAAGAACAGAGCTTTTAAAGTAAATTTAACCTATATTTAATACTTGGTGTGGGCTCCTTTTGCTTTTATAACTGACTTTATGCACTTTGGATGTCAGCTTAAAACAAGTATTAGGTCGGTGCAAAAATAATGTCGTTTTCTCACATAGTAACATATGTGAGAAAACGACATTATTTTTGCACCAACCTAATAGTTGGCTAGATTTTCAGCCATTCTTCATGAAGTTTGGCTTCTAATTTGTGTTTTGAAGAATATTTGTGCACCCTCATTCTTTTACTTAAGAATGACCACAAATGTTCAATGGGATTCAGGACAGGGGATTGAGGAAGCCACTTCATGTCCCTCACTTCTTTCTTTTCAAGCAAACCCTTCGAAACTCTGGATGTGAGGCATGGTGCTTTGTCTGGTTGAAAGATTACTTCATTTGGCATGTTATTGTTGAAGATTTTCTCTAATGAAGGTTGGTAACATTGGTCTAACATGCATGTGTAAGTACTGGAATTCATTCTACCCTCACATGTGAATAACATTCTTGTCCCAGAAGATGACATGCAGCCCCAAACCATCATGCTCCCACCTCCAAATTTTACAGTTGGAGCAATACATTGAGTATCAATATGCTTCCTCAACTCTTCAATGAACATAAACAACTCCATGGGTTCCAAAAATCTGATGAAAATAAAAATTTCAGGGATATTTTCTATTCAATGAAAATACAGTATTAATAGGCATAATAAAATCAATTATGCTCGATAAATTAGTTTCAACTAATAAGAACTTCATCAGACCGAACAACTTTGGCCCAATCATCAGCCGTCTATTTTTTAATGCTCTTTTGAAAAAAAAGTCTTTTTCTTATTAACCTCAGGCAGCAATGTTTTTTTTTTTTTTCTAGCTTTACATCATTTGGGTCCAGCTTCTGCAACCCTTCTCACTGTACGAGTCGATATCACTTTGTTGCCTCTCCAAATTCAGCAGTCACATTAGAAGTGTTTTTATCCTATTACCTAGAGATACTTTCATTAGCAATCTGTCTTCCCTTCAGTTTGTACACTTTTTCCAGCCTTAACCATCACAATTTTTGAAATAATTGGTTTTGTTATATCTTTTAATGGTTGTTTGTACACCATTTCTTGAGCATTTCACTTTTCTTGCAATTTTGACTTGGGATAACCCTTCTTTGAACAATGCAATGATTTCAGCCCTTTTAGTTTCATGAATGTTTTTCTTTGGAGACATTTTCAACAAAGATGAAGCACTTATAAATTGATACTAAACTTGTTGCTAAAAAAATTTAGAAAAGACTTAGCGCTGCAGATTAAATTTTAGCATTACAGATTAAATTTCAAATAAATGATTTTGCAACTTATGCTAAATAAGTAAAAATGAACACAAACCATTATTGGTATCCATAAATGCCAGTGAAAGATCAATTCAAGAATGCTTATTATAGTGTTTTCAGCTAATATATGTATGAGTCTCAATCATATTTCTAACTTTTCTACACCTGCCCCATAATTTTGTCCATGAGTGTACATGCGATTGAAAGTTTTTTTTTTAAATACAGTGTGTATTACATCTATCAGTTTACAAACTTGAGAAAATGTGCTCTCCAGCAAATTTATAGCACTAAAATAGCTAAAAATATATTCTATACTGGGTTTTATTCAAAGTTATCTGGCAGTATAATGTTTATTCAGTTGTTTTAGACTACCAGTACTTGCATATTAGCCCAACTTCATAATACTGTAATATTAAGTCTAACTGGAGAGATATCTTAAGATGGGTGAATCCAATGGCAACTATTGTAATGGTAATATTAGAAGTTTCCCTATAAGGAAATATTTGGCATTGATTGATTGAGAAGCCTGTACTGCTTTTGGTTGAAGTTTATAAAATCTTTCTCTTAAAACAATTTTTCAGGAAAATAGGCTTTTCAAGTCCAGTAGCTGTTTCCAGTATTGATTAGGAGTTCCCTCCTAACATTTTATTTGAAGTGCTGTGAAATGTCAACATCTTGATTGTCATTTTCTCTGAGTTACATGTGATATCCATTTTGGTTGTTACAGCTGTTTATGATTCTGTATTGCAAGACCCTCAAGGCTTTACTTGCTCAACCATTGATCTTAGAAAGTAGTTGTATACAGCTGAGAGTTTAGATATTTCTAAATGAGTTTGGCACCAATACATGACATCCATATGAAAGTCTTGATCTAAAGAGGTTATTTAAGAACATGATCCAATTTTTCAGGTTGTTGTTTTGATTTTGTAGCAATTTGTTGTGTTGGGTGAAACTATCTATGGTGAAGCACATTCTATATTCAATTTACCTTTTTCCTATAATAAATTTATTATAACTGATTCATACACTGAGGTATATGAAGCAGTTAGCATTTACTAATTCTACACCCTGAATTTTTATGACAGATTCAGGGTATGTACCATCACTGCTTTCATTCCAATTCCAGATCATAGTTTCCATTTTGAAAACATTTATCAGAGTCCTATTTCTTGGATCACTTGGTAGAGGATGTTGATTTTCTGCTTAAGATCATTCTTATTCCAACGAATGAATGCCCATGCCATGAGCATAGCACCCTCTCATCATCAGTACATTGGCCACAAGAGGGAAAGTAGAATTGTTTTCTTCTATTTGTAAATTTCTTTGGGATGTGGTATGTCATGCTTAAATGGTCAGTGCTCGTCTCATCACATCTGTGTTAGTAAATATGTAGGGAATAGTCAAGAAAAAGATTAAATAAACCAGGGCTCTCATTTTCTCTTTGCCCTATTCCTGCTGGGGTTTGAGAGGGTTCCATATTGTGGTGCTCGCCAGACATATAAGATTCTGTAGATCAACACAGTTCCTCTATTAGGATTCATTTAATTCAGAGATTAGAAGGTGCTTTCGGTTTTCATAATGCATTAATGCATGATAAATCTCACATTTTAGGGATGCATTTTTGATTCTAGAATTCTTTCATAATATAGAGAAAGTTGTTATTGAATTTGAGGAGAAACTAAACTATTTCCAAAAGTTCAGCCTCAATGTCAAGTGATGCTTTATTATCCCTTAGTTTTTCTTTTTTAAAAACTTTTTTTTACAATATATATAAATAAACAGGTTTATAGATACAATGAGAAAGGAGGGAGGGTAGAAATATACACTAAATATATATTTAGTTGGCTTCTTTTCAAATTAAACTGTTTTCACTTCAAAAACTATTAATTTTATGAGTGTATAGATTACTATCCAGTCATACTAAATTTATGAACTTAAAAAAGGTGTAATTCTTTGAACTTAAAGTATATCACTAATTTATATAAAATGAGATATTTAATAGTTTCAGTATATTTTGTGTTTAAATATCAAATAATAATATGTATAATTAAATGAATCTCGTCTTTCAACAAATAGATGGACTTAACTTTAAAAAAAAAAAAAAAAATTATATATTCACCTTAATGTCACTTATAAAGGTAATTTTTTTCAATTGCATAATCCCTCTTTTTTCTCAAGATATGAATTATCAATTCAAATTAATAATTGGTTTGATATTGAAATAAGCAATAAAGTGAATTATTTTATATGCTCATCCAACCTTAGATTGTCTTAGTGCTGACATATTTGTAACAATAAAATGAAAATTTGACTCATTTTGATCAGCCAAAATATTTTTTAAAAGATATATAGTGTTGCAGATTATTTTTTTTAAATCCAAAAATTTCATTTCCAACAAAATGATATGTCTTATTGACAAAAGAATAAATTTAATAACGAAATAAGCCACCAAATCTTTGATTGTGCCAATTTGCTTCTTTTGACAAGTTGCTTCAAAGTGTGAGCACCTGGCAAGAACTGAATTAGTTATTTATTAGCCATAGATTAGTATAGCAAAAATTCATAGGTGTGGGGAATACAGTGAAGGTCAAATTGACTACAGTAGTATTTGTTGATATTTATGAAACTTAATAATCTAGCCACAAGGTTTTCATACCCAGACAGGAATCAGTTTCACAAATCAGTTTATCATAATAGTCTGAATCTATGAACTAAAAATCTAAAGTGAGAATCTTCATTATTATTTAATTAAATCAGATAACAAAAAGAATTAAAGGGTGTTTTTGCCAAGGGGCTGGGAAGTAAAAATATTACTTAAGAAATGAAGCATTATTTGATCTTTTGCTAATTATGCAAAACAAATTAACTCTGAATTGTAATATGAAATGTAAAATTGAATTGTCTGTTTATAGGAGTTCAGACAAACTATCAGTCATCACTATGTTTTACAGTTATTTTCATCTTTTTATTTTAAGTGATAGACAAGGTTTTGACAATAGATAAAAAAAAATTGTTACATGAAAAAGCCATTTAATAAAGTTTTAAGGTTCCAGTTATAAGTTTTCTCTAATTCATTAGAATATTGATGTCCTTTAAAAATTTTATTTAGTTTTATAAACTAAGCAAAAGCTATTTTTCAGACATCAAAAGAAAAGAAATAAATATCTCCCACATCATCTGGAAAAGAGAATGGAGAGGGATTGGGAAAAAAAGATAAAAATCTCATCCCAATATTCACACACACACACACACACACACAGCAAGACTCCAGCTTAGCCCTTAGGATATAAATGCCTTCTGCTTACCAGTGATTATATTGTTTGAATACATTAAGGGGTGGGTAGTAAAGGTGAAATGCTGAGAAAATAAAGAAGAAAAAATAAATAAAAGAAAATAGCTAACTCAGAGCAGCTGTCATTAATCGGAATGGAAAATAAAGAAAAGGGATGAAAGAAAGAAATAAAATGGGATGATGGAAAAAGAAAAAAAACAGCAAGATAAAAGTCCCATATATTCTCCACCTTCTATCAGACTTTGGAAAAAAGAAATTAAAAAATAAAGAGTAATTCAATAGCCAAATACTTTTTGTTAGCCATCTTTGGCAAAGTCTTTGGTATTCCATCACAAGTCATTAAAAACATTGCTCCTTCATATGATTTTATGATAGAAGAAAATCACTTCTGGCTGTTGATTTGGAAACAATAGTCATGACAATTTTTTGTAACTAAGTAAAAATCGACATATGTAAAGGAAGAGCTGAAAAAAAAAAAAAAAAAAAAAAAAAATGTTTGGTTATTTCATCAATTCTATGTTCAAATACCATGTTTCTCTGTTCAGTTTTGCAAAAGCATTCATACAAATTTTATACCAGGTAAAGCAAATTTAACTTAGTGATTCATTATTTAATTCTAGATATACTGACAAAGGATGTATATGTAATATAGCAGGAAACCAGTGTAGAAAGTGTAATTGGCATGCCAAGTTCAAATTCCAGCAGAGATTGTTGCATTCACTTTTGCACAAATACTCTTGGGGAAGGTAATAATTCATCTCTTCTCCCTAGCTATAGGTTGAGAGAGAGAGAGAGAGAGAGAGAGAGAGAGAGAGAGAGAGAGAGAGAGAGAGAGAGAGAGAGAGAGAGAGAGAGAGAGAGAGAGAGAGAGAGAGAGAGAGAGAGAGAGAGAGAGAGAGAGAGAGAGAGAGAGAGAGAGAGAGAGAGAGAGAGAGAGAGAGAGAGAGAGAGAGAGAAAATGGCAATCTCCATGCTTGGATGCAAGCTGGTGCCAACTACTATATCAGCTTCAAATGCAGTCAATACTAGTAAGAGTTATTGATACATTCTTTCCTATCTGTTATCACCAAAATTTAATGTACAACTATATATGTATTGAATGAAGTATATAAAAGTTATGTACATGTTTAATAAATCCTACCCATTATATTGCAAATTACATAAATGAGAAAATAAATAATGGGTCTATTAATGTTAGAAAATATTGTTCCATTTTTTTTTTTATAGTCAGTGTGGATGACTTGAAACAAAAAATTAAGGATAAATTAGTTCACTTGCTTTAATGTCTGAGTAATTATTCAGAGAAACATCAACTTACCATTTTAAAGCTAGGGTAACATACTATTTTTGTAACCTTCAAGAGACTGTAAATGCTTCACACTTGGTCATTCAACATGCAAAATATTTTTAAAATTCTATAGACAAGCCAAACTAGGTTTCTAAAATATATAAAACTAAAGTACCATTCTAAGCAGGTTCTTAAAATTCTCCAAGAAAAAAACAAAAAAAAAAAAAAAAGAGAAAAGGTTCCCAAAATTAAAGAGAAAAGGTTCCCAAAATTAAAGAGAAAAGGTTCCCAAAATTAAAGAGAAAAGGTTCCCAAAATTAAAGAGAAAAGGTTCCCAAAATTAAAGAGAAAAGGTTCCCAAAATTAAAGAGAAAAGGTTCCCAAAATTAAAGAGATACAAAAATATCATTAAAAACAAGTCCCAAATATCTACAGTTGAATCAAAATGCAATTCAAAACTAATTACCCAAAAATTGAAAGCAAACTATCATTCAAAACAGTTTGCAAAAATTCTCCCATTGAACTAAAAATGTTCTCCAACATTCACCTATGAAACCATACTAGTGTCCAAAATTTCTATTCAAATGAACCTCAATTCAAAATTCTTTAGTTAAAATAACTTATTTAAACCAGACCCCAAACATCTGTCAGCAACAGCAAAAAGAGGTTCCAAACATGAAATGAATCTATCAATGAAAGCAGGTCACACAAAAAAAAAAAAAAAAAAAAAATATCACTTGATTTTCATGAAAATAGCAAATAAATATTACCTAATCTTTGTAACCATAACTATTCCTTTGGTTTTAGAAAAGCAATTCCTTACAATTTTTGAACTTATCACAATTCAACTACAATCAATAAAATTTGACTTTAACAAATATGATAAATTAAATACACTAACTGTATCTAAGAATGTTTTCAGGCTTCTCTGCCACTGAAGTTAAAAAGTCAATGACTTCACATTTTTAAAGTATTATGGCTAAAATGTCAAAACTCACCACTTATTTTCATTTAAGAAAACGTCAATGTAGTTTGTTATATAAAGTCTGTTAGTGTTAGCTATTATGTCAACTTAACAGCTGACATATTGAGCACAATAGAATTGTTATTTGTGAATGAATATTCAAAGTGCAATGAAAAACCCCTTCTTTACTTTCTCCCCATTCTGACTAAAGCTAGCTTTGTATTCTTTTTATTTGCAATTCAAGAAAATAATTGTGAGTGTACAAAGTTGGTTAAAGTTAAATAAAAATAAAATATCGATTAAAATTACAGCAGAAAAATCACTAGTTTTGATAAAAAATGATGAGAACAAAGCATATCATTCGAATGGTTTGAGCCAGTGCTAAATGTTTCAAGGAGACTATTTTAACAGATTATCTCTTGCTCATTTTGTGAATAAATATTAAAATATTTTAAATTTATTTGGGATTACTTGGAGTTAATTTGAACAAGAACTTTATCCAGCTTGAACCCAGTTTAATATATTTTGTAGGAGGGATGAATTGTTCTTTATTTTATATAAGAGAAAAAAAACTTGTTGCTTGACTGTATATAAATAACAATGAATATAAAATATTTGTGACAAGAGCATTAAACTGTTCATGTTCATTTGTTTGTTATTACATCACCATCTTGCTATCTCGTATGGCACATTGAGAGAAGGAGTGGGTGGTTGAACATTTAGGCAAACTACTCTTTAATTATCTTACAGCTCAGGTAGGACAGTAAATAGCTGTTATATTCATTGTCAACCTTGATAGAAATCGTCATTAATTTAAATAGATATATGTAATAAACCTTTCAATAAAAAATAAAACTACTTAATCATCAATTAAAGTTTGGTTCTAAATTTTTATAAAGTTAAAATATGGAGTTCAGATCTCAGAAAAAAGTAATTTGGATCTTGCATGGGCAGTTTTTAAATATGTAAATAAAAAGAACAATACACAAAATTATAATAAAATCCAAGCCACAATTCATTTTAACTCATATTTTACACAAATTAAAATATCAAATGGATTACACACACACAGAAAAGTCATTTATGTTTATCAATTCATGTACAAACAAAACCATTATTTTGTAATTTACTAATAACCAAAAATTATCTTTTTAAAAATTAGAAAAAGTAGGTTTTGTGAAAACATTTTTTGTTAATGAATTTTTAGATTTAAAAAAAAAAAAAAAGGACCTACCAATTTTATTAATCAAAAAATGTGAATCTTTTACACTTTTCTAATATTGAAAGGACTTGACACTGTGATTGTTGGATAATTTTTGTTTTGGTAAGTTTATTTAAAAAATTTTTTTTAAGTTGATTGATTTTGGGATTTATGGCTTATCAACCCTATGTGGTTTATTTAATTTTTTATTTAATCTTTTTTTTGTGACTGAATATTATATTAACAATTTTTTGAAAATAATGATTTTTCCAGATACAGTTCCTACTATTTAACAGACAACTGCAGGAGATATTTTTTTCAAGAGGCAAAAGGAAAAGTTTTATGAAGTAAAAAAACAAAAAAAAAAAACAAAAAAAAAACTGATTATTAAAAGTATATTACTTCAGTTGAAGTAGAAATTAACTGTTATATAAAACTACTTTATTGCAGAAAAAAAAGAAAAAAAAAGAAAAATAGGTTAACATGTATGGAACTATATAAGAAAAAAAAAAAAAGTAGACTTCTTTTTTACTTAAAAGCAGTAATAACAGTTACTAGCTATCAGATAGTACCTGTGTAAAATGATTTTCTTTGGTCTTATAATAAATCTATCAGCAATGCAAAACACTTTTGCAGAAGAAACATCTGATAGCAAGAAAAGGCCTTAAAAGACAATAGTTTCAATGTCTTCAAGAAAGACACATGTTACACCAAATATCAAAATACCTTTTACAGCTGGGTCATTGATTGATGAGAAAAAAAGACAGTTACTCCCCTCCCCTAAAGTCAAAGTTATTTCTCAGACGAGCATGCTTTAATTGAAATCATTGTTTATGAAAATTAATATATCTATTTTTATTGGGCCGAGTTTCATTATTTGTTTTATATATAAAGGACAGAAATAATTTTAAAATTCCATTTTCATATGATAAAGCAACAAAGAAAATTTATATTTCTCTCTAGAACATCTAAAATTTAGAAGACAAAATATTTATGTGGGACTGAAAAGTTCTTTCTGCTACTACTTAAAATCCAAGCATTATTTTACTAATGTCACTGGAAAGGGTGTTCTTTTATATTGTAAAATGCCAATTTGCAAGATCCTTGTGCTTATTTTTGAATTTGTTTCCAGTCATTAACTGAATCATGTCAACAGAAAGTGTGGAATTTTCACATATTGAACCCCAGGCCAGCATGATTTAAACCTGCCATAGAAAACTCCAAAGCAAATCATTGAGCATATGTTGGAAACATTGGCTGATAAGTGCTCATTATTTTCAACTGTAAAGTAGTAGTGCACCAACTTCCAGTGGGGAGATTGAGATTTCAGATGAAGCACAGTTTTAGGTATTCAGTAGTGTCAAATGTTCATGATGTGATCAAATTTGGGCCAATCAACAAATTTCAATAAAAGAAAAAAAAATGGTTAAGACAAGATATCTAGAAATAACAAGGGATTTATAATTGATGAGTAGTTAGGTATGCAGAAGCTGTCAGCTAAGCGAGTGCCAAAATATTTGAATACAGACTAAAAATGATAGTAAGCAACTGCCTCCAAGTTGAGTTTGCAGCATTTTCAGAAATCCTCTTATAATTCTTTTGAAACATCTTGACACTTTTGATGAAACATACTGCTATTATATTTCAGAGACTAAGAACAGACTATGCAGTGACATTAAAGTTCCCCATGACCAAATAAATTCAAAACTCAGCATGAAAGGTTAGTCCCAGAATTTTGGAATAAAGAATATATATTGATAACTATTCAGGAGAGCCAAATAGTTTATGCAGAATATTAATCTAACTTGTGTTGATTGAAGGTGGCATCAAAAGAAAAAGAGCAAAGATGAGGGTATACAATTTTTTTTTAAGGGCTAACAAAAAACTTGAAAATTACATGCTAACTGTATTGAACCTCAGAGTGAATATGTCAAATACAGTGTAACCCGGATATAAGAGAGTTGTCGGGACCGGAGAAGTCTCTTATATCCGGGTTTGGTCTATTATATATACATCAACACAGACTAATTTGGGACCAGAGAAAATCTCTCTTATATCCGGGTTACACTGTATAACATATTTAATGGCTTTAAATCATTCCCTACCTGATTGGGCAAAGTATTTTCACTTTTCAGCCCACTCTACCTTATGCTCATTTTTAAATCAAATTTTCTAATATTTAATGCACTTTAAAAATTCTGATTTTTATAAACTTTGATTTAAAATAATGATGATTACACATTCCCAGAATTTTTTAATACATTTTCATAAAATTTTTTAAATATATAAACATATGATAAAAAGATCTGGTTACAACAAAAATGAAATGTAATTTTTTTTTTATTAAAAAGATAAGCAGAATTATTTTTGAATTAATTAAATTTTGTCACCTTTAGAGAAGTTTTTTTTTGTTTATTTTGGAAGTGAAACTGCCACAAAGTAGTAGTGCAATCCTATTTGAAATCTGTAAGATTGACATTACTAGAGAATAATAGAAATAAAATATATTATTACTAATGACTTAAAAGTTTATTTTTTAAATGAACAGTAGGAATATATTTGAACTGAAGTTATTTTATTCATTGTAAGAATTCAAATGGAACATTATCATTCAAACAAATTTAAGGAAAAATGGGATGATTAAAAACAGCTGTTTGCTCTGGAATCAGTTTCTGACAATTTTTTTCTCTATCTTTTTCTCTAGAAAAGATAGTCTGTTTTTTTTGTTTTTTTTTACTTTCAGTTTAAGAAAAATATTTTAAATATTTTCCATTCCATATGAAAAACTTTAAAACAATTGACAGAATTTGTCTTGTTGAGATAAAATTAATTTTAAATTGAAAAAATATTTTAACATTATTTCTTTTTGGAAAGCAAGAAAAAATATGGGACCAAAACTTTTAAAAAAAGTTTCAACTTAAGGTTTTCTTTTTTTAATTAAAATGAATACTATCATTTTACAAATACTAACTCATTGATTAATTTAAATTATTTGAAGTGTTTACCATTCTTTCTTTAACTAACCATATTTATTAAAATTTAAAAAAAAATCTTTTTATATTTTTTTTTTTTTTACGAATGTCAGAATTATTATGCAATTTTCCATTAAACATGAAAAAAAACCCCAACAAAATAAAAAAAATACTGGTTAAAAATTTTAACTTGAAAGTAAAATGAAATAGTGCTGTCTGGGCGTGTTTTTAAATCGAAATATAGGCTATAGGACCTCCATCTGACTTAAGAAAGAAAGAAAAATACCACATGTCAAATGTTTGACAAACACGAAGCAGAAGTTTAAATGTCTACGTTTTCTTTTAACTTTTAGACACGCGGCATCACTAGTCTTTTTGGTGTTTTTTCCCTATTTTTCTCAAGCTTTTCATTTTTATATATTATTGGATTTTTTAATAAATGAGTAAAGAATTTGGATCGGTAAATCAGTTGACGATTTGGGGTATTGTTTTTGTTATCATTTGCTTATCAACAACGTATCACTCGTTTGTCTCCACCCACAATATCAAACGGGTAAACCAATCATTATATATTTATCTAAATATCGGTAATAACTATATTAAGTTCTTTGTATTATTTTAATATTTTAAGCAAAAAACAAATCTCACCAACGTGTACAGTACACTGACACAGAAACAGGATGAAAAAAAAAAGAACATTTCGATAGTCGTGGACTATTTCGTGATTAAATTTTGCACGCATACAAAGAATTGTATATGTGAAAAAACTTAAAAAGTATAATCATAATGAACGACACTTATGAAAAGAATAAAACTAAGATACTTTGGTCCTTTCAAAAACAATATAAGTCTTCTAAATTGAAGGGAGAAAACTAAAAGCTTTTCCTCATACACTTGACTACCAGAGATCGAGTGTATAACAACAGTGTTAAATATAAATAAATTGAGACTTACAGTCGTAGCAGTTCTCATTACCACAATACAAGCCTTCAATATACGCGTTGACAGCAGAAAAACTCAGCAAGACCAATATACATAAGTTGGCATGGTGTAAGTAACTCCAACGGAGAGAACTGAAGCCGGCACTCGCTGCCATGTTGTCAACCAGCACCGTGTCGAGAGCCTCGATTTGAATGAAACCCCGATATCCGGTCCGTGAGACACGTGATCTGGAACCAAACCGGGTAATTTCAAAATAGAATCAAGAATTCTAATTGGAACGATATCTATCATCTACAGTGGTGCAGTGGTAGGTGCTGTGTCAAAGTTGGTGCCTTCCAACAAAATGAAACTGCAGTCCTTATCTGATCAGGTATCCTACACCTGTAATCTTGCGTCAGACTATATTAATGACTTAGGAGACCTAAAATAGAATAAATGAAGACAAACTCCAGTTTATTAATGCCTCTGTCACAATTAAGGATTGTGGAGTATTTACTAACACCATTTTGCTTAGTTTCTTGTATATAGTTTTGTACATATTGTAAATATTCATTGGGGTTTCATTTTATTTTAAGTTGTTATTTTATTCCCAACAGACAAATTGTAATTGCGGACTAGTTAGGACTTCATAGAATCTCTGAAGTATTATAGTGTCTGTAGTAAGAAATGGTAAGTAAGAATGTGTTGTTTTGTTGTAAGGTTTATTGTGGTATTTTTGGGTCAGTGATTGTGGCTAGCTAAGTTTAATTATAAAAAATATGAAGACAAGCCTCTTCCATCTCCCATTTTGGCCTTGTGCCACATTTGTACATTTTTGTACAACAAATATCATTAAGAAAGATTTATTATTAAAAAAAACTTTTAAACAGTTAATAATAATCATTTAACTGTTTGTAACTTCTGATATTCTCGTATCCTGTCGGAACTCCTACATTTTTTAAAAACAGTCGGAAGTAAAAGCCTAACCAGCAATTGTAAAACTGATCCAGGATATAAAAAGGCCTGTTTTTACTTACTGTTGTAATTTTTTATTTTAGTTTACATGTCAAACCTTTTTTGGTTTTTTTACAAGTTTTAGTTTTCTTGGAAAATGTGACTGTTTGTAAACTATATATTGTGTTTGCTGCAGTGGGGCCCCAACCACCATGATGGAAAATTCTGCCCAGCCACCAGAGGAACAGGTGGAACAACCTCCACACCCCAAAAATTAGATTGGTCATTAAAATATGCAGACTACTATGGCCAACAACAGGAAATATTTCCTGTTGAGCATGGATATAAAAACCTGG
Source organism: Acanthosepion lycidas (assembly GCA_963932145.1). Taxonomy (NCBI): domain Eukaryota; kingdom Metazoa; phylum Mollusca; class Cephalopoda; order Sepiida; family Sepiidae; genus Acanthosepion; species Acanthosepion lycidas. The sequence continues at coordinate 105,045,221 of OZ010582.1, read as the reverse complement.
AAATTAATTGGAGTCAGCAGGGACACAATGGAGGAGACACTTAAAAGCCTGGAAATAGGGCCAAAAACCCTTGCCAAAAGATCAAATGCTATGTGGGATGTCCTGCTAGAAAAAGAAGAGGCCAGGTAGCTGGCCAGCAACATTTTGACCACAAAGACTGTTCATCTTCAGATGGAGTATATGGGCACCCAAAAGACAATAGTAACTGTACATGGGGTATATTACCAAGGACCAGCTGGGTGCCTATTTTCAAAATTTGGATAGGTCAGAGATGTTTCCCCTTTGTCACTGGGGATTTTGTCCTTCAGGTGACAAAAGTTTTTTGGACACTTCTGACACAATGGCGTGTCAGGACCAGAAAATACTGCTAATCGTAGAAAGCCAACAACTCCACTGCTGGTCCTGTGGTGCACCTAAGGCCTATCCTGGGAAGAAACTTAAGCCAAACTCACCAATAGAAGCAGTGAGGATGGAAAAGTCTGGCAAAGTGCCCAAAGACCTCAGTGATTGAAAGGAGGTTGTGAGAAGGGGACTAAAGGTGGCAACACCTCTTTTCACTGCTCAAGAAGCAGCAGCAACATCAACCAAAGCAGTGACAACAACAGTGGCAGCAGAAGTAACAACAGCATCAGCAGCAAAAATGGCAACAGTGACAAATGCATCAGCAACAATAAAAACAACAGCTACAGCAGGTGGACTCTGGTATGGGGGTGGAGGAAATGCCTCCACCTCTTCCATGAAAAGAGGGAGGAGGAAGATGATGAAGAAGAAGAAGAAAGGAGTTGCAAAAGAGAGAAGAAAGTCAGACAAAGCAGGGTGGAAAAAGCCATGGAACATGCCAAGTCTCAATCTGCCTCTGTTTTGCCAGCCAGAAAAGATGCCCTCAACAAAGTTAAGGCTAAGAGCCACCCCACTTCCACCATTAGAGCTCTATCTTTCTCCCCTCCCCCAACCCATTCCAAAATGTATACTCCATTCCACAAGGGGGATGCCATTTGTGCTATTGACAGCATGCCCTCAAAAAGGACTTTTCCTCCCAAAGGAAGGCCCTCATAAGGCCTTTATTTAAGTTTACCTCTGTAGATGAAAAACCCCAAGAAATTCCTAGAAGCTCTGGGAGTCATCACCCTAATAAGGAACTCTGGCAGTAAACTGAAAGTTTGGGATTTCCTGGCTACTGCCAAGAACTCATTCCCCAACATCAGGATAGCTCAAGTTCAGTCACTTGAACTGAAGAAACTGGAAAAAATATTCTTGGAGGGCCCCAGTTTTGCTCCACACCTCATTATATAGGGCACTAAAGCTAATGTCCCCTACAGATGTTAACAGGATTGCTGTGGACAGACGAATTATATCCGACATGGGCTCTGGGAGCCTAAGGCAGTTTGTTGGGTTCTTGTTGTCTGCAGATTTTCAGTCAGTGTATGTCTAAAAGTATCTCTGAATGCTTAAATGTGAATGGCTTGAGAGATTGGGGTAAGACTGCCTGTCTGTCATTTGGTGTGGATGTGGCTACAGTTGAGGAAACTGTGATGTTGATGCTTGTGTGTTGTCAAGTGACTTTGTTGTCTATTCAGCATACAGGGACTTGCAGGCCAGAGGTGTTTCTCTGCTGGTGAAGCATACTCTGGGCACGAAGATGGACTCTATCCATGTCGATGCAGGGGGCTGGTTGAAATGAAAAGGAGTTCATTTTGTATTGTTGTAGAGTATGCACCCAATGACCAAATGGAGCATGTTTCTTTTTCCATCATTTTCCAGGTGGATCCAGTGCACCTAGTTGTAATGGGGGACTCAAATGCCATCCTGAACCCCAAGTTACATTGAGGGCAAGGAGCTAGCAGGAAGGTGAGTGATTGTAGCCTGGTCAATCTGATTGGCAAGTTTGGTCTTATTGATAGATCCTGGGGCAATCACCTGGGGTGGAGATGCAGACATGGGCTCTTAAGTGGCCATCTATTCAGGTGGTCAGCTACCTGGATAGAATGTTAGTGAGAAGGGTTGATCTAGATCTGCTAGATTGCCCCACATTCCACTTGTTAGGCTATTCAGATCATAAATATGTTTGCACACAGATGTCCTAGACTGGCTTGACACTGGAAGTTCAACTCCTCCTTACTGGACAGGTGAGACTTCTGGCAACAGCTGACTGGTTTTGTGTAGTGGGAGTTAGTAGATGGGCAGTCATTAGGAATAAGTGGTTGGACAAGCTTAAGGATAGGTTTCGGTCTTTAATTACTGAACTTAGCCAATGACTTACTCTAGATAAGGCTAAGAAGGTGAAGGCAGAGAGAGTCTGGCCCAGCTGGAGGCTAGGTGGGAATCCCTAGAGATAGGCCTATCTAGGCAGGCTCTGAAGTGATCACCTTGTGAACACTACCAGGGTCAGGTAGTTAAACATAGGTTAAACAAGGTATCTAATGAAGCCATGTATATGGGCACAGAAGGAGGAAATACATTGAGGATTCAATTGTTACATTCATAAGCTCAATGTCCTGGATGGATGCCACCTGCTGTTGACCAACAACATATGCGAGGCATTTCAACAGTATTTCCAGAAGTGATTTACCAAGGAGTCTGGTCTGTGCAGTGAACAGTTTCACAGCTATTTAGGCAGCTTTCCTCAACTGAAACAGCTGACTGTGAGTATGAGATCACAGAGGGCGAAGTCCACTTGGTGTTGAAGAGGTTTCAAAAGTGGCAAGTTTTGTGTTCAAAAACTGGTTCTGGCAGGAGTCTGTCTCCAACCAAAACTCCAGGGGTGTGATCACACTGTTGAGATTCTGTTGGGACCAGAGCAGACATGTTGTGAAGGACCAAACAATTCAGAACAACCTGCCTCTGATCTGCATGGTCCTAGAAGGTGTAGAAAAATGATGCTTGAATCAGTTCAAGGTGTTCGATAGGGTTGACCATCATTACCTGGCTGCTGTCCTACAGGCCGCCAGATTCAAACTGCAAGTGGATCAGCCTGCTGTATCACTCCCCCAGTGATGTGGTGCAGGTGAACGAGAAGCAGTTGAGCACTTTTGTACTGTCACAGTCTTTTGTCAGGGTTGTCTGCTGTTGCCCCTACTTTACACTTTGGCATTGGAGCCTCTCCTTTGTTGATTGAAGGACAGGGGCTGTGCAGACCAGCTCTATGTGGAATCGATGTCCCTGGTGGAACTCAAGCCAGGGTTTTCCCATACATTGATGATGTATCCATTTTTGTGTTGTGCTGTAGCAACATTGAGGTGGTGCAGAAGGCGCTTGAATGGTATGAAGTCATGGCGGGAAGATAATCCATGACAAGTCTTTGAGCTTGCAGTTAGATGCTTGGAAGGGTGTTGCTCTTTCAGGCTCCTTCATTTGGACTAACAGTTGGGTCCACATTCTTGGAGTGTGGGTCAAGCTGGATCTCCAGCTGAAGATGAATTGGTCAGAGGTACTGCCAAAGGTAGGAGTGGCAGTCTGGACTTGACTCTGAAGATGATTGTCTTTAAAGGGTAAGGCTGAGATGTGCTCCATGTACATCTATTTCGTCCTAGAAAGACATTGTATCAAGAACTAGTGGAGGGGATCATGTTGAACACACACTGTGGGCAGCTCAGCTTGTCGATAACCAAGTTGCACTCTTTCTGGTCCTGGGCACCAATGGTGAATTTAATTATCTCAGCAACCTTGAGTTTTCACTTAGCTGGTGATTGATCTGGAACATGCTATCTCTCAATGATGTGGGCTTCAGAGTGGGCTGAGCAGATATGCCCGACTCTCATCAGTGTGACCTTGGTTTGGAAGAAATGGCTGCACACACCTACCATTGTCCTCAGGTGTGCTTTTCTGGGATCATGTCAGTGAGTTGATGGCTCATATTGATCTTGAACATCTTGTGTCCATTGATCTCACATATGTGTGCAATAATGTATTGCCCCCATATTCTGGAGTGAGATAGATGGTGTTTCTGACACTGCTAGCCATGGCAAGGATGGTGGTGTAGATGATGTGGATGGAGGGAATCTTACAATACAAACATTATCCCATTAGGATCTGTTTGGATTCTCTCAGCATCAGCTCTGGATGAAGATCAGAACTGATAGAAAGTGTTTGTTATAAGTAAATTTCAATGAAAGGTGTGCAAAAGCAGTGAGCTTGGGTCATGTGAACACAGCCAGTCTTGATTTTCTTTTTAGCTACCTTTTAACACAACAGGGCTGTTTCCTGTTGCACCTCTTCCCAGGTTAAGCTAGCCTCTTGTTTACCTAATTAATGTAAGTAATTGTTGTTCCCAGCATACTCTTTTGTTATGATGCATGTCAAGATTCCCAACCTCCCCAGTTTGTTTTTTATTTCACCCCCAATCCACCCCATCCCCACTTTTTATCTTGACTGGATCAACTTTTGATAATTCTCCACTCCATAATTTATTTTGTCTCTTCTTTGAGTGAGCTGCTTGATTCTGCTTAGCAGCAGAATACAATGGGCATTGTGGGGTGGATGAATTCTATTAACATATTTTAATTTTAGTTTGAATGTTTTGTTGCATTTTATTTTCATTATTGGATTCATCCCTTCCCCATCATTTCATGACATATTTTTTATAAGAAAAAAGGAACAAAAAAAGACAATTGTATATATTGGGAAATTTTTATGTCATGGGTGTTTTAGTAGGATCCCTATGAATATGTGGTATTATGGTATGCGTTGGATTGAATGGCAATGACTGAGTTCTTGTGGTGTATGAGTAATAATGAGATGTAATATTTCAAAATAAAACACATTCTGTGGCTCAGATAACTATGATCAAAGTGTAGTATCTGTTCCAGCCTTCAGCTTCATCAACAGCAGTTCCAGCTAGTCAGCCAACCATCATCATCTCCAGTTCCAGCCATCCTTGCCAGCAACAATGATATGCAATAAGCTGTCCTCTTCAGGACAACACTTTTCAGTGACTACAAAACTGTTCTTTTCAGGACAATGCTCTTCACTGACTACAAAACTGTCCTTTTTCAGGACAACATTCTTCTCAACCTCTACATGAACATGCAGAGATATTTTTTTGCCTAGTGAACTCTAACCTTATTTTTGTTGATGTATTTTCTTTAACAAAAATAAACTTGGCAATATATTTTTTAAAAATAGGCGGAAGATAGTATTTACACAGTCTTCCCACTGAGATGTGATGTGACACAAGGTCAAGTTTAATGTGGGGTAACCTAGTGCATACACTTGGGCCAGGGACAAAAATTTCCTGGCCAGCAGGTGCCTTTTTGTTGCTTTGAGGCTTTTTTATATCCTGGATCAGTTTTACAATGATTGCTGGTTAAACAGTTTCTTCCACTTATTTTTCAAAAATGTGGGAATGCCAACAGGATATGACAATATCACAAGTAAGATTTATAAAGTTAGTCAAAATTTTTATTCATTCTGCTCATTTTAAAAGAAATAAGAGAAGAGGATGATTTCATTCTTTTATTTTACTTTTTACAAGTAGAGTCTTGTGTCAAAGTCAGAGGCAATAATGAAAGAGACAAGACTCTTACTCTAAATGTAAGTTATAAAGATACAAACATTGATTAAAATTAAAAAAAATTTTACAAGATAAAAATTGTACAAAATAGAATATTATAGGCGTTGCACAATATTTCCCTTGTGTGCCTCAAACTCTCAAGGTAAATTAAGAGTTCTTTGAAATATGAATCTGTTTTTTCATAGAAAACGACAGTTCACAGCAAACAAACATTTTTCTTAACAACAAAGAAATTTCACTTATTTTCTTTTAGAACAACTGTTCACATAAATCAATTTTTTCTAACAACAAAACAATTTTAATTTGAAAAATTTGCAAATTCCAAAGGTTGAAGGGACATCAAAAGAAGACACATCTCAGACAATGTTGGTTTAGACAAAATTTTAGTAACGGGTATCCATAAATATGAGATAACATCTCATAGGTTTAGAAAAGACAGTCAAATATATGTGAAATAAATTTAATTATTTTCTTTTTTTTCTTCTTTAACAGTAGTAGCATTTTTTCCCAGATAGCAGCATCATATCTCATCTGTGTGTGGTCAATCACTTTCTGAAGCATTAGACAAAACACGTTTTTTAGGGCCTGATACTAGCACCAAAACTGGATCAAAATCAACTCCTTTGCAGAGAATATACTTTTATCCCCATTGCTTAAAAACTCAATGTTAATTATCCAGTCACACCATACCTGTTTGCAAACTTTAATTTGGCAGGTTTTTGACCCTACCTGAGCTGATCCTATCTTTTTCAAAATGTTGTTAATACATTTATATTTATATTTTTCATAAACTGACTACCTTCATTTTGGCAATTTTTTTTTAAACTTCAAATTGGAGCTATTTTTTTTTTGCTAATTTTTGTTAATGAATTTTTATTTATGTTTTTTTTATAAACAGACTAGCTTCATTTTGGTGGTTTTTTATTAATGTTTTTTAGAAACCAGATGGCTTCATTTAATAACTTCCTTATTTTCTTAATTTTTCATACAATTTTAATATTATCATTTTTAATATAAATAATTTTTATATTAATTTTTACACAATTCCACATTTTCATTTTATTATATAACTTTTATACATTACACACACACGCACACACACATATATATATATATATATATACCCAAGTATAGGACTGGCGTATACAGAATAAATTCCAATAACTAAAAAATACTATTCTTAAAAGAGTGCTCAATACAGAGTAGAGCAAATATAATTTATTCAAAAATTATAATATAAATATGTTATAAAATCACCACAAAAATAGCCATTTTGTTTCAACATTTATGATGTCTTATCAAGTGATGGTGTTGATTCAACACCATCACTTGATAAAACAACACAAGTGTTGAAACAAAATGGCTATTTTTGTAGTGATTTTATAACATATTTATTTTATAATTTTTCAATAAATTATATATATATAACTGTTGAATATTGGTAGTATTTATTTTCCAGCATATATTTACTTGTCCTTTTGCTGGTGATTGTTTCCTACCCAGAATTGTTAAATTTGACACTATTCCAAAGTAAGTTAAGCTCAACTTACTTTGGAATAGTATCAAATGTAGCAATTATAGGTAGAAAACAATCACCAGCAAAATACTGCCAACAGCCTGGACATTATCTAGAAGAACAGTATATTTAATCTTCTAGCAGAATTATCTATTACTGTAGGCTGAATCTCAAACTCAGTCCACACAAATTATTTTCTTAATTTTTACAAAACAAAGGATACAAAAAAATCTTATTTTATTTTAACTTAATTCATCAAACTAGCCCTTAGATCCTATTAACCGATATAAATCTGGAATGGATGCTTTACTGTAGTGTAATTGTTAGCAAGCTAGTCTTTATTTACCATTATAACTGCAAGTTGAGTTCAACCCTCACTAAGTATCCTACAATTGTGATTTTGTACCATACTTAGGAAAGGTGAGCAAATGAATATAAAAATAGAATCTGAACTGAACAGTCAGTTGGCTTTAACTCTAAAAACTTGTACAAAACATTCAACTCATTTCCTCACCAAATGATTACATTAAAGTTTGCTAACTCCTAGTTCATAATCATAATATCATACCCTGTTGGAACTACAATTCTTTAACTCAAATAGAAATACTTACTTTGGCATCCTGATATCCACAGTTCTTATGACAAAAACAGACCTTAAATTTGTCTGGCTCCATGCGCCCACTACTGAAAAACCATCCCAAAATACCAGGGTCATAAAACATATTTTCTGACCAATCAGAAAAAGGCCCACATGGATTTTACAGCAGTCCTTTCTGAGCCACTAACTCACTATAAAATCAAAACTGATCTAGCTAGCATTAGCAAAGTATCCCCATGACAAGCAAACTGAACAGCAGCAGACACCAAGGCACTTCCATCAACAGTGATGCCATTGTCCAATGACAAAATCAGCAGCAGCAGAAATGAACTCTGAACTATTACAATGAAATAATTCATGGAATATTTCTCCCATAAGTCTATCTCACATATGAGCAATGACGAAATTTTAGAGAAAATGGAAAAAGGACACTTATACTTAACCTCAGAAAGAGACAAGTGAAATTTATAGGATACATAATGAGGAAAGCAAGCTTAGAAAATGTGATACTCACAAGAGAGACAGATGAAAGGAAATCTACCTGACAATGTTGTGGAAATGGCTGGCAGAACGAGGATGAGGAGAGAGCTACAAAGCACAGGAAATTGTAGAGATCCATGATTGCCCACATCCTGAAGGGACACAGCATATAAAGGAAGAAGATAGATAAATATCAGCCATGATAGTATTTGCAGAATAGTAAAATAGTAGTAGGATGATATCAGTAGAAATAATAGTTAAGGGATGATAAGATAGTAGGGGAATGATAGCAATGTTGGGTTACAAGTGATGATTCTCTCCCTTTTGTTGACATAGTCACATGGGTCACATGATGGCTGGTGAATAACATCAGGAGATAAATTGACAAAAAACAGTTGTCATGTAAAACCCAAAGAAGGATGTCCTTAACCCACAGCAATAGGTCTTAGAGAAACCACATAGCCTAACCAGGTTTGTAGGGAAACCACTGTAACTCCAGTTTTCTCTTGAGAAAATATTACAAATAAGGTTCCCTTTTCTTACACATTGTTGTTCCATATGTTATGGTTTGTCTTTGTGAAACACATGTATATGTGTTTATATCTAATTTTGTGTACAATGTAGCATTATAAAACTCTCTGAGATCAAAGCACTATTGTTATTTGTTTTCTATTTAGCTATGTTTATGAAATATCAGTGTTGTTATATCACGGATATAACAATGCCCATAATGGGAGAAATATAAATAGGAGAATAAATCTTTCTTCCATAGCTCTCCTCCTGTTACAGGAATAACAGTAAGGTAGTAACTGATAGCAGCTGTAAGGTGGTAGATGTCAGCAATGGATGTAGTTGTAGGATAATAACCCAACTATTAGGTTGGTGCAAAAATAATGACATAATAATGTTGTTTTTTGACGTTAAAAAATACGTCAAATAACAATGTTATTACGCCATTATTTTTGCACCAACCTAATAGTATATATAGTATACATATATAGTATATATATATATATAGTATATATATATATATAGTATATATATATAGTATATATATATATAGTATATATATATATATATATATAGTATATATATATATATATATATATATATAGTATATATATATATATATATATAGTATATATATATAGTATATATATAAATATAGTATATATAGTATATATATATGTATATAGTATATATATAGTATATATATATATATATGTATACATACTATACATATATATAGTATATATATATAGTATATATATATATATATATATAGTGTATATATATATATATAGTGTATATATATATATATATATATAGTATATATATATATATATAGTATATATATATATATAGTATATATATATAGTATATATATATAGTATATATATAGTATATATATAGTATATATATATATAGTATATATATAGTATATATATATATAGTATATATATATATAGTATATATATATATAGTATATATATATATAGTATATATATATATATATATATATATATATATATATATATATATATAGTATATATATATATAGTATAGTATATATATATATATATATAGTATATATATATATATATATAGTATATAATATCTAATACACTTTCTCTTCTTTTCCAACAACTATGTACCTCAGGAATACAAGTCATTACTAGAATTTAAAGTAATGCAGTTATTTGAGAAATTAGCCTGAGAATAAAATTAAAAGCTTAATCATTAAAAAGAAATATAATTGTTAAACCTTCTAAAGAATTTTTTTTATTTTGATCTTTTGTATTTGAATGAAAAAATAGTTTTGATCTTTTTGTATTTATATGAAAAAAATTTACTCCATATTGTCAGCAAGAATGGACATGTCTCTTCTTGTTTTTACCTCATGTATTTGCTTTTTAACTGCTAGGTTAAAGGTGGGTTAAACAAGATAAAATTATCCAATAACAGTTAATGATGTTCCTGAAAAAATATTTTTCTTTCTGACAATAGAGATAGAAATTTAAATCTTAAATTGTTTTTTTCTTTTTCATAGAATTTTAAAAACATGATAAGAAAATCTATTAAGAAACTGTTATGGCTGTCCCAAAAGTGCACATACAGTTTGTGAAGAGCAACTCTGTGTTGATTAACTCAAAGGGAATAAAGCTTATTAGCAAAAAAGAATAAATGTTATGAGAGTGAACTGAAAAGTTCATAGGCTGACTATGAAAGAGTGATTCTAGAGATGCAAAATCTTGCATGCATTAATCTTCAACTCTTTTTATTAATAACTGTATTGTCACTTTCCAGATAAACTGACATCTGACTGTTCAAAGAAGTCTGTTCATCCTGTTGGTCAAAAAAAGTCATCAACAGCAGATATGAAGTTATCATCATTGTGATACTGGCTCACAACCAAGTGTTTTTTCATGTTAGGGAACATGATATTCAAATCAGAAGAATAGGGAGAGTGATCAACTAGTTCAAAGCCACAGTGATACACAGCAGCCATTGAAGCCAAAGACTTGCATACTGGAGTACTGTCCTGATGAAATGAGACTCCTTTTGTTAGTTTTCTTGGCCGTTTGGTCTTGATAGCCTTGATTTTACCCTGATGTGATCAGTCTGTTGCACTTTTAATCAAGTGTCAGAAGACGTGGCACCCACTAAGCCGAAATCTTTGTCATGCCAGATTCATTGTGCAGAATTTTCTCAACTCTATCATGAGATATATTAATAGAATTGGCTATTTAATTGCCTGTCATCCATCATCATGTAAAAACAATCAATTTTTTCCTTGGTAGTAGCAGTTTCTGGATGTCCAAATCTTGGATCATCTTCAAGATTCTTCCTCCTGCTCTTAAATTTAGCTGCCTATTTTTGCATTAAACCCTTTTTCTGCAGGTATTTGATAATGCCATGTTGCCAAATTTTGTCAATTTTCAAGAGAAGTTGCTACTTTTTGAAATCTTCTTTGAACAGTCAGATGTCAGTTTATATGGAAAGAAACAATGTAGTTATTAATAAGAAGCATTGAAATTAATGCATGCAGGATTTTGCATCTCTACCATCACTTCTTCATAGTCAGCCTATGAACTTTTCAGCCCACCCTTGTATAATAAATTTTAAAAAGAAAAGCATTCAATGTGAACTGAAATGGAGCTTTATTTAAAATGTTCAAAATATCCTCCTTCTAAGTCAAAACAGATTTGGCATTTTTAAGAGATTAAGTTGCAAGTTTCTTTCTTATAACTGGCTGACAACTCTCTTTAGGAAACAGTTACTGGCCCAGAATGTTCAAATTCTGGCTACAGATGCTTTTGTTCACTTTATAGTAATGTCCATGTGTAAGGCATCAATTCACTTTTCTCTGAGCTCTGTTCCACACCAGATATCTTGAAAAAATATCTCATTATTGACATACCACAAAAAGTGAAAGAGAAAAGAGTAAGTGAATGATTGAACACTTGGTTAAACCCTTCACCTATCACTGCTTTACCAGAAAAGGTAGTCGTAATAAAAAAAAAACTGTTACACTCATTGTCAACTTTAACAGTCATTCAGCATCTTTTTTAATACTAAAGTTCATTCATTACAAGGCTCAGAATCAAGAATTTGAAATATTGAAACTTCTTGGGGTACTGGAATCAGAGAATTTTTAACCTAATTTCCGATTCTAAAAATGATCCTTTGGATTTTTTTTTTTATTTAAAACTTAATTTTCCATTACTAGTACTAATGATAAAATGATATAAATATTTATTGATTTTAAAGTAACAGTAAAACTAAAATCTATATAGCATAATAACACCTAAGTATGATGCAAATTTATTTTACTTGCGTAAAAAAGAAATGTGCAAGTTTCTATTCAGTTCTCAAACTTTCTATAAAGTCTGTTTCATTTCAAAATAAATTTTTTATTTTTTAATTTCTTTTTAAACATTGTTAATTTATCCATTTAATATTATAAATTATTAATTTAATAATTATAATCAAAATTATGTAATATAAACACGAAATGAATTGATGCTGTTGTTCTGCCGGGCTCTCTTTTAAGATAATTTTTATTATTTTTTTAATTTATAAAAAAATAAAAAAAAGCATTGTCTGCATTTAAAAACCTAAAAAAAAAATTTAGAATTTTATTATATAAAATTTTATTTTAAAATTCAAATTTTCAATTATTCGTAAGTAGAAATTAACAATAAAATTCCAGAAAATGATTTGTTGATTAAATTTGAAAGAATGATTTACTTTTGTTTACATAGTATACTATGTAAACAAAAATAAATCTTCTTTTCAATAACCGAGACTTAAAAAAATAAACATTCTTTTTATGAAACTTAAATTTGTTTCTACAAAATCCATGTATTTCTTAAAATTTTATAGCTTTCAAAACAAGTATCACAGAAACAGTACAGAAATTTAATATTTCTCATAGTAAAATTCATGTTCTCATAAGACATAATGTTGCTAATATGGTAGCAGCAGGTGTACAAGCCCAATATGAGCCATCACCTTGTTTTCTACACACCTTGCAGTTGACCATTAATGATGCCATCTTTGCACAAAGGTATGTGAAGGATATGCTTTCTATTTGTAAACAAATAGTTGGGCACTTCAATCACTAACCTGCAGCTTTTACAAAGTACCAGAAATACTAGAAAAAAACTTAATTTACCAGGTCATAAATTTGTCTGGGATGTTAAGACAAGATGGAACAGTCAATATTATATGATATCTAGAGTATTTGAACAAAAAAATGTTATCTCATATTGCAGTGATCATGCAAAACCACATTGATTAGAATCCAACCAATGGAAGATTTTTAGAGGAGTCACTGAAAATACTTAAACAATTCATTGATTGTGCAAATTAAATTAATGTACACATTAAAGTCATTTATCACTTTTTTAAAAGAGGAGAAGAAAAGTGACTGTTTAATGGGTAAGGTTTCACCCTTTCAGCATGGAAAGCTTCTAATGCTAGATTGAGCAGCAACATGGAAGACAAAAACCTTATTCTGACAACATATCTTGATTCCAGATTCAAGACTGGTTTCTTTAAAAATAACTACAGTGGCCTGCCTAACAACAAAGCTATTGCAGAATGGTTCACTCAAGAGATCTATTCTAGAACTGAAGGAAAAACAGGCATCAATGAATACAAAAGCTTATGAAATAAAGTTATTGGTTTATATTTCTAAGATGAGGTATTGTAATTATTTACATTATTTACATTTTTCGGACTATTGTCCTCATCTTTATTCCCATATTCATGCTTGACTGTACTCACTGAAGCTTTTCTTTTGTTACAACTGCTGATGTTGAAGACCTGCTGTCATTTGTCTTTCTTTCTATGCACTGATTATTTCAGTTGTCCAGTGTTCTTCCTTGTCCAGTATTTTCCCATACGGGTGTTAATGACTACGCTTTTCCTTCCATACATGATCAGCTATATCTGATTTCATTATATCTCCCCTCACTACAGATTTTTGATGTACAACCTTACTTTTTGAAGACGGCTAGATTCACCATTATATTCTTTGCCACAACTGCTAGGAATGGAGTACATACAGGTCATATTCATATTCTCACACATGTTAGGCTTGTCTCAACATATTACTTGATAGAGTAGAACTACTTCTGAATGTTGTCTTGATAGTGTATGGACTGCATATCTGAGTGTGTTCTGATAAGTTCTTGACTTAAGGCAGATATACCGTGTTAATTTTCTGGTCTTCCTACTTGAACTTTCTGTTTCCACCTGAAGATGCTGATGTTATGTTTTCAGGGTAGTTTTTTTCTGAAGGGTAAGCTTAATGCTGATAATTTCCTGTTGATATGTATCTGGGTCACCACTTATGGTTTTTGCCCAGTGTTGTTGGCATTAGATCAGAATCAGATGATTCCTTTCTTCACACTGTATGGGTAGTGGCAATTGAGGTTGAGGTATTGTCCAGTGAAGGTTGGCAGAGAATGGATTCAAGACATTCATATGTCACAAGTCAACCTTAATCAGAACAATACCTCAACTTCAATTCCCACTATCCATGCAGGGTGAAGAAAGGGATCATCTGATGTCTGCAACACCAGGCAAAAGCCATGCTGGTCACTCCATCAGAAAAGGGCAAATAACCTGTTCACTTCATCAAAAAAGTGTCCTTTCAAATTCATTTTATTTGCCAAATGTGATGCAGCATTGTCATACATAAAATAATCTTTTTCTGAAAGTGTTTGGTTTCTTCTTGAACTATTAATCTCTTTAAGCTTTTAAAATTCAATGTATTTGTGAGATATCATTTTAACACTATATGGCTTTCACCATGAATCCACTACTTCACTACCTATAATCCAATTCCTAAATATCAAACCACTTCTGCCTTGTTAACACCTCAACTTATGAGTGTGGCATCTGTCTGGACCCACCCAACATTTTCTCCATTCATCTGGCCCATCAATGTTAGTACAGTATTTATTGGTGAAAAGAACACTTTGAAGAATCGGTTTTGCCTATTTCATTTGATTTACTTTATAGATTTCTTTTAAAGGGGGCTTAGTGATTGATCTTGTGTGTTTTGCCACTTAATTCATCTTGTACATTTCAACACTTCCTCATGGCCACAATACTAAAAGATTTCATAATTTGACAAAGACAGATTTTTTATAATTTTTTTTTTTTGATAAGGGATGCAAATTAGTGTGATAAAGTCATCAACTTGTCCTTATCAAATCTGCATCTGAATCATTCTGGATCTTCAATGAACTTCTTTACAATTTGATTGTACTTGCCGATGATATGTAATTTCCGGTATTGCAAGCTCTGGAGTTAAACTTTATTCCTCAAATTAGCCTTATCATTCATGGTTGTTTATTTAAAACTTCAAAATTCAGGATATTACATACAAATCTATCCACAGTTTACATTTGTACAAAACAAATCAACTTTCATCCTCACTGTGCAGACAGATGTTGTCTGCACAAAACCTGTGGATTCCAATGTCTTTATTTTATATATTGAGGAAAAATGAAGTGTCTAATATTGCAGGACACAATGTACATTAGTAAACATTGACTAAGATGAACTTACTTCTGCCTGAGACCACAACTGAATCCAAGAGTTAGTGCTTTTTATTAATCATGGGGAAAAATCTATAGAAAAGAATAGAATACATTACTGTTGTTTTTGGCTCCATGTCCAGTTGGTTTTGAATTCAGATTTATCCTCCTTCTAGACTGGGAGAAACCAGTCTAATCTGCTATTCAACCTATAGCTGGTAAAAAAAAATGGATTCAAGGATATTTTTGTGAAATTGAATATTGGAACATATCTCCCACAGGTAAGTGGGGACTACCATACTTATTGACAACTTATAATTCAATTTATTTGATATTTTAAAATTTTGCCATAGTTTGAAAAAAAAGATGCTAATTTGTTTTGTTATTTGCCTTAGATTATATTGGCCAATTTTCTAATTCAGGAAGTTTTACTGCAGCAATTTTCAATGTTTTGTTAACATCAGAAAACTCCTTTAACAAAAACTTATTGAACCAGGCATCATGGTGGACAGTGTGAGTAGATTTTAAGCAGAATTTCATTTACAGACACTGCACTGGATAAATATCACCTGAAGAAAGTAAGAGAATGGATCAGTCAAAACAGTATGAAAATAACAACCAATATGATGATGAAGACTGACCACAGTTGGGATCATAGAGTCATTGTAAACTCTACAATTCTTTCATTGGCTACAAGTATGTACTTCACCAGGACTACATAAAGTTTTGAATCCAGAGTTCATATTACATAGAAGTTCAACATTCATTTCTTTGTTTCTATTGAAATTTTTCTGCATCTTAATATTTTGTTTAGCTTTTTAGAAGTCATCTTTCCCTATTGCAATGCACTTTCAAACTTAAGTGCCGCAGTTCCTGTCATCTTTTAAAATATTCTCTGTACCTGACTTGATCTTGACATCACCAATTTGTAGCTCACATCTTGGGCTGTTCCTTTTATTTACAATCATACATTGTTTTCTTGCAATTGGTGGTTAGTCCATTTTTTTGCTTTCCTTTGCTACATTGTCTATGAGTTTCTGCAATTTTCTTTCTGTGTCTGTCATCAATACACTGTCATTTGTCAACCTGCTGAAAGGCAAATAAAAATAGGAAAACTTAACTGACTTTTACAAATATTGCCTAGATGAAGGATATTTTGTTTTAAACACTTTTACTCAGTTAACTTAAGTATATGATACAAAATATATCTTATTACTATCGTGGGAAATTTAACAACTCCCCAAATTGAGTCATGACTTGATGAACAAAGTGAGACAGATGTACATTTAAAAAATATATTTATGAAATATACACATTAAATAATGAGAAAGAGAATAGAGGATTGCTAAAAATATATTTTTCTCAAAGAATCGGTGACAAGATCCAAATACATGTCTGTTTGAAATAGATAAAACACTTATCTGAATAGTGTTCATATTCTGCTTCTATTAGCTGTTTCTTCCTCGCATCATTCAGATTAGCCTGTGGCCAGCATTGGCTATTCTGGGAGTTGGCAGAAATATGTCTCTGCTCTGTGTTCTTGGCATCCCCACTTGGCACTCGAATTCTGTTTCACATCTAATTTTGGGTCATACCAATTATCATCAGTTTATAATAGACTCAGCAGGAGTTATCTATGAAAGGGAGATAATCTATATTTTTTATACTATCCTAACATGGGAAAACATGCAATTCAGAACTTCATTGCTTGTTGCCAGTAATACAGTTCATATGATCATAATACAGTTCTTTATTATACAATAATCATTTCAATAAGCATTTCTTTATTAATACAATGTTTGTTATATAAACAGAGCAATTCTTTATTAATACAAAAAAACATTTCCAATAAGCATTTTCATCAATTGAACAGGTCAATAATATAAAAATGAAATTGATAGCCTCAATAAATTAAGTTAAACACAATAGTTGTGTTTACTTGACAATTAACATTTTAGAACTATTCCTTAAGAATAACTTCATTGAATGTGCAATATAACAAGCATTTATATATATTACTATTGATATATCCTTTGGCATTATGGCATTATTGAGGCTGATTATTAGTGAATGCATGTATCAGTGTTCGCTTCTATTTAGACTTATGTCCCTTTTATTGGCTAGATATAGATTATGTGTTATTTGTACACTATCACATTTATTGTTTAGTAAAATGTTATTTTTTTACCCTTGTTGTTAAGGTATTTCAAGTATTAGTTATACCAATTAAAAAATGGAATTACTCATTCTTTTGTCATTTGTATTTATTTTCATGACATTATATTTCATTATTTATATGTTGTATAATTGTATTTCCCCCATTTATGTTTTCATGTGTGCGTGCATGATTAAAAAGGATACTTTTGTGGTTACTTCAGTTGAACCCTATAATCTTCACATAGTAACTGGCAATCATGAGGTGGATTAAATGTTCAAGGGTAGTTTGAACTTTGGTTGGTATTTCTTTTGATATAAGTAGTTTGAAGTGCACTTTGGTTGGCTCTTCTTTTGAGAAGTGTTTACTTTAACCAGAATTATTATTTGGGCTATGCCCTTGTTGATGTTGTTTATACATCTTGCTGGATCATTTCTTTAAAGTATTGATAAATTTCAGTTGTGATGATTGTTGTGAAGTTGATATTAGCACTAATCAGCTGCTTAGTTGTACTTCTACTTGGTTAGTCTCAGAGACCACTTATATTGAATGTTCAGTTCTGCTTATGCAAATTATGCATACTAATTTGCTAGTATCACTACATCTCCCTAAACCTTAAGGGCTTTATCCCTCTCATAGCTCTTGTACTCCTTCTGATATTTTCATCATTCTGCTCTCTTTCTCTCTCTCCCGTATTTCTTTCCCTGGGAGACCTCGATCTGTCCCGGTCTAAGCTGTAGTCACATGTGTCCTCTTGCATACTTCGGTCTTCATCTGAACTTTCAGAGTCCTTCTGTCTTTCTTCCTCCTGCATTGTTTCCTTTGACGTTTCCTTGTGTAATGGTTGTCCTATCAACTCATTATCAGATGAAACTAACATCTCTTTGTCATTTCGTTCTTCCTCTTCACCCTGTGTCCTTATTTGGTCAGCATGGGCCAAAATACTATCGCCATTCTCTCTATTTATTATGGCTGTATTATGGCCTTTTTGCATTATGAACTCTGCTCCTTCAGTATCTGCATCCTTGCTCTTTTTATACCACATCTTTTCACATGTACAGTATGACATAGTTAGCAGAGCTCTAATCTGTCTCCCTCTTAGAGCTGATGGGCTTTCGAGTCTTCCCGCGTGTGGTATGGTCCTATAACTTAAAAGCATCGTCGGTAGAAAAACTTCTACTTTTTGCTGAGAGCATGCTTTCAGCCCCTTTTTTCACAGTTTGAACCATCCTTTCTGCTATGCCATTTGATTGAGGGTGATATGGAGGAGTTTTATATGGTTTACACCCTATTTTCTCTAACCATACATTTAGCTCTTCGTCGCAAAATTCCGGTGCATTATCCGATACCAAGGTTTTTGGTACACCATTTCTAGAGAATACGACTCTTAGAATTTGCTTTATAGTGGAACTTTACAACCCTTATTATTTCAGGCCAACCTGAAAAAGAGTTCACTAATATCAATAAGAGTCCCATTCCATTTACGTAGGCATGATCCATATGGACCCTACCTCCATGGCTCCGCTTGTTTGGGCCATGAATATAACTTGGCTTGTGTAAAGTTTCTTAACTCTTTGCATTTCTTACACCTCTTTACATAATCCTCAACATCTCGTGAATAACCCGGCCACCAAGCTTCTAGTTTTATCCTTTTTTTTGTGGCCGCTACTCCACAGTGTATATCATTATGTACACTTTCTACTAGCGTCTTTCTTTGTGTTTCTGGGGGAACTACCAGGTCCCCATTGCATATTACTCCATGTCCTACTGTTAATTTGTGCCTCATTTCTTTATAAGGTCTTTCCGCCCTAGAACAATTTCCCCACGAATTTTTTCTTATTCTTGATAGTATCTTACTTAGCACTGGATCATGTCTCGTTTCCGCAGCCATTCTGTCTAAAGATAAAACATCAGTCTCTATCAAGTGTAGGAACGTATCTTCAAATTCTTCCTCCGTTTTGACTCCTTGTAAAATCTCAATCTTGATAGTGCGTCCACATGTGGAATTGAATTTCCTTTGACATACTCTATATCAAAGTCAAATGCCATCAATCTTATCGCCCATCATAAAATCCTTGAAGTCGAGACTTTGGGTAATTCTTTCCTTGGGTTAAATATAATCTCTAATGGTCTATGATCACTTCTTAGTAGAAATTTTTTCCCAATTAAAAATTGTCGGGCTCTGGTAGTTGTCCAAACGATAGCCAATGCTTCTTTCTCTATGTTCGAGTAATTAAATTCAGTGTTCGTTAACCTTCTCGACAAATACATTATCGGATGTCCTTCTTGTGATAATATTCCCGATATTGAATGTTCACTTGCATCTGTAGTGAATGTTATGTCCTTTTTTGGATCAAATATTTTCACTACAGGGTTTTTTGACATTATTTCTTTTAATGTTTCAAAAGCTTTCTGTTGTTCGCTTGACCAGATAAATTCTACATTCTTTTTTCTTAAATTTGCAAATGGTTCCGTCAAGTCCGTGTATTTTGGTAAGTATCGCCTGTAAAAATTTACCAATCCCAAAAAAGACTCCAATTCTTTTTTATTTGTAGGTGTAGCTACTTTTAGAATTTTTTCTATCAAGGCTTGGTCTGGTGATATTCCTTCTTTCGAAATGGAATAACCTAGAAAAGAAATTTTCTTGGAGTTGCTTACGCATTTTTTTTCATTTATCGTCATTCCGGCATTTCTTAATCTATTCAAGACTAGTTCAGTTTTCTCTTTTAATTCCTTTTCATTAGTAGCTCCTATGCATATGTCGTCTTGGTAACAAACCATATTTTGTACATTCCCTACAACCTGTTCAATGGCCCTTTGAAATATGGCGCTTGCTGTTTTTACTCCATATGGCATTCTCTTCCATCTTAGTAACCCTATTGGCGTATTTATCGTGGTTACTTCTTTAAAGTTTTCATCTATTGGTATTTGGTGGTATGCCGTTTTTAAATCTATTTTTGAAAAAACAGACATCCCTGCCAACGCATGTAATGCAAGTTCAACATTGGGTATTGGATATGAATCCGAGCATGTCTTGTGATTTACTCCTATTTTATTATCTCCACAAATACGTAAATCCCCATCTGTTTTCCTCAAAACCACAATCGGTGATGACCACTTGCTACCTCCAGGCGGAACATGTTCAAGAAGGTCTTGTTCTACTAATTTACGTAGTTTTGTCACTACTAACGGTAATAAATGTACTGTTAATTTTCGTGCCTCATAATAAGAGAAGGAAACATTTTCTTTTACTTTTAAACTTGCTTCATAGTTCTTTAATTTTCCAGTTTTTTCCATTTTTATTTCATTAATTAATTTAGTAGAATTCGTGTTAAGCACATCATTTCCAATAAGGCCATGGTTTTTCTTGCAACTTGTAACAATTACAGGAATTACTTCAAATTTTTCTTTTAACTCCAATGAACCTTCGAAGTATCCTAATATTCTTATAACGGATCCATCAAACTGGCGAAGTTGTAAATTGCATTTTCGTAAAGGTGGCTTACCTATGTGTTCCCAAAAATGTTTTGGTATCAGTGTTACTTCACTCCCAGTAACCATTTGCATATCTAAATTGCAGTTATTAATTTTAACCTTTACTATAATGTCTTTTTTCTTCTGTTCAAATGTCTTATTCTTCACAGTAAAAACTTCCCTGTCGGTGTCGTTTTCTTCAACTCTTTCAACATTTTTCTTTTTTAATTTACACACTGCTTGAAAGTGGTTCTTTTTAAAGCAATTATTACAAGTTTTCCCAAATGCCGGACACTTTTCCTTTTTCATTTCGTGTTCACGTCCACAATACGAACACTTTTTTATCTTGTTTACCGCGTATGTATCAGCGAATCTTTGTTCGGTGGGTTGACTTTTATAATAGTGGTATGTCTGTATTAGCTCTTGTTGCTGCATAAATTCAATACAAGCATTTAAAGACATATTTCCTATTTGTAATTGTTCCAATATTTTATATCGGTGTGACGCATTGGACATACCTTCAATTAGTCTTAATTGAATCAAGTCCTCTTCAATAGTCTGTTCGTCTTGTCCGAGTTTCTCAAATTCACAATATCTACTTGCATTTCGTAGACGGTGTAAATATTTTATAATTGGTTCGTCAATTTCCTGTTTCGTTGACATGAATTTCGTTCTTTCTGCCACTACCAGCCTTTTCTTGGGTCTCATATTCTTTTTTATAATCTGACTTATTTTTTCGAAAGTCAGGTCTTCCAAATTTAAGGGATATGCCATGGTGGAGACTTTCATTACCGCCTCGCATCCAGCTGTAGCCAAAAATAAATCCGTGATTTCATTTTCGCCTCCCTTTTCCTTGTTGTCTTTCAACTTTTTTGTTCTAGCAGTGGCAGAGAAGCAACGAATCCAAGTATCGACAAATTCTGGATCTTCCAGAGACAACTGAAATCCTATAGGCGACGCCATTGTTGTGAAGTTGATATTAGCACTAATCAGCTGCTAAGTCGTACTTCGATATTTATTTGTATTAAATAATACAAAATGTGGCACAAGGCCTAAAAGGGGGATGGGGAAGGACGGTCTTCTTCTGTCTTAATTCTAAACTTAGCTAGTCCCAGACACGGGCCCAAACATACCAACAATGTCCCAATCATCAAAATAACACATTCATTCCTACCTTTCTTACTACGTCCACCATAATACCTCAAATTCTCTATGAAGTCCTAACTAGTCCCCTTATGTACAGATATTGTTCGTGGGGGGAGGGGCATAAAAGAACAATTTTTAAAAAGATCCCCAAATGAATATATACAATATGCCTTAAATATTTACAATAAACTAAACAAATTATGTTAGTAATAAACCCCCCCACAAACCATAAATGTGGCAGAAACATCAGTTAACCGGACGAAATCAATGCGGGACTATGAAAAAATCAGGAAAACATTCATTCCTCCAAGCATTCACACAGGCACACACACATTCATACACAATAAAAAATACGAAAAATCACACACACGAAACGAAAGGCGCCCCGCATCCACCAGAGAACTGACATCACTGACCACCTAACGAGGGAGGGTATGGGGAATTAAACAAGAGAAAAATAGGGACAGAAATAAAAGGGACCAATGAGCATGCATATCCTAGCTAAGTTAACCAGAAAAACGGGAAACTAAAGATTCAAAATCAAAAACCTAAACTAGCCTAATAACGGGATGGGTTGCCTCTGTTCAACCCTGTTAGGACAAAATCCTGTACCTAACCGACATCCAAGTGCCACTCTAGATCAGCCCCTTTCACTCTACACATTCGCGCAAGATTTACCCACCTTTTGCCAAATTCTGATGAAGGGAGCCGCCGCCTTTCCGTCCTAATCTTGACTTTAAGCTGATGCTTAAAGAACAAGATCAGTTGGGAAGAGGTGAACTTCTCGCCATCATAGAATTCCTTCTGACGCGTCGTCCAAATCACGACTCTCATAACCCCTAGTAAGCAACAGAACACATAGTGTTCAGCCTTCGTCAATTGCGGCACCACATTGCTACAAACAGAACTGGCTTCCAGGACAAAAAATTTTCCCTGCAGCATGCGAACCATGAGGCCTTCAACAAACCTGCACAACGACACTACCGTCTTGCACTGAAAAAAGGCGTGACCAATGGTCTCGACTTCCCCAGTACAGCGACGACAGTTTGGATATTTCTCCAAGCCTGCTGAACAAAGTATCTTGTCGACACAGAGGGCCCCACGAATCATCAGCCAGGTGAGTGATGCCTCATCATTATTGAGACATTTCAACCCAGGCGCCCAAGGCCATATCGAGCGAGCCTCCTGCTTTGTAAGACCGAGCTCGCCAATCAAATCATCTTGAACGGCCCCCACTAACTAACAATCGATACGATGCCCAACCGCAAGCCCACAGACTTATCGCGGTTGATCTTGGCCCCTGTCACCATCTCATACCCACTGATCTCTTTGCTGACTTCGTCAATCTCGGCTCTGCTCGACACAAGAACCGAAACGTCATCAGCATAGGCAGAATACCTGGCTGAGGTGGAAGCCCCAGGCAGGGAAATTTCGCGCAGGACCAGATTCGCCTTTAACTTGCGAAGGAATGGTTCCAACGCAAGACCGTAAAGCAAAGGCGAGAGCGGACAACCTTGACGAATGGAGCGAGACAATACGAAAGGCTTCGATCTTACCCCATTCACTTCCACCAGCGCACCGGGGGGCGCATACAAAAGTCGGATCCAGGAGCGAAAGTCGGCTTCGAAACCGGCCGCCGAAAGGACAGCCTCCAGAAATCGATGGTCCACCCTATCGAAGGCCTTGGACTGATTTAAATTAATCAGCGCGGCTTCACTGTCGACTTGTTCTAAGATCAAGCGTACCATATGAAGGTTATCCTGAATAGTCCTACCCTTCACAGCACAGGTCTGTTCAGGGCCAATCAAACTAGACAGGACAAGCTGCAAACGGTTGGCTAAGATCTTCTCCAAAATCTTTGTCAGTATTTAACATCGTTAAAGGGCGAAAGTTCCCTAACCCATCCCCACCGTACTTGTCCTTACGCAGCAACTTGATCACACCCCTGGTGAAGCGTTGAGGTAAAGACCCCTGCTTCATCCAGTGGTTGAAAATCAGTTCCAGCAAAGGAACAAAAACGTGCGACAACCTCAAGTAAACTTCGTAGGGAAGACCATCTAATCCCGGAGACTTATCCAGGCCAACCTGCTTCAGCGCTTCCCAGATTTCCGACACTGTAATGGGACCCTCGCACCTAGCCACTTCAGCTGCCTTGAGGCAGGGAAAGTCAGCTAAATAGGCGTCGAACTGAGCAGAG
This sequence comes from Acanthosepion lycidas, assembly GCA_963932145.1. Taxonomy (NCBI): domain Eukaryota; kingdom Metazoa; phylum Mollusca; class Cephalopoda; order Sepiida; family Sepiidae; genus Acanthosepion; species Acanthosepion lycidas. The sequence continues at coordinate 105,021,091 of OZ010582.1, read as the reverse complement.
CTCAGACCGGGCTCCCTGGTGAAAAGATCCTGAAAGTAATCCCGAAAGACCTCACATGTGCCCGCGTTTGTAGTCACTGTCCGCTTATCCGGCAACGTGACGCACGCTATATGTCGCCTAGACGCGTTTCGATTCTCCTCTGCACGCAGTTCAGTGGCCATATTCGTAGCCTCAGAAGACATTCTTTTTAACCTAGCCCTATCTACCAGAGCTTGATCCTTCTTGATAAGCAAGGAGGAAAACTCTGATTTAGCTAAAGCTATATCCCCACTAACACGGGATTTCACAGCCCGATCAACTTTATTTTCTAAAACCGTTTGCGCCGCTAATCTATCTAGATTGAGTCGACGACTAAAATCGCCAGCAAACGTTCGAATTTTGGATTTTAAATTGCCCCACCAGGCATTTCCCACAACCGCACCAGTCAATTCCCTTTGTATCATTAGTAACAGCTGGTCCCGGAAATCCTGCTCACTAAATAGTGAACAGTTCAATTTCCAGTTGCCAGCCAACATAACCTTAGGCTTATCTAAGTTTACACGCACCCGGACAAGCCTATGATCCGTATAAACTATGTAATGGAAACTTGGACACCCTAAGAGCCCTACATCGACTCTCCTAACTAAGACTCGGTCCAGGTAGCTCGCAAACGTCCCAGGAGCCGAGTTGCCACTAGTTGTCCAAGTCCATGCTACCTCCCGAGGGTGTTCATTCCGGAACTTATCGACAAGATCAAACCCATTGATAAAGTCCCGAAATGGTTTCACGTCCGGGTTGTTAGTACCTTGTTTTTGCCCTATACGATCTATATCGGGGTCAAGGACGGCATTCCAATCCCCCGCTAAAACTACCCGACGAGACGTCGTCAAGAACGGCGCGATCTGCCGAAACAAAGCAGGCCGCTCGGAATGGGTATTGGGCGCATGAACCCCAATGAGACGTAGAACCTTATCCTTTATGGTAACATCCAGCACGCAAAGTCTGCCCGCCGGATCCGCGAAGACAAGGGTACATGCAGCCTTCAAAGACCTGCTCACTAGCCAAGAGACACCTCTCGAACGACCATCAAAACATGCTGAATAAAGGGCGAACCCCTTAGACAGTATGTCCTCACGATCATGAGAAGAAAACCGGGTCTCTTGTACACAACATACATTCACCCCGAGGCGCTGAAGGTCACGAGAGAGCCTCGCCCTGCGAGACTCGGACCTCAGGCCCCGGACATTCAACGTATCTAACCAGAGTGCCATTGTGAAGCCGATTAGGGTTGTCCTTCAGGATAGAACATGGCTGGGGTGAGGACACCGACAGCTCGTCCCATCGATCCGGACGCCATCTCACTTTCGACGGTATCATCTTGAGACAAGCCGCCGATGTCCGAAGGGTAAGTTAGTTTGAGCGCTCTATAAAGGGATGGGTGAATGAAAACGGGGACCCTCCCTTTGAGTTTCTGATTTGCTTCATCAGTTTCCGGGTCAAGTAGGTAGGCAGCTGGGGGCACCATTTTTAGCGACGACTGGGCCTCCTCTATCATGCCCAAAATCTCCCGCGTACCCGGGCCAGTTCTAATTACGATCAGGATTCTTGCAGCAGAAGGGAAATTTTCTGGCTTTTCTACATCTACCCCATTAATGTGTTTAAAATTTCATAGGACTTTTAAGTCCATCAGGTTCCTTGTCTGCCCGAATACTCTTTCAGCCTGGTCCCGGGATACGCGGCAGACGTCTTCCCCTGGGAGATAAGGTGGTTTCATTTTCTTTTTCTTTTTGTCAGTCACTATTTGTGACTGAGGGCTTCTAAACCTTTTTTTTTTTGTGATTGGATGGGTGTTGATATGGGTGTGACATTAGGTGTTGTTGAGGGAGTCCAACCAATAGGCGTCCTCACTGGAGAAGGTTTAGTAGAATGAAGAGATTTCACAGGAGAGTTTGACACAGATTTGGGCGGAGGGGGTTTTGTGAATGTTTTTTTTTGAAGCAGAAGGGGAAGACGGGACAGAGGATAGGGGGCCCGGTGCCCTCAGCGATTTTTGATTTTTAACCCGCTTGGTCTCCAATTTTTCTTTTAGCTTTTTAATGTCTAATATCTTTTCCCACCTTGGTTCATTTAATTTCTGGGTATCCGTAGCATTTTTATTATAAGACGCCGAGACGTCGCCCTCAGAGCTGGTAGAGGGAATGGGGCTGTAGGTGCCATTGTCCCTGGGGTCATGATGGGACTGAGGCACCGCTGTTTGGGTCTTCCCTTTGCCCCTAACTACGAGGCGCCATCCCCCTCATCCTTCTCCTTATCCACACTTGTGGAAGGCGTCGATTTAGGGGGCAATGTCGGTACGGACCCAACCGAGGGATTTTCCGAACCGGTCCGCCTCGCAGCTAGGCCCACTACAGGCGCCGCTGATTTTACCTTCTCGGCTAAAGGGGGATTTTGGTCGCCTGCGACCGGAACTCCAGGGGCCTTCTTCCCTGGGCAAGAGGAGGAAAGGTGACCAGTCTCTCCACACCTCCAGCAAGTAGGTTTCCTACCGGTCACAATGACCGGCATTTTCCGGTCGTCTAACTCCAAACAGTTGGGGACGGACTTGAAGTCCTTCTGATTGAGCATGATATTGAAAGTTCATCCTCCGTTCAAATTATCAGAGAGAGCCCCTAAAATTTGGCCGAACTGCATAAAAAATGCAGCCAGGTGCTCTCCCGAAATTTGAGGAGGAACCCTCATATTCCGTTCTAAGAATCAGATCCTTGGTAATTAACTCTTTTTTTGCCATAGCCAGGCAATCTTCTGGCGTGGGCAGCAGAATGTCCCACATGAAAAAACCAGTACCCTTAATGACTCTTTGGGGTTTTATCCCCAGGGACAAAAGTGATTTAATCACTATGTCTTTCGTGGAGTGACAAATTTTGCGTGTTCGCTTGTCCACCACGAAAACCGACACCATTCTCTTTGAGAACATATCGAGCTCTTGGACATCTTTGACGAGCCCATCTTTATTTACAAGATGGGCATAACCTTTCGCCTTTTCCAAGAAATCCGCCATGTTCAAAATGCAAATTGGGGGGGGGGGACTTCCAACAAGAGGGCAATTCCTCGGCAGTCTTAGATTGTGCCTCCTTCGGTACCTCGTCATTTTTGCTAGTTTCTCCTTTTTTTGAGGTACTAGCATGTTCTTCTAAATTTGGGCTAGCATTTGCCCGCTTTTTCTCGGATTTATCCAGCGGGTCAGCTTTAGCAGCTGCCCCGAAAAGGTCTTTCTTAACATTTGACCGACTGGCACCGTCGGCCATATTGAGTAAGTGTGGAGACTACCACCTGTGGGTCTCTAAATTTATGTCCAAATTTGGGGAAAGGAGTTGGGAGAAGGTAAAAAAAGAAATTAAACAAATAAAGAAAAGCCTGGATGCACTAGTAAATTAAAAAATAGCAAAGACAATAAACTTTTAAAAATAAATAAACTGGGAAAAAAAAACTAAAAGAATAATAAAAGACAAAGTAGATTAACAGAAAATAGACAGGTAAAAAAAAAATAAAAATGGCGCCCAAAGGCTGCCGAAAATAAAAGAAGAAACAAAAACAGAAACTCCTCTCTTTTTTTTTCAAATTCAATTAAAATGTACAAAAGAAAAAGAAAAAGAAAATGTCTGGTTTGCAACCAAAAAAAAAAAAAAAATAAAGGTTTGCGGCCAAAGCCGCTAAAGAAAATAAATTAAAAGCAAAAGAAAAACAAACTAGTCAAACCAAAAAGGATTGCGACCGAAGTTGCTAATTAAATAAAAAAAGAAAGAGGGTATAAAATAAAAAGGAAATAAAAACAAAGCTTTCTTTTTCTCTTTTCTTAAATGGTACTAAATAAAATAAAATTTTATGAAACCTGAAAAGAAATAAAAAAAAGCAGTCGTCCGGTAAGACTTTGTCAAACCGGACTAAAATAAAAAATAAAAAATAAAACAAACAAAAGAAATGGAAAAAAGATAAAAAATAAAACTTAAAAAATAACTTAACAGAATAGACTTGGTGTGTCGAATAAAAGTTCGTCAAACAAGAAAGTTCTCAAAGCACCGAAGCAAATTCTCGCGGGTCAAAAACAGGTTCGTTACACAGCAATACAAAGAATACAATCAACAAAGCTCAAACGCGACTGGTCAGAAAAAAGTCTGAAATAGACGGAGGTCTGATGCTAAGTCGTACTTCTACTTGGTTAGTCTCAGAGACCACTTATATTGAATGTTCAGTTCTGCTTATGCAAATTATGCATACTAATTTGCTAGTATCACTACAATGATAAATACAGCAGTAAAGAAATTCTACTGTGTTAGATTTTCCAATGGATTGCATATAAATAGTTTAATGTCTTATCAAGGACAACCCTATCAGGTACTACCAATCTGGATTAGAAAGGATCTGAGAGTGATAACAATCAAGAGGTGACTCTACACTCCCCAGATCCTGCAGGCAGGCCTCGTCACCAGATTTAGCTTACAGTCTTAAACAGAACATGATTGGTGTATGAATAGATACAGCTTAATGTCTTATCCAGGATTGTACTGAAGTATAAATGGAAATAGATGCAGCTTAAAGTCTTACTCAGGACAGACTAGAGTATAAATGGATGTAGTCTAAAGTCTTAGCAAGGACTGGATTGGATCATAAATGTCTGGACAGATAGATGGATGTAGTTTAAAGTCTTACCAAGGACAGGACTGAAATATAAGAAATGGATGCAGTTTATAAAGGACTAGACAGAATCATAAATGAATGTATATGGAGTTTAAAGTCTTACCCAGGACTGAAGTGGTCAGAAGTGACTATTAAGAAATGGATAGATGAACAGATGATTGCAGTTAAAAGTCTTACCCAGGACTGGACTATTTAATTTTTAATTGATAAATTCATCAATGAACCTCTTTTTCATCTTCTGTTTAAACCTTCTAACAGTCTAAGAGCCAGTGTTTTTTCATTCTTTATTACTTTCCATCTTGGGACTCTTTTTAAAATTATGTGTCAAGGAAAGTTCCATTGTATATTATGATTCTTATAAGATACATCTCCTCTAGCTCTGCCTATAAAATGTACATTTTCATCATTTCCACAGAACAGTTCAGTCACTCTACCAAGTTTCCAGAATGGCCAGACTTTTACAGGATTTTTAATTAATACTATATAATCTACTTGTATTTTATTATTAAAAGATCCTTGTAACTTTCTCTTAGACTCAAGAGATATTCCTCATTCCATAACTCTCTGAAGTCAGATAACAATGTGATATGTCCCGGAAAGGGATATATTTGTTCGAAGTAGCAAAGTGGTTTTGGACTACTGTAACTGAGTAGAACAGTCTAGCAGGTAACCGTAATGGACTGGTCCTCATCATAGTGGTAGGCAATAGGCGTAGGCAATAGGCGTAGACAATAGGCGTCCCCCCTGTACCTCCACATCAGTCTGTATTTATGGCTGACACCAGACAATCATATTACTGTGAGGGGAACCCAGGTGTATGCATATTCATTACATCACAATGTTTCCCTTTCAGCGAGAGCATCTAATAACTGATACCATTTCAGGAGATCCACCAGAATCAGTTTTCACACAAATTTCTCCATTAACATTAGGATTTAAGAAAACATTGGGTGTTAATGGTAATAGTTCAGTATCAGACATATTCTGATATAATAGATGTCTGGAGTTTATAGTTCTCTGAATGTCAGAGATCAAAGTAAGAAGTCGAAAATAATCTGTTTTAGCTCTGCCCTAAATTTTAAATTGACAAGTCTTTGTGTTTTTTTATTATTCTTTCCCACATGCTTCCCATCCATATGGAGTACAAGGATATTCTTATATGATTAATAGTATAGTTCATAAAAGTTTCTTTGAACTCATTGCTATCCAAATGATGCTCTATTATGTCTTTACCCAGCGTGTTGTTGAAAGATCTTGCATTATCACTGTAGATGTAAGTGGACACTCCATATGAGTTACAGAATCTAATCAATGCTTGCACAAATGCTTTGGTGTCTATGTCTTGCACAATTTCTATATGTATATACTTATAGAGAGACAAGTGAATATTAACAAATACATTTTTTCAGCTTTCCCATTTCTGTGCACTGACAAGTGTCCAGTGTAATCGATTCCCGTGTTTTCATAGGGGTTGATCAGGTTCACATGGTGTTTAGGTAGATTAGTTAACCTGGGATACTTAAAGGCCAAACTGTTGTATTTCTTGTAAACAGTGCATTTACTCAATACCATTTTTACTGCTTGTCTAGCTTGAGGGATCCAGAGACTAGCCATACTGATTTTTGGCCATGGTAGTACTAATTCCTAAATGTTTGGATTATTGGTGGTATTCATTAATCAGTAGTTCCATAGTTCCATGGTATTTTTCTAGAAGAATAGGGCATAAAACCTTATATCCATAAATGTTAGAATTAGCAGTTATTCTGTCTATTCTTACTATACCATCTTGATCCATAAACACATTGAGTTTTTTCATCAGAGGAGGAGTTTTATCCTTTGTTGGGTCTTTCAGAAAGGATAATTCATCATGGAAATTTTCTTTCTGCATGACAAATACAATTATGCTTGTAGCAGGTAATCAATTTGACCCTTTTTTTCCGCATTTGTAAATGAACCCTATTACCAAAGAGGTGACTTTGATTAATTTTTTCCAGCTGGAGAATTTAGAAAATGAAACCAAAGGTTTCTCAGTGGCTGTTATTATATTAGTATTATTATAAACCTTTGAGGAAACAATATTAGATTCAGAAGGTTGACATTCAAGTCTGTTCAAAGGCCATTCTTTCTCTTCTTTAGTCACCCATTGATGATCATGGGACTAAAATTCATACATCTTTTCAAATTTTGCAAGAATAATTCCCCTTAAAAACAAATCTACTGCATTATCTGATGTGTGTACATATTTGTATTTAATATTAATATCATATTTTATTTTGATTTGAGTTTTCATATCATTTATATCTTTGACTCTGTTTCCTGCAAATATATTTTTTATTTTTATGGTGTCCTTTAGTAACCATGACAACACTACTTGGGAATATGCAAATATATAGATTTCTGTAACTGTAGCATCAGAATAATTTTTCATTATCGAATGTAATGCTTTAAAGACTGTGCAAACTGCCAATAGTTCCAGCATAGGTAATGATTTAGATCTTATGGGTGCCACTTTTGCTTTTACAAAAACAATCTGGGAAAGACCATTCTGAACTCCATATATCCCACACCCATATGCCTGAGGGGTAACATCACAGAAAACAAATAACTTAACAGGACATACTCTACTAAAGCTTTTACAACGAAGGCCAAATTAATCCTATCTGGATAACTCTTTGGCTACTGAAGCCCATTGGGATTGCACTTCTTTGGGAATCTTCATATTCCAATCCAATTTGAGTGTTCATAGAGACCTTAGTATTAATTTAGATTTGACTGTGCAGGGGGCATACAGTGAAAGTGGATCAAAAACTCTGTCATGCTGTGCCAGGATACATTTTTTGGTATCAGCTCCCTTATCAATGAATCAAGTTGCTATATTTAATCACTTCTTGTCAGGATCATAATTATGTCCCAGAAATCTTTCTAATCCAGAGTTAGACTAAAGTATTGTCTTCTATCATGATTTTAGTTTTTTAAAATGAGAGTTGCACGATCTCAAGGTAAAATTTCCCTCTTTCAATCTTGCTATAGCAGTTTTGTGTATAAATTTATTGATATTGTCATTAGGGACTCAAATTATCCACATAAAAGTTATTACTTATCATTCTCCTGCATATCACCTGATATGATGTTGTAATATGAAATTCAAAATGAAAGGACAGACATTGAAACTGAACTGCAGTGTCTTATACCAAAAGCAGACCAATTTGTTCCCTTTCTTTTAAAAAAAACAAAATCAATTTTAGTCCTCTTTATTTTTTAATTTTACCATGAGGAATGCTTTCTTTATATCCCATATCATCATGAAATTGTTTATCTTACATTTCAACAAAATCTCAACCAAGTTATTGATTAGGTTGACCCCAGTATAGGCTGCTTCAATGAGTATTTCCCACTAGTTTTCAAGGAACAATTGAAAACTGGTCTGATTTTTGTTGTTACTTGTTCATCGGATTTGAAGACTGGCCTGTGAGGAATCCAAATATATTTTGAAAAGTCTTGTAAGGAGACCTCAATTCTTTCTATGATCCCCTTGGTCTTTTGTTGTTGAAATATGTCATTATCAGCAGTAGCCAATTTTTTTTTCTAAAGAACTCATAGTCTATCAAGCACTTTCAAGGCAACTTGATATTTAGCTGGCACTGATTTGATCCTGTCTTCATGCCAGGGCAATTCTACAAAGTATGAATTGTCTTTTAACTCTATTGTTTTTTTCAAATTTATCTGTTTTGTTTTTATCATAATCACTGATATGTTCATCTTTAACAAACATTTTCTCTAAATTCCTTTTGACATTAGATAATTTAAAGGCTTCTGGGAATGCCTCAAGGGAAACTGGACCTTGATTCCAATAGAAATTTTGCTTGATTTTGGGGATATGAGGAATGTTCAGATATAGTATGGTAGTCGTGGTGAATGCTGGAAACCTTAGGTCCTGCTGGGGTAACTTGGTGTCTATATAGAAAGCTTACACTGTTCCTGAAATGGGCAATTCCATTTGGCATTTTCCATGCCAAGCCATTCATGCATTTAACAATCTTTATATTTTCCAAATTATGGAAAATGTCCTCTCTCAGAATTACTTGAATGTTTGTTTGATTACTATAGGTATTATGAAAAAAGGCTAATTTATAATTCAATTTAGTCAAGTTGGTTATCACATGTCTGAAATCATCAAATTTAAATTGAATATCAAATTTGTCATCCAGCAAAATGGGAATAGGAAATCTCCTTTTGCCCATATATACCTCTAAAATGACTTGGCTCAGTTTCTTAAAGTCCAGTCACGGCATCTTAACTTTTTTTTAATATTCCTTTAGAGAAATATGATTGCTGGTTACCTGTGTCCAATAAACAGTTTATAGAGTCTTTCTTAGTGCCCCAATATATTGTGATTTCTACTATAGGCAATATTAAATTGCTTTCTTCATTTGTACTGGTGCCTACGTGAGTAAAAAGAGATATCCCCTTCTTGCAATATATGTCCCTTAGATGAACATTGTTTACAAGGAAGGAATAATTTATTCTGATGTCCAGAGCAATCTTCAGCATTATGCTTGTTACTGGTGCATTTGATACATAATTTGAATTATTTGCATCTAGCAGTTCAGGACTCAAAGGTAGCATATTGCGTACACCTCCCCATGGGTGAACACATGTTGCACAAAATTTACATGGTGTCCCATTAGAGTTAATGGCAAAATTCTGTAATGCCACATCATTATTTATCTTTTCATTGGAATTATTATTTTTAATATCTTTGTCATATACACGGAAAGGCTTCTTATTCTTCATCAGTGTGCAGATAGCTTCATTATAATTCTCAAATACATCCTTTAAGGAAGGGTAACTGCTAGCTACCCTGTGAATGATTTCCCACCTTAAATTATGGGATAGCTTGTCAAATATGATGTGGCTTATGAGTTTGAATCCAGGGGAATCTTCTTCAAAAAATGTCATACCTTACGAGGCTTGAACAAATCAGCCCTCACTTTGGCAAGATAATGTTTAACAGTCACAAAATCAGGGTCATATTTAGGAGAACTGGCTAATATTTGTTTGAAGATCTCTTGAATTATAAAAGCACATCCAAAACTTTTTTTTGTTAGCAGACCTACAGCTACTTCATAATTGTTACCTTTTAAAGTAAGATGAGAAATTAGCTGTAAAGTGTAGCCAGCTAGATAACTCTTTAAGAGGGCTAGCTTTGCTTTGTTAGAATTGATGGAATTAGTACAGTTGTTAAACTGTGCTATAAAATTCTTAAATTCAAATTTAGATGGATTAATGTTGCTAAAAGCAGCATATTGTAATTTGGGAGTTGAGATTGTTGAATGGCTGTTGGTCGAGGAACTGGCTTCACTTTCATGGGAAATACTCGATTCTCAAACAGATTCCTCAATATCAGCAAGCCGATTATTGACATTGACTCGAAAACAAAATTCATTTCTTTTGTCTGTCATAAAACCACTTTTACTCAAATCTAGGTTGGCTTTGATATAAAGGTCTTGGTTTTTACCATTCAAAGCTTGAATTTCTCCCTGAAGATTTTTGATGATGGTTTCCTTTAAAAGATTTTCCCTTTAAGTTGTTCCAGCAATTCCAAACTAATATTAATATTATTTTTTAAATGCTCTTAGAATCAATAGGGGCTTTAATTCCTTTTAACTCCTTGTAGTTATCCATCTTGAAATAGACAATGAATTAAAATTATTTTATTTTTAAAATTGTCCAAATTATTTCACTGAAACATGAAGATAGGTAAAATTATTTTTATCTATATTTTTCAATACCATGTTGGATCAATAATAACTTCACTGAACTGTGATGGCAAAAATTACTTTTATATCTTTTTTCATATATAATGAAGAAAGACAGCAGACTCCAGGATATTTTCTTTCTTGATGCTTTTATGCTCCATTCTATCTTGATATTTCTTTAAAATTCTCTGGTGGTCACTCCCATCATAGTAGCAGAAATAGCCTCATGTTAATGGAAAATAAAAGCATACATTGCAGAAATAAAACAGACAAAGGGATAACAGTGAAAGCATGGTAAATTGTACATTCATATCATACAATTTATTTATTTTTTATGCATACTGATGTATATATTTTTGGTTACAAATGTTTCATGGTGCATGTAATAAAAAGGAAGAAGTTACTTTGTATTATTACACACTATGTTTCAGAGGGAGAAGTTGGACACGTGTTGACTGTCCCAAAGTTATTGGTAAAGAGGTTGAATTCCACGCCTTTTGTTGGGATGTCTGTATTTCTGAGATAAAGAGTTTTTGTTGCATGCAAGGAGAATTTTTTATTATTTTTATTTTAAATATTTTAAACAATGTTTTAATGTTGTTTTATTTTTTTTATAATATTCATTATTATTATTTTATATTTTTATTTATTTATAATAATAATGTCCCTACTTTACATCCCCATTAAATTAGTGGAGCTAATGGGTGGTAATGGATGCCCATTTGAAGTAAAAATAGTCATTGTTTTCTTGTTTTTTTTTTTTAAATAATGGTTGTATTTGTTGGGGTGGTTGTTTTTGAGTATTTAGCAGTTTCTGTTTGTTCAGGGGTAAATATTTTTTGATGTTTCTTGCTATCGTTTTGTAGAGTTACTGTTTTTTGTTTATCTTGCAGTGACAACTGTGAGGTGTTTTTTTTAAGGAATTTTCTGTTTTAAGGTATTTTTCATGCATGGTGGAGTGTCCAGAGTAAGGTGAATTTCTTAGTTGAGTGTAACAGACCTTCATAAAGGATTGATATGTTCAACTTCGTCATCTTCAGAAAATTGCTTAATGTTTTTTCTTGAATTTTTTTTGTGTTAATGGTAGAACTATTATGTTCTATTAGTGGTTTTTGGAAGCTGTAGTTGCGTTTCACTGACAGCAACAGGTACATTACCCATTCCATTTTGTAGGGCGTTTATCCAGTTCATTTTTTATAGCCATTATAACAGATATAATATTTTTTATGTTGGCGCTTTTTTATTTGATTTGTTTGGTGTGGTATACATATATATAGCAAATGCTTTTTTTGTTTAGCGAAATTGTGTTTAATATTGGGCAAAATTGCTTACTTGCAAATACGTTTTAGCAAAATGTTGGAAATTTAACAACTTCACAAATAAAATCAATTTTAAGACACATTGTCAGTGGCCAAAGGGCAATCTCAATTGGATACAAGAATCTGTATCACTGAAATATACCATCTGATCAAGCATCTTATTATAATTATATATATTTTCAAGCAGCAAGTTCAATTGCCTATTAAACATTTTGTCAGGCAATATAAATTTTCTGTTTGGACATCTTTTCTGTGACTAAACTTTTTATTTGACCCCTACCAATTCTCTGCATTTGAATCACATCAATTGACAGTACACATGAAAATGATACCAACATATTGAATTCAAATAAAATACTATAAAATGAATTCTTCATTTAGAAACATTTCAATGCCTTCATCAAGGAGCATAATGAAATCAAACAAATACTTATATTAAAAAGCTACAACTCCAGGTGGAAATTATACTCTTTTAGATTGTGGGGTCACTCATATGATAGCCATAGAAATAGCCTCGTATTCACAGGAAATAAAAACACACTTAATGGGAATAAAACATACACAGGGATAAGAGTAAAAGCATGTTAAATTGTAAATTAAAATCATACAATTTATTTTTTGTCTACTGGTGTGTGTATTTTTTGGTTACAGGTGTTTTTAAGTTTGCATATAATAAAGGAAGAAGTCACTTCGTATTATCACATGCAATGTCCTGGAGAGAGTAGTGGCACATCTTGACCATCCAACGGTTGGTAGCGAAGAGACTGAATTCAACATCTTTTGGCAGGATGCCCATTTTTCCAACAGGAACAGTTTCTGTTGCATGCTGGGAGAATTTTTTTCAAATTTATTTTAAACAAGGTTTTAATGTTATTGTTTTATTTTATTTTATTTATATTATTTATTATTATTATTATTTTATATTTCTATTTTGTTTATTTATAATAATAATGTTCCAATAAAACCCTATTTTGTTCAAAATCCTGGATCAGATGTAATGAATTCATTGAGTACTAAACACACTGTCTTTATAGGGGCATGGGGGTTAGGGGTTAAAATGAACAGTTAAGTTTACTCATGCCAAGAAAACTAATGAAGAATGATAATAACGAGGAAATACATGGGTAATTTTAACAAAATAAGATAAGTAGTGTCAGTAGCTCATTTCAGGAAAATAAATCACAATTCTACAAGTCCGTAGTTTTAACGTATTGTCATGAAAAGCAAATTTTCATACAACAGATTAAATGATCTGACCCAGAATAATATTAAAAATGCTTAAGACAAAGTTAAGAAAGATTGTTACTCACTGAAGGGATATATGGTTTGTATACGTTCAAAAGTAAATAAAGTCAGGATAGTTTAAAATACTTTGCTCTGTTGGATTATTGAGAGAAAATTCTTTCAAGTACCGCATGCTGGTTAGATGCCAGTAACATAATTAGCGTGTAATTTTACACTGGTGAGTACTTTAACGCTGACTGCAAGCAACTAAAATGAAACCTTTCACATGATTTCAGACACTCTTCTTATTAATTTAATTTTCTCCTAATTTTATATAAAAAAAGATTTTGCTTAGGTTCGCTACTTCCTTTTCTTCTTCTTCTTGACTCCCTAGTTAATTTCTGTGAAGTAAAGGTTTTCATTGGTTCAAAAAAAATTTCACATAGGCTTTCCTTCTTTTTCCTTAACTCACCAATTAATTTCTGTCAAAAGCAAAAATTTCACATAAGCTCGCGAATTTCTTTTCTTCTTTCTCAGTCCACCGAATTTGAAGGGAGCTATTATTATTTCGCACTCAACACATCTTTGTCATTTGCTTTAACCATTACTCTATAGTAAGACTCCTATATAAGGCTATTATTTTCAGAGGATGAATTCATGCCATTCCCTTTGACACAAATTCAGTTAGGAAAGGCTTGATTTCATTTATTTTCCCTCCAGCTATGGCTTAAGTAACAGATCTTACTGGGTTCTCTAGCCTTGGGTGGCAGCCAGTCTAGGAGAAGGACTACTCTGAGTTCAAAACCAAAGGTAAAAGAACATAGAACTACTACATCATCTATTCATAAATAATAAAGAAAAGGAATGTGTGGAGAGCCATGATCACGTATATTCTGAGGGAAACGCCATAAAAACTGTTCATATAAGGAACTATTCTTTACATGATCGGTTGTTTGTAAACACAAAATGAATTAAATAATCATAATTTCAAAAAGATACTGCTGTTTACTGAGTTTAACTTAGTAAAGTGCTATACCAAATGGAGATATTAGGGTTAAGAAGATTGTGGAGATAGCCATTGTAGGGACATAGAAGGTGATTATCCTGAATTAATCGATGTCTTAAGGGGCCTTCGAGGATCACGTGATAGTTTGTCGGTGAGGATGCAGCGGCCAGTTTGCAGCTTGCTGAAAAAGAAGATACATTGTATTTTCTTGTTTAAGAACAGAAAAGATATCTTCAGCATGTACCATATACCTTTTAGTGACATTACAAGTAATACATATTTTTACTCGTCTTTTCATGTAGTGTTTGCTTTTTTCATGTGTTTTTATTTCCTTATCTGGGACAATTTGTCACACATGCACACACATTGCATCTTAACATGTGTACTTTAGTGTCGTATTTCAGGTAAGACTAAGTTTTGCAATTCATTTCTTTCAGTTATCCTAGTCATTCCTTCCGTCTTCTTAAGGTGTTATCATGGATATACTAATTCTTATAGCAGATCTTGGATTGCTTGTTTGATTTATTTATTTACGGTTTATCAACCTTTTGCAGGTTATTAAAAGCGAAAACTATTTTTAGAGTGTAAAGATTTTTTTTAGATAACGATTTACTGTTACAGTTCCTACTAATTAACCCATAGCTAGGAGGAGAAGAGGTTTATTCATACTTTTCCCAAGGGTATTTGCACGCAACTGAATATAACGAACTCAACTGGAATTGAAATTCGGATCTCCGATTTCAATTCTGAGTTTTTATCCATTACACCACCTGCACATTCAAGCTTACAGCACCTGGTATCAGTAGCGTAGCTAAAGGAGGCGGGGCGTTCGTCCAGAACGACACTTTTATGTGGATAGCACTTTTGGTTCAGTCTGTATTGAAATAAAAGTTGTTTTAATGTCGGTACATTACTCACAGTTGAAGGACCTTTTCGATTTTGAGTAACGTAAACTATGGCAAATATATTTCATCGATTGTCATCTTGGCCGAACAGTGATGTATTCAGGGCTGTTTTATCATTGTTGACAATGTGAAACGAACCCACCATCGTTGTGTGTTGGAGACACATCTTGGTTGTTATATAAATTTCAGTTATTTCCCTTGATAGAAATTCGTTTGAGTGTATGTGTTGCTCTATTTTTCGTCTTTTGGGCCCTTCTGGCCAGACGAATTTTGTGCGTGGTTAATTTGTTTTTTGCTGGTTTGGCCGATTGTTTTGGTCGCACCCTGGCCAGCTCTTCTTATCGACCAACCACCTTTTACATTTTATTTTCAGCTATTTACTCCATTGTATTCCAGTTTATTCTCTTTTCTTGTCATTAAATTATCATCAGTGCATTATTTACTTCATGATCAAGTCACCTACCGAAGTAATTCGTCAAATCGTGTCAACCAACGAACAAACAAGAAAACTAACAGGCGAGTCGGTTTTTTCAAGCTCTGCCAAATGGCGAAAGAATATTGAAATCATGCATGATGTACAGACAGTGTACTGTACACCATTTCCAAGGAAGCTCTTTACTGCTTTTATTGCAAACTGTTTTTCAGACAGAAGTAACACAAAATTTAATTCCGAAGATGGATTCAACATATGGTGGAAACTGAATCTTAAGCCCAAGCGTGAATCCGTTGTAGTTCGCTTTCGGAATTTCACGTAGTGGAAGCTGATGGAAATTAAAATTGCTTGTGTAGTAACAAATGATGAAAAAACAAGAAGTTGTTGAAAGCCAAGTGAAAAGGTGAACGACATTCATTAAGGAAGAGGAATTCTTCGTTGAGAGAAAACGACTTCAACATTTATTGCTGTTGCTACTGTTTAAAGACGGAATACAGACGTGGAAAGAAGTGTAGTGATACAAAAATAAAACTTTCACAATTAAAAAACAAATACAATCGCTCTTATATCCGGGTTTCTCTTATATCAGGGTCTTTTATATCCGGGTTACACTGTAGAAAATTACGGAACCATTTTGGTTTGCCATAAAAAAATAAAAACAAAAAGATAAGGAAATAAAAGAAAAAGAAAAAAGAGGCCAAAAGGTCATCCTTCCTAGATGAAGGTGAAGGAAAGGGTTTGTCAAGTGAGTCACACCTATGAACCAATCAGAAAGCAAGAGACAATTTTGAAAATCTAGAGACGATCAGACAAAGGAATTAGAGAGTCGACGAATGAATTCTGTCTTTCTCCCATGCCTTATTTTACCTGAACCGTTAAATCCATAGTGAGTCAAGATTACTACTACTAACTTACATACTGGGTGTACATATACACATTCACATTACAAAGACTCTCTCTCTTTCTCTCTCTCTCTCTTTTATACATATGCTAAAGGACTTAGACGTTCAACTCGCGAACTTTATGATATGAACTTATGAACTCTTTAAATTTTGTATGTTTTAACTTTTTATTACAGAAGGCGCCCTTGAACCTTTTGCAACTTATTCAAAAGTATAACTTTGGGAACTCGGTTCCAAATATTAATGGTGCGGATTTCTCTACAATTGCTCTTTCTTTAGTTTAAGTGTGAGAGAAGTTTTTCGAAAGTAAAACTAACCAATAATTATTTAAGAAGATCTACTATGAAATCTCTTTGCGATTAAGAAATCTTGCCATAGAGCGACAATTGACAGATTAAATAGTTTTTGACAATATCATTGAAGAAAAGTTACATTGTAGAAAGTTGTAGAAATAAAAAAAAAAAGACCTCTTTTTCTTTTACATTTTTTTTTTTTTTACTTTTTACTTTTTCCCTATATGTTGCTTTTTACTTAACATTTGTTATTTTTAAAGTTTAAGTAAGCTTGGTGTGTATTTAAAATCATATTTGAGTATGTAAAATAATGGTACACAAACTAGTTAACTGTTCATTGTGCAATATGTTGGAGGATGGCAAACTCAGGGGGTGCTCTGGACGGCACATACTCTGTCCCAGGCAGCGCACACTCTAGCTACTCCACTATTTGGTATTCCCAAGCGGTCATACCATCTAGGTACCAGGTTTGACGTAGTAGATATTGGAGAGTGAGTAATAAGGCATTTCGCTCTCTTTCCAAGCATTCCATTCAGCTTGCCTTGAAAATCATCATTTGAAACTGACTTTTTTTTTTTATCTGAACTTGAACACTGACATCTTCTCAGTCAGATTTGTCATAAATTTTATTTTAAATATTACGTTAAAATAACTTTTTTCGTAAAAATAATTTCAAGTAAATTAAATTACCATTGGCAAAGAAGAGCAGATGTGATGCTAGTAAAGTTTAATTTTTCTCTGAGGTTACACTGGTATGTTACACTGGTATGTTACACGTCATTTGTTTTTTTTTATAAATTTATTTAATTACAAATTATTTATAGTTTTTTGCTGACATTTTTATAATAAATAAATAACATTTCTGTTATTTATTTATTATTTTCCATTTTTTAAAAATTTTAACAAAGTTCAGTTTTTAAACGACATCGGCACATACATCACCACATTCCTCCTGGGACCGTATGTTTAAAGTACCAGCATTAAAGGAAAACATATCTTTACCGAATCAACAAACATGTTTGGCAAAAGAAGAGAATGTGAGCAGCCTGTTGGCTTACATATTTCACACCAGTGCCAGAGATTGGTGTTCAAATTGAGATTTTTAAAAATCAGGATTTCGTGTACTGATTTTTTTAAAAACAGACCATCCTATCTGGAAGACTGGCTTCTTATTTTGCCCTTTTGACCTTAGGTCTCACGAACCAAGCTTTGTAAATAACAAATTAAAATTTCATAAAGAGAGAGAGAGAGAGAGAGAGAGAGAGAGAGAGAGAGAGAGAGAGAGAGAGAGAGAGAGAGAGAGACGTCGGCTCCTTTTTATAACTTATTAACAGGTGGTCAGCTGTTGTCAGGGTAAGCTGACCACTTGATTAGAAACAAGGGAATTAAAGGAATTTCAAGTTTGGTGTTGTGCCTTAGGCTCACAAGGGCAGAATAATGAAAAATAATGATATTTTTTGATTTTCTATTTTATATCCGTGACATTTGCCAATCAATTTCTCAAATATCTGTTTAACGGAGGGCCGACCACAGAAACGTGATACCTAAGGTTTAGCTGTAAAAAAAAATCTTTCGTGAAGCTTTTATTTTAGTTTTAATTTCAAGCTAATTGATTAAATTTAATATTTTCAATAAGTAAAATACTTTGCTGTATTTCAAAACTAATTTGAATTGACTGGAAGGATTTTTTTTCAACCGGTAAAAATAGCTGATTTTAGCGTCATTTTTAGCCATCTGTCAGCAAAATGTAATTCTTTTTATTAAAAATCTTTCAAAAATAAAATAATATAAACATTATTTGGTGAATATTACTTGCTTTAATGGTTAATTAATCTAATTTGAAACAAATATTACTTACTTTTAGTTTGAAATATCGCAGAAATGCATTTTTAACACGAAGGTAGGTGTTTATTTAAGGTGTTGACAGCTTGATTGGCAACTGGAAGTTTACCTATTTTTTGACGGTGGACATATCTGTAAAAATTACTTGAAGAATATAACGTGAGCGCCTTTTTATATAACTTTTAACTACCCAGTAATCTTAAAAATTAAGTAAAATATTCTCCGTAATCTAATGCTTTATTGAATTTTAATTTTTGGTATTTTCGCTTTAAATTTACTATAGTTATCGCTTTTATTTTCTGATAATTTCGTGAATGGCCGACCTTATTTGCAAAAATCGGCACGTTTATACACACACACACAAACACACACACACAACATTCAAAATTCTTTTTAAAATATGGGCGTCGCTGAATTGTAGTAAGCGTTTGCATTTACGATTAGTAAATATAGGTTTTTTTACTTAATAACAATATCATCTAACCGGTACAAATTAATGCAGGAATTTAAAAGATTCAAAACTTTATAAATTATTCTAATTAAAATAAAAAATTAAAACAATTGTAAAAATTCATTATTCATCGAAAATTCTTTTTTTTCTTAAGACAATATAGTCCATGATATAGCTTATTCATAAAATCAATTAAAAAATTAGATAAAGTTTCAGTTTTATTGCCTTTTTTACGATTTATAGCAGATTTTCGGTAACTGAGAATCCCGATTAAAAAATGATTTAAACTTCCCCAGGAGTTTTGCGTCTAGTATAAACATTAAGCGGTACAAAAATTAATTTCTCAAAAATTTCATAATGACGCAGAGAAAATCTAGTTGCTGTCGCTGATACTTTAGTATCCGACTAACGGTCGTCCGGCATCGACTGACTGACCGACCGACCCACTGAGCGACTCGTTACTCTTACTACTCCTACTTATTATAGGTGGGAGAATTTATTAACTATAGAATAGGTGTGTTCCACTATAACAGCTATGGACTTACTGACTTACTTATATAGGGCAATCATTATTAAATCATTCAGTGGGTGCTGAAATGTTTTCGAGCTAACCAAGAATGAGTTCCTCCATCTAATTTTGATGTCTTGTCATTTGGTCAGATTTTGGATATTGGGTCGGGCCGAGAACATTCCAGCGCTCTCTACTCTATCAACAATGCTTGGCTAAATTCTTAATTACTGACAATCACTTTCTTCGTTATTTTCAATGTCTTTCTACAGAAAAGTCTTTAGCAATGCATTTGCGTTGTTCATATAATAGTCATATTTTCTCAGAAGCTCTTGGGCCACTAACAATCTCTTTTTCTTGATTGGTTGTGAACTGAAACTGTTGTAAGCTAGGGGAGGTTACTGAATAGAATAATCAAACGAAGGTTGGTAATAGAACGATAATACTTAGGACAAGAACAACACATATAAGATTCGCCAGCAGCGCGCAGAAGTAGTCAACTGCTAGAAGTGAGTCAAGTGAATTCCACAATGAATCTTCAACTGCAGCCTAACATATAGTATTTACTACTGTATTTATGTGAATGGGGACATACCCATTATCGTCCATAGGCATGCTACAACAGAAACTTAATCTTATAACGAGTGTATGGTTGTAAAAGAAAGAACAAACAAGGATTCAAATTTCAACAACATGTAATTTCCTGAAATATATACATAGTTGTGTGTAAAAGGTAACAAAATTGTTTATATATGGTTCTTTAATTACCGTTGGTAAGGGAAGCAATTATGTGTATAACCGGGAGTTGACGGATTTGTTGGTTTGGTTAACCGAGGTCACTGTTGGTGTTAGGAGAGAGAGGCCTGGAGTGGATTAGTGTACACGAACGGGATGTTATTGGCGGAGTTGATCTATCTTCAGGGTTGAAATCGGAGCCATTGCGCAGAAGACGACTTTTTTTTATTTTATTTTGGGTTTTGCTTTCTTAGAGCTCACATCCAGCCAACATGTCTAGTGAAATGTATTTGTGAATCAGAAAGAGATCTTCATAAAAGTAGTATAACATTACTAAAAGAAATTTTGTCAAAAATGACAAAAATTCGTGTTTATTCATTAGAGAACATAAAACCCGAACAAAGAACAGAATTAATACCCCGTTTTTTAAAATCTATTTAGTTTCACCTCTACTTGCCATTTTGCGTTTATGACACTTCGCTTCATATTCCCCCTCGTAGTATTTTAAAGAACACATTGTAGCGTCTTTATGTCACAGATTTAAGCAGACAAAATTGTTAATATAAGGTTAAAAAGGATTATTTTTCAATATAAACGAAATGAAGGTTTCATCCACTTGAATATGGCTAAGAAATATGAACATAAAAATTGTGAAATAATATTAAAACGACATGCTCACCTACTGGAGTTTCAACATGAGAAAAGTAAGACTCAATCTACCTTTAAGTGAATTGTTCTTAATATGACTTGTTTCTCGTCTATTGTATATGCTACATTATGATTTAAGGACTTCACAAATTCATTCATCTTAATCTTATAATCATAACTTTGAAATATATGGACATACATTTACGAAAATCTAAATTTACTTCAGATTAATGAAATAAGGCTATTTAGTTTTATGATGAGCATCAACGATAATTAGTATGGGGAGTAACGGTAATGGAAAGAGGAGAGACTGCCTTAATTTAATTCATTATGTATACATCTCTTCCTCTCCATTGATATGCTATTGTCTAGTTCATTAATTTCTTTTTTAAGCGGGAGTAGATAGGTGTTCACACACCTCCCTCCTTTTTTGAACAGTAGTAGAGGTTTATTCCTTGTTCCATGTTATTGTTGGGGTTTCGGTTCCTTATTTATTTAAATTTTTTTTCCTCAATGGAAGTACATAGGTCGATTGTCCGGTTTACACTCCTCCCAGGTCTTTTGAACTTGTTTCGTGTTTAGGATTAAGTTTCTGGTTTCTTTTAATGTCTATACTACTAGCATCTCTGCATAAAACTCTGAACTTTTATTTACTATTTATTTATATTTTTCTTCAATAGAAGTAGATAGAGTTGCCTGTTGTCCAGTTCACACACATCCCCGGTCTTTTGGACAGGAGTAGAGATTTATCTATTTTCTGTTTTGGTTCGGGTTTCTAAAGTCTTTTCTTCTTTCACTTCCGGTAACCCCTTGTATCTTCATGGCTCTTACTCTAAACCTTTGCATTTGCACAACAAAGGCGATAAAATTATCGGACGATTTGCTTAGAAAATAATGTTTTCTTCTCCAATGAGTAATTCAAACAAGTTAATTTAGCATTATTTTTCTTCCAATTAATGTATTGTTTGTGATGTGGCTTTCTTCAAACTCTCCTCAGATTTTAATTTTCAACAGGGCTTCAAGAACGCCATTTGCTTTTTAGGCTAACATTTCTTTTTTTAAATTTTGCAAAGCATTCCGACAGCGTCATTATCATAAGCATTTTGTGATCACTACCTCTAGTTCAACCAAAAGCAGTGATAAAACAGAATTTTCACAAGTAAATGACGAACAAACATTTTTTTGTTAAAATAAATACAATTCTTGGACCTAATTTTCATCAGTGTCCTCCCTGATGTCATCAGTTCTCACCTCGATATCTATGCAGTTGACAATACTCATGTCTTAATAGTAAATCCGATCGGTTCGATAAGGTCAAATTGCTAGCTAATTTTTAAAAAAATGACCTGTGTGTGGGACAAAGAATGGCTTATTAATTTTAACGCCTCTAAAAGGACAAGGAATGGCATTTTAATTTTAACGCCTCTAAAACGAAACTGCTCTCTTTTCACTCAGAGAACCCGTCTTGTCTTCTATCAGTATAGCTGATGCTAACCTCCAGGAAAGTGACTCATTGCGTTTTCTCGGGCTAAAGTTTTCCGCTGACATGAAGTGGAAAGATTATATCAAATCCATTGCTAAGTATGTTGCTAAGAAAGTTGGTTCACTGTGTTGTGCATGACGCTTTTTCTCGCCAGAATCTATCTTACATATTTATAAGTCTACCGTTTGTACTTACTTTGAATATTGCTTCCGGTGCTCCTACTATATATTTAGAGATTCTTGATAAAAGCTAAAGAATAATCTGCAATGGTATTTAGGCTTCAGACATTTTTCCCACCGCCATAATGTAGCTTCTCTGTACATTTTCTATAAATAATTTAATGGTAATGACGTTGCGACATTCGCCCAGTCGGTCCATTCGAGGTTCGATCCCCCGCGGCTGACCGTCGAATGGATCACATCGATTCAAGCCTTGCCTTGTCCCACGTTGTGTTTGTTCATAAGGCTGACGAGGATCATTTGTCGACAGGAATCGTTGAATTGGTCTGGTCTGGACAAAGTGAAGCCACAAGTCATAGGATAAATTGTAATAAAGAAAATGTTTTATATAACGTTTCAGAGCTGGTAGTACAATATCAGTTCTTAATGTAGGAATATATGTTCTTCATGCAGGAATATATTTGTCATGCAAAGTTATTCGACCTTTCCCTCTTCGAATATTTCGTGACACTTTGTTCGTCGTCACTAAGTCTAGGCAAGGTTTCTGAAACACAGCTCAAAGTAGGAGGTCTTCTTCAGCAGCAGGAAGTCGCATGAGTTCGGTGAAACGGTCGTCCCTCGCATGGCGTCAAGCGGCTTCTTCCTTTTTATTGTTTCAATTCTCTGCTTATATGGACCTCCGTTCAAAACCGGCATGGGGTCTGATGTGGGTTGGGATTTCGGTGTTTTCCTTAATCTTCAGAGTTTGTTTGACTCTGGGGAAACTAATTGCATGTCCAATTTTGGAGAGGCCACTCCTACGAGGAGTAGTGGTAGTAGAATATCGATCCACCCTAACTCCTTCCTTCTCTTATCTGTGCCTCATACCATCACTGCCCAAGGCGTGTAGGCAATTCCTCCGCTTCCCTTGAGATTCAACTCAAGCCCTTCACTTTTATGGTCACCTGATCTCTAGACTGGGCAAACAGGAGTGGTTTAGCTCCAATTATTAATTTTAATTAACGTCCAAAATTTTCATCAACGGAATTCCTCGACCTCTTCCGCTTTCTCAATCAGGCATTCATCAGCGATTCACACCTCCTCTTCTTTTAACAAGTGATAAAAATAAAAAAAACAAACTCTCTAACTCTGCCTTTATTTCCAGAACGCCCTAAATTTTATTCTCGACCGATTTTTTTTCACCGAGTTATAGCCTGCAGAAAAGTCCTTAACCTGGGTTTTAAAAACAATAATGTCCATTTCATAGTCAGTTGTCAACTTTGGCCATATGTTTTTTTTTGTTTTTTTTTTTGTAGGAAAAATCAGATGTTTCTGTCCTTCCCCTCTGTCTCTATCCAAGGAAGAAAAAAAAACAAAAAAAAACCCAAAAAAAACAACAACAAATCGTCTAAATTTAATAAACCTTGCCTTGTCTCTTGGTATATCTATCGAACTATCCCTCCAACTGTCATCTCTCTCGGTATAGCTATTGAGCTATCCCTTCAACGCTTAAAGTGTTACATCTCTCTAGGTATAGCTATTGAGCTATGTTTTTAACCCTTAAGGTATCACACACTAGTTAGGCGACAAAGTTTCATCATTTTACCACTTTTTATACATTTTTTATAATCATTTCACTCCAAACAAGGCGACAATGCCAGTAAGACACAAGGGCTTAATGGGAGTGAAAAAGAAGGAGAATACTTTAGTAAGGACAATAAAAGAACAGATTCCAGGAAGACAAAAATTGACGATTGACTTTGCATCTATCATTTTTGAAGATAGTAAGTGGCAGGGAAGGAAGAAACTGAAAGATAGTTCAACAGGTAAGATGTGCGAGGAAAGAAACTATTTGAATAAAACTTATGATTACATCTAGTTATTTTAACGGTAATACGAAGAGACCTTGTTGCCAATCTAGTAGTACGCTTAAAATCATGCGGTCGGGGTACGAAAAAGGAAAGCTTATCCGAACAGTTTCAGCTCCCTCTCATTTTCTAATATATATATATATATATATATATATATATATATATATATATATATATATGTGTGTGTGTGTGTGTGTGTGTGTGTGTGTGTGTGTGTGTGTGTGTGTGTACACGCGCGGAGTAAGACAATTTTGAAAACATTTACCACGAAAATATTTATAGAAAGGACAGAGGGGAAACCATGTCACGGCAGTGGGATAGTGACTGAAGTTGAGATGCCAGGCCAGGACGGATAACATTGCAGATCCTTCTTTGAATTTTGTCAAGAGTCTCGAGATATAGTAGGAACGTCAGACCAGATGTGGTAGCAATATTCAATATACGGACTGGTGGTACATTTATAACTGTGTAAAATGAATTCTGACGAGGAAAATTGTCTTACAAGACACAGTGAACCAATTTCCCTTGCAGAAGACCCAGCAAATGATTCAACATAATCGCTCTACTACCTATCAGTGAAAAATGTGATACCAAGAAGGCGTAAACTTCTCCTGGAGGTTAGCATCAGCCATCCTAATGGGTGGCAAAAATGGTCCTCTATGATGATTAAAATTTACAAGCCATTTCTTGCTCCAGTTAACTGACTGCATGCCATTTTTGACAGCGGCTGACAGATTTACTTTGTCGGACCTCTCGGACACTACAACAGGAGTAAATAGTTGTATCATCAGTAGAAATGCCTACTTGGGAACTGGTAACATTCGCATTAATATGAAATGATCTAGAAGCGTGGCCGTTCAACATAACCTTCATTACACTATTTGTTAAGAACGATTTGATTAAGTCAAATATTCATCCAGAGACACCATAGCCCTTAAGTTTGCGAAGAAGGCCAGCATGCCAAACTCTGTCAAACGCCTTCGAGATATCTAAAGACACAGACCGAGCCTCGCCGTTCTTATCTTAAATCTGATAGATAATTTCAGCTATAACCGTTAACACATCGGCGGCTGACCTAGAGAAAAGAAAACCATATTGTTTATCTGAAAGAATGGCTTGTAAAGTAAGATGCTTAACCAATTCGAAGTTAATTAGAGCCTCTAGTACATTGCCACAAAGAGGTAAATTTGAGTGATCAGAAGGTTCACCAGAGTTCTTAAAGACAGGAACTGCAGAAGAGGATTTCCAACAATCTGGAAAGCAAAAAGCAGCAAAACATTTGTTGTAGATTTTGGAGAGAACAGGAGCCAGTTCAGGAACATATCCCCTTCTGACAATTGCAGGGATACCGTCTAGTCCGCAGGCCATATGGGGGGGATCTAGTTTGGAGATGATAGCAGAAACCATAGACATATTACTCAGTAGAGGTTCGGTTTTAGTAAGGAAATCAAGCAAAGATACCCCTGGAGCGTCGAGAGTCGAGTTGGACAAGAATTTTCGGGAAAAGCATTCTGCTTTATCAGCAGTAAATAATACTTATTGAAGAGAGGAGGGATTGAGGATTTACTCTTGTTCAACATACTCTTACAGAGCCGCAGTAATCTCTAGAAACAAACATGTGAGAAGCTATACCTAGTCTTTTTCTATCAACAAATAGCGACTTTGCCTCTTCGAAGAAACGCTTACACACATTACGAGGGGGTATAGAGAAGCATCTGGTATGATCCGAAATGTCACATTAGAAGAGCCAGAAGGAGTGATTCCTGTGGATTATAGCGGCTGAACAGGCAGGAGTGAACTAAAGAGAAGATTGGAGTTTACCAAACATGTAGTGGTCAAAATGCAATTTATATTTGACGCAAAATAGCACATAGTATAAAATACAAGACAGAACGTAATGGTTCAAAACATAACAATTGAATTTATTAGTTTTGATGTACATGCATATAAACTGAAGGTTTGAATGAGTCTCTTAGATTTGGAAATATTTGTACCTGAGCTCATAAAGATGAAGTAATTATTAAACTGAAGTTTTAGAAGAATAAATTTCCTGTTGCATGTTAAGAAAAGTGAACTGGTAAAGTTGGTAAGAGTTCAGAAGAGTTAAGAGTTCGTACTTGCGTGAATTGGTAGTGTTCTTTAACGTCTGACCGCATGGGACGGGAGTCTTGAAGGTTACATTTTGGCAGCAAGGAATAAGATGAATGAAGAGAAAACAGAGAGAGAGAGAGAGAGAGAGAGAGAGAGAGAGAGAGAGAGAGAGCTTACACGTGTTTTGTTTATATAAGTTGGTGTATCACGTGACTGGCTCAAACCTGAGCAGGAAATTTCATTCCTCGCGTACAGGATATCTGATTGGTCGGAATTGACCAATCAACGAGCTAGTTTTGAGGAGATTAACCAATGAATGCTTGTCGCATGATTTGTATGTATGATGGTGATGATAATTACCACAATAGCACGAAAGCTTCGATACCGGCTTTCAAACCTCAGTGATACAATTTCAACGGGATTATTAAAATGTTCATATCAAGGGGCCTCGCTAAAAAAATCACGAACTCACTCAGTGCATTGATGTTCATACCGCGTGACCTTAATCACGTGACTACATATCCAAGGGAGGTAATCCCACTTTCGCCACATTTATTTATCTATGTTCTTTTATTTATTTATTTTTGTAGCTTTGGTTCCTACAAGCTTCAATGACCAACTGCCTAGCTTCCATTGCACTTATTTTAAGATTAAACTTGCCGAAAGTCTCTTTTTATACGATTGTGATTTTGACCATAATAAAGTAAAATAATAACTTTTCTGCAAGTAATTTTTAAATTTAAAGGTTGTGATACATAAAGCAATAGTAAAGTAAAGTAAAAAATAGATGAGTCAATTTCAAAGATATTTTTGTCTAATATTGTGCAAAAGATAGTGATGAGATTACTTGCATCTCACTAATATTTAAAATCTTCATAGTTTAGGCATGTGGATGCGTCTTTTCAGGCGAATATTAGGGTATGCGACATTTTCTTACTTGTTTAAATGAATGTATGAAAATGTTTGAACACTCGTTTGTTATATCATTGGTTTCAGGGTTCAAGGGAAATAACTCTCATTTTTCATATGCATATAGATATGCAGTACAATTTATATGAGATGCAATTCTCATTTTGAAAGTTTAATTTTCAAAAGTCATAAGTTATGTAACTTTTGTCGTGTATTTCTAATGGTTCAATGTTTCTTTTTTTTTTATTATAATGAATTTTTAATCATTTTATTAAAAAAAGTGATTTATGAAGATTTTAGATAATTTTTCAAATTTAAATTAGGTCCAAATTTTCAATTTTAGTATACAAATAGAAGAATGACACAATTCGTGAATTATAGTGTGTGCGTGTGTGTGTGTGTGTGGGGGGGGTCAATTGCTCTCACTAATTTCTATTAGACACAATGCCACAAAATAATAACAACAAGAAACAAGAAAATTAAAACAAGAGAAATTGTACAAATAAATGGATTTTTATATAACAAATATACAAAACAATAGTTATGGATGTTGTTTAAAATAGTGATTAAAATAGTGAAATAAAATTTTGTATGAGGTAATGTTCCAGTTTGATAGACTGCAAGGTGTAGGATAATTTGTGTGAATTTGGAAAAATCCAGTTCAATGTAATTAATAGTTTGTATTCAAAATAAACAGTTTAAAGTTTGTGGAAAAAGCGTGTGTGGTGCGACTTAAGTTGTATTTGAATTTGACGCTTGGGGTTCTGTCGCTTCGTTGTTTGCCGATGTGAGTTTTAGTTTGAATTGATTGAAGGAAATAGGCTGTGGTTATGTTAAAAAAGCGATTTTTAACTTATAGTTTGGATTCCAGTTGAACGTTATATTATGATGGGTGACGTAACGTAGCGTGTAGCTTTTTCGGTTGATTTTCCCCTACTCTCCTATTTCTTAATTTTTGGCTGTTTATATAAGTGTAGTGGACCGTGGCGGTGATGATGTGAAGAACACATGTGAGTTAAAATTTCCTGCTAGCCGGTCCAACTACATGAGAAAGTTGGACTTTAATTAAGTCCAAAGAAAACAAACAAGAAGACCGATAAACATATACAAACAAATATATGTATTAATATTAACAGGTTACAAGCACATGGACAGAGCGCGTGTGGTGAATATTATGTGTGTGTGTGTGTTGTGGTGAGTGTTCGTACGTACGTGTATTGTTCTTAGCGTGTTCCCAGAATTTGGGAAACGCTGTATCTGTGAGAGCTCATATTTGCGATGTGGTATAAGGCCGAAGGCCTGATGGTAAAAAGAGATCGAGGCAAAGGGTCAGCCAGTATTTATAGCCAGGGGAGAGAGACCCCTGGTGAAGGGTTAAGGAGCTGAGGAGGAGCTAACTCCGACATAAGCAATACAAGCCACGCGATACACTCCAGAGGATGTTTAAAAATTTTGGCACAAATGTACCTTTGATCAGGTCAAATTAAGGTCAGACGTACGGACGTAGTAGACGACATGACATGTGATATTTTTGAACCAATCAAATTACTTAGTTATGTAATTTAATTTGGAACCTATGTTTTGTTTTGTTCAGCTTTTGAAGTTTTGATAATAATATAGGATCTGGCTCCTATAATAGCAAGATAGATATCATAAAATAATTAATGAACTTTCTAAATTCTACAAGGTCTATAAAATTATATGAACTGTGCGCATACTTTTAAAATTTAAGAAAGTTTATAATCTGCCCATAATAATACTACAGGGGGTACTGAAAAGTTCTGAATAACCTCAAAAAGGGATTAAAACATATTGTAATGTTTGGTCAGATTTTGCAAACTGAGTCAGGGTGAGAATTTTTCAGCACTTTCTTGTATATGTCTGCTTGAACTGAACGTATGTTCATTTATATTTATTTTTGTGGGGTTATTTTTCATATTTATTTTTGTCCTATATTCGTTTACCTGTTGTAATGTTTTGCGTATTTTTATGAAAATAAAATAGTAAAGTTTCCTCAATTCTCGATCACTCTTCTAAGTGTACCCATTCACTTATTATAACAGAAGGAAATGAGTACCTTTTTTATATAATTTTAAAGTACTCACTAATCTTAAAAAAGTTGGAACATATTCTCCGTAATCTAATTTTAGGAATGTTGACTTTAAATTTACTATAGTCATCGTTCTTGTTTTCTGTTAATGTCGTGTATGGTCGACAATACTTTCAAAAATGGACACATTACATATTTTATATACATCAAAAAATTAAAATTATTTTTAAAATCTTGGTGCATAATGATTTGTATTAATTTTGTTTTCGTCAAGTTTGGCGTCTTTTTCATCATGCTATGCTCTTTTTTTTAGCGATCTTGTGGAGGTACCAAAGTTAAGAAAATATTTCTGTTTTTTTATTTTTATAAACATATGAAAACTGTAACGAGACAAGATCACCAATGAGGAATTGTGGCGGAGAATAGGGCAAAATCCCGTTACCAAGCAGATTTTACGGAGAAAGTGGGGGTGAATAGGACACGCTCTCTGGAAATTAACATCCAGTATCATCTGGCAAGCTCTAACTTGAAATAATCTACAGAGAGAAAAAAAGACGATCAAGAAACACTTATTGGCGTGCCAGTGAGAATGAATAACAGAGATAGAGAAGCAACTGGACAGAGGCAACGAGGAAAATCCAGAACAAAGTTTGAATGAAGATTGACGTCGATGGCCTATATTTCCCTGGGAACGAAAGTGCTTAATAATACATAATACATATGTTTATTCTTAGATGACATTGTGTCAAAACTCAACTGAGCTTAATAAATATCAAATGTTCTCAACCTTTCCTTCAAACAACTTTCATTTTCAACCTTTCTTTCAAACATCTTTCATTAACACTATTTACATTATTCAGACTATAGTCCTCATCTTTGTCGCCATATTTATCACAACGTTTCGGCCGTTGTACGCTCCTTCTTCAGGTGGTTGGAATGTCGAACTGAACCCTTTATTTTGCTCGCTGGGGTAGACTGTTTTAGTTCCACGTGCCATGTCTAATGGATGTCAGTTATCAGTTGTCTCCTGTTAATTCACCTCTCCAAATTCTCCACTGCCTTAAGCAAGTATTAAACTCACAACTCTTCGGGTCCTATCAACGCCTTTATCCACTGTGCCAAGTGTACTTAAGTCACATGGCACAGTGGATAAAGGCGTTGATTAGATCCAGTTAACCGAATTGTGTAAAAGGCATGATGTTAAAAGATTCTAAGTGTATTTCTTTTTTGAAATTAGAAGAATTCTGAAAAGCGCCTAACTCAGCATTTGCCATTTTACATAATTTTTTTAAAAAAATGGGGCCTAATTTCACAAAATGTTTTTGTATCAAAATATTGTTTTTGTCATTTAGATCAGTTGGCAGAAATGAAAAATATACAAAATGGCGAATGTCAACTTACGCCCATTTAGAATCACACCAATGAAATGTAAGACGTAATAAATATTGGAGGAGTTTTAATAAAAACAGTTTATTATTTCTGCGATTCCTTGTATAAAGGAACATATGTTCCAGTTGAAACGCAAACGGAAACCTATTTGCGGGCACACACACACACACACAGAAAGAGAGAGAGAGAGAGAGAGAGAGAGAGATAGCTCGCTTGCTCGATAAATGTGAACATAGATAAATATATAAATTGCTGATATCCACTGAAGACTCGACGGACAGGTACACTTACAAAACTCTGGAGTCGGGATGCTGAAAGTAACATTAATCTGCTAAGTGACAAACTTTTACTCATATTAATTCTCTCTCTCTGTGTCTCTCTCTCTGTGTCTCTCTCTCTGTGTGTCTCTCTCTCTCTCTATATATATATATAGATATGTATATATATATATATATATATATATATATATATATATATATATATATATATATATATAGAGAGAGAGAGAGAGAGAGATGTGAACAGATTTAGATAGGCAGATAGATAGATAGTGACGTGAGACTTCGGGCTTAAAATGAACAGTTGGTTTATCCACACCAAGAAGATTAATGATGGATGGTAATGACGAGTATTTTTTTGACAAAACAAGATACAGAATTTATTTACGAATTTAGATACTTGAAGTTGTGTCAGTAGCTCGTTTCAGGAAAATAAATCACAAACTTTTAAAGTCCATAGTTTCAACAAATTGTCATGAAGAGGAAATGTTCGCTCAACAGATTAAATCATCTGATACAAAATAATATTAAAAAATGTTTAAAACAAATTAAGAGAGTTCGTTTTTCACAGAAGGGTTATACGGTTGCATACGTTCAAAAGTAGATGAAGAGAGATAGTTTGAAATACTTAGCTTTCTTCGATAGTTGAAATGATGTTCTTTGAAATGCCAAGTACTTTGCTCGAGGCCGATAATAAAATCAGCGAATGATTTGACACTGGCGAAAATCTGAATGCTGGACGCGTGAACAGAAATTAAACTTTTCGCATGAATTCGGACACTCTTCTCTTGTTGATTTCATTTTTCTCCTTATTTTATATCACAAAAGATTTCGCATAGGATCACTATTTTTTTTCTTTTCTCGTCTCAACAGCCAATTCCTGTAAAAACAAAGTTTTCATTGGTCCAAAGAAAATTTCACATAGGCTCGTGAATTTTTTTCCGTCTTTTTCCTTAGCTTGTCCGAATTTGAAAGGAGTGGGGTAAAGGGAGTTATATATATATATATATATATATATATATATATATAACTATCCCATCTAAATAACCTTAAAATGATCACAAACACTTCCAAAACCTTGTGGATATACCCAGATCCTCAAACACTAATAGCAATAATATTTCTGAAGCAGGCATTTATAAAATAAATTAACAAAATTTTTCCTTCCAATATATTGGAGAAACAAGCAGAAATTTAAAAAACGCATCTATGAACACAAAAAACAACTTAACTAATGGACTGGTCATACATAGAAATAAATTCAACCACAATTTTGATTTTAAAAATGCTACACTTATAAAAAAAAAGAAGAAAATAACTAATCAGAAGGAAAATCCTCAAGAGTGCCGCCATTAAATATTGTTCAAATATTAATCTATGTCTTTCCCAGTATCACCTTTCCTAACAGAATTACTACTCTCCCAAGCAAGCGTACACAACTGTATCAAGAAATCAAAAGAAAATGGTTGAATCCGTCAACACAACAATAAAAAAAATATTTCCACACGTGATAGTACTAGATGTAATTTTCAGTTGATAATATTTCTAAATTCTTCTAGTTGCTTAGGATATTTTGTTTTGTTGTTAATAGTTACTTTGTTTTTAATTTATTTCATTTCGTTTTTGTCTTGAAAAACTCCACATTGGACGAAACGCGTTGGCTAATAATATAGTTTTCGTATGGTCTTTTACCTTTATATATATATATATATATATATATATATATATATATATATATATATATAGAGAGAGAGAGAGAGAGAGAGATAGACAGATAGATATGAACAGATTTAGATAGATAGAATACAATTCTGTTTTCCTATACACGCAAGATTTGCAAATAAATTTAACAATGCAATCAAATAACGGTTCTTTTTTATGAGCATACAACGTGGAAATAAATAATTGTTCTTAAGTTTTCAACATTTGTTCTCGTCACTCCCACCTTAGTCCTACCATAAAACTGGCTGTAAGACAGTACAATGATTACAGTATACGGTTAGAGCCATTTCAACTCAGCCTCAATGAATGCCAAGACAAGGACAAGTAATTATTAAAATACTAGCAGCACATTCTATCCTGTAAGTAGGTTCATTTGCATTAATGGATTTTCCTGTTAAGAAGTTGTCAACTTCATCTAAGTTTATTTCAGCAGCATCTAGTTTCAAAACAGCAGCATCGCATCCTTTATTAATATACTTCATTGTGTATATGATGTCATGAACAGAACAGCATTGTTCTACATTATATCCTTTAAAGGCTTTTGCAAGGAACAATCCATCTATTGTCAATTGTATAAGTTTGCTTATTTCGTTATGACAGCAGTTCTTCCTCCATTTTCAGGTGGTTATCGCTACTAATTCGGTATACGTAAGGTTTAAAATGAATTTCTAAAAATGAAAAAGCTTTCTTGAAGCTTTCATTTTAGCTTTAATTGAAAGCTAAAGGATTTAAAATTTATTATTTTCAGTAAGCAAAATACTTTGTATTCTGAACCGAAATTATATTGATCGAAATCGATTTTTTTCAGTAAAATCGATAAAAATCCACCATTTTTGACACATTTGTAAACAAAAGTTAATTTTCAGTTTTAAAATCTTGCAAAAATATATATTTCTGAAACGTTATCCGAGGAAAATTAGCAAATTTAAAGTTAAATTAATCTGATTTGAAACAAATATTACTTATAGCATAAAATGTTGTATACAAACATTTCTTACCTCCGGGGTTTTATTTTTCTGACGTGTTAATCGATTTATTAACAGTAGATTGACAGCCGAACGTGTTCATAGTTAAGTATGGTGGAGCAGACGATAAACTTTATAACGGGGGACAACGCTTAATACACGTGACCTTTTAATGACAGTTATTGGTTTGTACATCCATACTTCTGAAATTCTGTACGTAATCACACATACAAAAACAAATCGAATTTTTTTTAATATTCGTGCTCGTCAGATTGTAATAAACTTTACAATACAGTGTAACCCGGATATAAGAGAGTTTTCGGGACCGGAGAAGAAGTCTCTTATATCCGGGTTTGGTCTAATTTATATACATTAACACAGGCTTTCCGGGTTTCTCTTATATCCGGGTTACACTGTATATGATTAGTAAATATAGTTTTACTTAACAATACTTCCTAAGAATTATTACATTGAAAATGAATTTTAAAGATTTAAAAACTTCATAAAATATTCTATTTAAAATTGTAAAAATGAAAACAAATCTTGAAAATTCATTTTTTGTCGAAAATTTTTTTATTCAGACAATTTTGTCTTCAATATATATTATTCATAAAAGCAATTAAAAGCTTCTCTAATTAAATAATGTCTTACTTTTATTGCGTTTTTTTTTTTTCGATTCAGAACATATTTTCGGTAAGACGGGGTCTGATTTTACCAAAAAAAGTTTGTGATTTAAATTCTTCAATTAATATAGTCACTAAAAATTATCACGTTGAATTTCTCAAGTTTTCATAAAATTAACTAAGTGGTAGAAATACACGTAAAAAAAGATATTTTTAACAAGATTTTCTAATAAAAAATTGGAAAAATAATTTCATATATTTGTGAATAAATTCAGAAAATTTTATTGAAATCCGGAAAATATTTGATTTTTGCAAGAATTTCCAATTTAATGTGTCTCTCAACACAAAGAAGAGGCTAAAATTTGCTATGCTAAAAGCTAGCACAACCGCTGACATAAATTAAAATTTAAAATGTTCCAAAAAGGAGTAAACAATTAAATCAATACTTTGTTCCTTTCTCTTCATAATAACATAACGATTTTGACCATAAAACTGTTTTCATTACGTTTGAGAATGTTTTCATCACGGTATACTGATTTTTTTTAGTGTTTTCGTGGAGGTACTAATTTTCAGTTGATCTTCTATAGATAGAACACTGTAATCTTGAGATATCCAAGATTTTAGCCGAATATTAGTGCCCGAGATGGGTCCTTAGGGACACGATACGAAATTTATAATTTACTATTGGAAATGATGTAGAA
Source organism: Acanthosepion lycidas (assembly GCA_963932145.1). NCBI lineage: Eukaryota > Metazoa > Mollusca > Cephalopoda > Sepiida > Sepiidae > Acanthosepion > Acanthosepion lycidas. The sequence continues at coordinate 104,986,152 of OZ010582.1, read as the reverse complement.
GAGGACAATGGTGTATTGCCGTACCTTCTGGGGTTAGTAGTTTTGCCTTACCACCCAGGTGGGTCGAATGTCTCGGGCACACTGCTATCAATAAACAAACTTTATAGTCATCTGATTCCAGGGGACAGTTTGTCCTCAACCTTACAGAGCGGCAACTGCAAAGTTAAAAAGATTCTGATTGATCTAGAGGAATTAAAACTGAAGATATTTAGTATGCATGAAACAGTTTCTTTCAAACATGAACATAATGTAGATATCGAACACAAACACCGGATATCAGAGATGAAAATGAAATAATACTTGGAAATAATTTTTGATAATGTTCGCAATTACTTTTTTCAGCATTTTGGTTGGCTTCAGACAAATTTCTCCTCTTTGGTTGAATGTTTTCTTCATGCCATATTTATCTGCCTTTGAAGGTAGATATTGCCTGATTGGACATCTCCCTCTGAAGGGAATGAGCTGTTCATCGATGCACAGAATAAATCCCATAACGTACGGAATAGAGCAAACGTCACATTCTCTCCTCTCCTGCCGAGTATTGTAGTGGATGTGTTAAAAAAAGTTAATTATAATGGGTAAATACTTGTTGAGAATAGGCTGCGTGAAACTTAACGATTTCCACTAACATTAAAAATCTCTATATTCATACATGGAATAAGATACAAAACTCAACGGAATGATTTCAAAACATAACAATTAGATTTATTAATGTTTGATGTACAAGCATGCGAACTGAAAAGGTAGGACAGAGTCGTGTCCCTTTGATTAGGTAATTGTTGTACCTGAGTTCATATTAAGAAGAAGTAATATTAAACTGTAATTTAGAAGAATAAAGTTTGGAATTGTGAATTCTAAAATTGGTAAAAGTTCAGGAGTGATTTCAGAGTTCGTGAATGTTGGTAATTATCTTTAACGTCTGGTCAGCAATGACTAAGACGGGAGTTCCTGATGGTTACATCTTGGCACTTGGTAGCAAGGAATGAGAAGTACTACTCCAAAAGTTCACACGTGTTCGGTTTATATAATGGCCATGTACCACGTGAGAGGATCACAGCATATGAGCGGGAAAATAGATTGGTCGCGTGCAGGTGGTTTGATTGGTCGAAACTGACCAATCAGCAAGCAAGATTAGAGGTGATTGACCAATGAATACTTGTTATATTTATGTGAAAGTAAGATTTTACTTACCAGATAGGAAGAGTGCATTTCCTAAAAAGAGGTAACGCTGGTTTGTTGTGGAAGATTCCACAGTATCTAAGTTATTAAAGTGAATGCAGAGTTATTTCTTCAAACCGACTTCTTGACATTGCCGCAGCAAAAACTTGTCTCGAAGGATGTCCATCTTTCCACATCTCCCTGATATTTTCGTAATTTCCTTTCGACAGACCAAGATATGCGTGAAGTTCTGCCACTGTAAGAGTTTGTCAGTCTGTTTTCTTGCATTTCCCGTACTTGCTTATCCATTTTACAATCATCTCGATAATTTCAGAGGTCGAAAAAGATCCAAAGCGTCTTGCTTTGTTTTCACTATCGACGCGAGTCCCTGATTACCACTAAAAACATTTGTACCATGAGTTTTTGAAGACGGATGTGGAACACTGGACCACTTTCTCCTAGATCGAGTTGAATAGCCATTTTTAGGAGCTGAAACATAGTCCTGATCTAAATCTAAGCCATCCACAGTGTCATCATCTTCGTCATCTGACATCTCAGCAACATATTTAAGTTAACATCATCAAGCTCATCATCATAATCTAATTGAATAGAATTATCACTACCGTCGAAAGATTCCTTTTCGAGCATCTGTATAAAGTGATTGGCTACTTCTTGTGCAGTTTTGAAGACCAACACTCCGGGAATTAGTCTGTTCACTCGTCAGTGGGTATCTATATATATCGCTAAAAGTTCACAAAGAAACTTCAGAGTTAACTCAACATGCAGATTAATAAACCTAACAGATGCAAACTAGGAAAACATTAGCGGCAAACTTTACATTTGAAATGGCTAGAACCCTAAGTTCTATGCTACTTTTCTAGCACTTCTCGCTTGTGGAACTCTTATTTCTTGCTTTCCAGTCAAGTTTGATCTTCAGAAATTTAAATGAAATGTCAATCGTTATCTTCTGGCTTTTTTAATGGCTGCTCTTTTATTGTTCTCGCGCCTTGATAATGTTTTTATTGCCTTGCTTGGGTTGAAATGATAACAAAAAAATTATGCTAGAAGAAATTGGTTATAGGATTAATTTCACGGACAAAATAAAAATAAAGGCATCACTTGGATACCAATGAAAAATTAAGAAAGAACTCAAAGTGAATGCAACCAATTAACATTATCAATTCAATAGCTACCAATTTTTTGTTAGTAGCAACTCTGTAATTTGAATACATTTTCTTAAATTCAAAAATATTATAAAAAATCAAATTGGGTGGAATTATATATTTTATGACTTCAAATATGCAAGAAAATAGTCAAAAAATAAAAAAACCAACGAATTAAACACACACGTAACTAACTTAAAAAAATACTACTTCTAAAAAGTAAAATTATTCATTATACTAAGTTAGATAAAAGTGTAAAATTAAAAATATATATATTCTTAACTATTGGTAAAAGATATGTTTTTAAAACATAATTACTAATTTCTAGACTATTGCATTGCTGATATTCCGTATTTCGTTAATTTTCATTTTTCATTCTTCGCGTGCTTTTAAAAAGTGAGTTGTGTCATTATACAGTTTTTGTGTTTAACCTTTGAACCCAAAGGCTACCGTACGTAAATAAACATTTTCATTGGGTTTATTATTTTTACATAAACCTTAATAAACATTTTAAACCTTAATAAACATTACATTTACAATACATAATCTAATTTAATCCTTAAATGACTTCAAAGCATATCTCTACGACAAATATTGAATATTTTAAAGAGATTTTAAAATTTGTTGTTTACGTTTTCCTCTATAATAGCGGTTTGAAGAGTGACGAGAAAAATTATTTAAAATTTGTTTCTCAGTTTTTTTTTTTTTTTTACGGCTTCAGTCCCTTTCTCACTGCCGTAACTTATCTTCCCTTTGTCTTTTCTATAAATAAACTTTCATCTATGGTACCTAGACTTTATGAATTTAAACGCAGTACTAAATTGGAAGTAAGGTCTCATCAATTTACAGTTGAAATGGCTATATGTAACCGTAAGATCTATGATAACAGTTTCTTCTATCGCACTTCTCGCTTGTGGAATTCTTTTCCGGTTTCTTGCTTCCAAGTCAACTTTAATCTTCAAAAATTTAAATATGTCAAACATTATCATTTGTCTTATTCTTATTCGTTTATTCCTCTCTTTATTCAATAGTAGTTTTCTCATATTCTCTAACACTCAGTAACCCCTGGTGTCCTAGTGGCTTTATTGCTTTGCTTGGAGTGAAATGATTAAGAAAAAAGTCCGTAGAGGTACCTAAGTTGAAGATCAAATGCAGATCAGATAAATAAGAATCCGACAAGATGATTATATATATATATATATATATATATATATATATATATATATATATATATATAGGTACCTCCACTTTTTCGGCATAAATTATCGATACCTAAGTTTATATTCAAACGCTGAAACAAACACTTCCCGGAATCAAGCACTCTATAGAATCGTCAATGTTTGTCTACTCACCCCCGTTAAAAATAGACTCTTCTATAAGAATTAGCTTTGACCAATCAACACCACACATTGTGAAACTCGGCTTGTTATTGGTCGAGACGACACTAGAATGTGTATCCATGGTCAAAAATCTGGTTTCCCAAAACAAATAAAAGGACGAATTTCAGTCCAATTCACCAGTTCAAGTTTTGACCGACTGTTCGGTTGTACTCTCTTCCTACGAACGGGAGGAACCCGAAGGAGGCTACGCCGAAGGGCGGAGTCTCCATCGGGGAGGTTGACCGGCCCTGAACCCATTTATGCAGGTTCAATGGGCTATTTTTTGGCCGAGCCCATGGGCTCGGAATGCCCACGTTAAAAAGGCCTTGTGCCACATGACACCCTCGTGGGGGGGGGGGGTGACTGAATATCTTCAGATCTACGTTCAAGTTTTTGACCGACTGTTCGGTTATACTCTCCTCATCCTACAGACGGGAGGAACCCGAAGGAGGCTACGCCGAAGGGCGGAGTCTCCTTCGGGGAGGTAGTCCGGTCCTGAACCCGTTTATGCAGGTTCAATAGACTATTTTTTGGCCGAGCCCACGGGCTCGGAATACACACGTTAAAAAGGCCTTGTGCGACATGACGCCCTCGTCGGGGGTGGGGGGTGACTGAATATCGTCAGATCTACGTTCAAGTTTTGACCGACTGTTCGGTTAACTTATACTCTCCTCATCCTACGGACGGGAGGAACCCGAAGGAGGCTACGCCGAAGGGCGGAGTCTCCTTTAGGGAGGTAGACCGGCCCTGAACCCGTTTATACGGGTTCAATGGGCTATTTTTTGGCCGAGCCCACGTTAAAAAGGCCTTGTGCCACATGACGCCCTCGTGGGGGGGTGACTGAATATCGTCAGATCTACATTCCTGAGAGATACCAAAAACTGACTCACGCAAGTCAAAACTCTGACCAACCAGGACTTTGCCGGTCAAAATATCTGACTCAACAATCCACAAACACAATCTATCTCTCTCAAGCAAGAACATCACTTACAATACTTTAAAAAAGTGACATTTTCTTCTCACTACTTAAGTATTAGTAAACAAACAATCAAATTCTCACACAACTAAAGGTACGCAACTCCTGCCAATTATACAAACATACTTATGCACACACACTAGTAACTGAACTAGCACAAAGGACAATTTAATACGTAACTGGACACTTAGTTTAATTTTGTGAACAAATCTGAATAGGAATTGCAAACACCTTCAAACATTCACAATAATATTCTACACAGCCAAATACACCTATTTTCATTTATTCATTTCAGTTCAAATCAATTGTTATTCTGAAAATTGTATAATTGTACATGCATTATTTTCTATTGAAATCTGATAATCAGTGTTCTTTACTCACTTGCCTGTTGATTGATTCGTTTTTTTGAATGTCTATCTATATTGTTGCGGATAAATATGTTGAACATGCACGTAAACTAACCATCTAAAAATATAAAGCTTCTGATACCAAATTCAAATTCCTAGTAATCCCAACAACTCTATACAAAATATTCAATAAAACACTGTAAAAATCAGCTACAGTTGCACCGAGAACATGGCACAAATAATAAAAATTCACAACAGGAAAACTATCAAGAAACCACCCAAACAAATTATTATACCCACGTGTAACTGTAGAATAAAGAATGAATGTCCCTTAAACGGTAATTGCTTACAAAATAACGTAATAGCCACGGTAAAATCACCAGATATTGAAGAAAAAGAATACATATGAGTAACTGAAGGACACTGGAAACAAAGGAACTATGAACACAAAAACATCTTTCACAAATAGTAAATACGCGAACAGTACAATGCTTTCTAAGTATATCTGGGAAATTAAACACAAAACGCAAATCACACCAAAAATATCATGGAAAATAAGGAAAAGATCATCAATCTACAACAATCAATCGAAAGTCTTCAAACTTTGCTTGGAGGAAAAATAACTATTATTACCTTCCCAGACCAAAGTAAATTACTAATTAAAAAATCTGAGTTCATCTCAAAATGCAGACACGAAAACAATTTTTTACTGTTAGTTAAAAATGGAAAACTGAAAAGAATAAACAAAATAATATAAAAATCAAGTAAAATAAATTAACCCAAGCAAATAATAAACAAATTAACAAACCACTCTCGTTAGAATAGACGAAATAGAACAAATAAAAATAGAAAATAAATACATAAAATACAGGTAAAAATAATCAATCCGAATAAATAAATAAAATAAACAATAAATAATATAAAAATCAAGTAAAATAAATTAACCCAAGCAAATAATAAACAAATTAACAAAGCACTCCCGTTAGAATAGATGAAATAGAACAAATAAAAATAGAAAATAAATATATAAAATACAGGTAAAAATAATCAATCCGAATAAATAAATAAAGTAAACAATAAATAATATAAAAATCAAGTAAAATAAATTAACCCAAGCAAATAAAAAACAAATTAACAAACCACTCCCGGTAGAATAGACGAAATAGAACAAATAAAAATAGAAAATAAATACATAAAATACAGGTAAAAATAATCAATCCGAATAAATAAAGTAAACAATAAATAATATAAAAATCAAGTAAAATAAATTAACCCAAGCAAATAATAAACAAATTAACAAAGCACTCCCGTTAGAATAGACGAAATAGAACAAATAAAAATAGAAAATAAGTACATAAAATACAGGTAAAAATAATCAATCCGAATAAATAAAGTAAACAATAAATAATATAAAAATCAAGTAAAATAAATTAACCCAAGCAAATAATAAACAAATTAACAAAGCACTCCCGTTAGAATAGACGAAATAGAACAAATAAAAATAGAAAATAAATACATAAAATACAGGTAAAAATAATCAATCCGAATAAATAAATAAAGTAAACAATAAATAATATAAAAATCAAGTAAAATAAATTAACCTAAGCAAATAATAAACAAATTAACAAAGCACTCCCGTTAGAATAGACGAAATAGAACAAATAAAAATAGAAAATAAATACATAAAATACAGGTAAAAATAATCAATCCGAATAAATAAAGTAAACAATAAATAATATAAAAATCAAGTAAAATAAATTAACCCAAGCAAATAATAAACAAATTAACAAAGCACTCCCGTTAGAATAGACGAAATAGAACAAATAAAAATAGAAAATAAATACATAAAATACAGGTAAAAATAATCAATCCGAATAAATAAATAAAGTAAACAATAAATAATATAAAAATCAAGTAAAATAAATTAACCCAAGCAAATAATAAACAAATTAACAAAGCACTCCCGTTAGAATAGACGAAATAGAACAAATAAAAATAGAAAATAAATACATAAAATACAGGTAAAAATAATCAATCCGAATAAATAAATAAAGTAAACAATAAATAATATAAAAATCAAGTAAAATAAATTAACCCAAGCAAATAATAAACAAATTAACAAAGCACTCCCGTTAGAATAGACGAAATAGAACAAATAAAAATAGAAAATAAATACATAAAATACAGGTAAAAATAATCAATCCGAATAAATAAAGTAAACAATAAATAATATAAAAATCAAGTAAAATAAATTAACCCAAGCAAATAATAAACAAATTAACAAAGCACTCCCGTTAGAATAGACGAAATAGAACAAATAAAAATAGAAAATAAATACATAAAATACAGGTAAAAATAATCAATCCGAATAAATAAATAAAGTAAACAATAAATAATATAAAAATCAAGTAAAATAAATTAACCCAAGCAAATAATAAACAAATTAACAAAGCACTCCCGTTAGAATAGACGAAATAGAACAAATAAAAATAGAAAATAAATACATAAAATACAGGTAAAAATAATCAATCCGAATAAATAAATAAAGTAAACAATAAATAATATAAAAATCAAGTAAAATAAATTAACCCAAGCAAATAATAAACAAATTAACAAAGCACTCCCGTTAGAATAGACGAAATAGAACAAATAAAAATAGAAAATAAATACATAAAATACAGGTAAAAATAATCGATCCGAATAAATAAATAAAGTAAACAATAAATAATATAAAAATCAAGTAAAATAAATTAACCCAAGCAAATAATAAACAAATTAACAAAGCACTCCCCTTAGAATAGACGAAATAGAACAAATAAAAATAGAAAATAAATACATAAAATACAGGTAAAAATAATCAATCCGAATAAATAAAGTAAACAATAAATAATATAAAAATCAAGTAAAATAAATTAACCCAAGCAAATAATAAACAAATTAACAAAGCACTCCCGTTAGAATAGACGAAATAGAACAAATAAAAATAGAAAATAAATACATAAAATACAGGTAAAAATAATCAATCCGAATAAATAAAGTAAACAATAAATAATATAAAAATCAAGTAAAATAAATTAACCCAAGCAAATAATAAACAAATTAACAAAGCACTCCCGTTAGAATAGACGAAATAGAACAAATAAAAATAGAAAATAAATACATAAAATACAGGTAAAAATAATCAATCCGAATAAATAAATAAAGTAAACAATAAATAATATAAAAATCAAGTAAAATAAATTAACCCAAGCAAATAATAAACAAATTAACAAACCACTCCCGTTAGAATAGACGAAATAGAACAAATAAAAATAGAAAATAAATACATAAAATACAGGTAAAAATAATCAATCCGAATAAATAAATAAAGTAAACAATAAATAATATAAAAATCAAGTAAAATAAATTAACCCAAGCAAATAATAAACAAATTAACAAAGCACTCCCGTTAGAATAGACGAAATAGAACAAATAAAAATAGAAAATAAATACATAAAATACAGGTAAAAATAATCAATCCGAATAAATAAATAAAGTAAACAATAAATAATATATAAATCAAGTAAAATAAATTAACCCAAGCAAATAATAAACAAATTAACAAAGCACTCCCGTTAGAATAGACGAAATAGAACAAATAAAAATAGAAAATAAATACATAAAATACAGGTAAAAATAATCAATCCTAATAAATAAAGTAAACAATAAATAATATAAAAATCAAGTAAAATAAATTAACCCAAGCAAATAATAAACAAATTAACAAACCACTCCCGTTAGAATAGACGAAATAGAACAAATAAAAATAGAAAATAAATACACAAAATACACGTAAAAATAATCAATCCGAATAAATAAATAAAGTAAACAATAAATAATATAAAAATCAAGTCAATCCGAATAAATAAATAAAGTAAACAATAAACAAATTAACAAACTAATACCGCCAAAGTAACCGTTACAATAAACTTCAATCCAAAAATTGGACAAGAAAATATCTATAACTGCTATATAACGATAAAAATTTACTATGTTACTCAAAAATTGAAAACCGAATAGAGTATATAAAATAGACAAAATAAAAAATAAATAAAAAATAAGCAAATAAATAAGAAAACAACAAGTAAAAATTAATCCAAAATAAATAAATAAATGGATAAATTACAAATCGCTCCCGCTAAAATATCCGTTAGAACTAATAATAAAAATAAACATAAATAGGCAAAAACAACTAAGTAAAATAAGTGACCTAAGCAAATCCCGCCGCCAATATTTTACCACATTAATAAAATATAGAAAACCGTCATGAATAAATAAATATATAAAATAAAAAATGAAAATAAAAAACAACTAAAATAAATTAACCCAAATAAATAAATAAATAAACAAGCCACTCCCGCCGAAATAACTGCCAGAATGGATTACCCAGAATGCACCACTAACCCATATACATAAATAGCCGAGGAAAAAGCCAACACTCGCGGCCTGACGATTGCGTCTTGCATGAAACAGCATGTCGCCTTTGAGTGTTGATTTCAATGTTCACTTTTATATTTATATTTACTTACGCTCTATCTCTGGTATTGAACAGTGTATCCCGTAAATATAGCACACCTTAAAACTATATTTCTTCATATATATATATATCAGTGGCGACTCTAGGTCATCAGTGTTTGTCGGGCTCTTTACACTCATTAACAAAATATTCCATTCGTATATAACTTAATGCTAAAATGATACCTTTTTTACTCTAACTAAAATATATAATTTGAAAAAAAAACAAACTCTTAGCTCGAGTGAGTCAACATTCAAGTATATCTATTTCGGTGCAGTGTTCGTCCAATTCTTTTACAATTAAAGAAAAATCCCAGAAGATATTATTTCAGTAAAAAAAATGTTATATCAAGTGAGAACATACCGAAAATTCGTTCTGCATCTTACCAAATATAATTCAATAAAATTCAAAAATGTTCCTTGCGTGATTTTAAAAACACGTTATTTTATTTCAGAGTGGACAGAGAAAAAAAATCTACACTTAAGTTAAGTCTTAATAATATTTATTTGAAAAAAAATATTTGTAATTCTTCAGTGTAATATTGCGCTGTGAGAGTTTCTTTTATTAAATAAACAGTAAACACGCTTCAAGATTTTAAAGAATATAAAGTTTAATAACATTTTCCAATGTGAACATTTTTTAAAATAATTTTATTTTTTTCCTTTTAGCAAGTGTTAGATTATTTTTATATGGATGTACAAAAAGGAAATAATTTTGATATTTCGCTTTGACTGACATCTGTTCAATATCGAAAGAGTATTATAATTTCATATATCCTGTTCAGTTAGTTTTTATATTTTGAAAGCTCCTTTTTTCTATTCATTGGAACAGGGTTTTTGGGGATTTTTTCAAACATGTCTGTTTTCCTGCATTTTTACACTACACTTCTTTGTATAAACCAATACTTCAGGAATTTAAACTTGTTCTTTTAAGCTTTTTTTATTGTTTAAAAAAAGCCTTATTTTTTCCTGCATAATTTGTTCCCCTTACTACGAAAAACATTTTGAGAATTGCGACGAAACTATTTCATTAGTTAATTGTAGTGTAATTTTTCTAACATTTTTAATTTTTTACATTTTTCTTTTTGCGTCAATTTTATTTTTAACGCAAATTACATTTTACGTTATATTTTTGTTTTGATACTGTCTTAATGCCTTCAAATTTATTCATTATTCTAAGATTCTTTACTTACCTCACAGGCTACCGTACGTAAATAAAACGTTATTTTCAATGTTTTCTAGATTGAAAACATCCTTACTTTCTTTGAGTAATTAAAAATGAATACCAAAAGCCTGCTTCCTGTAAAGATGATCTGCTCCACAGGCATACTAAGAATGCTAAAAAAATCAACCAAAATATTTAACGAGTGGAAATTTGGGAACCCAAACTAGGATACATTTTTTATGATTTTTACCAATAAGTAATGTTTAAGAACCGCTTTGTTAGTGTCGTAAATTCGATTTTCACAATTGTCCTACTCTAGTAACCATGTGTAACAGGTTGGTAATAAAAGCTATTTGAGTTTAAATTTGGGTTGCTACTGCTACTTAATTTCTACGAAAAATTCCCCAGGGAAAGGCTTGGATCTAATCTCTTCCACAAGTAAGTTACAGGTGGCTATGTGAAAAGAGCAAGTAAAGTAAAGACATTCCGTACTCCCGTCGCAAGTATTTTATCAAACAATAACAGCAAGTATACTGGTATTGCTTGTCATAACTAACACGGAACAGAAACTACTGAGAAAACTCTTTCATTTTTTTTTTACCAGTGTAACAACTTGCGAGAAAATGACTAAAAAAACGCACACTGATGGCATAGGCTGTCATACGCGGCAAAAGTACAATTTTGTTCATTAATTTAAAAAAGAAATACAAAAAATAAAAATAAAAATAAAAAAAATCTATTCGAGAACAACAATAATAGTACCGATAGGCTAATAAAGTTCTGTTTATTGATTCATAGTTTCCACATCTTCCCATGGTACAAGGACTTTTTTAAAGCATGGAACCCAGACACCTAGTGTAGTGGAGAGGTGCTGCCTGCGAGACGGAATCCTAGGAACTAGAGTTAGACATAACTAAATTTTGTCTGTCTCAATTGAAAGGTACTGAGTTTTTAATATTTTTCTCGGGCACGCAGTCTGAGTCTTGTTCTCTTTTTACTCATAATGTCAAAAATAAAAAAAGATGTCAAAAAAAGATTACATATATATCACAGGGTGCAATGGGTAAATTGTCGCCATTTTATATTTTTTAATTTCGCGCATGCGCGTTGTTTGTTTTTGATTTTGTCGACTGTACAGTATAATAGGGTCAGCTGGGTACCGTCTGTGAGAAAAAGAGCTCCATAACGCAATTCACTCCGCCAGAAATTTTGAAACGGCATACTGTACTACTTGGCATTCACACTGGAAGCTCCAATACGAACATTTCAGAGTATTTCAGTGTCAATCTGAGGACAGTGCAGAGGATATAGTTGGATGAGAAGGGTGATTACGAAGGTGTTTGGTTTGGAAACTTTGGAGTAATCGCTAGTGCTGGCAACATGATGCCTCCATTCATCTACCCACAGGGCCTCAGACTCAACTTGAGGAAGTAGTGTTGCCTTGGGTCAAGTGGGTGACCCTATGTCTGGCAACAGGACTCTGAACCATGCCACACTAGCAGGAGAACCCATTCATGGCTGTCAGACAATTTCTGCGACCCCATCACCCATTTATCTGGTCACGTAACTTCCCAACCTGCAACCTCTTTGGATATTATGCGTGCGACACAGTTAAGCGAGAGACCAACAAAACTCCTTATAATAAAAAGACTAAATAGGAACTGAAGGCAAGGATTATGGCAGCATTCACCAACCTAAACAAGGAGACCGCCCAGAAGAGTTGCAGGAGATTCTGAAGTCGTCTGAAGGCCGTGGTTGAAGCCAATGGCGATTTTATTGAATAAATTTGCTCTTTAGCATTTAAGATATTTTTGTGTAATTTTCGTAAATATATCTGTTAACATAAGATGTCAGTGTTATTTTCCTTTCTGCGTAATTTGGAAGGCAATTTATCCATCTCACCATATATATATATATATAGGCGGACAAATAGATAAGAACTTTCTCTGTGTGTGTGTGTGTGGCTGGGGAAACATTTTCAATTTAGTATTTTTCATTTTTGGTTTTCAAAAGACTTATGGGAAATTTTGCACACACTTGATATATGTATGTGTGTTTGTATTTGTAAAGTTGGATTAAAATCCGATAGAATTGTAAATGTTTTCAAAATTGTCTTTTTACACATACACACACAGCTATAGATAGACAATGAGAGGGAGCTGATAAGTTCTCGGATCAAGAAACTCTTAAAGCATGTTTTCATGCTAATTGTTCTGATGAGCTTTCCTTTTTGGTACCTCGACTTTACAAATTTAAGCTCAGTACTAGATTGGGAGTCAGGTCTCAAAATTTTACAGTTGAAATTGCTAGTTGTAAGCGTAAGTTCTATGCTAACAGTTTCTTCTCTTGCACTTCCAGATTGTGTTTTTCAGTCAACTTTGATCTTCAGAAATTTAAATGCAATGTTAATGTTATCTCCTGTATTCTTAATTCCTGTCCTTTTATTGTTCTCTCTCCTTAAAATGTTTTTCATTCTCTCATATTCTTTCACACTTAACCGCTTGTGTCTTAGTGGATTTATTGTCTTGGTTGTAGTGAAACGATTAAAAAAATGACCCTTTGGTCAGATTTTGGGAAGTGGGACAAGCAAACAACTTTTCAGTGCCCCTCGGTTTTGTGCCACGTAGTAAATCACAATATAACTGACGTTTTTGTCAGATCCATATGTATTTTTTAGTGGTTAGCAGTCAAGTCCTACAACGGAACGCTAACAGGTTTTTTAGTGGGTTTGGGCCCTGCGATGAACGTGACTTTGTGTCCATAAAGTCTTAGCACCGCGAGGTGGTGTAACGGTTAGCAAGCTTGTCTCGCTAGAACAATTTACGACTGAGTAGTGAGTTCAATCCTCACTGGATACTCCTAAATTTCGGCCACGTTCAATGCTATAATAATGGATTGGAATAGCCTCAATTAATGAGGTAATTTTCATCATTTTTGTGAGTAAATTATTTGTTCTTTAGTTTATCACTGATTTTACTATTTTGCTTGCACGTAGACGAATGGAATTCTTCAATAAGAATTAGTTACAGAAAGAGGCTTGCTCGTAGTTTCCAACACGAAGCAACTGGTTTAAAAAAAAGATGAGGAAAATGTAGCTTTTTAATTTATGTTGGAGTAAAATTACAATACATTCTGCTTTAGTTGCGTACTCAGAATTTCTCGTCGGCGACATTGGTTGACGTTTTTGGTTGATAGATTAAAAAAAAAAGAAACAGACAAAAAATATTATTTGGAACACTGGTTTTCAAGATAGGCGATTTTGTTGAATATTGGTGCAACACACACTATCTCATTTCTCCCATAAACTTTGTGTTGGACTAAATAAAAAGATATAAAAAATTCTATTGAAAACAAAGTAGGTGAAAAAAATGCTTTCCTCCTCTTTTAGTCATTTACGTAAAAAAAGAAAAAACAAAATAATAACTGTAAAAAAAAAACAAGTAAACAGTTGAGTTGAGTAAACTAAAGTAAAGAGTAAACTAAAGTCTGTAATGTTGGAGCGTAAAGCTTTCTAATAAAATTCATTGCGTTTTTTTAGTAAATTAACAAACCATTTTAACGCCGTTTTAGCAGTTGTAAAATTTAAGAAGTACGTTATGTGGGATAAGCATTAGGGAGGAATGTTAAAAAAGTAAATGTTCTTATGGAGCATGAACGGATTTCACAACTAAAAACACTAACCCGGAAGTTTACGTTAGAAAAAAAAAGCATTCTCTTTTAATTCTGGTTACTCGTGCCATGCGTGAGTGAGGATCGAACTCGCAATAAGGATTGTGCGTAACGCAGACTGTTAGCATTCCTGTTTGTGGGTTCGATCCTCACTGGGTATGTACCTTTTTGTAAGTTTATGCCATACACAAAAAGCTAAATATGAATATTATTCGCATTTCACACAGCATTCCCAACAAACTTTATTTATTAACAGTTTTTTTTACAGTAACACTGACTACGCCACGGTCTGAATGATAAATTATGGCAAAGCAAGAAAAGAAAGTATAGGAAAAAAAAAATGTTCTTTTTTTTTTTTGCAAAAGACGCCAACAATGTGGGGATGATTAGGTTGGTTGGTGTGATTATTACTATAAACATTTAAAATTTAAAACTAAAAGTAAAACAAAATTGTATTACCGTATTCTTGATATTTTTATTTTACATTAAAAAAAAAAAAAGATTAAAAACAGTTTGTTCAAAAAGAAGTTTTTTTTTAAACTTCGAACTGATTTATTCCTTACAAATCCATACATTTTGAACAGAAAAAAGTAAACAAAGACACTTTTTTTTACCTGCCATAAAAAAAAAAAAAAACAAACGTTTTCGTGTAGCACATGAGCTTTAAATTCTGCAACTCAGTATAAATTCCCTGAGTCATTTTTCATCATTCAACCTTGTTTAATGTAAAATGCCTTTTGTTATTTATTGAAAAAATATTGTCATATATTTTTGTGGTGTTTGACAGCCTTGTCCCATGATACAACAAGTGAATTAAAAATGTTTGTGGCGATGTTTTCGTTCACCCAGCGGAAAATAAAATAAAATACCATCAACATTTTTAAACAAACTAAAATCATTCTGCAACACTCAACAGTAACAGTATCGACCAACAGCGTTTATAATTTTTTATTTCTCGCGGAGGTGCGTCTACAAGTTTGCGAGTAAAAAAATGGTTCTTCGTAGAAAATGTTGTAATCGTTAAGAAAAAAAAAAAAAGTCAAAGTTGCATTCTGGCTCAGACTGTTTTAGTTTTAATATTTCACTTTGCGCTCTATTTCACCGCAATATATAACTCCGAACTCCCATCATTAGCATCCCACAAAACTTGAGAAAAAAAATCAGCTCTCCTATTAAAAGGCGACATAATAATAATAATAATAATAATAAAATGCTATAGTCACTATATAGTCAAGAAGTGCCACTTAGTCTCTACCACTACTGTCCGCGTCAACCTCTGGACAGGGTCCACCAATCAATTTTTTTTAGCATTTGCCACGTGAATAAAGTAATTTTCTTCAAGAAACCTTGCGCTGTCACCTTGAACTGGTGTCCATCATGATTACATCAAAGAAAGCTATTAAATACTAACGTCTTTACTAGATGAGCCACGCCTAAGAAAGTAAGAAAAACTTTTCTTTTCTCGTCGTCCCTTTTTTTTGGGGTGGCGGCGGCGACAGTTTAAGTTTAAATGTAACCAGACCGGATGAATAATACGTTTTGTAAAAAGACGAGACCGGACCGGAGGTGACGAAAATATCTTTATTTTATTTATTTATTTTTCATTCTCTCTTTCACTTTCTCCTTCCCACACTTCCTTTTCTTTTCAACTCATATCTATTTCCTTTATCACGCGTACATATACATACATGTACGTATAGGAGAGAATATTGCGTATTTAAATTGACGGAGGGAAAAGAAAACCGACTCTTAAAAAAAAAAAAAAAATATCCATCCATATTTTCCTGCTGGGACATTTTAATCCAGCTTTTGTCATTTATTTGTGGATATCTTTTCATGACTTACGCACACAACACAGGTATAACTTTTTTTTTTTAATATTTCTGTCGTGTAAATATTATTTTCTGATCATTAAAAAAAATGCTATTTTTTTAAAAATTATACATTTTTAAAAACTCGTTGCATTTAAATGATTAATTGAATAAATATACGATAAGTTTTGTGTAATAATCTGTTATTTTTCTCGAGATTTTAATAATCTTACAAAGTTATGGGTTTTTTTTTTTTTTCTTTTTTTTTTTTTTTTTTTTTTTGGGAGGGGTAAGTGGTGTCACGCCAAAACTGAACTTTGATTTAAAATAAATCCTCTTAAAACAACTTTTATTAAAAAAGATGTGTAAGAAGACTACGCATTTTTCTTTCTGTCTTTGCTATAAACATTATTTTTTAAGTAAAATATCTAAAATTAAACATGGTTTCTCTATGCTTACTTAGCAAAGCTTACAGTTAAGTTTCCTCTTTACTTTCTCTCTGACGTACTGGGTTGGTGAGGCTTGTAACTGCACGCATTATATTTGCTTTTGAAGGTGCCAAGATGTATTGTAAGTCTTCAGTTTTAAAACCAACGTGATTAAAAAGTTACTCTTAGTCTTAGTGGTTATTTTTTTTTGTTTTCTATTTCTACTAATAAAGATGAAGATAAAAAATTTTTTTTTTATCTTTATCTTTTTTTAAAAAAATATTAAATGGAGGAAGGTCATTGTGTTGTCAAAAAGAAAACAAACTGTTCAGTCCCAATCCCAATCGTTGTGGAAAAAGTTGTTTTTTGTGCTTTTTGTTTCTTATCCCTTAAAAAAGATGGATATTCAAACTGTTTTCCTTTTGCGTTAAGAGAAATAAATAATAAAACAAAGATCTGTAAACGACGATGTTGATAGTGGACGTAGAATTTATTTAAAACAAAAAAAAAAGTAAAACTTTAGCGGAGCCGGCCTGAAACTTACCGTTTTACTTTTAAACATTACAAAAAAACAATCTGTTTTTAATATAATAATTATATTCTAATTACGAATCACATTTTTATTTATTTTTTTATCGATTTAATTTTAATAAAATGTCAAATGATTGCAAGTTGATAAACAACGAATTTGTTATTGGTTCAAAATAATTTAGTCGATTTTTTTTTTTTTTTTTTTTTTTTTCTTTTGCCAAAAACAATCGCGTTTTTAAAAAACTTTCAAATCAATATTTTATTTATGAAGGAAGATCAAGTTAAAGGTTTTTTCCAAGTTCGAGTGGAAACATCAAAAAAAGAATTTTTGGTTAATTGAAGTCAAAATTGTTTAACATATTTCGATCTTTACTAATTTTATTAATTATCCATATTTTTTAGTAGTAGTATTGTTTAAATTTCCCTCTTGGAATTGAAACTAATTTTTATAAAAATTAGCCAATTAAAGTTTAGAGTTAGTTTACAACTGAATTTTTAAATCTTAATTTTAAAGAATTAAAAAATATCTCCAAGCGTTTTTTTTTTTTTTTTTTTTTTTTTTTTTTAAATATTGTAAATTTGAATTGCATTTTCTTTTCGGATCATAATTTAAATTATTTTAATAAAAAACGATTTTTCTAATTTATTAAACCTAAGTTTAAACTTGTAATTTTTTTAAATGAAGACAGATTTTTATCGTAAAAATCGTAGCGGATTAAAAGTTTCGATGATTTCGAAAGGCTTCTTTTGTGGATTAACGTGGTTTTGATGACTATAAAATGGGGATCCAGAGTAGATAATGTTATTGAGCCACTTCTGTTTGAGTTTTAAACGTTGACCTAAAAGTGGGTGACCAATTTCTGAGATAACGCTACTCAAAAATAATACCCCCACTTTATAACCGCTTGACACTTATGACTTTCGTGTATGTAATAACTTAAGTGAGGCACGGTTTTACTTGTTAATCGAATTGTTAAAGATAAATTCTTTTATTAAAGGTTGGTACATTGTTAAAAAAAAATCTGGCTAAAAAACTTTCATTGCTTCTTATACCAGCCAGATTGTAGGTCGCATACCTTTTTCTTTTTGTATGTGAGTATAATGTTAATTAATATTTCATATATTTTCTATGGCCTCTCAAAAACTTTGCGACATTTTTTTTTTTTTTTTTTTGTATGTACTTTTTGATGATGGCGATATAGCCTTTCATTCTTAAGTTTTTTTTTTTCCTTATCCTGTTTAAAAAAAACGTTTTGCAAAGTTATTGTTTAACTCTTTCCTTTACAAAACAAACCATATAAAAACTAAAACAAATGTACAAAATCAGCTGTGGATTTAAAAAATTTTTTTTTTTAACTTTTTTTTTTTTTTTTTTAAAAGTCCTAAATGTTTAAATTTTTTAAACTTTAGTACTTTACTGTTTGTCAATATCAATGTTTTGCATCATCCGTGTAAAACTTTAAAAAGTTTTTGGTAACATTTCGATATCATCCCAAAGAAAAAAAAATTAAATTGTAGATAACAAACTTACTTTTCTATTTAATTTTTAACTGAACATTAAATATTCAGTCAAGAATTTATTTTAGATTTACGATTTTAGTAATTTTATGAGCGAATGTATCTTTTATTTCTGATTGTGTACATGGCTTTAAGACTTAAAGTACAACGTTGCTTTTTTACTCCTATCTGAAAGAACGAATTAAGAATGAAAAATAAAAATAAATCAAGCGTTATCTTCCAGCATTTATTTTAAATAAAATGCCCAAACAATGTTTCAGTTCGTTGAGGCATTTTTTAAAATAGTTTCTAGCCGAAATCGTTCTTTTGTTTTTACTTTTTACTTTTAGTTTTAAATTTTAGTTTTCTTAGAACTGTTTTTTATGATCGCTTATTGAAAGCTAAAACTACGTTTTAAATATATTTTTTATTAAATGAAATAGCTGAACCTGAAATCTTTATTTTAGAGAAAAATATAACTTTCTGAAAAAAAAAATTCTGTCATTTAAAGAAAGACAAAAACATTTCACGAGATGTGAATTTTCCCACTAAAATACTTGAGAATACCTCAGTTTCGTTTTAAAATTATCAAAATTGTATTTGCACATCTAAATATCTAATTTAGGAACATTTATTTTAACAACCGTTAAAATAAAAATGTCTTGTCAAAAACGCGTTGCTTAAACAAATCCTTTTAAGATGAAAGTAAATTTTTAAAAGTTCTGATGCACATTTCATTTTGAAAACTTATTTTTAGTATCTTACTTTTATTTATTTCCTCACCGTAAAATCCCTCCTCAAATAAAGCACAACAATGGTTTCATTTATCTTGTGCTTTAAGCTTTGTGATTGTAACTTCTCCAACCGTTAAAAATTCTCCTTGGCGGGCGTAAAGGGAGGAGAAAAGGGCCAATGTCCTTCTTCCGCCCCCCACCGCACTCCCTCAAGACACAAAAAAATGTCTTTCTCAAATTTTCTTGTTTGTGTACTGTAGCTTGGTGTATGCTTCTCTTGATCCCATATTGTTTGATATTTATAAAATAATCGGTTAGAAAAACATACATAGTTAAACGTCATGATGATGGACATTACTATTTTTTGTTTTTTTAATTTGCTTATGCATTTTCTAAAACTTTTCGTGGATTATTGTTTTAAAGGCACAAGAAGTGTAATTTTTAAAAAATGTTATCACTTTTGTTTTAATATTTTCATATTTTGCTTTATTCACAGAACTGAAAGTTTTCAGTTATTTTGAATCAAAATATCTGAAAAACGATTTTCAGCTGCCATGAAAATAATAATTATTGATAAATCATACAAGTATATTGTTTATTTTTAGAAAAAATGAAAATATTCTGTAATAGTGACAAGAAACCCCATATATCTTGAATAGAAATGTATTAATTGAAGATACGTTTGGATGAAAATTAAATGTTTTTTTTTAAATTAAATATTTAAAACTTTTGTAATGTAAATAATTAAATTTTTATAATTTTTATAATTTTTTAATTTTTAAATGTTTATATATTTTTTTTAAATAATCAATTAACAAAAATTAAAATCATACTCCTTTTTTGGCGATTTGTACCTAACATTCTTCTTGTGAATGTAATTGTAAAAAAAATTAATACAAAAAAAGTAGTCATGTCAACATATTGTCAACTATTCTATTTCTAATTAATCTACTGATTGAAACCGGACATTTAACCTTTTTTTTTTTGCTTCACGCGCCTGGCTGAAGAAGATAATCTGCCTGTAGTTTACTAATCTCTTATTTTGTTGATATGAAATGACTTGTTTATTTAAAAATAATTTTACACGTGATGTTGGTAAATTGATTTTTTTTAGTGATCAATAAAAACTAAAAAGTATCACTTTTTTTTTTTTTTTTTTTTTTTTTTTTTTTTAGAAGCGAGGAAAACCTAGTAAACATTTGATGTGGACATTTTGTAGATGAATAATAATAAAGCTGAAAATAAAATCTTTTTAGCTGCTCTTTTAATGACCTCTGGCATATTTGATTTGATAAGCAACAAACCTCGCTCTCGAAAGTAAGAGAAAGCAAAACTATATTTTAGATTTTTACGCTTTGTAACTTCTTAGTTTATTCACATTTACTATTTAAGAATCAACAAACTGACAATGACATTAGTTTTTCTTTTTTGTTTTAGCTTTTTATTATTTTAAAAAAAGAAACAAAAGTTTGTAATGCTTAATTTTAATTTGATTTTTCTAAATGTATGTAGGGAAGGGGCATTTTCATCACAAATTTATTATTGCATGTCCTTTTGAAAATATAGCGTGTAATATAGTTCTGTTTTATTTTTTAAATGAAAATGTAAAAAAAAAACCCAAAAAACAGCTGTTTAAAGAGGAGCGACGATACTCGCCCACATTGTTGTAGTAGTAGTAAAAGTAAGTTGTAAACTTTTACAATGTAAAAGTAATTTTAGGTTCTAATCTAAAAGGTTACCGTTAGGGTGTGTAGTGTTTTTTTTCTGTCATATACCGGTAGGGTAACTAATTTTAAATAGAAAGTCTGAGTTAGAGGAATAGCTATTTTTTTTTAATTAAATCTTGAAATTTAAAAAAAATACTGTAAAAAAAAAAAAAAAAAAAAAAAAAAAGCAAACTTAGGATTTGATTTTATTGTAATTTAAAAACATCAAATTAAAAATAAATGAACTTGTTCTGTCACCTGCTGCGCTATGAACTTACTTATGTATTTTATTTCTTTCTTTTAAGAAATCCTAAAACCTAAGAATAAGGTTTGAATTGTATCTTTTGACCTGCATTTTATTTTCGCTACGAAAAGTCATCTTTATTTAGTCGTTATTACATTACGAGTAGCGTATAAAAAAATCTAAGTCGCTTAAAGTGAATCATAAGTTCATAACTTTTGTGAAGTGGTAAAGCACGCTTGTGATATCTCTGCATAACAATGCTATATGAATACTACTTAGGAAAATGTTTTTACGTTTTAATGAATCGACCCAATTTATGGAGCACGGATGACTAAGAAGTCCAACAACCGCCTTTTGGCCAGGAAAATACCGCTGGTTAAAAACAATTACCAATACAACAACATACATTTTCTGCTGTATGTAAGATAGGAATAAATAAAATGTGACTGACTTTCGGGCCATAACTTTCTTGTTTGTTTAGGCAACACCACTCTAGGTGGGTGTCGGTTTAGCTGTCGGTTTTTTTTCGCATAATGACCGAGTGATAAATTAAAGTTACTTTAACTTTGCCAAATTAATGAGGATTTGGGCCATAAAAAGCTATCCGTAACGAAAGATTTTGAAGAGTTCTTGTTTGTAAAAAACGTATACTTCTCTGAACCTGTTTGATCGTCAAATTCAAATTGGGGGGAAAATTTTTGGTCTTTTTTACTTTAAAAAAAAAAAAACTAAAAGATGGTAGGGTTTAAAAAATATATTATGCTGTGTAACATAAAAAAAAATATTTTTTTTCTGCTTTTGTATTGTTAAGTTACTTGTACACATTCTTTTATTTTGTTTTGTATAAAGTTGTTTTGATATTTTGTTTGAAAACACAGAACTTGTGATTGTAATGTGAAGTTAGATAAAAAAAAAATTACAAATGTTTGCTTGAAAATAGTGAATCTGGATAATTAAGTTTGTTCATAAAATTGTTCATAAATTAAATTGTAATGAAATGAAACGCGTTAAAAAAAAAAAAAAAACCAAAAAACTACGTGGGTTGAAATGAACGCTAGTGTCCAAATGTACTTTACACTGAAATAGTGAATGAATACTGATTAATATTTTTTTCTATCTGCCTCATCAGTTGACATTTTAAATTCTAAAATAAAATTAGCTTATATGGAAAAAAAAAAAAAAAAAAAATCATAGTTTCTACCCCCACTTTTTTTTTTTTTTTTTTTTTTTTAGTCTTTCATTAGAAATAAAACAAAATTACGTCCGAAATGCAATAATTTATATATTTCAAATTTGTGAAGAAAGTTAACTTAATTTAATCCTCGTGGGGTGGGGGAAATCACTAATTATCCAACACAACACTGGTTTTCCAAATTTTATTTGTTCTGTTTTTATGACGCTAAAAAGTAAAAACGCAAGATATCTGCCACTTTTTCTTTGCTTTTCTGCAAAATAAAAAAAAAATACAATTCAAAATCAACATTTTAATGTTTTTTTTGTTAATATAACTTATTGAGAAACCGTAAAGTTAAAAAAAAAAACAACACTTGTTTTCGTTTAAAACTCTGTCGGTTTTTGATTGCTCAACATTAGAATTTTCTTAAAGGAAAAAAACTGGCCAAATGTTAATCATTGGGCAGCAATTTTTTATGAATAATAATAATAATAATGATAAAAAAAAAAAGACATGAAGAAATTTATGACTCTAAAAATGACATTTTTTTTTTATTATTTTTTTTCTAAGAATTATGTACTATCTAAGTTTGGTTACGAAACTTTGGGCGGAACCAACTGTGAAATCTCTCATCAATTGGCCGCCAATTTTAATAACCGGATAGTGAGAAGAAGTAAGAATATTTGAAAGAAAAATATTTTTTATATACTAACATTGTCGTATTTCAACACTTTCTGGTTTGATTTCATATCGAATTTTACTCTGCTTCGAAAAGCAGCAAAACTTGAGTCTAATTTAATTTAAATCATAGAACGCATAAAATGAACTTGGGGTTTTTTGTTTTTTGCTTCATGGAAGCGAGTCAGAAAAATCATGTCATGTTGTAAAAATTCATTAGCATGTAAGTATCGCCTATTTTACAAATGCGCAAGTTTACTCTGACGGTCGGGTAGGAAGATAAAATTTGATTTATTTTTTTTCCAATTGGGAGAGTCTTTTTTTTTTTTTTTTTTTTTTTTTTTTTTTTTTTTTTTTGACAATTGGCATTTGAAATTTTGGTTTGTAGAAGGTCTCGAACACCGACCGTAAGCGCGCGGGTAGGAACTTGCGAGTAATTATTTCGCTGCCCCCACCCACCTCCAAATAAATTAAAAAAAAAATAAAAATAAAAAAGTGGAAGCTTAAATTTTTTACTGTGACTTTTCAGTTTTCACTTTTCATTCTCTATTGACGTTTACTTTTTTCTTTTGGTTTTTGTGATTTTCCTACAATATCTAAATGAGTAAAAAGCCAGTAATTTCACGCATTAAAATGATTATACTGCAAAAAAAAAAAAAATGAATACTCTTCTCTTTAATCTCTATTCTTTATTGATTGACTCATTTTCCACAAGTGATTCAAAAATAGTCAACGCTGAGAAATGTGTAGAATCAAATGTGTTAACATTCTTTTTGAAAGTAACCTTTGACAAACAGTAAGATATGGTTCGTAATTTAGAAATCAATATTTTTTTTTTTTTCTTTTCTTTGAGTAATGATGATTCTTTTTTGTGCTTTTCAGACGGACTGTATAAGTGAAATTTATATTTTGGAAACTTGTTCCATATCGGTCTGTTGGGCAAGTATTTTTTTTCTTTTACATTTTATTTTAACATGTCATTGAAAAACAATGATATTCTAACTTTTCAATTGTAACTTGTTTGAGTGAAACCTGTTCTCAAAGAGTGCAAGTTCACATTTATAAAATTCACTTGTTTTTTAGAGTTTGTCAAAGCAATGCTGTACAAAATTGTTGAAAAGTCAAGGGATGAAATAAAGCTAAGTATGTTGTATTGAGCTACATTACGATTAGAGCTCCACTATAATTTAATGCTAACAAAATAAATGCGATACAGGAATTTGTCAGCTTGCCAAGACATAATTTGTTATTCTTCTGAGGTGATAATTATTTTACAAGGATAGGACATTTTTTTTTTTTCTGTTGCTCATAGTTTGAAATTTTCCTGTTTATATATTTTATCTTTCAATTCCTAAAGGAATTGAATTAATGCTGATTTATTGCATATAGAAATACAATTGTGGCACAAGATTTAAAAGAGGGGGAATGGGTTGAGGCTGGTCGACAGTATCTTATACCTAGCTAATTAGATTTACGACCTATTCATTCATTCATTACAATTTGCACATCCAATATAAAAGCTTGTCTGTCATCATTCAATCCTCCATATACCACACACACACACACACACACACACACACACACACACACACACAACCTAAAAAATTCCCCCTAACATAAAAAGTCTTGCATATAAAATATTAATAAAAATTTCTTGATGATAAGCAATGAGTGTGATGAAAACTAACTAAAATATACAAACCAATGATAACTGATGTTGGCAGGACTTGTCCACCCCTCAAAGAAATAAGAAGCCGCTGTATTCTGTCTTCAGACAAAATTAAGAGGCTCTCTTGCTGGGGGGAGGGGATAAAATAAATATGACCTTGGGGGAAAAACTGACTCGGTCGATAAGAAAAAAGTGGGGTAAAAAACATACTGAGAAAGTTTGGGAATCTCTGCTTGGATCATAACCAAAGAAGCCAGGCACAGGCTAAAAACAACACTTACATTAACTAGGTATACAAGAAGGGTCTATCCTAAAAAGAGGGATCCACAGGAAGCCACCCCATTGTGACATAGGTAGACTTAAAAAAAGAAAATCAAGGCTCCCCCCATTCACGTGAACCAGGCTCACCATAGTTACCCGCCTTTCGCTGAAATCTGTCAATACCAAATGATTTTTATCAGTTCTAATCTTCATACTGAGCTGATGCTCAAAGAATCTGATTAGATCCTAGTGAGAATAACATTCACATCACAAGATTTTCTCTAATCACGTCGTCCAAATCACCATTTTAGCCGTGGGGCTGTCACATGCATATGCGCGATCAATGAGCACAAACTTTTTGGGAGTGATATAATCTGTCAACTTGCTGACATAGGCCTATAGGGGGTACACCTGAAAATGGTAGGTGTGCAAAGCTGTTTCCTCTATGCTAAGGGCATATTGTTGACAGTCTAGCAAATCTGCCAAGCCCCATATAAAGGCCATGTCATTGAGAGATAGCCTATTCTGAACCAATCCCCAGGTAAGTGAAAACTCAGAGTTGCTGAGGTAATCTGTTGCTGGTGCCCAAGACCAAAACTTATCCACAGATCCTTCATGTGCCCCTCCACTAGTTCATGATAGAAGACTCTCATAGGCTGAGAAAGGTCACTGGACTGAGGAATGACCCTCGAGACCGAACAACACTCCAGAAGGAAACTATTGATTCCAGGGCTTATGTAGGTGCTCAGCCGTGATACGGGAGAAGTGATAGTAAGGTTAGGGTTAGCCCTCACACTCCCCACCAAAGTAAGTCCTCTATCAATGCGCAGTATAGGAAAGCCAACCTCGAGGTATGTTTATGACTTGCCAAGCGCGGCATTCCCAGCCACCCATGACACGGATGTTGGTCACACAATTCTCCAGCAGCACGATCCACCCCCATAAGAGGGAGGAGAGCAAGTGCTTGATCGCCTTCTTACGTTCCTTACAGAGAGGAAGTACAGATAAGATAAGAAGAAAGACGTAAGTTGCAGCTCTACTCTTCAAGGACCACCTCCTTCAGCACCAAGTTTTAACTGCCACACCAATCATTGTCTCTACTTATGACTGATTTTTCTCCAGCTGGAGGTTGGGTCCAAACTATACTCTGAGAATGTGGACAGGACCGTCTGTCCAATCAAAGGGCCCTGGAAGATTCCCCGCTCCCTTCCAGGCACCTAACTGCAAGCCAGAAGACTTGTCATGGTTAATCTTGGCCCCCATTAAGTTTTCATACTGTTCAAGTGCCTTGAATACCACCTCAGTGTCACTGTGGGATGACACAAAAGTAGATGCATCATCAGTGTATATGGAAACCCAGGCTTGAGTCCCACCAGTGTCAGCGATTTGGTGAAGGAGTCGCCAAAGCATAAAATAGGGGTGACAGTGGACAACCCTCAGCACAAAAGCACATGACTACCTTTCATTCACCTGTACCACAGCACTGGGGGAATGATACAGGAGGCTAGTCCACCAGCAGAAGTTGGGTTTGAATCTGGTGGCCTGCAGGATAGCAGCTGGGTAGTAATAGTTAACCCTATCAAATGCCTTGGACTGATCCAAATTGATCAGTGTGGCTTGCTCATTGTCTTTTACACTCTCTAGGATCATGCAGATTAGATTCAGGTTGCCCTGAATTGTTTGGCCCTTCACAGCACAAATCTGCTTTGGTCCCGACAGGATCTTGGCCCAAATCTTTAACTCTGTGTTTAGCAAAGTTAATAGGCCTGTAATCATCTAAATCCTGCCCAACCCCCTTGCCCTTTTTGAACAGTGTGATCACACCACTGGAGATCCAGTCAGGGATGGACGCCTGGTGGAACCAGTTGTTGAACACTACAGTCAAAATCTGAACAATTCATAGGGCAAACCATCAAGTCCTGGAGATTTGCCTCTCCCGACTTTTGTCAATGCCATGTTGACCTTAGCCTCAGTGATCTCACCTTCATAGTGAGCTGCTTCAGTCAGTGAAATCCAAGGAAAGTCGGCCAATTAGCTCTGGTCTCTTCGTCACAAAGACCACTGGCTCTTAAAATGCTGCTGAAATGCCTCGCACATATTGTTGGTCGACCTCCGGAACCTTGACAGATCTCTTTGTGCAATTCTCCGCCCATGTTCAAAGTTTCAGAATACATCTTGCTTAACATATGCCTAATTACCTGACTCTGGTAGCACTTGCTAACCAAACACTGTAGGGCCTCCTTAGCTAGGTATTTCTAGGGGATCTCCCACAGCTTCTGCCTGGGAAAGACTATTCTTAAGAGCCTTCATCTTGTTGGCCTTATCTTGTGCGAGCCACTGGCTAAATTCAGTAGTGAGGGACCTAATCCTATTCTTAAGCCTCTTCCACCATCTATTCCCAATATTTGCCCCCACTAGTTCCGGCTTCACTAATATAGTTGGTTGTTCTGCCCTGTAAAGACAGATTGAACTTCCAGTATCCAGCCACTCTATACCTAGAGTCTAATGCTACCCAGGCACAGACAAGTGTGAAAGGAATTGAATTAATGAAGTTAACTTCATTTATCTTTTATGAACTAGTTTTTGCTTCTTTGTATCTCCTTTCATTTGTCTCGAAATTTTCATTGTACTTGTTTCAAGAGATTATGTAGTTCTTGATTTTTCTGCTGTTAATCATGTTTGAGAATTATCACTAAAAATGTTATATACATAAATTGTAGGTACCTCTCAAAAACAGAAAAAAAGATACCTAAAGTTAAAAATGAATTTTTAAAAAATAAATCTTTCTTGAAGTTGAAGCTTTTATTTAACTTTAATTTCAAGCTTATAGATTAAGGTTAATATTTCCAATAAGAAACATACTTTGTTGTATTTCAAAAACTAATTTAAATTGACTGGTTGGATTTTTTTTTTAATTGCAATGTAATTTTTTTTAAATCTCCCAAAAGTAAAATATACTTTTCTGAAACTTTATTTGAACTTTATTTGATGAATATTAGCTGATTTAATGTATAATTAGCCTGCTTTAAGTTCAAAATATAGAAATGCATTTTTTAACCTGTCAGTACCTGTGTTTTTAACAGACTAGTTATATTTATGTGTTTGACAAGGCGATGACAGGTCTAATGTTCTATGGATACTTCGTTTGTGAAACATAATGTGTGAAAATATTCTCTGTAATCTAATGTTTTATTGAATTTTAGACATTTTGGCTTTAAATTTACTATAGTCATTACTCTTATTTTCTGATAATGCCATTTATGGTTACCAGTACTTACCAAAATAAAAAAAAAACTGCATGTTTATATATAAAAAAAACTCAAAATTTTAAAAAGACGCCAAACTTGAAAACAAAATTTTATTGTCTAAATGTTTATTATTAAGAATAAAGATCAAAGTATTTTGGGGGTATTTTTTTACATTTTTTTTAATCATTCCTAGCGCACCCGAAATTTTTGTTCAAAATCTTTTTTTTTTTTTTTTTTTTTTTTATACATTTTGTAAAAAAAAACTGGAAATCTCATTTTGAAATTCTTTTAAATATCAATTATCATTTTTTCAAAACTTATTTTAAGAAAATCAGAAATTATGTTTATTTAAAATATTTTGAACAAAGCTAAACTTAGCTTCTGCACTGAAAAGATGTAACTGGAAAATAAAACAAAGAAGGTCATAAATTTTCGCGTCACTTGACAGGTGATGAATGACATATTGACAGATTCCGTGAGGCTAATTTGTTCTACGGAAGGAGAAAAGTGAAATAATTTACATTTAAGTGAACAAATTATTTACCTTGTTATTTTTAAGGAAAACCTTCAGCGCTCTTTTTTTTTTTTTTTTTTTTTTTTTTTTTTTTAGCTTTCACCTTTGTTTATGATGCTTTATGGAAAATATATTATAAAGAAATTAAAATAAGACTATTGAGAGTGAGATTAAATTTCATATATGTTAAAATTTCATAAGAAAGGTACCTATAAATTTCATAAGTTGGAATTGAAAAATCAAATTAACTTCTCCACACGTATTTTGCAAAAATAAATCTATATCTCAAAAGGACATTTACGAAAAGAAAAAAAATTAATTAAAAAAAGTAATTTCATTTGTGAATAAGTTCTAAAAATTTCATTAAAATCTACTGATAGGTATTTGATTTTTTTTTTTTTTTGCAAGCATTTTCAAAATTGTTTTTTACCATATATATAAAAGAAAAGAAAAAAAAGCTAAATTTCCTATACTAATCTTTTAACACACCTCTGACACAAGAAAAACAAGATTTTAACCAAAATTTTGAATATGTTAGAAAGGATTAAAAAGAATTAATAAAATAATAATTACTTTAGTCTTTCCTCTTAATAACATTTTGATAATAAAACATTATTATAAAGTTTGGGGCTTTTTTTCATCATGCTATTCTCATTTTTAGACTTTTTTTTTTTTTTTTTTTTTTTTTTTTTGCAGGTACCTAATAAATAGCTCTTATCTCATTTTGCAATCATTGTAAAATTATGTAGATGAATTTTAATGAGTATAACTTTGAATTCTTGTTTTCTTTTTAATGAGACTTTCTTCTGATATCTGCTTTACGCATCTAACTAATGACCCCATATGCTAGAATATGTCCATCTCCCAAAATAAGGAGTACCACCAAGGTTTAAATGAACTAATGTGACCCATGTGAAGAATGTTATTTACGCCAATAGACAGTCCATAACTAATTTTTCATAACTTGGTGTTTATTTCTGTAATGGTAAATATAAAACAATCAGTTATTGGATTAAAGTTTTTGTTATGGGAATATCTGGGAATTGAACATTGTTTTGTGGTAGGGTGAAATTTGTTGCTTTTATATTTTAATATGTATAATTTGCAATTAACCATAGCTTTTTGATAAAAAAAAAAAATAGCCCTGGCAACAAAAATGAACAGAAACATTAGATTTACCACTCAGCTTTGGTAGTCATGTCACGTCCCTCATATATACTGTGATTTTTATCACCTCTACAGTATTTATCAGCACTTTTATAGATTGGTCAGCTCCTAGTCAAAAGCTTTTCTGTTTAAAAGGGCTTATGGTCACATCATATTGAAGCACTGGTTCTCATATGGTCACCAAAGTTACAGCGATGAGCTCTATCAGTACCTGGATGGGTGACCCTTTGGGAGTACCAGGTATTGTAAGCTTGAATGTGTGAGATGGTGTGATGGATAATGGCCTGGAGTTGTTAATCAGAGCAGAGTTTCAATTTTAGTTGAGTTTGTTTATATTCACTTAATGTGCAAATACCCATAGGAAAGGTATGAATCAACTTCTAAGACTTGTATCACTAAAACCATTATTATCTTAAAAAAAAAAAACATACAAAATATTGCATGAATTAACCCATAGAAGTCGTGCAGCTAAACAAAAACAATCAGCCAATTCTGTTTAAAAATTCACTTTATACATTATTTCAATTAAGATTTACTAGATTTATTTATAATGAAAAAAATTACAATAGTTAGATATTCAGGTGGTGTACTGGATAGCAGTTTGGAATGAAAAATTGGAGCTGCGTCAATCAGACTTGTTAAATTCGCTTATGCACAAATATCCTTGGGAAAGGTAATAAGTTAAATAGTAAGATTTGTATCTAAGATCACATTTTTATTTAAAAAAATCTTTTTACATTCACTTTAAAAAATTCTTAGAATTCAAAATGCATCAACTTTAAATAACATACAAATGGTTGATATGCTGAAAAAACAAAAAACAAATCCCAAAGCAAATCAATCATTTCCATTAGTCATATTTTGAAATTAATTTTTTTTTTTTTTTTTTTTTTTTTATAAAAATTTCATACAAGTTTAATATTAACTATGAAACTAAAACTATAACACAATTACCTTTTTTTTTTTTTTTTTCATTTTGAAAATGTAGAATTAAGTTTTAAATGCATATTTTTGTAAATTTTTAATAAAAATGCTTATACTTGGATACAGGATTTAAAAAAAAAATAACTGTTGGTCAATGTTTAATTCTTTTTGCCTTTTATTCTCTTGAGGTTTTTTTAAGCTTTGCAGGATTTATATGAAGTTTTGAAATAGATCTTTCTTATGAGATTTTTCAAAATGTGACAAAAAATATCTCAATTCCTGGATTGGAATGTCACAAAATGACGCTTGACTTCAAATTAGTAGTAAGAATTAATTAGAATATTTTATGAGAATAGTATTAAATTATTCAGTTGCCAAAATGATACAATGCACAAAGGTTGCAACATTTTTATAAGTTTTAAACTTAGTTTTGATTATGAATGTAAAATTGAATTTTTATTTATTTTATATTGTTATTCATTTGACTTATAAAAACATAAAAAAAAATACAAGAACGAAGACGAAAAATTAGAAGATAGTGCCATTTAATAAAATATTAATGAAGTGAAGCTTTGGCATAATTTTATTTTCCCCAAATAATTTCTTGGGTCACAAACCTCCAATCTGTACAGGTATGTGAAAGAAGCAAGACTCAAAAACTTTCACATGACATCCAGTTCTGGTTGTAAGTGGTACTATGATTTGACCTGAAGTAAAAACACCATGTATTATCACAAAACATTTGTGATTTTAAAAATAAATTCTGGTTGAGCAATCACAAGTTTCAAAGAATATAAAGTGTATTTACTTGTAGAATTTAGATATACATTGTATTAACATTTGGAGGGTAATAGTTTTTATCAAATCTGTAACATTTTTGTTTATCATTAATTAACAATGTTAATTATTTTATATATCTCTGGTAGTTCAAACAAGTTTAAGGCCATGATGATTATATTTGGAGTAGAGTTGAAATTACCCAGGTCAGAAAGGCCAGATAGGTTTTTCTATTTTCTTTTAAAGTAGAAACACGTTTACTGTCTTTTTGTTTTGTTTTTTTCTTTCTAGTCTTTATCTATTGATATCACAATGTTCTTGAAATTGTTTCTGATAATCTTGTAAATTGTTTCCTAGCAAAAACAGATAACAAAACTTGTTCATATGAGATATGAGCCTGAAGAGAAGCATAATGAAAATATCAACTAGAATTGGTCTTTTTTATTTACTGTTTAACGGTCAGTTTGTTTGTCAATGTGTAAATTACCAAATAGCTTTTCAGATGATATCTCTTATGTAATCTAGGTTTGTATAAACATTCTTTTTGGAAACTTTCTAATTTAAACTATTTATATAGGAAATAACTAGAACTAGAACTGTTTTAATAAGTTTTTCTTAGTACAAGGCTGCAAGTTGTGTACAGTATCTGAGATTCCTAAGTAATCACCTATTTAAGTATTGAATAAGCTTAATGCTGCTTAACTTTGATCAAAGAACAAGGTTGTCAATATTACTTGTTTATTAGATGTATACAAAGGACAGTTTCTTGCATTGTTAATGGTACGAAAAGTTAACTTAGTTTTAGGGAATATATTCTATGCTTATAACTTTTGATATTCATATCTTATCGAGATATTGTGAAACAGTTATGATTATAAAATAGAAAAACATAAAATCCTGAACTTATAAGAAATCTCGCTAGAAACACTTAAGTATGATAAAAAATTGTACTCCACATACACCAATGTTTTGATGTATGGTTAAGTTATGTAGACTGAAAATAGGTGAGTTTGATAAAGAGAGGCTTGTTAGGTTAGAATCCATTATTTAGTAAATGCAAAATCCTTTGTTATTCCTGGATTAAGTAGTTTTCAGATCACAGAAAAAAGACAAATTTACACCGATTTCAGGAACTTAAAAATGATTTTTTTTTTTTTTTTTTTTTTTTTTTTTTTTTTATTTTTTTTTTAAGTTTTAAGCTAATGACATTTTATTTTTTATAATGCTCTCTCTCTCATATGATGTTTCTTGGAAGTTACCAAATTCACACCAAGGATTGCACCGGTGTCTTGGTAACCTTTATCTTAAACTCTTGTCATTGGACTATTAAGTTGTTTTGCAGAAAAATTGTATATGTCTAATTTCATCGGAATTTCGTTCATTTATAAGCTCATTTAATTTCTTACAATATATAAATATTTTTATTTTTCTGCAATGAGAAATATAATGCCTGTCTTAAAGTTGTAACTTAAAAAATGAATGTGTGGTTATTAGCGAATGATACTCCAACATTTTAATCACAAATTCTAATTCATTAATTTCTACTCCAAAAAATAGGATATTTTTATCATTGTTGGCTTTAGGTCTCACTTGAAATGTTTTTAGATGGATTCTTGACAATCAAACTCCTTGCTTTTGTATTTTTTGAATTCAGCAATAATCTGTATTTATACATGGTTCTTTGGTTACAGAGGATAATCATTAATTTCCTGTTAATGGCATGCTAAATAAATTCTTTGTATGAAAATAGATTTACATTTGAGTTTAGACATTGGAAAGTAGTAAGAACCTAAATCTTTTATTTTTATATGACTGATTTAAAAAGAAACTGTTTATTAGTGTTGCAATTGTTTGCTTATTACTATATTACAGATACATCATTATTCTTGTTCTAAAGAGTTATTTGATGGTATATAAGAACCACTTTTCAAAATGGCTTGAAACTATTTCCTAGGTCTTGTATATGAAGTTGATGTAGGCCAATATTTACCTAAATGTTGTAGATTACCTAACCCAGCTTCATGATAGTGTAATAATGACTGAAAGGCTACTTTGTGAAATGTTTCCTGCTATTCCAAAGGTATTTTTGTTCTTTTTCTTGCTACCTTTTATTTCATTAATTTCTATTTTCATTCCAAAATATTGTTTTTGCTTGATTATATGTGACTACATGCAGTAGTTTTTTTTTTTTAATCAGTTATTTGATATTTTTTGTTGCTGTTGTTATCTCAGTATTAAAGTTGTATAACAATGATCAAATCTGGTGTTTCATGTAAATCTCAAGTTTATTTGAAGCCTTTGTAAGAAATTGCTTAATGATATTCACCTGAGTCAAGGCTTGTATTTCAACTTGTAAATGACACTAAACTAAAAGGTCCTTTTAAAAAACAAAAAGAAAATAATTTTCACATTCTTAGTATTATGAAACTAATATCAGTTTAAACTGTTTTGTTATTTAAAAATAAAACCTGAATTTCTTTTTAATGTTTTACGTAACTTTTCTAGATAGCAGAAAGCGCTTTGGATTAATGCTCCTAATAATATCCTAAATCCCTAGTTTAGGGATTAAAATCTTAATCTTGCAACTATTTCAGCCTAATCCATTTAAAAAAAATTACTTAATGATGTCTATAATAAATATCACAATATTACTCCTTAATTTTTATCATTTGTTAAAACAAATTTGAAAATATTTTTTGTGTAGTTTTTTAGATGTTTATATATTGATGTGAAGTCGAAGTATAGCACTAGTCAGTTGCTAAGCTTGCCTTCCTCCTACGTTATTCTCAGTGACGAGTTATATAGGCTTTCTCTTGTACTTATGCAAATTAGGCATATTAATTTGCCGGTATCACTACATCTACCTGAAACATATAGGTTTTATACCTCTAGTAGTTCTTGTACTTCTTCTCGTGATAGTTTCATTACTTTGCTCTACGTCTCTCCCTCCCGTATTTCTTTCTCTGGGAGACCTAGATCTGTCCCGCGCTAAGCTGTAATCATAGACGTCTTCTTGCATTATTTGATCTTCGTCCGAACTTTCAAACTCATTCTATCCCACTTGATCCTGCATTATTTCGTCTTCTGATGTTTCATTCTGTAACGGTTGTTCTAATGAATCATTAACGGACGGAATCGTAGACATTTCCTCATCATTTTGCTCTTCATATTCACCCTGGGTCCTTATTTGATCTGCATAGGCTAATACACTGTTGCCGTTTTCTCTATTTATTATAGCTGTATCGTGGCCTTTTTGCATGATAAATTCTGCCCTTTCCGGATTTGCTTCTTTGTTCTTTTTGTACCACATTTTTTCATTTGTGGAACACGACATCGTTAACGAAGCTTTAATTTGTCTTCCCATTAAAGCTGATGGGCTTTCTAGTCTCCCAGCATGTGGTATTGTGCAATAGCTTAAAAGCAGCCTCGGTAGAAAAACTTCTTTTTCTTTTTGCTGAGAGCATGCTTTTAGTCCCGTTTTTACGGTCTGCACAATTCTTTCCACTAACCCGTTCAACTGAGGGTGATATGGGGGTGTCTTATACGGTTTGCATCCAATTATTTCTAACCATTAATTAAGATCTTCATCACAAAATTCTGGTGCGTTGTCAGATACCAGGGTTTTTGGTATGCCATTTCTGGAAAATATGACCCTTAGATTCTGTTTTATCATAGAACTTTTCCTGTCTGGCACCCGGATTATTTCAGGCCAGCCTGAAAAAGAGTCTACTAGAATTAATAAGAGTCCCACTCCAGTAATATACGCATGATCCATATGCACCCGACTCCATGGCTCCACTTCTCTGGGCCACAAATGTAGTCTGTGTAAAGTTTCTTAATTCTTTACATTTTTTGCACCTTTTTATATATTCTTCGATATCTCTTGAATATCCCGGCCACCACGCTTCTAATTTTATCCTTTTTTTGTGTGGCCGCTACTCCAGTGTATATCATCATGTACACTTTTTATTACCAATTTTCTTTGTGTTTCTCGGGGGGAACTACCAGATCCCCCATTACAAATCACTCCATGTTCTATCATTAATTTCTGTCTTATTTCTTTGTAGGGTCTTTCCACCCTAGAACAATTTCCCCGTGAGTTTTTTCTTATTCTCGATATTTTCCTACTTAGTACTGGATCATGTCTTGTTTCCGCAGCCATTCTATCTAAAGACAAAACATCAGTCTCTACCCGATGTAAGAATGCATCTTCAAATTCTTCTTCTGTTTTATCTTTTGACTCCTTGTAAAATCGCAATCTTGATAGTGCATCTACGTGTGGAATTGAATTTCCTTTGACATACTCTATATCAAAGTCAAATGCCATCAATCTTATTGCCCATCTTAGTATCCTTGATGTCATGACTTTGGGTAATTCTTTCCTTGGGTTAAATATAAACTCTAATGGTCTATGATCACTTCTTAACAGAAATTTTTTCCCAATTAAAAATTATCGGGCTCTAGTAGTTGTCCACACAATAGCCAATGCTTCTTTCTCTATATTTGAATAATTAAATTTGGTGTTCGTTAGTTTTCTTGATAAATACATTATCGGATGTCCTTCTTGTGATAATATTCCCGATATCGAATGTTCGCTTGCATCTGTGGTTAACGTAATGTCCTTTTTTAGATCAAACATTTTCACTACTGGTTTCTTTGCCATAATTACTTTTAATCTATCAAAAGCTTTTTGTTGTTCCTCTGACCAAATAAATTCAACATTCTTTTTTCTTAAATTTGCAAACGGTTCAGTCAAGTCCGTGTATTTTGGTAAATATCGCCTGTAAAAAGTCACCAATCCCAAAAAAGACTCCAGTTCTTTTTTATTTGTAGGTGTAGCTACTTTTAGTATTTTTTCTATCGAGGCTCGGTCTGGCAATATACTTTCTTTTGAAATGGAATAACCTAAAAGATATTTTACTACAATTGCTTACGCATTTTTCCTCATTTATTGTCATTCCAGCATTTCTTAATCTATTCAAGATTATGCCAGTTTTCTTTTTTAATTCATTTTCATTACTAGCTCCTATGCATATATCATCTTGGTAACAAATATTTTTCATATTTTCTAAAACCTGTTTTATGGCCCTTTGAAATATGGCGCTTGCGGTTTTTATTCCATATGGCATCCTTTTTCATCTTAGTAACCCTATTGGCGTATTTATCGTGGTTACTTCTTTGAAGTTATCGTCTATTGGTATTTGGTGGTATGCATCCATTTGCATATCTAAATTGCAATTGTTGATTTTAACCTTTAGTATAATGTCGTTTTTCTTTTGTTCAATTTTTTTTCTATATTTTTTAATGTGAAGACTTCCATATTGGTTTCATTTTCTTCAACTCTTTCAACGTTTTTCTTTTTGAATTTGCATACTGCTTGTAAGTGGTTCTTTTTTTTTAAGCAATTTGTACAGGTTTTTCCAAATGCTGGGCATTTTTCCCTTTTTTGTGTTTACGCCCACAATACAAACATTTTCTTATCTTTTTTAACATGTACGTATCAGCGAATATTTGTTTGCTGGGTTGACTTTTTTGATGGTTGTATTTCTGTATTAATTCTTGTTGCTGTATAAAGTCAAAGCATGTATTTAAAGACATTTCCTATTTGTAGTTGTTCCATTATTTTATATTGGTGTGATGCATTGCACATACCTTCAATTAACTTTAATTGAGTCAAGTCCTCTTCAATAGTCTGTTCGTCTTGTCCGAGTAATTTGCAATATCTACTCGCATTTCGTAGACAGTGTAGATATTTTATAATTGGTTCGTCAATTTCTTGTTTCATCGACATGAACTTTGTTCTCTCTGCCACTACCAGCCTTTTCTTGGGTCTCATATTTCTGACTTATTTTTTTCAAAAGTCAGGTCTTCCAAGTTTGTGGGATATGCCATGGTGGAGACTTTCATTATCGCTTCGCATCCAGCTGTAGCCAAAAATAAATCTGTAATTTCATTTTCACCTCCAGTCTCCTTGTTGTCTTTCAGCTTTTTACTTCTCGCACTGGCAGAAAAACAGCGAATCCATGCATCCACGTAATCTGAATCTTCTAGAGACAAATGCGATCCTATCTGCGATGCCATTGATGTGAAGTCGAAGTATAGCACTAGTCAGTCGCTAAGCTTGCCTTCCTCCTACATTATTCTCAGTGATGAGTTATATAGGCTTTCTCTTGTACTTATGCAAATTAGGCATATTAATTTGCCAGTATCACTACATATATGAATGTGAAAATGTAACTCCTTTTAATGTAATTCTTCTAAGTCATTAGCTACACATTTCAAGTCTTAGTATATACAGGGGCGCCTAGTAATTGAGCAGTTACTATATACTTTAGTAGCTCTCCTGATGAGACCTGGTGCATACTCTAGAAAATTTCCATTTTGCAATGTATTTTGTATCAAAGGTGTGTAATTGGTATTTTCAAAACAATTCAGAAAAAGGGAATATTCTGTTTTTTGCAAATAAATTTTATCTATCTTGTTTGAATTTGTTTAAAGTTGGACAGTCTACTGCTAACAGTATATCAATTTGATATATAATCAGACATTTCTTCCCTGACAGTTAAAACTTATTTTAATCATTTGCATATGAGTATTCTCAGTATCAAAATATTGGTATAACGTGGAATCCTGTATTCAATATATTCAGTATATTATCACCTAGTTTTAAAATGGCAAGAAAATAGAAACACAAAAAGCTGTCATTCAGATGTAGGAAGCTGGTGCAACTCAAAAGGAAATATCTGTTGAGATGGGATGCTCTCAGTCTTTTGTCTTGAAGCTAATAGGATGAACATATTCAACATGATCTATTTGTGGTTTCAAAGTCAAGACAACAGCTAGATGAATGTTGACTGAATAGGATCCTTATTTGCAATCAATTTATGGTGAAATTTATGAAGCCTGGAATGATAACGATGTGGCTGTTTCTTAATCCACAACACTCCAGAGTCTATTGGCTTGATATGCAGCAGGATATCAATTTTGAAGCTGTGAGTTTTTTTTTTTTTTTGTTTTTTTTTTTTTTTAGTTTTTTTATGCAGAAATCTAGGCTAGAGACTGTCAAATTCAGTAACAGATCATAATTCTGCATTTCCTTCACTGATCGTGGCCCATGTGTCTGGAGAAAGTCACATAAGAGATATGATGGTAAATGCATTAAAAAACCCTAAAATTCCTTCAATCTGTGATGGTTTGGTGTTTTATGTCTGTCACTGGCATCAGAAAGATCTATTTCTTGAAAAGGTGAGTTAATACTGCTGTTTATCAGGATTTCCTAGATGATTTCTTTATCTTATACATTTAGGACTAGTTTAGGGACAATGATATTCCAACGTTACCTTGCTCCACCACATGCAGTGAAATCTACACAAGAATAGTTTAGGGAGAAGAGGATTACTGTTCTTGATTGGCTTGCAAATTTGCAAAGGCAAATACAATACAAAATTTATGGGGAATTATAAACATTAACTATATATTGTCTTCAATAATACTGAAAAATATAAGATTTTCCATATTTCATATTGCAAAATGTTAATTGAGGTATAATTAAATTTTATTTAGTCAGTGATATACAATGTATATTGTTTTAATTGGTGCATGTTGTTTAAGACTTTGAAATTTAGATTTTATTGCTTTTTATTTTTTGACAGTGAAAAATAAGCAAAATATCTGTAAAATATGTATAGTATAAAAGCTTATAACTTTATAATTTTTTTTTTTTGTGGGGTATGTATGTGTGAAAATATAACTTAGATGTTGTTTTTAATTGGATTTGGTTATTTTTATAGGTTGTTATCCTCTTGTCATCATGGCTTCTTGCTTGTAGGAAACCTTTAATTTCCTTTTTTATAAATTTTGCTTCTATAGTTGAAATAGTTATGACCTGGAAAATAAACCAAAAAATGCATTCTTCAATTTTATCTTTCTCAATGAAGTTGGATTTATCAAAGGAGCAGAAGCTATTTTTCAGTTATTTAATCATGTCTGTCCAGTGATAATGATCAGTGAGAGATAGGGAGTAGCAATGACCAAGGCTCTTAGTAGGTATCCCAAACTGCCTTAGTTTACACTGAAAATGTGTCCAGTGAAATTGCCTTCAATTTCATTTACTGATATCCTGTTTATTTTCTAGGCTAATTTTGCTAAAATTAGTATGTTAAATAATGTTGATTTAGAATTAAGTTTTGAATCTTAAAATTCTGTATTAATTTCACCCTTTTAGATGATATTAAGTAAAAACTATATTTACTTTTCATAAATGGAAAAGCTTAGTACACCAATATTTTTAAAAGAATTTTTTATTTTTTTGTAAGTGTATAAATGTATCAGTTTTTGTAGATAAAGATGACCATACATGGTATTATCAGAAAATAAGAGCGATAACTATAATATCTAAAATTTAATAAAACATTAGTTTATGGAGAATATTTTCTTAAATTTTTAAAATTACTGAGTACTAAAAAAAAAATTACATATAAAAGGTGCTCATGTTATAATTATTTTTGGGGGGCTAAAAGCCCCTGTAGAGCAACATTAGATGAACACCAATCTGTCAAACAGATCAACAGCTTAAATAGCTACTGGTGTGTTAAAAAAAAAGAAATTCTGTGATATTCTAAACTTAAAGTAAATAGTATTTGTTTCAAATCAGATTAATTATACTTTAAATTGGCTAGTATTCCTCAAATTTTCAAAAAAGTAGATTTTATTTTTTGTAAGATTTTATTTAAAGACAATTACAATGTGGTGAAAGATGACTAAAAAATAAAACTGTGCTAATCTGCTATTTTAGCAAAAAAAAAAAAAAAACTCCTCACAGTCAATTTAAATTAGTTTTTTTAAATACAGCAAAGTATTTTGCTTACTGGAAATATTAAATCTAATCTATTAGCTTGAAATTAACAGTAAATCATTATTAAAAATTCATTTTAAATGTAGGTATCACATTTTTTGTGGAGGTGCCTACTTTACAATAAGCATTTATTTGAAAGATTGACCAATGATTCATTTCATAAAACACACTTCTGTTTTGTTGTCATTACTGTCAGTTTGACAAGTTAAAAATTGCATAATTATTAAAGTTTTCCAAAATTAGATATATCTATGACAGAAGTTATTCATAATATTACAGAGAAGTGCTGAATTCCTCAATCCCAAAATTAGTAAAGTTTCAGGTATGTACCCCACAATGAATACTTTTTATGGTGTGTTCGGTATGGTATGTTTTTATCTGTTTTTTCCCTATTATCAAATTATGCTTGTGGCTATTTTTTTGTTTTTTTTTTTCATTGTGTAATGAGTTTTCATTAAGGTACTACTGAAAAAAATTGCTTCATCTACGTTATTGTTATGGAGTGATTTCACAGTGGAGGCTTGTATTTGTACTAAGTCAGTCCTAAAATCGGTTCGACGTACAAAACGTTAGGAACTTGATATAATAGGTAATGACGCCGAGAAATCTAGTTGTGGTCGCTGATACTTTAGTATCCAACTAATGGTCGTCTGGCATTGAATGACTGAGCTTACTACTCTTACTACTCCTACTTATTATAGGTGGGAGAGTCTATTAACTATAGAATAGGTGTGTTATACTATGAATTGTAGCAAGAAGTTGCAAGGCATTAACTTTTGAAATGAAACTTATATGAACAGTCAAATTTGCCCTTCTGTGTCATGTTTTAACTATTTGGGTTTTTGAGAATGCAATTTTTCCCAATGTTTCGGCTGGTCCAATCTAATTATTGCTTTAATTTATATTATATTTCTTTTACTTCAAGACTACCTTTGTTATTAGATTTATAATGATTTTTAACTAGTCTAAAGCTGACATTTTAAGTTATACACTGTTTAAACTGCCTTCTGACTCAATAGCACATGAGGTGGAATGCTAATAAACTTTGATTATAAATTTGCTAATTGAGCTACCAAGATAAATTTGGCATCTTTTTATTGTTTTATTTTTTGTCAAGTTCTCTATGCTTATATTAAAAAAATTTAGATAGAATTTTATTTTGGGATATCTACTCTTAATACTTATATAAATTCTAGGATTTTTCCATTAACAAAGAATTTGATTTATGTGATTGCTTAATTTGTATTTGTGCCCAACTAAAAAGATCTTGCATACAGATTGATATTTTGTTTGGTTTTGATTTGGAAATGTTAATCATTCATTAAATACTTCATTGGAAGGATAATTTAAATATTCACTATATTACAGGGGTGCATATAATGGACACACCTGTTAATTCTCTCCATTCTTTTCCTTTTTTTTTTTTTTTTTTTTTTCTTTTTTTCTTCTTTTACTTCACCATATCTCCTCTTTTCCAGAATTTTGAAATCTGCATTTGGCAGTCTTGTTCTAATTGTAACAGCTTATCAGCCACTTACCAATATAGTTAAAGCCTCAAGGCTTGCTCCTAATCTTGTTTTCACAATGATATCCTTTGAAGTATGAGTAGGAGGGATCTTCTTCCCCAAATCAATAATTCTAGTCTGTTAAACTATATTCCTATTTTAACCAACTTAAAAAGTTTTCCCTTTCTCTTCAGATTTTATTCCCCTTGACAGTAAGGATGAATCAAATTTATACATCCCTGGTATATTATTCTCTGCATTGTGAAATTCACATCTCTAACAACTATGAAAATTAATGAATAAATTAAACAATCAATCGTAATAGCAATATCCAGTTTTTTACCATCCCATGGAATATTTGATTTGAAAAATCTATGTACATTTGAAATATATCCAGAATTTTGTTTCCTGTGTGTGTGTCACTCCTTTAGAGGCATTATCAAAGGCTGATCAT
Organism: Acanthosepion lycidas; assembly: GCA_963932145.1. Taxonomy (NCBI): domain Eukaryota; kingdom Metazoa; phylum Mollusca; class Cephalopoda; order Sepiida; family Sepiidae; genus Acanthosepion; species Acanthosepion lycidas. The sequence continues at coordinate 104,943,565 of OZ010582.1, read as the reverse complement.
GTAAAACTCAATTTATTTATAAGCGAATGTTGAAATGTGTCTCTGAACAAGAAACTCTTACAAAAAAATAGTTTGTGTGGTCATTTTGTCAAATTTTTGGGAAGTGGTATAAGTTGAGTACTTTTTATCATCCTTAATAAACCTTAGCTTTTTAAGCTTTTCAAGAATAGCTGTGTTTGATGCAATTTGGAATTATAAATTTCTGGCCTTTTTATGTAATTCTTGAAATCTAATTTTGTTTGTCGTTTTAGATTTTAACTTCTAAATTGAGAATGAAATTGCTGACATTGATCTAAGTTTCGGGAGTCCTGAATTCTATTTGCTAAACCTAATGCTGAGATGAATTTCTTGATGTGCTATCCCCTACAAAATCTTCCAGAGGAGTTATAGAACTGAGACATCCTTGATAGATTGCTGATAAACTGTTATCTCTGAATTCATAGTTTCACAAGTGAAGTATTGAATTTTGCTTCCAATGAATAATCCTTTGTCTACTGAAATTACTCTCAGATATTGGCTTGTGATTCTAAATATTTTCATGGTATACTTCCAAGGCCTTGAAACTGCTCTTTCTCCTGCAAGAATTTCTTTGAATTTGTATAGGTTCTTAAAAAAAAAAAAAAAAAATGCCTGACTTTTTTCTTTTGCTGCTGTCACAGATTCTGTGAGATGACAAGATTTTCATTAATTTTTAAAAATTTTACACTTAATGCTTTGTCATGAGGTATTTCCTTAAACTGTTTTTTTTTTTTTTTTTTTTTTTTTTTTTTTTTGAAGTTTTGGTTTCACTCATTCTTTATTTGCACTCTGTTGTTTTGATCACAAATTCTTTTCTTTTTCTCCAGTGCCAAGAATAAAACACACTACAATTTCAATGATGGAACACAGTCTCTGTCTTTCTCATCCTTCTGTTCAACATGTATATTTAGTTTTAACTCAGCATTTCAGGAAAGATCTTTTTTTGTAAGATTAGTTTAAAAAGTATGACCAAAATATCACAAATTGGTTTGGATGAATTTGAAAAAAAAAATGTTATTCATATGCTAAATGTATTACAGAGACTTTGATACCTGATTAATTTCTATGTATACTTTTTGTATTAATGTATCAATAGATATGTAATCATAAGAAGGAATCAATGTAGTTAAATAATTTAAAATATATGCCTTTCACATGAGGCAAAAAAAGTAGCATTAAAATTGTGCAACACATAATTTGTGAAAATCAGTTCAATTATCTTGGAGGAAAATGCATGCAGATAAGATTTTGTTTTACACGTGTTTTGTGAACAAAGAAAAGTATTTCTATTTTATGCCCCCCCTTCTTTGCTTGTATTAATTTTTCTTGTACATCTATTGAGTGTATGGTTCAATGTTTTACTCTTGGCATTCACTTTGCCTTTATTGCCTGATTTCTGTTTCTGGATGTTTATTTTTATGTCACCACTTTTGTTATTCCCTCACTTTGTTCATAATGAACAGATGCCAATTATGCTGCTTGATTTCAAGATGTGATACTTTGGTTCATCTCAACCAATATATTAAAAGTGCAATGAGAAAACTGAGTCCTAGAAACATTTTTGATAGTTGTTTTAGAAAATATGAGTTAGGAAGATTAAAACAAGTTCTGGGCAAACTGATCATTTTGGGTTAGTTATAGCAATTGGTGTATTGTGTAAGTTTATTTGAAAACTAGCCTAGAAGTCTCCTTTTGGGCAGACTGTTAGCTCCTGCAAAGGGCTTTTGGGCCTTTTACCTTCAGCGTCCTATGTATGTAAAAGTTATAAGAATTTAGAAATAAAATTATTTTATCTTTATTTGACACCTTCATTCGACATAATCTTTCTTCGTATTAACAACTGATCTCTGTAGCTTGCTTACATTTATTTTGCACACAATTTTTCTTTTCTTTTAAAATCTCAATTATTTTTTTTTATGATCCCTTCACATAAAGTCACTTTTAAGACATTAGGGAACCGAACTATGTAATATTTCGAATATGTCACAGTACACGTGCTAGAAAAAGAAAAAAAAAACATGAGCAATGTACTGTGCTCTGCTTAAGTTTTAATTACAGTTAGACAATATCAATTGCAACTGACGAAAAGTGAAATTAAAGTTAAATCTATAAAGAATTGTTTTTTAAACCTTTTTAACTTTGTTTGATGTCTACATTTAACTTTAGATGAGTTACTAATTTAATTTTTAATTGCATGTAACTACAGTAGTTACTACCTGTTTAATTTAAGTGTATTAAATTATAAGAGGGTGGCAGAAGAGAAGATGAAGTCTTTAACTGTTTTGATATTCGAACTCATTAACGTGTAGAATTTAAAATCTCCCCTCATTCATATTCCATTTTTATAGTGAGGGCAGATACCATTTCTTGACAAGTTGGGTAACTGTAGATTATCCGCCCCCCCCCTTTTTTTTTTAAATATGAAAAGCTATCAGGTGGTTGAACCTTGTGAGCATATCTGGTGTAAACTGATGGGCTGGTGCCATTGGCAATTGGCTTTTCAATTTCAGTTATCCCCTGACAATTACCTGGACTCAGTTTCTCCGAGTAACTGACATCCGAAACAGGTCTCGATTGACGCTGCAGTGTATTGGAAGTTTGTGGGTTGGTAACTTTTGTTGATGGCTGTTCAGTCCTTTGTTTTAGGTGAAAGGTATTAGAACAGACCTTGGTAAAGCAGGTTTTGTGACTACTGGTGAAGTTTTTAATGGACATATATTTTCTTTTTACTAAATGCTGAAACTCTTCCTGGACTTTTTTTTTTTTTTTTAAGGAAGTGGCAAGCGCTGAGGAATTACTATAGACATTGGTCGTGCAGACATTTTTAAACATATTTTATATATATATATATATATATATATATATATTCTGGAGTCTACCAATGTCTGCAAAAAGTTCTGGAAATTCTTTTCTATATTCACTTTTTGTAGAATTCACCCTTCTTAGTAGATTAAGAGCTTTTATTTACTACTTCCAAATTTTCTTTCCCCACTTCATTATTGAATTTCAACCCCTCATAAATGTTGTATGTGTCTTCTATTATTGACCCAAAGACAGGTGTTTGCTATATACTATCATGTTCATTGTGGAGTCAAAATGAGCCTTTTCCAGTTAGTTGCTAAATTCCCTGATAAAACCATTTTGCAGGAGGTTGGACATTTGCTGTAAATTACCTTCTGGTTATTGTGTCATTGTTTGGAATTTCGCCAATTGGACTAAATGTGTTTTTGTAACAAAGAACAAATTTGTTCTTTTTATTTTATAAACTGTTCATAGTTTAAATGCAAAGAAAAAATATTCTTTTTTGTAAAAACAAATGACTTAGAACTTCTTGTAATTTTAATTTTTTTTCTTTACTACACTCTTCTATTCCAATGCGTTTTTTTTTTTCTTTTTTTTTCATGGTAGTGTTTTTTTTTTTTTTTTTTTTGTTTATTTTTCCCCTTTCAGACACTGTGATGTAAGTTCTTCCTGGCAGCATGTGGCATAATTTAAGTGTATTAAATTACAGGAGGGAGAAAGAAGAGAAAATGAAGTCTTTTAACTGTTTTGACATACAAACTCATTAACATGTAGAATTTAAAATCTCCCCTCCTCATTCATGCCCCGATTTATAGCAGAAGCAGGTACCATTTCTTGCTCCACACCTGTTACTTCAGGTTGTTTATAATTTGCTGAGTTTGGAAAATGGACTGACACACACACACATGCATACATTACACTTTATTATTATAGATATAAGGAGTTTTTGAAGGCACTCACCACTGTGTGTAGAAAGATGTTCTGTTAGTAAAGTTGATCAACAGCTGAAGCTATTGATTGTACAGGCTTTTCCCCCCTAAATTTGTGTTTAATTTCTTAAATTATGAAAAATCTGTTCCCTGTTTTCTCAATGAGAATGAGGAGAGCTGCATGAATTTAAACTTTCTTTGGTTGTAAGAATTACATCATTTGATAAAGAATTTGTTTATAAGTTCAAATAATGGGATTAAAAAAACTGGCTGTTTTTTTAAGATGGTTATTTACTTATTTATTTTATTTCCCTATCTCATGGGAGAAGTATATCCAAAATACTTTACTAGTATTATTAATAGGAGGGTTAACCACTAAAATCTTCAGCTATACAGCTAGGTGGTTGGGATGCAGTTTAGTGAGCAATAACCTAAAAATAGCTTTGTACAACATGTCTGAGAAATCACCCAAACTATAATTCTTGTCTCTCTCTCTCTCTCTCTCTCTCTCTATATATATATATATATATATATATATATATATATTCTATTTTAAGCCAGTTTTCACTACAAATCAAAACAATTTGTTTTCATTTAATTGATTCATAATTTAAATTCAACTACTCAATATTTATTTTTGAATTTCTCTGTAAGAATCACAATAATTATAGTGTTTAATTTGAACATGACAAGCATATTTGAAACAAACTAGGAATTAATATTTTAACAAATGACAACAGCTGATGTCTTAATGTGTATCAGATGGTAAAAGTTAATTTAGGATGTTAGCTACAATAGATTAAATGGAGACAAATTAGTCACAGAAATATCTCTGAAGTTTAACATTGTTAATAGTTGTCAAAATTATGAAGAAAATCTTATAAATTTATCTTTGATTTCATCATAAAAACACATGGATTACATGTCCTATTACACTATTGCTGCTTCTATTAATGTACTTAATATATTGCAGGAGTAATGATCTCTGGTGAATGCCTAATTTGTAAATATTAGACATCATTATTTTATTTAATCTATTAGCTCTCTTGTTGAATGCTTGACTGCTGGTGCAATAAATCCTTGATATTGTGGAAATGCTTCTGTTTATATTTAGTTCTTCCTGAAATGGCAGATTTTATTGGTGCACAAGTGTAAAGTGTGTTTAATATTTAAATTCTGATGGAGTTTGCATTATTCACTTTGGATTAGTTTCTTTGGAAAAACAAATTCATTTTTCTCTAGGGATGGTTTAAATAGCAGACTGAACTGCATTGCCTTGGGTGTCAGCCAGTCTGGAAGTTCACACACCCATTGCTTTGTACATACCTTGCTTTGGATTTTATCAAGAATTAAATATTTATTAAGAGCACTGGACCAGATGTGGCAGCAATATTCAAAGCAAGGATGTTTGGTAGATTCATAAATATGTAAAATAGATTTTTGAAAAAAATGTCTAGCATGACACAGTGAATCAACTTCCCTAGCAAGCAAACCTAGCAATTTTTTCAATATAATCTTTCTATTTCATGTCAGCAGAAAATATTAGTCTGGCATGCAATGAGTCGCTCTCATGGAGGTTAACATCAGTCATGCTGATGGAAGGCAAATGGGTTCTCTCAGATGATTGAGAGCAGTTTGATTTTTGCGGTGTTAAGATTTCCAAGCCATTCCTTGTCCCAGTTACAGCAGATTGATTGTAAGTTATTTTTTAGATTAGGTGCCAATTTAACCTTATCAAATCAGATTTACTATTAAGACCAGAATAAATAGTTGTGACAGCAGCATAGATACTGATGATATCAGGAAGGTTGTTGATGAAAGTTAGGATAGAACCATGGGGAACACCTGCATTATTGCAAAAAGATCTAGAAGTGGCCATACCAGACCACCTTCATTTTGTGATTTTGACAAGACTGACTGAATCAGTTCAAAAATTTATTCAGAAATATCACCTTTCAATTTGTGAAGAAGACCAGTATGCAAAACCCTGTCAAATGTCTTGGAGATATCCAAAGCAACAGCCTGAACTTTGCCATTCTTATCTAAAGCTTGATACTCTTTCAGCAATATTTGTTAATACATCAGCAGTTGATCTAGAGAAGCGAAATCCATATTGCTTATCTGCAAGGTGAGATGCTTAACCAATTTGGAGTTAGAGCCTTTAATACTTTGCTAAAAAGAGGTAGAAGGCTAATAGACTAATAGTTAGAGGGATCAGACAGTAGGACAGTTCTTTAAGAATGGAACTACAGAAGAATATTTCTGAGCAGTAAAGCACAAAGCAACAAGACATTATTGCAGAGCTTAGAAAACAGGAGCCAGTTCAGGATCACATTTCTTCAGAACTATTGTAGGGATACCATCAAGTCTAGATGCTTTGTGAGGATTCAGTTTAGAGATAGCAGAAACCATGGACAGTTATATGCATATCACTCAATAAAAACTCGGTTCTAAGTAGAAAGTCTGGCAAAGACACTCTCAGATGAGTGTTCAGTAGAATTTTGAATTAGCTACAGAAATTAGCTAAACACTCTAGAAATCTAGTGTACATGGAAATGAGCAGCCAATTTTTTTGTCGGAGTGTAAGACACACATACAAAATTTGTTTTGCTTATTGAAAATATTTTAGCAATAATTGACACATTTTGTATTCTGATTTAAAACTTGTTTATATAACTTAACATTTTAAACCTGAAGAAAATCTGTATTCATTTCAACAAGTTGTCACATGTGTTGATATTTTCAATATCATCATCCTTTCAAAAATAATCATTGTTTTTGACTAGACACACCTTGGGGATAAATGTTTGTTAAGCAGGTTCTTACTGAGGTAAGCAAATAGTCTTTGCTTTAAACCTTCTTATGAGTAAGGTTCTCTATGATAATCTTGGCTTAGCCTCTTTCCTATTTAATCTCAAACTGTCAGTGTAGGCCTCTCTCTGTGCTTGTGTGTAAATATATAAATTACTATAAAGATTAGTGGGCATTGCCAAGGATTAGGTAGTGCTGTAATTATAATATAACTTGCCTTTAATCAGATGTACATTACTTTTTGACTGTAATAAAATTTTCATTTATATATTTGTTCATGGAACCTAATCAGATAATTAGGTTGTGTGTGTGTGTTATCTATATATCTATCTATCTATCTATATATATATATATATATATATATATATATATATATATATATATATATATACACACACACTAGATTTTTATCTTTTTATAAAAAGCATATTTTGCAGAAAAAAATAGATTGAAATAGCAATTTATGTTCATATGACACTGGTAAATAATGAAAATTTTTAGTTGAGAGTATGATGGATATCTAAAATGAGAAATATTTTAACAATGTAGAAATCTTTTTGGTTTGGTATCAAAACCTAATGTTTCTTTTGAATAAGATATTAGGTTGGTGCAAAAATAATGACATAATAATGTTGTTTTTTGACGTTAAGAAATACGTCAAAAGACGACATTGTTACGTCATTATTTTTGCACCAACCTAATAGATTAGCATAATGCTCTGAAAAGTCTACTGCAGAAAATTCAGTACATTTTATTTCTAATGTTGTCTAATCTCTCCCCTACCACCACCACAGTTTTTATATGAAATAAGGCTGTTTTATTTGAATATTATTTCATGATCTGGGGAAAACATTGTCACAAGAATATCACTTTGACAGAACTGACATTTAGCATTATAACCAAATCTAGAAATCGAAAAGCAATTTTGCTTTTATAAGAATCAAAATTATGGGTGAAAAATGCATAAAACTTTAAGTTAATATGTGAACAGTTTTAACTTGTTCTGTAAGCTCAAGATAGAAATATATTTTCTCTCTTGTTTTCTTTTCAATGAAAATAGATTTCTGTGAAATAGATTTTGATGTTAAAGACATATAGATATTTACAGAGTTTACTTTAGTCTGGTGCAGTCAGAAGGATGAGGCATCCAGTGAAGATCACTCACTCACAATGGTCTACAAATTTACGAATATAATGAGAAAAAGGCAAATAAAACATGTTGAAATAGCAAGGTGTAATATATATACAGGGTGCAATGTGTAAATTGTCGCCATTTTATATTTTTAATTTTGCACATGCATGTTGTTTGTTTTTGATTCTGTTGTTGGTACAGTATCACAGGGTCAGTTGGACACCGTCTGTGAGAAAAAGAGCACTATGTTCTAATTCACTCCACTAGAAATTTGCAAACCATATACTGTACTGCTTAACATTCACACCAGAAGCTTTAGTATGAACATTTCAAAGTGTTTAGGTGTCAATCTGTAGACAGTGCCAGAGGATTCGGAAAGAGTTGGATGAGTCTAATGGTGATTACAAAGATACAGCAGCTTGGAAAACTCGCTCTGATCATTCTGTTAGAACTCCTGAATTTGTTGCTGAGGGTCTTGGACTCAACATGGTAGCCTACATCAAGTGCCTTAAGGCGATAGTGCTGCCTTGTGTCAAGAGGGTGGCTCCTGGAAGACCCTATGTCTGATAACAAGACTCTTCACCATGTCACACAGCCAGGAGAACTTTGTTATGGCTGTCAGACAATTTTTATGACCACAACCTCTTACATCTGGCCACCTAACTCCCCAGACTGCAACCCCTTAGATTAATATGTGTGGGGTTCAGTTGAGCAAGAGACCAACAATTCCTTGTAATACCAAAGATGAACTGAAGGCAAGGATTATGGCAGTATTCACCAACCTAAACAAGGAGACTGTCCAGAAGAGTTGCAGGAGATTGCAAAGTCACCTGGAGGTCATGGTTGAAGCCAATGACAATTTTATTGAATAAACTAGCAGTTTCTCCTGTCTTTGACCAGGTCTTTCATTACTGGGAATTTTTGCCATTCAATTGGAGCAGTTTAAGTTCAAGTCAGCCCACCCAAAAATTAATATTAGGAAGAACATTTTGGTGCAACTGAGGCACATCCACAAATAGGGTTGGTCCTGAAAAGGGAATAATAATAAAGTATAATAAATAATATTGTAATAATTTAAACTATTTTTATTAAAGTTTTTATGAAAGATATTTATCCAAGAACGGATAGTAAATAGTAAAACATTGCTGAGAGTTATAATGGACATGAAGTAGTGGAGAGCCATTGTTGCTAACAATTTGGACTCGAAACCAGCACTGAAGAATTATGTACTAAACAAAAAAAATTTCATCGAAATCAGATGAAAACTGGAAATGCATAAACATCCGATCACACACATACATAGATACATTTTGAGAATTATAGATATACATTTACTCTTTAGTATTTAAAGATATTTTTGTATAATTTTGGTAAATATATTTGTAGAATGAGATCTGTTATTTCATTTTTTGCATAATTTAGATGACAATTTATTCATAGCACTGTGTGTATGTGTATATATATATATATATATATATATAAGGTTGGTGCAAAAATAATGTCGTTTTTTGACATATTTTTTAACATCAAAAAAACATTATTACGTCATTATTTTTGCACCAACCTTATATATATATATATATATATATATATAAAATGGTTGGATTGATGCGAGTTTGTGGCCCTGGGGTTCACGCTCTTGTGATCGTCAGACAAATAATTATATATATTTATATTTATATACACACACTTTTCACACACACATATATATATTATAGTGTGTGTGTAACAAATTATTAAAATTGTAAGGTTCTGCAGCCATTTGCATGAATAACACAATACTTCAGATTATTAACTAGTGACTTCATAATCCTGCAATTATGGGTCACAATTGTGACTTAACTGCTTCTGAGAAGACTGTCATAACATCTGAACTTGCAAAAGGTAAATCAATATTAGAAATATCCAAAATAATTGGAAGATGTCATGAAACTGTGAAGAGGTTTGTCACCTCATTAATTTGTTAGTGTGCATGCATGAAAAAATATATATTCAATAATATCCTGTCATAATCATAAGATTTGTTTCCTGATTAAACAGCAAGGAAGGTACCATGGTTATGTTTATTCATTTTTCTTTTTTCCGAGTACTTTCAATATATTCCAATATCATCTTCATGGTTATGATGGCTAAGGCAAATAGTTGTTGCATGTTTAAAGTAAACTGTTAGCAGTTCCAGTCATGTGCAAAGCCTCAAAGTGTGTGTTTTTTTTTTTTTTTTTTTTTTTTTTTTTATTTTTTTTTTTTAAAGTTTGTTTTAATGTAGATATTTCTAAATAATGATATCCTATAAGAATTTCAGAACATTTGTACCATATCTATATATTAATAAGCTTGTACCTACCTACTGTAAGTGTCTATCACAAGTTTTCATTAATAATATAGCAAAAATTGGAGCTAAAGCTATTTTAAAGTTGCATTATATTCTTGAAGAAATAATGAATTGGGCCGATATTTGTCTCGCTCTGTCTCTCTCCTTCCTTCCTTCCTTCCATCCAACCAACCAAAACCATCCATTCATATTCTTTTCTTTTTTATTCTTAAGTAAATTGCCCACCGAAACTAAAACATATCTAAGCACTGACTCTATAACTTCTGATAAGGAAGAAACCATAATTATCCCATGAAGTTTATAAATGCTCTTACACCGTCTGCCTCCCCACCCACCGCCTCAACTTAAAAATTGGAGTAATTATTATGCTTCTTAGAAATCTCTATAACACAAGTTCTATGCAACAGAACTTGCTTGGAAGTACTTCAGCTCCGTGAGCATATCATCGAAGCATCAATTATAAGTGGATCTCACTCCCAGACGGGAGTACTAATTCCAAGAATCAAACTTAAATCAAACAATGCAAATATTCCATTTGTTCTGCATTAGACCCAGTTCCGGGTTCTGTCCTATTCTATGACACTCAATAAAGCACAGGCAAACAGTCGATAGTTGGCATGCACTTGCCACAGCCATGTTTCATGTAACGTCTTCAAGAGACATGGCAATGAACAATGTAAAAGTTAGTGATACGTCAAGACAAATCAACTCATGGTCACAGAAGAGGAATCACCTTCACTAGAAACATTGTAAATAGGGAAGTGCTGTAGTGGATGTATTTCATATATACTTTCCCATAACTTGTATTATTAAATATGAAATAGAGGATAATATAAAATTTTTATTAACCAAAATAGTGCTAATTAAACAGTTTTGATTAACCGATAAATATTCATTGGACAATATTTAGATTAAATATTTAAAATTAAACTTTTCAAGGGGGCCACCTAGTTCATAATTAATTTTGTTAAGTGTTAGTTTTAATTTTTAATGAAGATGGCTTCAAGAATTTGTAGTTTCTGCTTATGCTCTTGGTGAAGTATACGGGTATTGTCAACTAATATTCTAAATTGTGAATGTGGAGAGGAATGTTTTTGCAAATTTAATACAACCAACTTTATCATCTGTAATAATTCCTCCCTAGCAATTGACGTATTGCAGAAAACTGGCACTATATATCAATTTAAATGTCCCTTGGGAGATTACATCTTCAACAAAATAGCAAATATAGATGTTGGTCATTCTACAGTGACGTTATCAAGACAACTCGCTCCACACATGCATGATTTATCATCCGTTGCACATCTGCAAAAAACATTGTCAGGCTGAAAAACATAGTATAAAAATTTTGTGACACCTGAAGAGTCAGCTATATTTAAAATATAATTTTGTGTAATGATTAAACTTTGGAAAACTAATTTTTTTTCTTTCTTTTTATTTTTCTCTAGTCAAAGTTCCAGCTTGTCTTGCTCTATGACCAATTTAAAAAGTCAAACGCAAATCCTCAAGTCTTTGTTTCCAACTTGCTGTATTGATGCCTCGAGTCTGGTAGGATTTTTCCCCTCTGCACAGGTGTGTTGACTCCCTTTCAGCTATCATGGCTGAATCTTCAAATAGGATTCCAGCTCCTGAACTTGTTGATGTTACTGGGAAAAGAAAATTACCTAGACGAGGCACTGATGCTTCTGTAGAGAATGACTTGCCGACTCCAGCACTGCCCAACCAGCCAAGCCCCAAGCGTAAGTTTCCTAAACGCTCTATAGCCTCTGTGGTTGATGTCCCAAGAGAAGCATCTATACCTCCAGTAGTCAACCAACCTTGCATCAAGGGCAAAGGGCCTAAAAAACCCTTGACTGCCACTGCATCTCGTGGCAATTTGCCCAGTGAAAATTCTTCATTGACAGCTTTTCAGCCCTCTAGCAAACGCAAAGGTATCTCAAGAATAGGCAATGCAAAGCCAAACATCAAACTGAATGGTATTTTGTCTCCATCTTCTGAACACATAGCTGTCACTCGTACAGCTGTTAAAAAAATTGTTCCAAATGGTTTACTAAATCGGACAAGTCAAACACCACCATCCCCAAATAACCACAAGAACTCATCACACATAAAAAAACCAACTGTTATCAATGGATCCCTGAACAGGTTTCTTGTCCCTTCTGCCAAAGCAGTGGCCAGAAATTCCAAAAAGACTGTTTCTCCTTTGACTAAAGCTGTAGCTTTTGCACCAGCATCTTCAAAAGATAAAAGCCCAAAAGCTTCTCCCCTTATAAAATCTGGGGGGGCCAAAATTGTCCGGCCAGTTAGAGCTCACAGAAACTCTATGGATAATTCAAAGTAAGATTTTTATCATTATTTTTTGTGTTGAAATTTTCTTAATAACTATTCTCTGTAGTCACAGGAGTAAATGAAAAAAGCTTTTCCTTTTGAACTGTAAAGTATTGATATAGGCTTTATAACTTTGTCAAGGGTATTTCTTCTCATTTGTCTCTTTAGAACCATTTAAAAAAAAAAATGGTTAAAAATGTAAAACAAATGCTACCTGTTATTTAACATATTAACAAATAGAATACTAGACAAGTTTCTGATGGCAAACCTGTTCGTATTTATTACTTTATTAGTATAGCTCTAAATTCTTTCTTGGTCTTTTAATGACATCATTTTAATCAAGATAATCCTAAAAGAAAATTTCAAACTCTGAAAATGCCCAATTACAAAAATTGCTAATGAAATACAACAGTATAAAATTTTATGGAAAATAGTTAATTTTTATTTTGAAAAAATGATAGATATATTTAAAAAAAATTTTTCAAATTGGTAATATATTTATATTTGTTTCACTGTTTTTTTTTTTTTTTTTTTTTTTTTTTTTTTTCTTCTAAGTTTGTTTAATTAAGTGAATTAATTTTTCAACATTGAATTCATGTCTTTTGATGTTATTTGATGCTAGTTAACTCATTGAATGTTATAAAAGCAAATGTGTTGTTTGTTTTATATAATTTAAACAAATGGTTCTTGAGAGATCTCTTTTTTTAATAAAAAAATTCTAATAAAGTTCAGAAACATTGCAGAAATTTAATTTATGAAAATTTATTTAAAATTTAATATGTAAATTTTTATTGACTTGTTGGAATTTTAAGTGTGTGTGTGTGCATGGACTGCTTTGGGAATGTGGAGATGGCCGAGAAGAGATTTTTTTTATTTTTATTTTTATTTTTTTTTAAATGAAAGGTTGAAATTTTCAGTTAATGCTGTGACAGACTAATAGGATAATTTAGCTAATTTGTTAAAAAATATTAAACTGACAAATTTTCCTCTTCTAACACTTTGATGAATATAAATGTTAATAAAAGAAATAACCATGAATACACTGAATTTTTGTATTTGACTTGAATTATTAAAATCTAGAAACAGTTTGAATACATTAATAATTGTCATTTTAAAATGGGGCCGTTGTATTTTAGATTCTCTGCTCTTTTTCTAAATTTGTATGGTCAGAGTTCTTAATTACAGTTAATAATTTCAAGATTGAAATGTTTAAAAAGGATTTCACTACTTTGAATTGTAACTATTTTTTAAACTGTCAATTTTCAAATTTGTTTAAATGAACACAATGAGGTTTTTCTCAGTATTAAGAAAAAGATAAAAAGACTGACTAAACATCCATATACCTCATAAAATTGTGTGTGTAATATATATATATATATATATATATATATACACACACACGCACATCTCTTGTATTTTCTTCATGTGGACTATAATGATATCATTTTATTACCTTTTTCATTTAAAAAAAAAAAAAAATGGATACAGTATGTTTATTTGTACTCGTATAACAATTTTTTCTTTTCTTTTTATTATTTTTTATCACTTGATGCTTTTATAGTGTGTGGCAGAAATACCTCCATATATACCTCCCACATAATGGTAAAACATTAACTCGTTGAAGACAAGACCCCATTGCTGTTAATGTCTTACTCTTATGTGGGAGGTATTTTGGCTAAAAGTATTAGGTTGGTGCAAAAATGTCATTTTTTGACGTTCAACTTCAAAAGAAAAACGACATTATTTTTGCACCAACCTAATATTTTAGTCTGTGCTTAAATGTTTTTGTTGTAAACAATTTATCTTTAAATTGATCAGTGCAAAAAAATACTTTTAATGATGTCATTTCATGGATTAAAAATCTTAAAACCTTTGATATTATTGAATATTTTGTGGTGGGGAGTGTTATTGATTGATTCTGAAGGACATTCCAATATGCATCCTTTTAATGGTTCAGAGTATTAGATCTTTTTATTTCCTAAATATTTTATTCATTTTAACATGAATATGTATATCTTTTTTTTTTTTTTTGCTCTATATTTCAGAAGTGTTAAGACAACTAGATCATTATCTGTTCCTCTCAAGAATGCTATGTAAGTATTTACTTTGAGTGCATTCTCCTACTTAAATACAGAAGTCAAATATCAATTACAGACAAAGGTAACATTAAGATATTCTTTATGCTTTCTAATAACAATGTTTTCAAAATTCTTATATCTTGCAATTAAATACTCTACTAAAAATTAGTGTTTCTTCAGAAGTTTCAATTTCAATTGGCCTTTATTTTGATTGACGTTATATTGATATTTGACATCTGAAAATGCTGAAGTGCATGACACATGGCCAGTGAATACCTTTTTATTTATTTATTTTCTAAGTCTAGATTTAAAAGCAGCACACATGGATTTGGGATCAGAGGAGCAAGTTTTGGTTTGTCCTTTGTGCAGTTCTGATGCCACCCATTCAATTTACTAGCCACATGTTGAGTTGTGTAGATGGTAGGAGAGGTGTAAAGCTGAGCTGTTAGACTGTTATGGCAGAAGTGGTCCCCAAGTGTCACCCACCAACTGCTCCTATACTGAGAAAGTGAAGCTCTGAAGAAAAACATATTATAATATTGTAAACAGGGTTTGTGTCATCCTTTCTTGGATTGGCACAAGTTTTCATCTTTCTTGTGGAACTGCAGTGGTCCTTTCCCAGTTTTCAGTGCACACTGATGTGAATGAGAATTGAGATGCAACATTGGCTCATTGGTGTAAAGCTGGACAAGGGTCTTGACTGTTTACAGTATTTGAACATTGATCTATATTGAGTCAGTAAGGACAGTGACAAATCTGCTGATGGAATTTGATCTTTGATAAGTGACTTTAGGCTATATATATATATATATATACACACACACACACACACACACACACACACACACACACACAGAGTAAATGAACTGAATATTGTTACTTATTAAAAATGACATTAAGAATTGATCAAATGAATACAATAGGAAAATCTTTTTTTTTTTTTTTTTTTTTTTTCCAGATCACCAAAAATGGCATTAACCAAATCTGCCTCAAAAGCAAAACTCAAATGTTCAAAACTTGTGTAAGTAAATGTAATCTAAAAGCCTTTCAAAATTTTCTTTTGCAAGGTTATGCTTTGAATTTCAAGATGGACTTTTGCCAATACATTTCTTTTATAGTTAATAGCTTACTTAAGTGTTATTAGTATTTTCACTGATTTTCTTTTAAGATATAACTTATTGTGGAAAGGTGAATTAGCAAATAGCTCAAAATCCTGGCTAGTCTGTTGCATTAACTTCTAATATTCTTGAGAAAGGTATGAATCCCTCTCCAAAGGGACGTGGCATTTAAAGAAAAGTTGTTTTATTTTTTTTAATTACTTGTTGCAATCCCTCAGGTAATTTTTGTTTATTTTATGACTTATATAAACAGTATAGGTTGAAAATAAGCAGACAACAAGATTTGAACTCTTTGTAAGCTGTCAGGCTGGGATAGTGCCTTTATGGAGTAGGCTATGAAAGTTAATTAGCAGTTATTTGCTATTCAACTTCAGTTATTTTGATACATTATTCATTAAATCTATTGTGTCTATTAACTGGTCTAAACAAACTATATGGCAAAGGAATAAAATCATTAAAGCACTTTTCACTTTAATAAGCCCTTGAGTATAAAGTATACCCCACTATTTGGTTACAGCGGCAATTATACCTATCTACTGGGTTGGGGCACCAATATACACGTGCTCTTGATGGCAGTGATAGCAATTTTCACCAAATACCAACTGAAGATTACATGCTGCAATCTGGGTATATCTTTCATCTGTTTGAGGTTTCTACTTGCTACTGATCCTCCCACCCATATAGGTGTCTTGTTTTGCATCATTTTGCATAAAAATGTACCTCTTGAAGCACTCTTTGTACAATTGTGAGACTTTGTTTTGGTTTTCTAGAAGACACTTAGCAGACACTTTACCAACTGATTGTGACAGTATGCTTTGGTTTATATAAACTTCCATCCTGCATATGACATTGATGGAACTATCCTCAAACGAAGAACTCCTTATTCAGCTTCATGTGACACATGCTTTTAAAGTACTCAGGGCCAAACTTTTTGGTAAAAATTCAATGTAAGTATGCTAGGTAGGATTCTAAAATAACATTTCACAATTTTGTCTGGCTTTTGCAGAATCTTTATAAACACAGTCTTGTCATTGCAACTTCCTTGAGTATGAGAGGTAGTGCAGGAAAATTTCAATTGTATTGAATTCACTAAATCCTACTAGGTTTATTTTGGGTTCAAATCCTGCCAATGCTATTCTCTTAAGCATTTCATAGGCTTTGGTTAATGCTTTTAAATTGAACTTTTTTTTTATAAGATTCCTATCTAGTCTATGACTTTTCCCCATTTAGCATTTTTATTTCTCCCCCTAGTATTCGAGGCTCTCTCAATACTTCATATCACGAAATGACATTTCATGTACTATTGACTCTATCAAGGATCCACTGCCCTGTTACAAAATGATAAGAATTTAAATCTTGATCCATGCTACTTTATTAATGATGATAGAATGTCAAAATGACCTGACAGTTTTGATAAAAAGCCACAAAATTTCATTCCAGAAATTCAAACATAATTTTCTTTTTAAGCATTAAGTTTGGAAAAAAAATTCACATTGAGAACAAAAATATGAATAAAAAACACCTCGTCTCCAAGTGTTTGATCAGAGGAAATTTAAAAATATTTTAATATTTATTGTTTGCCTGTCTATAAAAATATTGTGTAATTTACAAAAATAGTAAACGATTTGCAAAGTTGTGTAATGGTCTAATTACAAATTCAGCAAGGTATCATTTCTGTATTTTAATCTGTGACTAACCAATTGTTGATCTGTTGCTTGACTAGCTTTGTAGGCAATTATAGAAATCCTCTCAATATAGTTCTTTAAAAAGATAATGGATAATTATTACTCTGGTTATAGTTAGAAATCGAGATGATGTCATTTGCTTTATACAAAAGTTTTTTGAAAATGTTTTAGGCTATTAATATTGTTAGTTTGTCATTTAGGTCTAAAATTTACTTGAAGAGATCATATTAGGTCCTTTTTTTTTTTTTTTTTTTTTTTTTTTATTGTTCTAAACTTTGTAATTTAAAATTTTTAAAAAGTCATGACATTTAAATAGCAATGGATAATGGCTATATATATTATTTTTCCTTTCACACATGCATTGTAGCATCAATATTAGAGAATGAAAAAGCAAAAATTTCAAATTGTACAAATTTGATTGCGATAAAAATTGCAGTGAATATTTAGGTAAAAATGTGTTCTTCAAAAGGATGAAGATTAAAACATTAACAGTTTTTGTTCTATAACTTTAATGTCAAGTATTTTATATCTAGACTTTGGTCAACTGGTTGACCAAGATGACAATCATAGGTAAGGTAAATATAAACATTGTAGGCTAGGGAACTTTTATATTTAACAGTGGTTTCATATTCTTATTCAAATCAATCACCATACCAACTTTTTGAATTGACAACTTGCACAATAGTTGTGGTATGCAGCATTCAACAGCAATCTATTCTAATCTATTTTCCAGACAGAATATAATAGATGTCAATAGACTAACACTACTATCTACACTTTGGCTATCCCTGTATTTATACTTTGAAGTGAAGGGCTAAGTTTTTACTAATATTTTTCATCTTCATTGAAAGTATCTTATGACTTATTACATAGCATTCTGAAAGAGCTCCAATCAAGAATAGCTTCTGCTGTCAAACAAGCGGTAACTTTAGTCAGTGATTTTTTGATGTTATAAGCATCAATTGTACTCCGTCAATTTAACTAGTTAGTAGTATTGGCACAAGGACAGTTTGTCTAAAATAAATCAGATATGAAGGACAAGATTTGCAAGTGAACTGGAGTCATTAAGAAATGGAAAAGGTATCTTATAAAAGGAATGAAAATAAATGTCATGGGTTGGTGATAGTGATGGAGAATAGGTGTTTGTTAGGCATGACAGCAGCTATAATTTAACTTTAAAGTCTTGAGTTACATTGGAATAAAGTCTCATTGGATAATTGTCAACTTTACAAACCTAATAAAATGGGTAATGATATTAGGATGGTAATGACTTGGATGACTGAAGTAATGAATAATTTCAAGATCAAGTATTTTTATATATTATCAGGTTTGATCTTAAGGAAGATGTCAAATATCAGCAGTGCTTATTAAGTAAAGTGCTTTTTAAAAAAAAAAAAAAAAAAAAAAACTATAGCAAATAGTTTAGTCAGAATTCTGAACCATGTGAGAAAAGCTACAGAACTGTTAAGCATTCATAGAACTGCTGCTGGCTGGATTGACTTAAAATTATGTAGATGGCAACAAGTTAGAAGAAATCTTGAACACTTCAGGTATCGGTGAATTGTTTGATGTGAAGGTAGAAAAAACAAAATTAAAAAAATCAGTTGTACGACAAAAGATGAAAGGAAAAACATACTGATAAGATTGATAACCAAAGAGAAACTTAGTCTAAAAGTAGAAGCTTGATTAATAGCAAAAGGATTTCAAGCAACTTGTGAAAATGGTAACTAACTTTTCTACTTACAAGATTCTTTAAGATGAATGGTCTGTCTTCAATGTTTAATTTGAAGTAATTCATTTGACATCATTGCTATATATTTGCTGGGAGATCTGATTGACAGAAGTTTATTTAAAACAACCAAAAAAACTCTACAATGAACAATTATGGCTGTTTTAAGAAAACTATGGATTAAGTGACAAAGCAAGGGTGTAGTGGATTAAGCTTAAGCAGATGTTTGAGGCTGAAATGAAAATGTCAGTGTTGAGCTCTGCCTTCTTTGAGCAAAACAGAAATGGTGAATTAGCTATATGCATTCATGTAGATCAGGGGGTTCTCAACCAAGGTTTTTTTTAAATTTATTTATAGAGATGAATTATAATACCCTGGCAATCTATTTAACTTTTTGTTAATTGAAGTATGCTTCAGTTTATATATGAATTAAAAATAGTTACTATACATGTATTAAAGTTTAAAAATCTATCAATATTTTTTATTTCTATTAAATTTGTAAAACTTCTATAATAACTGATGTATATGTACTAATATGGAAAAGAATGAAGATTGAAGATATTCAATAATATATGCATATTATTTAGAATGCATTCCTTGAGTTGGGCAATATTTTGCTAAAATTAGTTCTTATAACTTTGTGCTAGTGCAATCTTTGATAACTTCAACCATTTTCACTTCAAAAGCTTTCATCAACCTGTGGTATGGTTTCCAGGAAATTCCAACGGTGGTGTGTGCTAGAATCATCTCTCCATTCATGTTACCAAAAATAACCTCTTTGACATCTTAACCATAGTGGAATTCAAACAGGGGTCCTATGGTAGGAACTGTAATGGTTTAACCATTTGGCTGTATGGGCCCGAGCATACTGGCTTTGTTCAACTAGTGATCATTCCAGATCATGTGCTCTCTTCCAGAAATTGTAACTAAAGTCTACTTAGCATAGATGCAATATAGACTACAGCTTGGCTCTATGGGTGCTGAAGAAACAAATGTGCCTGAGTAGGTGTTTGTAATAATAATCACTTGGCCACCTCAGTATTTGATCAGGAAGTTATATATATACACACACACACACACACTTATTATTATTATGCTCCTTGATTCCTTGGGGAACATACGGCCACAACAACATCTCTCCAATGGACATGGTTCTGGGCAATCCTCTTCAGCATGGCCCATGTCGTGCCAGCTGCCTTCACCTCTGCATCAATACCAAGTATGTTTTGGCTGACCCACTTTTTGCTTCCTTTGTGGATTCCATTCAAGGGCCTACCTGAGGACACTAGAAGCAGGCTTGTGGAGTGTGTGGGCAGTCCATCCCCATTTCCGTTTTTTTTGTCAATCTTGATTGGGGCTTGTCTGGTCCTGTCTGACAATTTCCAGCCACCTGATATTGAGGATGTTCTTGAGACATCGGTTGGTAAATGTCTGAAGTTTGTGGTGTTGGTCTTGGTTACCCGCCAGGTTTCTGAGCTGTAAAGTAGGACCAACTTGACGTTGGTGATAAAGATCGAGATCTTATTGTAATGTGAGAGGGCTGTTGATCACAGTGTTGAAAGCATGTCGGGCTTTGTTTATTTGACACTTGATTTCTTCAACTGAACCCCCATCTTTACTGATGACACTTCCCAAGTAGACAAGCTATCAACTTCCTTGATGTCTTGGTGTAGTTGCACTGGGTCTTGTTATTTATCCTCATGACCTCTGTCTTGCACACACACTCATTTAATATTAAATATTTACTGTAAACTTAAATATAATTGCCTTATTTTGTCTGTTATCAATGCTTGCCATAATCCCTCAATAATTTTGCTGATTAATTTTCTGTTGTATAAGAATTTTTTAAAATCTTTCAGTTCAAAACTTTCAGTTTTTTTTTTTTTTTTTGACCATACTTTTTACATTTCTCCAAATGCTATAAGAACAAATAGAAAATTTGTATTTAAAAGAGAAAGAAAAGTCCCTTTCTAAATCCTGGGTTTGTGAGTAAAATGTGTTCAGTGTTGCTCTGCCTCAAGTTTCCTTATTGAGTTAGTTACATGGTGGCTGAGCTAGAATAATGTAGAAAGAAAAGAAATCCAAGATGAATCAAGCCAAAAGAATGTTATTTAAGTCCCTGGCAGATTTTTCCATTCTCAAAGCCTGAACAGTAGCCTGCATGAAGGTAATGATTATCCTATAGAAATGCTTCTAAATTAGATAAGGATGTTCAAATGCTGTATGGGACCTGAGGCCAAACAGATCTATTGATCCTTTAACATTGATACAAACCTGACCAACTATAAAACTCCTTTAACTATGTCGTTCAGAACTTAATCATTTTAATCTGGAAGTCAATATTATACACAAAAAGGCCTGTGTTTTGCCAGTGACATCAACAACCTGGTGAAAATATAGAAACCTATATATGGGTATTATATGACCTGGTGGAACATGCCAACTTTCCAGAGAAGGAATCCTTGATATGGGAAAAATTTGTGGCTATTCTCAATGATAGGGATTTGTTGGAAAAACTCCCAACTTGACCTTATATTGAAGGGCGTAATATTAATTGCCCATTAGCATGAACAGATAAAAATACAAATGGAGGTACAGTGGTCTCTAGCACTTGATACAATAAAAAAGAGAAACAAAAGTGGACAAGCAAACTGTTGTGTATTTGTTCTCACAAGTACTCAGTGTAGTCAAGGAAAGATAACTACCTGTTGAGTGTAGGAAGCTTCCCACTTATATACAATCTAATTTGCAACATCATCACAGAATCTTCTACTTCTATGAACCACTACAGGAAGTGCACTGTTTGTCTCGTGATTGTCTACATTCCTCTTTATGGGGGATTTTGGTCTTACTGGATTTTCTTCACTTGAACTCTCCTGTTCCTCATTATCATAAGACACACTCATTCTCAATATCTTTGTGGTCATCATGATCCCTCTCCTTAGCCATGTTGATTGGATTGTTGGTGTGAGTTTCAACTTCATCCAGTAGATTTGCTGACCTTTTCAATTAGAGATATTCTCAAAGCATATCTGCAACTATCAACCTTTCTCTTGGTAAATGTGTCAAAAATAGTTTACAATGTTTTGTTGGCATTTTGCTGCTGAACAATACCTCATGGTCTGGTTGAGAAGTAGATAGCAGTCAAGACATCACTTGAAAATAACCTACATAAGATGCTGAAGGTCACCAGTTTACTCAAAATATTCAAATCAAGCATTGAAAACCATTTGAACCATCATAGTATGTTTGTTACTTTGTGGTTTCTGCAGAACAAAAACTTTTGTTTATTGAAGAAAATGTGGAAAGTAAGTGAAGTTAGCATCACTTACTAACAGTCTTCATTCAAGGATAAGGGTGGTGATCATCTGGTGTGATTGGAAGTAATTCTTCTGTAGTTTTGAACCAGTACTGCTTCCATTAAAATGCAGCAATCAATGAAAAGGGCCCAGAATTAGATAAAGGGTATACTATTCCATCTGGGTAATGCTAACCCACATATTACTTTGACAAAAAATTGTTGCTGCTTGGCTGGAAAGTTTTTCCTTTATTTACCATATTCAGCTTAGATTTCAGTTTACTGTTTATTCTACTTTTTACAGAATTGTTTTACTGAAAAAAAAAATTCAATCCTTTGGAAGATTGCAAAAGACATTTATAGCAGTTCTTTATTGAGAAAGTAACTTTTAGAAGGGCATAATTCTGAATCAGTCTGAAAGATGCAATATTTAAATTATTAGCTGTTTTCAATTTCCAATTTTTTTTTTCATGGTTGGAAGCCAATCTATCAGCACAAAGTTTAGAAGTAAAACTAACTGGAGGTTTTTTACAATAATCAGATTGTGAATTCCTCATAAAAAGAATTTTTGTTTGCAGAAATCCTTCCAATATCGGTTCCACCCAACCAGTTGTGGTAGAAGATCCAAGCCCTTCTCCAGTTATTGACTCTCCATTGTAAGTTGATATTTTTTTTTATAATCAGAATGCTTGATCTAATTTCAAATTTTGCTGTATTTACAATTTACCATCTTGATCACATATTGACTTCTATGACAAAAATCTTATTCTAAAGTATTTGGTAGTTAAGTCTTTTGTTCATTTTTTTTTCTTTAAATTTAAAATAATGCATGAAGCATTTGCAAATTGAATCTTTTGAATAGAAATAGATATTGTTCAACTCAATTGTAAAACTCTTGACTACACACTGAATTAATAGATAATAATAAATAGTAATCAATATTTGGTTTTCCAATAACTAAATGAAAATTTCTGTTTATATAGAAGAATTTAGTTCTAATTATATAAGTCAGTAATTTCTGATTTATGGATCATGGATAATTTACATAGAAGAGAATAGTTAGAATTTTAAATAGCAGAGGTCAGTAAGCTGTTGCTGAGGTCATCTTTTATATCTTTAGCAATGGTGAAACGAATAAAGTAAAAATGAGATTTTTATTTTTATCTCTATTTTAAGCCTATAAACATAAATACAGTGATGATATGCACGTGAATTGATCATCTTTGTATAACTTTATTAGCTCTAAAATAAAGAAAAAAAAAATTTAAATACAGAATTTTTAACTAAACTTTTCATGCAAAAAATTCCAGTATGTATTCTTTTGTTTCTAATAATTACTACATTGATATAGTATTGTTAAAAATATATATTTTTAGGCCAGAACCAGAAATTCCATCTGAAACTGCTTCAATGGGTGGTGCTGTATCTGAGGAACTTCTCTTCGAAATGTGATTTCATAATCTTTTTTCTTTTTTCCTATTTGAAAGTATAATTTGGAATAGTTGAAATTTTTTTTTTACATTTGTGTGGAAGTAAAACCAATCTCTTTACTTTAGTTTTTCTGTGGTAAAGAATTCATGGCTTATTGAAATGGTACAGAAAATTACTTTCAGCAGCAGAGAAATAATTTCTCTTTATAAAAGTAACAGCTCATGAGATGTTCTTATAGGAGATAATGCTAAAGTTGTTAATAAGAAAGTAACATTGTCTTGTTGGCAGAAAGGATTCTTAGATATTTTGCTAATGTTTGGTTTTGTTATATGTAAAAGTGTTCATCTAAATCACTAGAGGTAGTATTTGATCTTTGGTTTCTGTTGCTTTTATTGTCCATCATTCTACTGTTAGAAAGCAGCAGAGAAGAAAAAAAAATGTGCAAGCTTCTTTCATTTTATTTCTCTTAGAAATAAGATTAAAGAAATAAATAAAAAAATTAACAAATGACAATGATTCAGCTAATAATAAATTTAAAGTAAGATTATTTATTTAATAGCAGAATCATCTGTTTTTCTAAAATAAATTTGGAGAACTATTTTCAAGTTAAGGAACTGAAAGTATTCTCATGGCAACATTTCTTCCCCTTTCCAATGTTGGCCTCCTTTTATAAGATGTATATGGTTCTGCAGAAATACATCCCATATTTTAAAGGTTAACAAAAATGCCAAAGTAACTGCTATGAAAAATTTTTTTCACTGTTTTTTTTTTTAAACAAAAGACTACAGTTTTTATTCATTTGGTTTTAAAAATGACATTTTCCAAATGGTGGCCTCTATTTGCCATACCCTGTAGACAAGTTGTAAAGTTTTTCCATCATCTGGAAAAAAAAAAGTTTCAACAGCAAACACACAGTATGCACTAGGCTAAACCATGGTGTCTGAAAAAGTTTTTAATGTATTAGCTAGATGAAGACATCATTGCCATTTACCTAAGTTCATTAGCACTACACAGGTTAGTTTAAAATGTGGATGGTATTTCTGCTGCACCCTGTAAAACCAATTTGTTTGTCTCTGCTTTGCTTTCCTACCATGTGCATTATGTGAGAGAAAGTGTTTTTTTTATATATCTATATATATATATATATATATATATATGTGTGTGTGTGTGTGTATTATTCATGTTTTCAATCAGGATTCATTTGGAATTAGATAATTTTGTACTCCTTGCCACAAATATGTGTCTTGTGTAATTGAAAATGGAGAAACAGGCATCGACTTTAATTGGGCAACATTTTGTCACATTATCGTTTAGCTGTATCTCTGCATGGCTGTTTAATTTTTTTTTTTTTTTTTTTTTTTTTTTCTGCTTTTTAATTGGAGATTAAAATTTACATGTCATTCATTCTCCTTGAATTTTTATTCTGTTCAGTTCTTTTTCCATTTGTAGTTACATAGAAATAGAAAATTGTCTCTCAGTATAATTCATTCAGATTTGCATCATTTTCTTTTTCAGGCAAAATAAAAAGCTTGAAATTAGGTGTCCTCCTTTTTGTTCAGTGGGTTGCACAGATGAACATAGTCCTCTTCTCCTGGCTCTGCTCAATTGCAATGATGTTGAAGATTTCCAGGAGTCTGCTTCATTTAAAGAATTATTAGCAGCTATTAATTATTTTAAGCGGGTTTGTATGAAAATTTTTTTCCCTGTGAGTTTTACTTTAGACAAACTATCTAATTAATGCTGCTTTGCTATTTTCAAATTTTAATTATTTTTTTTTTTTTTTTTTTTTTTTTTTTTTTTTGACTGCTAATTTTATATTATCCAATACAAAAATTTATATTTCTTAAATGTCTACTTTTTGACAGGAAAAAGGTTGGAAGAAGAATGGCGCAATATTTGATGTCAACCCAGAATATCGATATCCTTTAATTCATTGGGCAGCTATCTTGAGTAAGTTTTTGTGGGTGTATGTGCTTGTTGAGATGTTTTCAATGTTTTTAATTTCATTGTTTCTCTGTGTAGTGATACTGGCAAATTAATATGCCTAATTTGCATAAGTACAAGAGAAAGCCTATATAACTCATCACTGAGAATAATGTAGGAGGAAGGCAAGCTTAGTGACTGACTAGTGCTATACTTCGACTTCACATCAATGGCAATGCCAATAGGATCCCATTTGTCTCTAGAAGATTCAGATTTTGTGGATGCATGGATTCGCTGTTTTTCTGCCAGTGCGAGAAGTAAAAAGCTGAAAGACAACAAGGAGACTGGAGGTGAAAATGAAATTACAGATTTATTTTTGGCTACAGCTGGATGCTAGGCGATAATGAAAGTCTCCACCATGGCATATCCCACAAACTTGGAAGACCTGACTTTTGAAAAAAAATAAGTCAGAAATATGAGACCCAAGAAAAGGCTGGTAGTGGCAGAGAGAACAAAGTTCATGTCGATGAAACAAGAAATTGACGAACCAATTATAAAATATCTACACTGTCTACGAAATGCGAGTAGATATTGCAAATTACTCGGACAAGACGAACAGACTATTGAAGAGGACTTGACTCAATTAAAGTTAATTGAAGGTATGTGCAATGCATCACACCAATATAAAATAATGGAACAACTACAAATAGGAAATGTCTTTAAATACATGCTTTGACTTTATACAGCAACAAGAATTAATACAGAAATACAACCATCAAAAAAGTCAACCCAGCAAACAAATATTCGCTGATACGTACATGTTAAAAAAGATAAGAAAATGTTTGTATTGTGGGCGTAAACACAAAATAAAAAGGGAAAAATGCCCAGCATTTGGAAAAACCTGTACAAATTGTTTAAAAAAAGAACCACTTACAAGCAGTATGCAAATTCAAAAAGAAAAATGTTGAAAGAGTTGAAGAAAATGAAACCAATATGGAAGTCTTCACATTAAAAAATAATATAGAAAAAATTGAACAAAAGAAAAGACATACTAAAGGTTAAAATCAACTGCAATTTAGATATACAAATGGATGCTGGGAGTGAAGTAACGCTGATACCAAAAAATTTTTGGGAACGCATTGGAAAGCCACCTTTATGAAAGAGCAGTTTACAACTCTGCCAATTTGATGGGTCGGTCATAAAAACTTTGAAGGTTCCTTGGAGTTAGAAGATAAATTTGAAGTAATACCTATAATTGTCACGACTTGTAAAAAGAACCATGGACTTCTTGGAAATGACAAGTTCAACATAAATTCTACCAAATTAATTGAGATAAAAATGGAAAAAAATGGAAAGTTAAAAACTATAAAGAGAGTTTAAAATTTAAAAGAAAATGTCTCCCCCTCTTATTAGGAGGCACAAAAATTACCAGTACATTTGTTGCCATTAGTAGTAACAAAACTACAAAAATTAATAGAACAAGACCTTCTTGAACATGTTCCCCCTGGGGGTAGCAAGTGGGCATCACTCATTGTAGTTTTGAGGAAGACAGATGGTGATTTACGTATTCGTGGAGATTACAAAATAGGCATAAATCCCAAAGTTTGTTCGGATTCATATCCTATACCGAATGTTGAATTTGCATTACATGCACTGCCAGGAATGAGCGTTTTTGCAAAAATAGATTTAAAAACGGCATACCACCAAATACCAATAGACGATAACTTCAAAGAAGTAACCACGATAAATACGCCAATAGGGTTACTAAGATGAAAAAGGATGCCATATGGACTAAAAACCGCAAGCGCCATATTTCAAAGGGCCATCAAACAGGTTTTAGAAAATATGAAAAATATGATTTGTTACCAAGACGATATATGCATAGGAGCTACTAATGAAAATGAAAAAATACTAAAAGTAGCTACACCTACAAATAAAAAAGAACTGGAGTCTTTTTTGGGATTGGTGACTTTACAGGCGATATTTACCAAAATACACGGACTTGACTGAACCGTTTGCAAATTTAAGAAAAAAGAATGTTGAATTAATTTGGTCAGAGGAACAACAAAAAGCTTTTGATAGATTAAAAGTAATTATGGCAAAGAAACCAGTAGTGAAAATGTTTGATCTAAAAAAGGACATTACGTTAACCACAGATGCAAGCGAACATTCGATATCGGGAATATTATCACAAGAAGGACATCCGATAATGTATTTATCAAGAAAACTAACGAACACCAAATTTAATTATTCAAATATAGAGAAAGAAGCATTGGCTATTGTGTGGACAACTACTAGAGCCCGATAATTTTTAATTGGGAAAAAATTTCTGTTAAGAAGTGATCATAGACCATTAGAGTTTATATTTAACCCAAGGAAAGAATTACCCAAAGTCATGACATCAAGGATACTAAGATGGGCAATAAGATTGATGGCATTTGACTTTGATATAGAGTATGTCAAAGGAAATTCAATTCCACACGTAGATGCACTATCAAGATTGCGATTTTACAAGGAGTCAAAAGATAAAACAGAAGAATTTGAAGATGCATTCTTACATCGGGTAGAGACTGATGTTTTGTCTTTAGATAGAATGGCTGCGGAAACAAGACATGATCCAGTACTAAGTAGGAAAATATCGAGAATAAGAAAAAACTCACGGGGAAATTGTTCTAGGGTGGAAAGACCCTACAAAGAAATAAGACAGAAATTAATGATAGAACATGGAGTGATTTGTAATGGGGGATCTGGTAGTTCCCCCCGAGAAACACAAAGAAAATTGGTAATAAAAAGTGTACATGATGATATACACTGGAGTAGCGGCCACACAAAAAAAGGATAAAATTAGAAGCGTGGTGGCCGGGATATTCAAGAGATATCGAAGAATATATAAAAAGGTGCAAAAAATGTAAAGAATTAAGAAACTTTACACAGACTACATTTGTGGCCCAGAGAAGTGGAGCCATGGAGTCGGGTGCATATGGATCATGCGTATATTACTGGAGTGGGACTCTTATTAATTCTAGTAGACTCTTTTTCAGGCTGGCCTGAAATAATCCGGGTGCCAGACAGGAAAAGTTCTATGATAAAACAGATTCTAAGGGTCATATTTTCCAGAAATGGCATACCAAAAACCCTGGTATCTGACAACGCACCAGAATTTTGTGATGAAGATCTTAATTAATGGTTAGAAATAATTGGATGCAAACCGTATAAGACACCCCCATATCACCCTCAGTTGAACGGGTTAGCAGAAAGAATTGTGCAGACCGTAAAAACGGGGCTAAAAGCATGCTCTCAGCAAAAAGAAAAAGTAGAAGTTTTTCTACCGAGGCTGCTTTTAAGCTATTGCACAATACCACATGCTGGGAGACTAGAAAGCCCATCAGCTTTAATGGGAAGACAAATTAAAGCTTCGTTAACGATGTCGTGTTCCACAAATGAAAAAATGTGGTACAAAAAGAACAAAGAAGCAAATCCGGAAAGGGCAGAATTTATCAAGCAAAAAGGCCACGATACAGCTATAATAAATAGAGAAAACGGCAACAGTGTATTAGCCTATGCAGATCAAATAAGGACCCGGGGTGAATATGAAGAGCAAAATGATGAGGGAATGTCTACGATTCCGTCCGTTAATGATTCATTAGAACAACCGTTACAGAATGAAACATCAGAAGACGAAATAATGCAGGATCAAGTGGGATAGAATGAGTTTGAAAGTTCGGACGAAGATCAAATAATGCAAGAAGACGTCTATGATTACAGCTTAGCGCGGGACAGATCTAGGTCTCCCAGAGAAAGAAATACGGGAGGGAGAGACGTAGAGCAAAGTAATGAAACTATCACTAGAAGAAGTACAAGAACTACTAGAGGTATAAAACCTATATGTTTCAGGTAGATGTAGTGATACCGGCAAATTAATATGCCTAATTTGCATAAGTACAAGAGAAAGCCTATATAACTCGTCACTGAGAATAACGTAGGAGGAAGGCAGGCTTAGTGACTGACTAGTGCTATACTTCGACTTCACATCACTCGGGCTTATATAATGTCTTTGTAAAATGCTTAAATTTGGTTTAAGTTTATTTTGATTCTTGACTTAAATTTTTTAACTACTGTATTTACTGGCATCAAGAATGCAATTTTTTTTTTTTTTTTTTTTTTTTTCTTGAAATAAGGGTTGAGAATTTGCATGACATGCAGGTATTTATCTGGCATAGATAACCTTCCTCTGGAGGTTAGCATAAGCCTCCAAAAGCTCTAACCTGTTGTTCCAGAAGCATAGGACAGACAAAAAAATTTTGAATTTAATCAATAATAATGGTAAAGCACAGTGTTCATGTCAGTCTGTTTTTAAATCTCAGTGAATCATAAACAGCTTGAAGTAACAGGTGTGGAGTAATCCACGGTTACCTCCCTTGTCAAGAAATGGTATCTGTCATTGCTATAGAAACAGCATGAATGAGGACGGGAGATTTTAAATTCTACACATTAACGAGTTTAAACGTCAAAACAAACTGTTAAAGATTTCATCTTTCTTTCTCCCTCTTGTAATTTAATACACTTAAATTATTCCACATGGTGTCAGAAAAAAAAACCATTACCATGAAAAGAAAAGGGAATTGGAATATACAAGTAAAGTGTAAAAAAAAAAAAAAAAAAAAAAAAATTGTAAGTGAACTAATTTGCTTTTTAGAAAAATTTTTTTATTTGCATTTAAACTATGAACAGTTTATAAAGTAAAAAAACAAATTTCTCTTTTAAACAAAAATGTTTAATCCAATTGATGACTTGTCCATTGCATAAAATTCTGAACAAGGACATGATAATCAAATGTAATTTACAGCAAATATCTAAACCCCAGCAAAAATGGTTTTATTAGGGAATTTGGTACCTAACTGGAAAACGTTTTTTTATAAATTATTCAAATTCCAGTTGACTCAAAGAACCTGATAGTACATATCAAACCTCATTCTTTTTGTTAATAATAAAAGCAGCATACAACACTTAGGAAGGGTTGAAATTTGATAATGAAGAGGAGAAAGAAAATTTGGAAGTAGTAATAAAAAAATTCAAAGAAGAATGCTTACAAATTTCATATTCAAAAGCAAGAAGCTTCAGAGAGTATAAAAGCATATGTCGGTGTGCTCTGGCAATTAACTAAAGGCTGCATTTTGGGTGAAATGTAAGACAGGCTAATTTGAGACCAGATAGTTGTAGGGGTTAAAGATGATGCAGTTGGAAGTTTTTAAAGGATAAAAGGCTTACCCTAGACAAATGTATAGATATAGGCAGAGCCTCTGAAACCTCAAAACAATAAACTCAGAGTTTCTTTAGGCACAGATGCAATAGAAGCAAATGTTAGCAGAGTAACACCAAAGAAATATAAAAAGAAACCTCAAGATACAGTGCACCATAAAAGTAGTACAAATAAATGTATACACTGTGGCAATATTCTGTCTTGCACTCATAATGGCTGTCTAAAAAAAAAAAAAAATGGAATTTGCTGAAATTGCTCAAGAAAAGGACATTATGCAAAAAATGTAGGACAGGTCAAAAATTTGAGAAATGAGGTAGGAAGAACAACACTGTCTATTACTACTAATAGAATTAATGTGGTCATGGAAGAAGACTGACAAACTGAAGTTAAAGTTAATAAAAAAATCTATGCAGTAAAGTAATTCATTTCAAATTGGATACTGGAGCAGATGTCATGGTAGTCCCCAGTAGTTATTTTAGAATAAACTCCCCATTTATTCAAAAATATGACAATCAACTATGGACCAGATTACCACCAGATGATAGCTATCGGTTGTGTGGAGGCTTTATTAGAAACTCTAAAAGTAAAGTCTAAACAGGATTTCTTTATTTAAAATTTGAGGGAATCATTATTGGGGTCCCCAGCAATAAAAGCTCTTAACCTACTGAGAAGAGTGAATTCTATAAAAAATGAAGACCACAAATATAGAAAAGAATTTCTAGAACTTTTCACAGGCATTGGTAGACTCCAGAATATATATATATATATATATATATATATATATATATATATATATATATATATATATATAAATATATATAAATGTCTGTGCAACCAATGCCTATAGCAACTCCTCAGCGTTTGCCACTTCTTTTGAAGAAAAGAGTCTGGGAAGAGTTCCAGCATTTAGTAAAAAGAAAATATTATATGTCCATTAAAAACTTCACCAGTAGTCACAGAACCTGCTTTACCAAGGTCTGTTCTAAGACAGTGAAATTCAACGAAATACCTTTCACCTAAAACAAAGGACTGAACAGCCATCATCAACAAAAGTTACCAACCCACAAACTTCCAATACACTGCAGTGTCAATCGAGACCTGCTTTGGATGTCAGTTACTCAGAGAAACTGAGTCCAGCTGAATTGTCAGGGGATAACTGAAATTGAAAAGCCAATGGTACTAGCCCATCAGTTTACACCAGATATGGTCATAAGGTTCAACCTCCTGATAGACTTTCATATTGAAAGGAGTTTAAAAAAAAAAAAAATTCTTTTAAATAGGCTTGTCATGTTCAAAATAATTACTGTTGATAATGTTTACTGATAGAGCATCTTTCTACACACAGTAATGAGTGCCTTCAAAAGCTTTTTATATCTATAATAATAAAGGGCAGTGTATGTGTGTGTATGTGTGTCTGTCTGTCCATTTTTCAATCTCGGCAAATCTTAAACAACCTGAAGTAACAGGTTTGGAGTAATTCACGGTTACCTCCCTTGTCAAGAAATGGCATCTGCTTTGCTATAAAATTGGAGCATGAATAAGGAAGGGAGACTTTAAATTCTACATGTAAAAGAGTTTGGATGTCAAATCAAACAGTTAAAGAATTCAGCTTCTCTTTTTTTTGCCCTCTTGTAATTTAATACCCTTAAATTATGACACAACAGGTCAGAACATGTCATTCCCTTGAGACTGGAGTGCATTTGCCATTTACTAGTGACACAGATTAAGAGTCTGTTTGTCTGTGTACTGATGGTACATGCTACACCTGTAATGTCTTGAACTATCTGGAAGACTGTCTTGGCTGCCAAATGGCTACAGGTGTATGAGCCAGGGCCACGATAGATACATTGTTTTCGGTACCATGCTCCGAGTCACCTGGCACATACTTGCCTGGGAAACAAGACAAGGAAATAGACAATAGTGCCAGTCTCTTCCCTGAAGCAGATAAAAACCTGGCACTACCAGTAATCGCAGTCGAAATTGATGGGAGGTTATGCACAGCGCTCGTTGACTCTGGTTACTCCTGATCATTAGCCAGCAAAGATATGTGCTGATCATGGACGAGAAGGTTTGTGTGAGTGTGATGAACATCAGTGGAGAGACTAATGCTTTTTGGGTCGTCAACAAAGTTGACATCCTGGTAACTCACGAGAAGCCACTGGGATATGACCTGCTGACTGGAATGAACACTATAAAAGAGATGGGAGGGGCACAAATCATTCCATCAGGTGCAGTAGAATTGTCGCAGTGAACCACTCATGTGCGGTGATAACCATTGACAAACAGGACTTCAGCGCTGAATCTGATCAGGCGGCAAAGGTTTGGAAGTGGACGGGAAGCCAAGCCCCAACAGTGCTGCATGGCACGATGACTGAATATCCAGTGTCCAACTTGGTGTGATGTAAGTACGAGCGTGAGCTGCAAATCTGGTTGGATAATAGTTGGTTGATACTATATGCTGAGAAGGGGTTGGGCTGTCTAAGTGTTTAATTCCACTGATGGCTGTGGTCCAAGAGAACAAGAGAAAGG
The DNA here is from genome assembly GCA_963932145.1 of Acanthosepion lycidas. Taxonomy (NCBI): domain Eukaryota; kingdom Metazoa; phylum Mollusca; class Cephalopoda; order Sepiida; family Sepiidae; genus Acanthosepion; species Acanthosepion lycidas. The sequence continues at coordinate 104,910,162 of OZ010582.1, read as the reverse complement.
TTTGCCCTGTCATGGACTACTGGGAACTGAATAAATACATCAACATGTTAACTGTGAATGCTGACGTTTGTGCACACGAATAAGAGAATGGTGAAAGTGGGGACATAATGTAGCAATTTTGGATTTAAGAAAAGCTTATCTGCAGGTGCATATCCACAAGGCATTGTGGCCATTTCAGACTGTACTTTTGAGGGGACATAGGTCATGCCTTATGCAGCTGGGTTTCAGACTGAATGTAACACCTCTTTTTAATGCAGTCAATAATCGATGTGGTATTAGCTCAGGATGAGTCAATTAAACATACCATGTCAGTGTACATCGACAGTATTTTAAAGCTGAATTTTGACAAAAGTTCAGAAGCACTTTACCAATTTCAGATTCTTGTGCAATGACCCTGAGAAGCTGAAGGATGGACCCAAAGTATTGGGATTGTACATCTGGGGGGAAATATGGTATACATCAGTGGATACAAGTGAGCGATATACCACCAGTTCCAGCCACCATTACTTGTTGAATTGCATTTTCTGTATGCAGGAACCTCACTGATCACTTTCCAGTGTGTGGCTGGCTCGGATTGGCAACTGTGTTTCTGAAGTGACAGGCAAACGTGACGACCAAAGGTTGGGATGACAAGACCTGTAATGCCCCGCTAAAACGCATGCTCACCAAAGCTGTTACTAGACTCTGCAAGAGGGAATTGGTGTGTGTGGTCAGGAAATAAAAGTGTGGGTTGATGGCTGGCTATCAGAGTAGCATTGGAAGTTGACAGGGACATCATTGAAGATGCATGTTGTGTCCGGATGGAAATTCGCAGCATATAAATCTTGCTGAGCTGGACTCTGTTTTGAGAGACATTAATCTAGCACTACAATGGAAAGCAACAGTGCTGCATCTAACCGATCAGCATGTGTGCACCAGTGGACCTGGAACACTCTGATCAGGTGGGCAAAAGTACAGTCCAAAGCAGCCAGTGATGCTAATAAGATTCCGGCTTAGCACTTTGAAGGGGCTTGCCAAAGAATATGGCCTATCTATTGACGTGTCCTTGGTCAAGTCTAGTGGAAACTGGGCTGATCATCTCACCAGGGTACTGCAATGATGGCTCAATGCAATACAAAAGGAAGCAGCGCCTATAGTCAGTGTGTGCTGGAGCCATTGATGATTCTACCCAGGTAATGAGTATCTATTTGCATAGTGGGCATCTTAGCGCAAAGTGCACCCAGTATTTTGTGAGGTGGATCAATCCTGCAATATCCAAAACTGCCGTTAAGAATGTGGTGAAACACTGTGAGGTGTGTCAGTCCATAGACCTGGCTCTGGTACATTGGAAGACTGGACAGCTAGATGTAACAAAAACTTCATGCCGAATAAGATTGACCCATCTTGGTAGCAGACACTATCTGACACTAATTGATTGTGGTTCTATTTGGTTCTACATCTGGTGTCCACTGTTTCATCAAGACTCTGTCAGCATCATCTGGAAGCTGGAGTCAATATTCTTCAAATGAGGACCACCGACTGAGCTACTTGCTGACAATGGTGTGGCATTCTGTGTTTGCGCATTCAGAAAATTTGCAGAAGGCTGAAGTCTCCACCTGTGCTTTTGATGTGTGTACTTCCTGATGGGAAATGGCATAGTGGAAAGGTGCCATCACACTAACAAGCGCATTGTTGCCAGAAAGTAGTGTTCTGTGGAGGAGGCAGTGTATCTCTACAATATAATGCTGAATGATACATCAGCCTCCACAGCCCTGGCAAATGGAATCTACATGAGCTACCTCCACTATTTTGGCATAAATTTTCAATACCTAAGTTTAAAATGAATTTTTAAAAATGAAAAAACATTCTTGAAGATTTCATCTTAGCTTTAATTGAAAGCTAAATGATTAAATTTATTATTTCCAGTAAGTAAAATATTCTGATGTATGTCAGAAAAAAAATTATAAAGATTGGAATGTTAAATTTAATTTTGATTTGTTAAAATTTTCTTAAAAGCAGGTATTTTCTTAATTTTAAGAAATTTGTAAAAAAAAATTCTTTTCTTTAAAATTCTTTCAAAAAATACACATTTGAGTAAAATTAGAAAATTTAAAGTTAAATTAATCTGATTTGAAATAAATATTACTTATAGCATAAAAAAATATACAAACATTTATTTAATGATTGGTACTACTTGTAGCTTATCTGAGGTGATAATGGATGGCTGATTGAGTGATGAAGTGATGACAACTAATATGGATGGCTAGAGTTGATAGAAAATTTAAGATGTCTAAGTGAATGTATTTTTTGTTTTTTTTTCTTTAGCTTCCTAGTAATTTTTACAAATGAACATATTTTCTGCAATTATCTAATAATTTATTGATTTTTTATCTTTCGAAGATGCTTTATGCAAAAATAAAAAATTTTAAATACTATAAAATTTTCTTAAATTAATTTCTCTGTAAAGAGACAAAACTCTTAGATCATGTAACTGTTTCATAATAATGTCATGTTTAGACTTTCATAGATGAAAATAGGTTACAAATTAAGTATAAAAAAAAAAAAAATTATTTTAAAAATAGAATAGCGTAACTACATTAATCTTTTCCATTTTGGATTTGTAAATTTTGTTTCCACTTAATTACTATATCACATCCAAGAAATAGTCCAATACAAAATTTTACACAATTTTAAATTATTATAAATTATTATAATTAAAAAAAAAAGAAAAAAAAATTATTGTAAAAATTTATTATTCATCGGAAAAAAATTTATTTCTTCAGACAATAGTGTCCTTAATATAACTTATTTACAAAAGCAATGTGTTTTCAACGGAAAAAAAAGCACCAAAAAAATCAATGTTATGCCACCGTGATGATGTAAACGAAACAAGATTTTAACTAAAATTTTGAACGTTTTAGAAAGGATTAAAAAATTTCATAAAGTAATTAAAAATACTTTGGTCTTTTATCTTAATAACAAACATTTTGACGATAATACTCTCTTTTTATTAAGTTTGTGGCCTTTTTCATTACGCTATGCTGTTTTCCTGCAAAAAAGTGCAGGTACCTAATCTACACCTACCATTTGCAGGTAAAAGGGATAGACATTCCACTGGCATGCAAGAAGAATGCAACCCACAAAATTGGAGATAAGTGTGGGTGAAGGCCCTGCGCACCATCTGCATGACTAAATTTGGAAAATGGGTGGTGACTCTACACCACGGTCTATGCTCAGTTCTGGCCAATGGGATGCCATACTATATTGGGGACCCTCTTTGCCTTGTCAATAGGGTGGACCATGATGGTGAGTCTTTGGAATGCAATGAATTGTAGTAGAACACACGGATTCCACACAAATGCCCAGTGACACAATGGATGATGATGACCCACCAGACTCAGATGAAGAAACTTCTGTTCGATTCACCTCAACAGATGGTCCTCCCATGTTAGATGCACAAAACTCTTCAATTCCATTATGGAGAAGCACAAGACAGAAGTGATCACTCCCTGGCTGTCACCTGTGTGATCAGATCAGAGGGGAGTGTAGTAATGCAGAGCATCTCTTACTTAGATTGAAGCATGTTGGAGTTGGTGCAGCTGTAACAGGAAATCTGGTTCAGGGCTTAGAGGCGTGTGTGCGCATTGACCATGAGTTGATGAAATGGACATCACACCTATGCAAATGTATCAACACCTGCCGCTTACTATATAAGCAGCTACATTGCTTGCTAGGGGACAATAGTAATTCTGTAGAAGACACTCGTGGTATGTAGTAGAAAGAGAACAGGAGACATAAGCAGATTATTCGATACTAAACACAGTAACTATTGTAGTAATCGTGATTTTAAAAAATACTAAATAACTCCTTTTAAATATCGAACAGTGAAAGGTTAAAAAAAAACAATTCTTTATTAAAGGTTTAACTTTAATTTTGCTTTTTGTTGCAATTGATATTGTCTAATTAAAACTTAAGCAGGGCATAGCATGTTGCTTATGTTTTTTTTTTTCTTTTTCTTGCACATGTACTGTGACTTATTAGCAATACGTAGTTTGAGTTCTCTAATGTCTTAAGTAAAGAAGGGATCATAAAGAATGGTGATTTTTTTTTTTTTTTTTTTTTTTTTTTTTTAAAAATTCCACACAAAATAAATGTAATCAAGCTACAGAGATCGGTGGTATGTATGAAGAAAGATTATGCCAAATTAAGGTGCCGAATAAAGATAAAATAATTTTATTATTTCTAAATTCTTATAACTTTTACATACATAGGACACTGAAGGTAAAAAGTCAAAAGTGCAAAAGCCCTGCACAGGAGCTAAGCCTAAAGGCTTCCAGGCTAGTTTGGAATAATTTATTACCCTTTCTTTGTTGTTTTTGTATAAATAAATTGGATAAGAAACTTATTTTTTTGTTTACTGTGAATCTATAAAGCAAAAAATTAGGCTAAAATAGTAATATTTTTTTCCTTTTAATGTCAGGTTGAAATTTTATTACTCAACTCTAGTTATTAGTCGGTTGAAGGCTAATGAAGTGTGTCATTTCCCTCATAAGTTACTTTTATTGTTTGCCAACCAGTAATAGATAAGACTTGGTCTTGATTATATTTGTGAATATCCAAATAAATTGATGTATATTTTCAGTTCACCCATGATAAAATTCAGTTATTTCTCTTGAGCTTCACTTGCTTTAATAAAATCTTAGATCATATCCTTCTTTACTGAAGGCCAAGTCATGGCATAACTCTCACCCAGAACTGGAGGCCTATCTCAAATCTTGTCAACCCACTGGGAGTGAAGATTTTTAGTTTGGGTTTGTGGTAGTTTGCTGCTGTAGCTGGCTTAAGAAATTTTTACCGTTTACATTTGGAATAACTTTATTTAATTGAAGTAAGCATAAGATTTATTTTATTTCAGTTGAATTTCAGTTTAGTATACCATTAAAAAAAAAAAAAACATTAGGAGCAAATGTGACAGTTTATACAAAATTCATGAAAAAATTATTTAAGAACATTGTAAACAGGGTTAGGTAAAACATTAAACCTTACCCCACTGCTAAACTACATATTTTTATGAGTCAATTTTTTCTACATAGTTCTATAATCATAAAGTACATTTATGACAAGTCATCTTAACAATAGTTACTTTATTTCTATACAATAAAATAAATAACTGTTACTTTGATGATTTTCTTTTGTCATATTGTTCCAGAATTAAGTTTCAAATTTTTTTTTTTGTTTCATTAAAAATGTTTCAATGTGGATGAAAGATTAAAATGCATATAACATTTTATACACCCTTGTTAACATGGTGGGTAGTGATAGATGCAAAGCTCTGCCATATTGTATATTGTCATAAAACCTTAGTAAATAATAAAAAAATAAAAAAAAAGATTAAATTTTTGGACTAAATTATGCTTTTAATATCAACACTTTTTGAATTTCTTAAACTTTTGACAGCAGCAAACTATGGTGAGCCCAAACTGAAACTAAAAATATTCGCTTCCAGTGGAACAACAAAATTTGACAGAAGCCTCCAGTTCTGGGTGGGTGCTGCATTATGACTTGACAATTACTAATTAACACCATATAAAATTAAAGCCCTCCCCCCCCATTGTGGTTGTGCACTGTTGGTGGCTTATTTTGAGATTTGTTATGTCTTGATATCTTACTAGATTATGCCTGTGTTTTGTGCATTACAAAACTATTTTGATTGGATGTCATTAAAAAATTTGATTTTGAGAAGTAATTTTTCCTTTTATCTGTGAAAGGTACTTTTTTTTTTTTTTTTTTTTTTTTTCTGCTGAAAAAAATAAAGATTTTTCTCTATTTTAATTTATCAAACTTTAAGCAAGAAGTTAGAGACATGCAAGCATACACATATTTTTCTTTTGAATAGTTGAGAATTATGTCTTTGGAATAAAGGTGATTGCAGAATAATATTGTAATTGGTTTGAATTCTCATTTTCTTTGTTTGCAGGTAAACTAAATGTAGTCAAGTGGATGGCTTCTAATGGGTTCAACATCAATGTACTTCATAACAGCACTGGAGATTCTGCTTTACATAGAGTTCTTCTCTGTGTGAAAGCTGTAAGAATGAACAATCCTGTGTCTTTGGAGAAATTCTCTGATCTCCTTGAAATTTTACAACCGAACTTGAACATCAAAAACAAATCTGGCTTCACTCCATTTCTTACAATTTGTGAGTCAGTCAGCCAGGATCTACGGAGTCACAAGCGTCATGTTAATCTTTTGAAGACAATTTTAAGCTTTGCCAAAGATAAACAAGGTGAGACTGGCTTCTTTTACAGAGGTTAAATTCAGTTCCTGATGTTTTTTGTTTTTTTTTTGTTTTTTTTTTTAAATTAGCATTTACTGTATTTTTCCTTTTCAATCTTTTGATGTAAAATAGACATATTTCCTTTTTAAAGATTTTGCTTAAAAAAATCCCCAAAAAACAACTTACCAGATATTCTTAAACAGTAGTAAAGACACTTGTATTAGTTTCCAGTTTATATTCTAATAACACATCAGAACTATTTTTCATCCATTATGTGAATGGTTTTATGATCAGCTGCATTATTTAGAAGTCTGTATCACTAAATGCAGTTTAACTTATAAAAAAAAAAAAGAAAAAAGTTGTTAATGAAAAACTTAAAATTCTTTCTACAACGAAAGATTTTTTTTGTTAGGTGAGCTTCCATTTACTTCCAGTTTACTTGCTTTTTTCCCCAAATAATTAACAGTATTTCACCCCAAAAAAAGAATGGGCAGCTTTTCACAACAAATATTAGCAGCATCAGATACAAAAATGAATGTTAATAAAACTTGGGAAAAGTTTGGGTGTAGTTATCTCAAGATAGATTTTATCTTTGTTAGTTTTTCTATTGATAGCTTTTCAGGCTTATCGAGAATAAATGGTGATTAAGTGATTTTTTTTTTTTTTTTTTTTTTTTTTGTTTTATTCTATGGAGTCCTAATTTAGAAAATTGACAGATTTTCAAAAGTATCTCTTTGTATGATGGAAAGAAAAAAAAATTTTGTATGTATACAAAGCCTGTGCAAGTACATAAGTCACTCACATAAGTCAAGATAATTTGTTTTTTTAATAGACTTGTAACATATTTGAAGTTATTAAGTAACTGCTATGACATTGTTGAAAAAGTCTGGCACTTTATTTTTTTTTAATCTTTGTCATTTCTAAGATTTGTAAAATACCTAATCGTGTTACCTTTCTGGAATTAAAAAAAAAAAAAAATGTCTATGATTTTTATTGACCTGTTTCTGAAGTATTTTTCTAAAATTGAATTGAAAAAAAAATAACCTACATATTCATGTTGAATTGTTGCTGATTTGTTAAAATTTTCTTTCAGGTTTGCTAAATTCTTTGTTGAAGCAGCAAACTCCTGAAGGAGACACTGCTCTCCATTTATTTGCTCAGAAGGATAAACACTTGGCTCCTATGAAAATGTTGATAAATGCTGGTGCAAATGTACACTGTCAAAACAAAATGGTAAGTAAATAGTTTCATCATTTTCCTTAATGAAAATAGATGGTATTACAAAAAAAATTCTCATTCTTTATACTTTAAAAACCATGTAGTAAAATGTCAGAATCATAGTTAATCCCCCTGTAGTTGTTTTTTGCTCATTTTTTCCCTCTTTTAAAATTAAAAATTTTTTTTACCTTTCAGGGTTTTACTCCACTTTCACTCGCCATTGAAGTTGGACAGCTCCGGATATCTCAGTTTTTAGAGAAACACATTCTCTCTCTGAATACTACATGTCCTGACACCCCTTCTTCCAGTGCCCCCTCTTCAAGGGCCTCGTCTTCAAATTCCCCTTTGGAGAGTGCTGTAGATAATATCCCTCCCCCTGATGAAGCAGTGATTACCCACAACACAGCCAGTCCCACAAGCATAGCAGCCAGTGAAACAGATGCAAGTACACCACCTTTATCAAAAAGAATCAAAACCGAAGGGAATCTTGTAAGTGCCAGTATTCTTATAAAAATCTAATATTTCCTTTTAAGGTCTTTTGTCTTTTTTTTTTTTTTTTCTTTCTTTCTCCAAAGCCCGAGTGAATAGTTGTAAACGTGATAATTTTAAATTAGTCTTTCTTCACTGCATTCAAATAAATATAGTAATTTTTGATTACCTAAGATTTTATTATCTTTCAGATTCTTAATTACTTTTTAACTATTCTGGGAAATCCTTACATGAAAGAAATATAATAATTAAAAGCAAGTTCGCAAATCTTGTTTGAATTTCTGAGATAATCATATTATTGTTGCGTATTTCTCTTACACGAAAAATATAAGTAAATCACATCTGTAAATTGTGAGTTTGGTTCTCAGGTCATTTAGTGCTGAAATGAACCTAATCTTGAAGAGCATTATAATGAAAAATGAATAGTTACAGGTTCTGAAACTTATCTATCGATCAAATTAATGGTTCATTTGACATTTCCAGATGGTTTCCAAATGCATCTATGATGTCACCCCAGGCATTCCATATTCAAGCTTGATTGCCTTGTCTGATTGTAGAGTTGATCACTTCGGCCCAAATCTTGTCTCACCCTACATTGTGTCAATTGTTTACAAGACTGGCTTGGTCCAAATGTCTGACTGGAATCGATGACTTGGTTTGGTCTGGTTAGAGTAAAGTCATACGAAAAAGAAAAAATAAATTGGATAGAAGAAAAAAAAATATTTATGTATAATTCTTTGATACAAAGTTGATAGTACAGTTACAGATGGCTCAAGCAGGCCTATGATCTCCATGCAATAAGTCAACCCTTCCTGATTATCGTGACATACTGTTATGGTTTTGAACGAGACTTCTGGAACAAGGCTTCAAGTTGGAAGTTTTTCCTCATGGTGGCAAATCACATGAGATCAGGCGAGTCTCGTCTCTGCTGTCTCTCTCCCCCTCATCTACTCGGTGTTCTGTTTTTATAGACCCCTGTGCAGGGGGTGGGGTATGGTATGATGTGCTCTGAGAATGCCAGCATTCCCCAAACAGGGCTCTCCCTGCAAATGTCAAAGTATGAGGAAGCCCTTCCTCCCTCCTTGGAATTCTATCTTGGCTTTCTCCTTTTGGTCACCTGATCAAACTGTCTCCTTTCTGCTTTGTGTGAGTGCCTCTCGCTATCACTGCCTGAGTGGGGAAGTTCTCCGCCTTCCCTGAAATTACACCTGGGCCTTTTCCTCTTTGGTCACTTGATCAAACTTGTCTCCCAACCAAATTTTAATTATCGTTCAAAATTCTTTCTTATTGTGCTTTTGTGTGTGGTTGTTTTCACATCTGGGATTTATCATTTTTTTTATCCTCTCGTCAGCCCTTTGGCTAACAAGTGACAGGAACAATCTCTTGATCTGAGAAGTTTTATCGCATTTCAGCAGATGAAAAATTTAATTATCATTCTCTTACCTACTTTCTGCTGGAAACCTGTCTGCTTTTAAAAGTTAATCCTTGTGAAGTGACCAAACTCACGGCCAGAGGTCCGTCTTCCTCTCCATCACTTAATGGTTGTAAAAAAAATTATCTATTTCTGTCTGGGAAGAATATCCCATCACTTAATCTCAGTCCTAACCAAAAACAGATGCTCTCTTTGTTTTACCTCTCCAGCAAACGAGAAATTTAATTACTACCTTCTATTTTTTTATTTTTATTTAATTTTTTTTTTCCAATAAAAAAAAATAAATATGCTTTGGTTTCATTTTGCTTTGTCTGTTCATCGTTATGTTTTCAGTCTATTGGAAATTCGTGTTTTTCTGTCTTCTAGATATTTTTCAATTTACTAACACTTTTCCAATTAGGTCACAACCAAAGAGTGGTGGAAAAAGAAAAAAAACTACAGCAACTAAAATTTAGTAAAAGACAAATATGAAGAAGCATATTTAAATGAATTAATAGTAAAAGAAAAAAAAAAGAAAAGTTACTTGGATGCTGTAAAGTCTTAAATCTTATTTTTGGGATTCAAGGGTTATGGAATTCGGGGTTATGCAGGAGAAATTTTCTATTCACAGAATAATGGTTAAAGTCAAAGTTGAGACATTTCTTAAGTTTTACTTCATTTCTAGAAAGGATTAACATTAATCCTATCATCCTACCAATAAATGACAGTTTGATTCCGCTGAGTGGTAATTATAGAAATTATTTTATTTACTTAATTCTAAATAAATGACATTTGGTAAACCAAGTTTAAAATATTTAAATTTTGTTCTTTGAAGGAAGTGCTTAAATTTAAACTTAAAGCTCTCAAAAATAATTGATCATGTGAGGTCATTTGGACACTCATATTTCTGGAAAAAAAAAACTAATTTATTTTATTTTTACCTTAGTTCTTGATTTGGTGCTCTTGCAAACTCTAAGTAGAAACTTCTGATTTTCTTTTATACATAACAAAATGTCTGTTAGATTTCTTGTTCCTTTAAAATGAATATTTTAATTTTTGCAATCTTAAACTAGATTTTAAGGTTACTGATTTTAAGATTATTTTTGTTCTTTAAATGTAAATTCTGATTAAGTCTGTTTTTATTTCAATAACAGCCAAGTGACTATGAATCTGATGTCAGTGAGAATACTATTCGGTAAGTTGATTAAATTTTAATTTATTTCTCACCACTTTTTATTTTCAAATCATTGTTGCTAGGTTCACTTTTTATTTATAATTCTCTCACAGTAATAATGAATGATGCCAAAGATGACCCAATCATGACTGGTACATTAGCCAAGATGGCATGTATGCTGTAAGTCCTCTTGACATTTTGGCATATAGACTTAAAAATAAGTACGAGATTGTTTCTATTTGATAAATTTTACATTGAGAGATGTTTTTGTTCATTCTTTTGCATTATTTTAGTAAAATAATAAATCTACTTGCAAGTATCTTTCTAAAGTTTGACCCCCCTTACAACAGAAAAGTGACGCATACACATGCACGCATATATATATACACACACACACACACACACACACACACACTAAGACATATAAGGAGAAAACTACTCTTCTGTTTAACATGAAACTTGAAGAACACAAATCCATAATTAAATGGTAGATAGTGTACCACAATGGAGCTTGACTGTGATTGGGACACCCACATAGTAAAAAATAGTAAGTGATTTTGTTTTCATTTTATTTTTATGGCCAGCAGTAAAGTCTATGAAAAGTCATCTTCAAAGCAGCCACCCAATTGACTATAAGGAAATAAAATGATAAATAAATGAAAACCTATGAGGTCAAGTGGACATCTGGCTTTCTTTGCTTAGCAATGTAGGTAATGGGGAGTTTGGTGAATCAAATACTGTGTATTTGTCTGGATTTTTTTTTTTTTTTTTTCTTTTCTGGATTACAATTGATGAAGGCTTTAATGAATCAGTGTTGACTAAATAATACAAAAGATTTGAGTACTTGAACAAGGTTGGATGTGATAAATTAATTTATTTAGAAAATTAGTTAAAGTTTCATAAGTGTATTAGTGTTATTTCTTGAGGAAACCTTTGCTGATTTTAATTAAAGCCATTTTTCTCTTTTATACTTCAATTTTGAGTTTTTTTTTCCTCTTGTGTAGATTTGCTTTGTCCAGGGATGATTCTTCCGCAAAAGTTAAACATATCATCAGGAAACGTGAGTATCTCATTTGGAGATTCATTTTGTATGTCATAGTTTTTACTGTTGTGTAGTCACTAATCGGATATGTCTTAATTAAAAAATGAATGTTATTTATACAGGAAGTACTTGAATTGGTATCCTCACCTTTTTATTTTGATTAGTTTTATCAATGGAACTTTCTGAACTTCCCTATGTGTCTGCTGCATTCAGTAACAGTTAAGAGCTCTCTATGCTCGACCTCTATTTCGTCATTGCTCAGTATTGTTTAGATTGGTGAAGATATGGTTATAGAAGTGCTTGGAAAAAAAGAAAAAAACATTAAGTTTAGCAGATGCAATATAATAGCTGAAGAAGGCTGTAGAACCTATAAATAAGATGGAGATGGTAAAGGTTAGTATACTAGGTCAAATAATTTCAGAGTATTTAACTTTGGCAAAAAGTTTCATAATAGAAATGTTTTTCTCATCAGTCTTGACAGTGGAAGACTCTGGGTAGGTATTTCTTAGGAAAACTAGTCAGAATTGGTTAAATCTGTCTGTTTTAACTATAGTATCCGTTTTTTCTATTTAGATTTTCACTTTTGATTTGTAAAATTATTTTAAGGTATTAGATTTAGCTACACAAATACATGTATTTAATAAAAACTGTCAATCCAACAGACTGATAATAATTTTTAAATGCTTTTCCCCCTGTTAAATCCTGTTTTTGTGATCATCATGCAAGCTGATATTAAAACTTGTTTTAAATCTCGTGTTATGAATACTTTTTAATTTGAAGCTTGTGAAAATTTAAATTTGAAGTTCAAAATGTTACATGGATTTAAAAAAAAAAAAAAAAAAAAAAAATTAAGACATTCCTATTAATGAACATAAAAAAGCACCATATAAATTTAACTGCCTTAAAACATTAAGTAGGACATATTTAGTGGGTATGTAATGTAATTTTACTTTTAATACATTTTCTAATATTACAATTTATAGGCGTTTTAGTATCCAACATTTATAAATTTGATAACAAAGAGTGGCTAAAGAAACTACCTCTATTGATAAAATTATTTAACTTTGACTTCATTAACCAATGTTGTCATTGAATGGTTGTAAAATCTTGATAAACAGAGTTATCTGTTTTGTTTAAACTCTTTCTTTTTAGGCTCTGCACAGAGTTCTGATGGAATTCTGAAGCAGTATTTCCATGTGTGCAATGACCGAGCTAGAGAAAATCTGATTGCCAGCATCAATATGGATAAACAACAATGCCTGGACGAACTGAAAGTTACAGAAGAGCAAATTGCTGGTAGGAATCTCTTCTCTGCATTTTACATTATTTTTAATCTGTAATTTTAACTCCATGTGTAAGATTAATAACTGATTTAAAAAATCAGTGTGCATTGAAGTATGTGAAAAAATGTCTCTTGAATTAATTCTCCCAGTAATGATTTAATCTTTAATTGACCCTCACTTAGTGTGGTATGACTGGTTGTTAAGCTAAATATTCAGTGTAATAAATAACTTGGTTGTGAAATGATAATCAACTTAAATTGTTTTGCAATTAATTTTTGAAGTACTTAAACGGGTTCAACAAATTGACAATTTCTAGATGACCTAACAGATTTTCAATCTTTGAAACTGATATTCCTTCTTGTTTATGCTGACAGCCAATTTATTTAAGTCACTTGTAAAAAAAGTACTTGAACATTGTCTTTGTAATAATTTGTACTGTACTGAAAATGGGAATTTCATTTTATACTATTAGATGGAATTATAATATGAAAAAGAATTTTGTTAGTGAAATAAACAAAATATTAGTAGTATCCAAAGTATTATCAGATATTCACATTTTGTTGGTGTGGTGCTAAAAGAGCGTAAATGCAATTTTTCTGAAATAAAAAAGATTTAGAAAAGGGCCTAACTTAATATATGCCTTTTATGCATGACTTTTAAAAAATTGGAACCTAACTTCCCAAAAAGACAATTTGGTGATACAAAGACTCTCATTTTTAAACTTCAAAATATTAAATTTTTAATTTCTTTACTTTCTAGGTACATGGGCAATTTGTACAGAAGGGAAATTGAAAATTAAGTAATCTTTCATGTAGCCTAAAATTTCATGCTATATAAATTGTGTGAAGCATATTTTTCTTAAAATATAATTTTCAGAAAGTACAGACCCATGTTATTAAGTCCTGTACCATCAGGACATTATCAACTTGGTAAAATTCTGTCAATTTTGTAAACTAATTTTTTGGGTTAAAATTGTTATTGAAACTTCATAAATTTTCAAGTGAAACTAGAAATTAATGCAGTAGTCAGTTTTTTATTTTTTTGGAAATTCACAGCTTTGTTCTTCTCTGTCTGAATTTATAGGGTAAGGAATTATGTACATTCAGACTAATGTCTGCTTCTTTATTATTACAACTTTCTGACTATTGTGCTTTCTGGTCTTCAAGTGGTTGTCAGTCTGGGTCTCTTACAGAGAATTCCAAACTGAACCCTTTATTTAATGTGTAGATTGTTTCACTGTCTTTGTTTTGAGATATTTTGTCTTGTTCTTATTTAGTACTGCTCTGTTATTGCTCACCTTGTTTTTGCTGAGTCTGCCTGCACTACCTGGCCTGAGGATTGAACTCAAAATTCCTTTCACCAAATTCATGAACCAATGTCATAATTCAGTAGGCTGAATTATCACCTTGGAATGAAGTAAAAAAAAAAAAAAAAATACTAGACAGAAGCACATAGATATGTGAAAGAATCACTTCATATGCTAGGCTATGGGGGCCAATTTAGTAAGCTAGCAGAGAAATAAATACAATATGAGCCATTAATGAAGAGAAATGACAAGCAGCAGCAGCAATGTCAGTAGTAGGTTTAAAGCTCTAAGTCCTAAAAAAGACAATAGCCTCATTACATTATTTTCTTTATGATCTTATAGTTTTTTTCATTTCATCAGAACTTCTCAGGGTTCTTTTTAATTTGTTCACTGTTCTTTTTGAGTGATAACAGTGGCAAATGGCTTGAAATCTCATAAAATTCCCTTTAAGACAAAGGCTATTAATATAATCATTGATTATTTCTCATAATATTTTAAATGATAGGCAGCAACATTTTCTGTTCGTTGCATGTAGTCTGTCATATTTTTTTGCTGTTGGTTTCCTTAAAGCTAATTTTGTGTATAAAGAAATTATTTTTATGATAGTGTTCCCTTAAGATTCTCAGTACCTTTTCACAATTGTCATTAACAGTATTACAGAAAAAAATTTAATGTAGTAGTAGTAGTAGTGGTGCAATCCATTGAATTTATTTGCATTGGGAGCAGCAACTCATTGGAAAAGTTTATACAATATGGCACAAAAAATACATTTAATTTACATGTGTAGTAATACATAAACAAATTTCACTGGAAATGAAAGATAAATTTATTGGTATATATTCTAATAGCATAGAACATGAAATTTCTTTTGGGTCATTATTATGATACTTCTTTTTATGTCGAGGTTATTTTTTCCACTTTATTTTTTAATCCTTTTTGACATACCAAAACATTGGCATTGACTCTTGTGTACAGTATTGTTATTGTGTAAGGAATTACATGCTTACAGTAATTACTTGGCTTGCAAGTTATTAAATCTTTTACCAAGGCCTTTTTTTCTCTTTTCTATTTTAGCTGTATCTCGGAGGATAGATGCCATTTGCAATGAAAAACATTGTAAAGAAGTAGAAATCCGCAAGTTAATCTTAGAAATGAAAAGCTTTGACCAAACTCTGGATAGTCTAAAGAAAGAGAAACAGCAACTGACAGATAAGTCGTCATCACTTGATGCCAAAGTGTCTTTGTGTTTGTCTGTCCTCCAGATTGTTCATGACAAAAATACATGATCTCTTTTATGTGCTGTATACAAAATAAAGATTTTTAGCTAAAAGCTGGTAGGGAAGAGTTGTTTGAAGAATGGATTTCTGGGTTGGAACAACTCCTGAAATTGAAGGAAAAGATGATTGAATGAAGTCATACATTTGTTCCTTCTGTATAGCATCTCTCCCCAATTATGTGTACATGTTTTTTCTTCCTCTTTCTTTACTTCTATCTTGAGCTATGCCTGTCTTTTGATCACTTTTTTCTCTTCTCTCTCTTTTCCTTCCTTCCTGTCACACACACTTAAAACGAAAAAACCCCCAAAAAACCAAACATTTCTTGACTTTTCTTACCGCTATCCACATCATTACAGACTAGTCTCCTCATCAACGTTATTTCCCCACTTAACAATTCTTTCTCATGTCATCTTTATTTTCTCTTGAGTAAGACAAGATAAGCCTTTATTTCATTTTATCTCTGTATCCAATTCACATGCTACCTCCTTTCTCACTGTTCATGTCATCTGTTCCTCATTTGTCCACCTAACAAAGTATATCAACCAAAATTTTTGTTATATTTCCATTGAATTTTTAACAAATAAATAAATTTTAAAATATAAAAATCCATTAAATTTTTGGAACAGTTTTGGGAGTTCAGTTGATTTTATGCAGGTGATGTCAAAAAGGTTATTTTTGATTTGACAATATTCAAAAACCAGATTTTTAATCCTCCTCTTATTGTTACATGCCCAAACTGATTTTTATATTCAAATATTGTACAAAATAAGCAAAAGCATTAACATAATCTGTGTCAATTGATATCTTTGCAGATTTCACAGTGTGTTACCTTATTGAAAGATTTTTATAAAAATCACCTTGTTTTGAAAACCAAAATGTTTTTCTGAAAAATCTGTATCTTGACATTCCGTGAGAGAAGTAATTTGTTTTTAAACTTGGACTCTCTAGTTAGCTATGTATAATTGTTTTATCAGTTGCTGCTTTTCAATGAGATTTGAAAAGAAAAATAATTTGAGGACAAAGTGGGTCAGAAGTTCTGTAGTATAAAGACAATATACTTTTTTATATATAACACCAATTTAAATCCTGCTATCATAAATTACTTCATTGGACATGTTTACATATGACTTTGTGAGCCTTCAAAGTTTGTCTAATGAAGCAATGAACTGGGTCATCTCATTCCACACTGAACCATGAAATATCTCCTGAAAATATCTTCTGGAAAATTACTCTGAAATATGCACATTATTTTAAGTTTTCTACATGCGTTTGATTTTATTCATAAATATAATAGATATTTGAACACTTTTGTGTAGCACCTGGCAAGCATTGAACTTGTTAAATATTGCTCTAGGGTTGACATTGTCATACTAGCATGCATAATGCTACCAGTTACTGTTCCTTTTTAATTAACTTCTGAAGTTACAAGCAAGTTAAACAAATTTTGTTGCATCAGTTTTTTATATGATAGTTAAGCACAAAAAATATTTCAGACAAGTGTGATATCTTTGCTATCTCTTTGAAAGGAAGAGGAAAACTTTGAATATTAAAATCACTGTGCAACAATTTTTATTATTCAGAGGTGAAAATATTTATCAAAGAAGTTTTTCAAATAATATTCAGGCAGTTTTCAATCATTTAATTCTTAAATATTATTCCAACATAAGACTAGCATCATTTTCCTATTTCTACATTGCCAAAATAATTCAGTTCTTTGTCAAGTATTTGTTGAGAATTAGATTAAACCAAAATGCAAAAGAATTTACAGGATTGATTCCTCAGAAACAACTTAGGATTATTCAATTTCAACAAAATGAATAAAATATTTTAGCAATTATTTATATAGTTTATTTGGACTGTCAGAAAGTATTAGCAAGAATTGTTGAAAATAAAATATCCTTAGAATTTGTTTTTTGAAAATTAGTTACAAAAATTAAAGTCCTAGTGAGTAAATTTAGTAAAGTAATTGAATGACAAACTGAAACAAATTTATAATGGCTAATTTTTTCTCAAGAAAATTTGAACTGGATTTTGTTTTTATTTTGACCAATAACAAAATAGATGACAATGACACAGAATTGCCTTAGATTTATTTGTATGGCAAAATCAAAAGATTTTCATTAAAAGTAAATATGTATTAAAGAGCATGCAAAATCTACCTCCCAAAAAGCTATATATATATATAAAAAATCAAAAGGTAAAGGCAGTTTCTATACATCTATATTTTGAAATTGCCTTTATTTTCTGATTTACCCTCATATAATGCCAGAAGTAATCAAAACTAACAAAAGTGATCAATTTGCTATTTTATATTACTGGATTTTTATAAAGTATGTATATTATAAGGAAAAAAAAAAAAAAAAAAGCTAATTTGAATTTTGTGGGGGGATAATTGATCTCGTAAGTTGTTTGGATGATTCACTCAACTCTGGTCTTTAGTGCACAAACCTTTTCTCACCAACTATCACTTGTCTTTTTTTTATCATTTCTAAGTTGGTATAACTCTATGAAACTTAGAAATATGTATGCAGATGTGCATATTTTTAATAATGCTGTTTTTATTTTTTTAATTACCACCACTTATTTATAAGGAGACTTGTGTGTTTTCTCTTTTACACTCACACTATATTTTTCTTATAAGATGAGTGGAATTTTTTTTTTTTTTTTTTTTTCCGAAAAATTTCTCTACAAAAGACAAAAATAAATGTAAGAGTTGAACCAATTCTATCCAGATTACAAAGACTGTTTCTATGTTGGTCTTTGGTTTGGTGTATAGAACTGGTAAATCCCATAGCTTTGTTCCTTGAAACAAAACTGTTCAATTTTTATATCCCAAATTACAATAGCAGAGATACTTAGATTTCCTTTGAAAATAGGATTTCTTATTAGCTGAATTGGGTGATTAGGTCCTTTATCATCACTTACATTGCTTATTTCAAAATTAAGTTCAAATAAAACTCACACTAGTTGTTTACTTGTAAAATTTCTCATGGGTATTTTATCTCTACAGTATATCTATACACCATGTTTCCAAAGGGTAGTCTTTGGCATGGCTCAGAGGCAACTAGCCAAAGAGAGTTCAAATGTTGTAGGCTCTGTAATAGTAAAGTGGTGTAAATGTGTACCTGCTTTATTTCCTGTAGAAATCTGTGGTCATGAGCATGTAGTCATTACAACTTGTTTGTATTGATACACATAAAAGTCCTATTACTATTTGAACATTTATCTTTTAAATTGTAAACATTCCCTAGTAGTTCTTATCTCAATCCATGAAATAATTAAAATATTTGCCTGCCATTTATCTTACGTGTACTTGTTACATAACAGGATATTTTGAATGTAAAAAAAAAAAATATGGCCTGCTTATAGTATAAGTTGGTATTAAAAAATTGAAATGTTTTGCCTTTTGTAGAGAAGGCAAATTATCTTGATGTGGGAACAAATAGATCTAATGAAGCTGTTGTGACTCGTTTGTGGTGTTATTTTTCTGAATGTAAAAGAATATCAAGGTTTGTTGGTGAGTAATTGGTTTGCAGTGGCCAAGACAGGTAGAAAAATGTTTTTATTTCTGTTGTCTTGGTTAATATCACTGAAGATGGAGTTGGAAGCAGCATGTGGATTACTAATTTTGACTGACATTTTCTGTTCCACTTGGGCTATCGAATGAGTCTCTTTAATGGGACTCATATTATCCTTAATTTAATAAAAAAACAAAAACAAGTTTGTTTTAAAGTTATTTTCTTTTCTCTCCAGTTGCTTTCAAATGATAGGCCAAATAAATGTTCATTAAGACTTAACACTCTGCTTACATTGATATCCTTGTGACTATCAGTTTGCTATATTTTGACTCCATATGCGTGTCTGTTGTCTCTCAGTAGCTTTTAACCTAGAGGAAGGGTGGCCAAGTCTTGAGAGCAAAAGTGGAAAAATTTCATGATTCCATGGTTTGTTAAAAAAATATTTCTGACTTTGTGTTCCAAATGTTTGCTAAATTGTATTTTTTTTTTCTAACAAAGTGAGTGCTAAAAACAAATCTGTGGAGGGACAAATATATTCAGCTTAGCATAGTCTGCCACAAGAGCAGGGTACTGAATGAGCTTGAAACTTTATTAAGCAAAGCAATCTGTCACTCTGCACCAGGTGATTATTTTAATTAAATAGCATGTAAAATTTGATTGATATTGCAATGTTTTATATGGAGCTGCAAAAGTGACTGGATTATTTACATATGAATTCTTCTGTGTGGACAGTGAAATATACACACATGGATCAGATCAAGTCAGATCATTCTAAGACTTGTGTAAACCACATAAAATGTCACAAACATGGTTTTGACATGTTGATTATTGCCAAGCAGCTTTTTGTGTGCACCAGTTTTAAATTTCAGAATCTGCTTTGCTGCTGTTGAATGTTTTTTTTTTTTTTTTCCCCCAATTAAGCTTAGCTGCAAGGCCACCAAAAATGTGAGGCACTCTGTGAGACTCATTCTATTAGCAAACTGGTTCATTTGCAAACCTAGTTTGCTAAATACTTCAGTAGATATTTGAAATATTTGTATTTTCTTGAAAGTAATCTACTTACTGGTATTTAATTTAAATTCTTTTAAAAGAAAAAAAATCTATAAAACCAGACTTACAGCAAGAAGATGGTTAGAGAGTATATGGATCAGAATGTGATGAAAAGATCAGGATGACCTTCAAATGTAAATACTTTTATCTTTCTCTTTATTCACTTTATGTTCATGTTATAGATACTTTTTTTTTTCTCGCCACCCACAGACAAGTTTTATTTAAATTGTTTTGGAAACTATTCAGCAGTTAAATTAAGGCATCTTTTAAAAGCAGTTCATAAAAATCAAATATGGCTGACTCTTAAACTTAAATGGGGATATTTGAGCCAATACATTGGTGGCATTTTATGAAGACTTTGAATTTCATGCACATTAATGATCTTGTTTTACTCTCTCTTGCTTGACTTGTCTCTGCTGTGTCGTTTTCTCTCCTTTTTGTAACTTCTTCCCCTGTCTTTCATAAATGCATGCATATATTTATAAATATATTTTCATTCCATTTTAAGTGTCTTAATTGTGAAGTAATTTGTCAGGCTAAAGACATGAATGTTGGTTGAATGTAGAATATTTTTTTAATTTTATTCCTTTATTTTATGAAAAACCTTAATGTATACCAATGCAAACAAGATACTCTTCCTATTTGGAACTGTTTTCATTGGACTATTCAAATGGATGAAATGTAAATAAAATGAATGAAGTATTTAAAGTGAAGCATATTTGAATTGGTAGGACTAAAAACAAATAGTAAAGACTTTTATGTTTTTGTTTTGTATTTAAAATCTAGTAGAAAATGAAAATAGGTTAGAAAAGGTGCAAATAAGAACAGCCAATTTAGAATGAGTTCTGCTTGTATACTTACCAATTAGTCTTCCTTTGGAAGATTGTGACAATGAGTTAGTACTTTAATGGAAAGTTATCTCCAGTGATTCATCAACCCCCACTCCCAACAAGTCTCATAGGTCTTAGAGCCGTTTTAATTCACCTAATTAATTGCCTTACTTTATTAGTAGTTTTATTCTTACTGTTGTCTTTCTTTATCTCTGAGATGATAAACCCTTTGATTGCTCTCTGCTTAATCAGGACAAAGTACTAAATTTTTACTGGTTTGCAAAACAAGGAGTCAAGTAGCAGGATGGACTGGACTGGGCTTATATTATTTTTATTTTAATTTCAAATCTTGTAAGTTAGTTTATAATTTCTGATATGGCTACTGTTTGCTGTAACAGTGTTGTGATCAACAATTTTTGAAAATTTTTATGTGAAAACGTTAAATGTAGCAGACATTTTTTTTTTACCTGTCAGATGAATTTGAGACTTAATTTTCCAAATCCCAGTCAATTGGAGTTTTTAGTTTTACAGAAAAAAAAAAAAAAAAATTGTTAAAGTGTTATTTTATGCTTTTAAAAATTTTCAGAGAAACTTTCTTGTATTAAATCATTGATTGCTTGAAAACCATTTACATGAGTAAGAAACCACCTTAAGTACCAATTGGCAAAGAGTTTAAGAATTCCATTTTGATATTTAAGTAGGTGAGATCAATTATCTAGAGGGAGTCTGAATGTGAAACATTGAGCTAAAGTTTTCTTTTGAGTGCATATTGTAAAATTTGTAGAAGTAAAATATATTTCATTAAAATATGAATTTAAGGCCCTCATCGTATTCTCCCCCAGATAAGCTAAGATTATTTACAGAAGAGACTCCATTTCTGGAACATTCCAAAATAAATGATTCATAATCATTACACATAAAGAGGGGAACTCATTTGGAGGATCAGTCATCAGATGATTGAGATATATTAAAAATTGAGTGTAATTTGTCCATTTGAGTGTCCCAATATTAAAGAATCAGTAAAAGTGAACATAAAAAAAAAATATACTTATACTTGCCATGAAATTTTTTTTTTTTTTAGTTGCACTGCTCTTAAGCTTTATTTTTCTTATTGTATTTTTAAGTTCTCAACTGCTCAAGAACAAATACAATTTTAATGTTTCATAATAGGAAATTTCTGATGCACAAATGATTTTTTTTATTATTGAATTTGTTTAAGAAATCTTTTCATGATTTTCTTTTTCCTTAAATTTTAAATATAAATAAACTGAAACTGCTCTGTTTAAAGGTGTTGGTTTTTATTACTTTTGTCTTGCATACATAGGCATTAATGTGACAGACAAAAAACAGTGAGCTTGTCAAAAGAGTAGACTGGGTGTGGCATTATTATTATTAATAATATTATTAATATTATTAATAATAATAATAATAATATTAATATTATTAATAATATTATTAATATTAATAATAATAATAATAATATTAATATTATTAATAATATTATTAATATTAATAATAATAATATTAATAATAATAATAATAATAATAATAATAATAATAATATTAATAATAATAATATTAATAATAATAATAATATTAATAATAATAATAATATTAATAATAATAATAATAATATTAATAATAATAATAATAATAATAATAATAATAATATTAATAATAATAATAATAATAATAATATTAATAATATTATTATTATTAATATTATTAATAATATTATTATTAATAATATTATTAATATTAATAATATTATTAATATTATTAATAATATTATTAATAATATTATTATTATTAATAATAATATTATTATTATTAA
>OZ010582.1:104727474-104884974 GCA_963932145.1 Acanthosepion lycidas | reverse complement strand
GTGGAGAACTGCACTCATCAGCTGCAAAATCTTCCTCTCATCCCAAATATATACTTCAATAATTCCCCGAGAGTATGCATGTGTCTGTGGTGGTAGGGGAACTCGGAAATTAGACACATAACACACTCTGGCAAGATCATACCACATTCTTGTAAAAGGTGTGACAGCAATACCAACCACACAATCATAAAACATTAGTAGCAATCAGGTCTTTTAGATAATGTGTTATTGCTAAGCAGGAGGAGTGCATAAAAAACAAAACAAAAAAAAACAGGTGTAAATGAATTTACTATCAGCAGAATGTGCCATGTAGCAAAATAGATGAATGCAAAACTGAATTAAACCAGAAAGACAATGAAACAAAAAAAATGCAATATTTATGCTCAGACTGATATCCAACAATACAAATGTACATCATGGAACTGGTTAGAACTGCTATGCAACTTTTACAGAACCTATACTGGCAGATACAAGGTGGGGGTAGACAATGGGTTATATTACTGAAATTATTTAACCTATACAGTGAAGCAAAGCATTAACCATCAATTAAGACATGATGCATCTTCGTTAGCAAAAGAAAGCCTAACAAATTGGCAACACCAAAATCAAACTAGTACAACAAATTAACTATCTGGGGAAGGTGTAACATCAAATTAACGTGCAATTACAGTGAAATATGCCTTTCAAAATATAGGCAAAGTATTACAGATGAAAATTGTCAGAAACAAAGAAAATAATACTGAAATTTTACACAAACTGGACATAAAAAGATCAAACTTAAGACCAGATAGAGTAACTTATGGCAGATAATGAGGAAAGAGGGCTTACAAAATTTTACACTCACAGGACATATTCCAGGCAAAAAGAGACTGGCATGTTATGTGCTGTGTATGACAACAGGGTTTACATGACAAAGAATTTATTAAGACCTACAAAGAACAGGAATTTGTGTGGATAGCCAACCTACTGTCCATAGAACAATATTAGTAATAATAGTATTTTTTTTTTTCTTTCCTGAATCACTACACAGCAAATAATGTACTAAAGAAAATTTAAAGTAACTTTTTCTTTTCAATAACAATTCAAGAATACCACTCACCCATTTTTATTCAAAAACAGATCTTGTTCCTGCTAGGATCTTAAAAATTGCAAACTACATCTGCAAGTGCAAGAACATCAAACTAGCCTTGTCAACCTTTGATTTTGTCAGTTGTTCAAATAATGATTTCAACTAATGTAAAGCATACAGCCTTCCTGAATAGTCAAGACATTAAGATGACACATCAAGTAAAAAATAGTCATCAAGTTAGTACAACAGATAAGTCAACTGAAAGAATCAATACCCTCAGTTAAACTTTCATTTCTAATGTATGCTCCCTTGGGCTATAGTGTTGAGTTAAACAATTATATATATTCTGGTTAAGTAGAAACACAAGAAGCACAAAGATGAACAAACATGGAAACCATTTATTTCATGGATTAACAAAGGTTCTGTTCAAAATTTCAACAAAAGGACAAGAAATCTTTACAGTACTTTTAACAAAATCAATTGAAGCAAAAAGGAATTTGAATTCATATTACAAAAGAAAAACCAATTGCTATATCCTGATATCAATTTGGTTGGACTTTACTTTTGACATTACTGCTCTACTTCATTTGGGTTCAGACAAAATTATGACAATGCTTCATCTTAAAAATTCCCAACAATGCACAGTAAATATCTTTATAAAGGAAATTAAATAAGAAAAGTGTATAGATGAAAATAACCATGCTTAAATAGTAAAGTTTCTCAATTTAATTTACCTCTAACACAATTAAATCGATACTAGAGTAACTTAATTATTTGGTAGGCAAGGAAATTTTATGTGGAAAACTAAAAAACTGGTCTGTTGACAGATCTAAATTGTTAGCAATATTTCCTCACCATCAGATTAAATCTTTGTTTCAATTTGTGAATCCTGCTCACAAGGTTAGGCTGTGATAAAAAAAAAAAAAAAAAAAATAAAGCATAAAAGAATAAAGAATCCTTTTTGTAAAATTTTTATTTGGAACAAAATATTACAAAGTTCCTCTTGTTAGATAGGAGGAGTGAGGGATTAAAATTTTATGATAATCACTCATCATATCACTTGTGGTAAGTAAAGCATTTAAGTTGCCTGGAAGTATTAGGTTGGTGCAAAAATAATATTGTTTTTTGACGTATTTTTAACGTCAAAAAACAATATTTTTGCACCAACCTAATAACACTAGTAGGTACATTCACAACCTGTAAATAATAGTTTTCTAAAGAAAACTCAATCTAACACTTTAAAAAGTTTCTTTTTTTTTTTCCTTTTGTCTATTTTTTTTTTTTAAGAAAATTTCAACCTCCACTGTACCATGGCTCCCATAAATAAGCCAGTTCTTAAAACAATATTCCTGTTGAAAAAAAATATACAAACTTCTCTCCTTGTCTTAATTTTATCTTGTAACACTAACTTATCTTGCATAAGAACAAAAATTCTACATTTTATTTTAAATGTATTCCAATAAAAGCTTTCTAATAGATAAATGATGCCTTTTTTCTTAAAGGAAACACCAGGCAATTATACTCTTCAGTTACAATTGTCCAAAGTGCATCCCTTGAAAAAGAGGAGTTAAGAGAGGTAAGGTGAAGGAAAACTGGGTCACCATTTTAATGTAGTCAACTTTAGCAACCTACCAGCGGTCCGCCATGATCCAATGACTCCCAACAATTCCAATCAATGAATACGAAAAACGGAAGGAAGCAATATTAAAATGACCCAGGGTCACCAGTGACCCCTCATGATGATATATATATATATATATATATATATATATATATATATATATAAAAACAAAAAACCAAAAAAAAAAAAAAAAATATAGTACAGAACATTTGCCAAGGAAGAGTGTAAAACAAGCATTTATGATTTTTTTTTTTTTCATTTTTCTTTGATTCAGATGAATGAATAACTCTTGACCTTAAAAAGTAGCCTACAGACTATAATCAAGTAATCCTCTTCATTCAGGCCATGAAATTATATATACATGCACATGTCAAAAACTATGTGTATAGATATTTATAACTCTTTCTCATTGCCAACAATGTAAGAATAAGTATTAATATATTAAAAATACCATATTAGAACTTCCTAACAGCCATAATTTTAGTGAAAACAATTTCAAAAAGTGGTAGTGGTGGTTGGTGAGACAGGCAACCCAATGCAGATATACCACTTATGAATATGATTTGTTTTAATCTTAAAAAAAAATTCAACTTATTAAACTGTTTTCATAAAAAAAAACAAAAAAAAAAAAAAAAACAAAAACATCCAAAATAGTAATTTACAAGATGTAGAAAATAAAGTCTAAAAGCTGAATCCCCCACATTCACACAAAATGCAAATTTCATTGGTAGTGGGGGAGGGGGGTACAAGGAAAGAAAGAACAAGACATTCAGGATCACAGTCAACCAATAGTCATTTTCCTCAGACAACATTCATTTTCGCACAAGCACTTTCAACAGTTTTTTTTTTTTTTAAAAAAAAAAAAGGAAAGGAGAAAAAGGGGCCCAAATATAAAATATACATATTGTTAAGAGTTATGAATGAAGAAGAAAAAAAATGTATAATTTTTCTAAATGTGCATATTTGCACACATCATGGTATGTCAGGTGAGGCCCTCACCAAGGCTAATAAGATTTAGTCAGATCATTTAAGATTATTTACTAAAAGAGCAACTTCAAAAAGCTTGTAACTCAGTTTTTTTTTTTTTTTCAGTATTTCAATTTAAAGTCAATATTTCAGAAGCTGCTCGTAGCAGCAGACTTTTCATCAATTTGATCTATTTTCTTACATTATCCAATAATATGAGAGCACAGAAGTTCAAACCAGTCTAGAGAAGAAACAAAAAAAAAAAAAAAAAAAAAAGTGTGGGGCAATTTCTTTAAATGTCCACCAGTTTAGATTTGTAATTTGTTTTAACAATTAAAAACTTTAGGAAGAAAGTCATTTTGCTCAATGAGCATACCTTCTGGATTTGTTCTCTTTTGTTTAGTGCAATCATGAGATTCCATTTCACTTGGTGGCAGCAGGAGTAGGTGCTGTTGCCAATTTAGGACGAAGGGGCATCTTTGAAGTGACAAGTCTGTCAACCATATTCTTGGCATACCGAAGTCTGTAGTAGAGGTCTTTCGTTGTGCCAAACTTTTGCAATGTTTGCACACGGAACGTTTTACAGTTTCTCTTCTCATCAATATAAGTCACAGCTCCCATCACAGGACAAAGGATCAGTTTTGTGTGATCCTCAAAGAAATTTATCTGAAAACAAAAAAAATAAAACAAAGTTATTCTAAATTGGCTGTAGTTAAGACATATCCATTTTAAAAATTCAGAAATTTAGAGAATTCTTGCATGAAAGGAAAAAATTTATTTTTCTCTTAGCACTCAAAGCTTACAATTTATCTACCAAGTCTTTAACGTGCAGTCCAAAGAGTTAGTTTAAAATCAAATTTACAATTTGGAGGATTCAAGTTTTTGAAACATTTTTAGTGACTACTTAACTCCATTATTCACAAAAACAAGTTCATCTTAAACAATTTCATTTCCCTCATCTATTAAAATTTAAAATTAAAAAGGTTCATTATCAGAAGGAACAATTATACAGTGGATAATTCAAGTGGTTTTTAGACAAACACGCACATTAACTAATAAGCACGTGTGCGCACACACGTTTTTGGTAATTTATGCTTCAAATCCCTGTTCTTTAAACTGAAGCCTTTGAGATCAGCAGATTGTCATTTTGCAGCCACACAAATTGACTAAAAGGTTTTTGTAACACCAACAATGGTATATATTTGTTACAAATAACTCCTATATTTGGAAGTATTTCTAGTTAAGTGAACAAGTTTATTTGCAAATACAAACTGTTAGCAGATGACGGATAGAAATATCAGCGTGCAAAAAAATTGTAAAATACATTTTTGATTCTGCTTAAATCACGAGCCATAGTACAGTTAAATTTAAAAAGAAATGCACTATCATGTAACAATGCACTTGGCAAAATATTACATGAAATTGTTTCCCTGTGAAAATATATTTGAGAGAGTTAACAAAACAAAAAACAAAAAACCCTACTGACCTGTACAGTTCCATTGCTTAAGTGTAGATTGATAGCACTTCGAGTACGGAACCAAGTCTTCAAGAAGGGTAAGCGGCAATAGTCATCACTGTCCCGTGGTGTTATGTTGGCACCTGCTTTCAACAAGTGTTCACTCATGTAGTTGCGGAAATATTTCAGTAGTGTCACTTTCTTTGTTAGGCTCTCGGGGAAATTGGTCATGGTGAAATATTTTTCCGCACCGTCACGTTCAATATATTCCATATTTCTGAAGGAGCCAAAGAATGATCTTACTTTTACAAAAACTTTTGCCTGACACAGCTAAACTGGCATTCAAATTTATTTTAAAAGTCAGAAATACAGATATACCTTTAACACTAGGTTTTAGACAAAGTTTAAATATTAAGCTTACTTTTTTTATTTTTTTTTATATATTATTTTTATAATAATTGAAATACAAAAAAATTGTTCTCACAAGTACAGCCCACACTTTTGGAAAGTGTCATGATGCCATTTCTAACATTAGGTCTCTGGGCAGGACCCGGAAACAAATGTGTACATGCCAGAAATCAAAGGAAAAAATAATAGCCATGTGTGATATACACTTATGTGATTATGTATCTTTTGATACAATGCTGACAAGGGAGATTTTTTTTCCCCTGCAGCAGGTTGCCATTTCTTTCTACAGTAGACCAGTTGCCATCCAAGTCTATAGAACCCAGTCAGTTCTATTATTTACTCATAGATCGGGGGGGGGGAGAGAAGAGGAGGATTCATACCTTTCCCAACGGTATCAGCATGTAACTGAATATAATGGGTTCAACTGGAATTTGAACTGTTCACCGAGCTGCTATCCATTACTCCACCATGCTTCCTCCAAGCTAATTTTACTTTGCTATAAGAGTAAATGTCAAAGTGAAAGATGTCTACTTTCTTTTGTGGGAGGATGCCCCACCTCAATGTATTGCACATTTTAATTAAGTCTGTGTACCAATATAAAACATTACTACTTTCACATACTCAATTATACTAGTCTGCTTTAAATACACAAACATTAAAACCATCCCAAGTGAAAAAACATTGGGTGGGGTGGGGGAAATTAAGGACAATTTTAATTTCTAAAATGAAAATTAGTTCCCTTTTTTTAATACAGCAAACCAAATAGTGCCCCCACCCCTGCCATGCTGTTATTTTTAGATGCCTACTATTTAATGTTTGTGGAAATTCTGATTTCACTCAGACAAACCCCCATTCACTAATTTCAAACTTCTTGACCAAGTTATTTTCTACCAGATATCTTATTGCATAGGAAGATAAAAAATCTGATTCTACTAATTAAATCCTTGCAATACTTACTCAGCATTTGCCATTAGTATAAGCCTTGTAGAATCATTGAACAGCACTCCAAAGCTGTTATCACACAGCATATACCCAATACCATATTTGTCACTGTAGTCAACCCATTTGCTAACCCAATATAAAGGAATAGCTGCTGGGTCTTCCAAGTCCTCTGGAAGAAAAAAAAAAAAAAAAAAAAAAAAAAGAAAAATTAAACAGTTATTTCCCTAGGTAGAGATTTTTTAAAAAATTATTTCTTTATTTCAAATTCTCTCCCATTATTAGTCCAATAGAATAACATTACTTGAGCAAACTGCAAAGAAATTAGAATAATTTGTATCCCAAAGTTTAGTAGCCTGCCTTTCATATAGTCACCTTAAGTACTTCATTGGTGCAGAATTATAGCTATTTTGCTACACTTTCTGATCAATAATGCCATCTGTTTTAGTACAAAGCAATAGTAGCCTTTCTTGAAATTTAAATATACTTTCACATTTTACTAATATACTAGAAAATTTAAGCATTTGAGAAAGATGCTTTTACTGAAGAGCAAAAAAATACAGCCACTTACCTTCAATACATTCTCTGTCACAATTCTTGGCATTTATCACAGAATCCAACAATTTGCTCAGAACATGCAAGTTACTTTGGTCAGCTGGGGAAAAAAATAATTTTATATTAACCATAATTTGGTTACAACCTGCAACTTTGTCTATATTTCAGAGATGAGGTATTGTAATTGTTTACACTATTTACATTGCTTGGACTGTCCTCAAGGATATATGGCCCAATGGATAAAGAATTGGTTGAATCCAGTGACTTGTGAGTTCAATAGCTGGCTACAGCAGAAGTAAACAAAAACTTGGAGTTAAAAGGGAGATAACTGATACAGACATCCGATAGAGGAATGACATATGGAACAAGAACAATCTACTCTAGCAGATGAAATAAAGGGTTCAGTTTGAAATTCCAATCACCTGAGGAAGGTCAGAGCAAACAGCCGAAACATGGAGACGACAACGAAGATGAGGACAACAGTTCGAACAATGTAAATAGTGTCATAACCTGCAACTTTATTAACATTCATTGCACACAAAATTGCATTCTGGTTACAAAATATGAGAGACTTATCAATGTCTGGAGTTAATTTTGGTATATTTTATGAAGTTAAATGTTAAAATTCCTTTTTACAGATATTTTAATTTTGTTAGAATGTTAAATTTTAAAGCTTTTTTTTTTCTTTTACCAAAGTTATTTTATTTTTATCAAAACACGACAAGAGTTGAAATTTTTCTCTCCTTGGAAACTCCAATATTTGATTTAATGCTGCTCTAACATTTTTTTTTTTTGGAAGGGAGGAGTGGGGGGAGAAATGGGATTTACATTAAAACTGTTCATTAAAAAGAAAAGTCTATTGGCTTAGAAACATTTTTAAAAGGGAATGTGCTTCAACACAAATTGAACCTGCATCTCCCCCACCTCAAAGAAATCACTCATAAGCTAAGTGTGCCTATGGTCAATAAGCACTTAAATAAAGGGTAAATTATTCTCAAGTCATGCTAAAAACACTGTTCAAAGTAGGATCAAGCCCAGTCAGTACTTTGATAATTTTTTTGGTAGCCAAAAAAGTGTATTATTCTTTTCCTCCTTAAACCTCATGGACTACCAGACTTACATCATTCAGACTGCTGAACATGTTAGAAACCTCATTTGAACTTTGACATTGGAAGTAACTACAGACATTCAAGAGGAAAAAAAAAAAAAAAAAAAAAAAAAAAAAAATTACTTTCTGCATTTTCTGAAGCTCTCATCTGTTCATTCTTGAGCCCAACATTTTCCTTCTCTTCACAAGTTCTAATGCCTCCATCTGGAATGAAAAGAAAATGTTAACAGCTTTATTGCACTCATGATATGCAATTCTGATGGCAAACAATATATGGATAGACTGTATTTTTTAGAAAAGAGATAAAAACTAGCCAATCTAAGGCAATTTTTAGACATCAGTTATGTCAGCATCTAATACCCCCCCACCGCCAACAGCCTAAAATCTGTTCAGGATAATCAACTGCCTCATGTCCTTACATTCATCCACAGTATTTCAATGTTAATTTTAGCCTTGGGAGTCAAATCTAGACTCTAGTGGGGCTGACACACCCGAGTGAGGTGAAGTTTTGCCAAGAAACCTCACACAAGATAAATATACATTCTCATTTACACAGCAGAGGAATTCCCTGCCATTTGAAAAACCCTACAGAAAATCTGTTCACAGTTTCACAATGAGGCCTACAAAAAGTACTAAGAAAAATATATTCTTTTGAAATTTATGGAGGATGCTAAGGGATGCAATTTAATGTCTAATAAACAAAAGTGGGTAAATGTTGAATTTTCTTTTCAATATAATTTATTTAAATTCTAGTTAGAGATTAATTCAGGTATTATATATTTGAAATAGATTTTGGATTTAACAGGTTTTAAATTAATTTTTTTTTTTTATAGTCATGTATGTTGGCTTGGGAAAGAAAATATATATATATAAAAAAAAAAAAAAAAAAAGGCACAGATTTATATTTTAGTAAGAATTCATCCAAGTTAATCCTCTTCTAATAAGTGTGCCATTCTTTAGCGCAAAGTTGTGGTTGAACTTATTTCCATGTATGACAAGCATTTGATAAATTATTGTGGATAACTTAATATCTTTGTCAATTTCATGAGAAATATTGTAGCAATTCAATGTAAAAAATTTCTAACATTGGTATTATAAACATGACAAATGCAAACAAAAGTAGGAATTTTTATTCATTACATTAACCAGTTTAGTTTCACTGTCCATTGCCATACATTTTGTCATGTAAAACTTTTCCCAAATAACTAGTCTTCCTTATAATTCCCCCAGTAATTTATTCTATTTCCAAAAGCTGCCTTAATTTGTTTCGCTGCCAGGTATATTTTTTAATGTTAATGGTCAGATTAAAAAAAAAATATATATAAATCATGGGACATCTAGTACATCTGACATGTCTGGGCTAAAAGATTTTTATAATTTAAAAGAGCATAAAATATCTATTGACACATAAGGCAACATATGCAAACATTTACTGTCACATCAACCTATATTATAATTCCATCTTGCAAAAGTATAGTACTATAGTTATACTGCCTACAGTTCCAAGCTGATGTTTTAGAAAGATTATCACTGAACAAGTAAATAGACAAAAAAAAAAAAAAAAAAAAAAAATGCATCTTGGATATAGTCCCTTTGGTTCCACAGTGGGAGTGTTTACAGCATAGAAAGTCATGAATATTTCATCATTACTAATGACTCCTGAATAGAGACTGCAGTAAGGCAAGAACTTTTAGGGCATATTAAGAAAACTTAAATCAAATTCTGATAATTTTTTTACTTCAATAGCCAATGCAGTGCTGAATGTAAATTCAAATTTGCATAGAGCAGCTCTGCCAATTTTACCAAAAGCAAGATGGAAAGCTATGCTAAGTATTTCAATTTACTTCCTGTCACTTTTACTCAACAACTGATTATCATTATGCAAGTGTTAATGATTGGAAGTGTCAGATAAAAATCAACTGAAATAGAAAGAGTTAAACCCAAAAGTATTACATTTAGTATAATTCAAAATAAACAATATGGCAAGGTTTGGTGTTAAGAGAACAAAAGAACATAGCTATATGGCTAAATATGAATCAGCTCTTATCACTAGAGACATTTTAGTTCTGTTCTACAAAGCTTACTTAATAATCTTAGAGTTACAATAGAACTAGAAATTGAAAACAAAAATAGAAAATTTTTTTATCAACAATATTACAACTAAAATAAATATAAAAAAAAATCTTGTAATAGCGAGATGAATTACTCTACAATTTGTATACAATGTGTAACCGCAACTACAGAAAATTCAGGAGCAATAACTATGTTCAAACTATTTTCAACAATCAGCAATTAGAACAAAGATAGCTTGAGGATAAACCAAGTACATCTGAGAATTGTCAGCACATTTTGTTCAAGTTTAAAAATTAATTTGTATCCTTCAGTTTTCATTTACTGCCAGAATGCAGAAGAAAATGTCTGTAGAAACGGCTATTAAAAAAAAAAAAAAAAAAAAAAGATTGATCAGGTGTGTGTGGGGAAGTAACTGACCTTGCAATTTTACATTGGCCAAAGGTTTGCGCACATCCACTTCTTGCTTACATAAAGTGTCAATTCTAGGCCGGATGGATAAGCAACTTGCAGGTAGGCGTGATGGAATTTGACCTGGAGAAAGAATAAAAACAGAATAAAGAAAAATACCAGATTTCATATATATATATATATATATCAATGCTTATACATTCTTTTTATAGATAGAAACATTTAAGTAAATGCTTTGTTTATAATAAACAATATTAAACATTTACTGGCCTGAATGTACAAGAAATTTTCAGGCCGATAAATGTTGTTTAATACTGTTTATTATAAACAGAGCATTTACTTAAATATTTCTATCTATAAAAAGAATGTATAAACATAAAAATGTCTTAAAATAATTGTCAAATTTTATCCATTTCATAATATAACTAATTTCAAATGGTCACTAACAATTTGGGCATGAATGTCCTCAACAGATTGTTAGGTCCCAAAACCAGGTTTAAGTTGTCACTACAAAAAATACTCATTCAATCCTTCTGATACTCAACAGAATCAGTTTAATAATATTCTTCATTTGAAGAAACTATTTATTACATTACAAAATGATTATAATTATTTAACATTTTAATTTCACTGTAAAGGCCATCTTCAGATTTATTTACAATGAATTTCTATTACAAACATGACTTAAAGCATATAACTAGTATGTAATTTGCTTTTTCATAATGTACATTCAATAAGGCCATTATTATGAATACAAGGAAATAGAAAGCCAGCAACAAATAAATCAACAAAGATAACATGCAAGGCACAAGGCTGTGTTTATAGACTAGAAATATTGTGCATGTTGAAGCACTGTGATACCAATTATTTGGCTCTATAGCCATGTTAGGGGAACAGTCCATTTGCAGAGTTCCTCAGCACAGTATCCCATTTTTGGTGTAGCAACTTCTATCATTGTTTCTCTAGTCACAACCTATTAAGAATTCCATTTTTCTACTTATTTTCTCATGTAACCTTTGCAAGTGTGTGTGTGTGTGTGTGTGTGTGTGTGTGTGTGTGTGTGTGTGTGTGTGTGTGTGTGTGTGTGTGTGTGTGTGTGTGTGTACACATATATATAAAATGGGGGCAACATTACAATATTTGTGAGCAACTTTATCACATTTTATGTTTCTATCATGTATAAAGGGATATAATTACCACCCCCACTCACAAAAAATCTTTCTAAATTGCTAAAATCTTTTTGAACATCAATAAGGCAACAATCTTTGAAAAAACTATACGCATTGCAAAAAATGTTATTGCTGTCTATAATGCATATATAACATCTCCAGTTTATAAACACTTCAGTTGAGGAAAATTAAAGAATTCTAAGATTGCCTTTCATGCAAGGATAAAGTATATTTGTATTTATTCTATTCCACTATTTTTAAGAGACTCACTTTTGTGATCTAGGAATAGTCAAGAGTTGAAAAGTAGAGTGCAGCATTAAGATTACTAAATCGATGTAATTTAAATGGATCTGCTAGAAAAATATTAGAGTGAATCAAAACTATTTTCACTCCAATCTCCAGATCTTGAGTGTTTCATGCAAACATCAAGAAACTGACTACAAGACCAATTGTATCTTGCCATAGCTCGTTTCACACATAACAGATAAGTATCTTGAATGATAATTTTCAGCAATTTTAAACTGGGCTTAAAAGTTGCTTGCAGACTTTGCTAAACAGAAGAAAATGAAACCATATCTGATCATAATGCCTAAAGCTGATATATGATGGTCACTTGTCACTTGAAATAAAACCTGAAAGTGGATGATTATGAATTGTCCATTGTGATGCTTTAAAATGCAAGGTAATAGAGAACCCAATGACTAAAACTTTCACAACAGCTAATATCACAAAAATGTAGTTTAAACTGATGCATAAGATGCTTACCAGAGAAGAACTCATGTTTAATGATCTGATCCATTGATGGCCGTTCATTTGGATTAGACTTCAAAAGTTTTTGAATTAAACTTCGAGCTTTCCAGCTGACGTAACTGGGAATGTCATATTCGTTCTTCTTGATTTTAGAATAAGTTTCTTTCAAGGAACTTGTTTCAAAAGGTGGTTTACCAACTAAAAGTGTGTACCTGGAAAACAAAAAAGAATACTTGGAGATTAGAGGACAAACATTCCAACTTCATTTGCCTACAAGAAATTAATAGATTCCAGCAATAAAATACGAGTCAAGCAATATTTTGATATTGATAACAGACCACAAAACACTGAAGGCCTGAGAGGAGAGGGAAAAAAAAAAAAAAAAAAAAAAAAAAAAAAAAAAAAAAAAAAGTAATACTAGAAAAAATTCAAAAGATTCTCCCAACAACTACATGAGTAAAGCATACTTGACAACCATTTTGAATGGTTACATAAAGCACAAATTTTCAGACCACATTTAGTTTTACTACAGGGGGCCCTTGACTTACAGAGATCTGATCCCATGGTGCGACAACCTGCTTTTCAATGTAGGTTGGTACTTACCTACATGAGTGCCCATGAACCTGCCTTATGCTTGGGAGCCATACTGAAGATCAAAAAGAAAAAGAGCCCAACACAAATGAGAGATAATGAATATAGCACAATCCGATATTGTGCACAGCCAGTGAAGAAAGACTAATATATCATGCCATGCGATGACACATTACATTATGGGGAAAAAAGCATGAAAAAGTTGAAACTACAGCCCTCCACGACTACACTGGTTTAGGCACTGTGACTAAAAGTTAGGATAGCACAGCTAGACAAGCAACGTGGGGGAGGGAAGGGGGGTGTTGAGAGGGTTTATGGGTACAAAAAAAAAAAAAAAAACAAAAAAACTGAGACTAACCAAAAATGAAGATAAACAGAATTCAAATAAGATTTACAGTAAAAGCTCTTTTTTGCTACCTCTAGCAAAGCCCCCACCCACCACCCCTTGCAGAACTAATTTTTTTTTTTTTCATGAATTGCTTTGTTCAGATTTATATTCTTAGTTTTGTTATCAGATTTCTGCCAACATTTCTGGCTTTCATTGCTGGAAATCCAGAGATGAATCTTACTGGTATTTATTCCTTCATTTGTTCAGGCTAATATCTTATGTCATCACTACTGCCAAAAGAGGATCTACATAACAGATTTCGGCAAGTACAACTAAACACCCCAGTTTGACAACAATTTTCAGTGTCCATTAATAGGAGGTTGCAATACT
Source organism: Acanthosepion lycidas (assembly GCA_963932145.1). Taxonomy (NCBI): domain Eukaryota; kingdom Metazoa; phylum Mollusca; class Cephalopoda; order Sepiida; family Sepiidae; genus Acanthosepion; species Acanthosepion lycidas. The sequence continues at coordinate 104,871,143 of OZ010582.1, read as the reverse complement.
ATTTTTCTTTGCAGCAGGTGGATCTCAAGGAGTTTTGCCATATTGAACATTTATAACTACACAGCATGAAACTCGACCAATTATGCATATACAACTGTTCTAGAAATCCTCCCTGATATTTGGTAGATATATTGTTACTATTTGTTTTTTTTTTCTTCATATTTATGATTAGTACAAAATCAAAAATAATGTCAAGATTTTAAAACCATCTTACACACATGGAATCTATATTTTTATGAAGATCCCTCAATGCTTGGCTTCCATAACTTGTTAATCCTATAGCATTTATGACTTTGATGAATTTACAAGAGATCTATTTTCTTGCCTGCAGTGCTATGACAGATGGGGGAGAAAGGAAAAAAATTACTTACACAATACAACCTAGAGACCAAACATCCACTTCAAAACTGTGTCCTTTTTTAGATAACACCTCAGGTGCTATATAATTAGGTGTACCACAGAGAGTCCTGCAGAGAAGAAAAAACATTTCACTCAATTCTTTATGCAATATCAGAGGATTAAGTAAATGTGTCAAACTATTCATTTTGATGATTAAATGCAACACCTACATCAATAACAATCTTTGTCAGTGCACTTAAATGCTGAATCCACTTTCATTTAATAACTGCCTCAAGTTTAACTCATTTGTTCACACTATATAAAAATGAGTGCAATAGATGAATGGAAACGACATGCACAAATTTTGGAACCAATCGCATTTGAATAAGGTTTCCATTGTCCTCACTACCCCTCCTGACTTGATCACAAGAAAAGGTGCTTCACTTTAGCTGTTTCCTTCACAAACATCTGAGAGTTGGAGAAAAAGGTTTATGAGCAGGGAGTAAAGCAAAGAATTAATGGAAGCATTACTGAGAAAATTATTCTGGACACAAATTCTGAATTTTATTTTATAAAATAATTATTCATAAATTTATAGAATTGATATTTGCTGAAATTTTTAATATGCTGCTTTTCAAAAAGGAGTATAGAACAGGTTTTAGTGATGTTTAAGTATTGGCAGGATCTAACACCAATGACCCATGACAGCTGGCCATTCTGGTTAACACACAGCACTGAAATATTGGACCAGTTTGAAATTTCTCAAACCTTTTCTCCAGCCAAATGCCCAAAGATCACCTTTAATGACATTTTCTTCACCAACTCACCTTTTTCGCTCTCCTTCAAAATCCAAAGTGGTTGCAAGACCAAAGTCTCCTATTTTGACATCCAGATCTTCCCCAAGGAAAAGATTGCCAAGTTTCAAATCCCTGTGGATTACTTTGCGATTGTGCAAATACTGGCAAGCTTCCACCACCTGTTTGACAAAATATTGAGTCTCGGGCTCAGTGATGGCTCTTCGCCGTTTGTGCATTTCCATCAGTGACTGGAAGACAGGAAGAGAAAAAAAAAAAAAAAAAAAAAAAAAAAAAAAAAAAGAAAAAAGAAAAAAGAAAAAAAAGTCTTTTGACTTGATAGAAATAAAGCTGAACATTGATAAATTGTTTAAATTATCAACAGCCACAAAAAGGATTCCAATTTTATTTAAACTTTACAAATTATAAAATTCTAAACCTGATGTCTGCCTTGACAAATTTGGTGCTCAATCAACTAAAAATCAATGTACAAGAATTTTAGGTTATCTGTCAAAGCACATGAAAATATTTAATACCTCTTTAACAGGATTTTGCTACCATGGACAATACCTTAGATGTTCAGAGAAAGAACAAGAGAACCAAAATAAGCTGGTAACAATTACCAAACAATTGATTATTACAGTGTGTGTGCATATATATATATATATATATATATATATATAAATCTATGATGGTGCACTGAAAACCTTGGTCTCACCAATAGATTTTAAAATAAATTCTGATGTTTCTTCATTTGGACAGATTCTGGCATGCAGATAAATTAATGATGGGTGTGCACTCAGTACTTTTCAATTAACATATTGCAAAACAAAGTATTTTATACATATACAACTGCAAAGACAGACTCACCCTTCGTCGGCAAAGTTCTAACAAAATGTAAATAAAATGGTCATCTTCAAAGAAGCTGAAAAAATTCACTATGTTTTTATGACGCAAAGATCGATGGATGTTAATTTCTTGAAACATCTGAAAGAAAAAAAAAATTTTTTTTAGTTTTTTTTTGTTTTTTAGAGAAATTATTTTATGTTCTACCAATCTTTGCCCAGCCTTAATTCCAATTAATTTCTTATTCCTTTAGAGCCGTTGAATGAAATGGCAAGAAATTTGCTGTTTTCACTTCAAATGTCAACACTTGAACTCCTTTGGCTACTGATATTTAGATACCTCTCAAGGTAGTAAAACCAACACATGGTCAGTTTAACCTGGGATCTCATAATTGTTTGCACAAAAACACTTCCATCTAATCATTGTCATGAAAATAACAGAATACTTCCATCCTCCCCTTTTGTGCAATGGATAGGTGCTGATTGGTCTATGAATCTCCAGAACAAGGTTTGATCATATTTTCTTTAGTGTCTAAAGAAAAGATATATTACCCTCTTGTTATAACAAAATATTAATGACCAGTTAAGGCCTTCATTATTCATTGTAACAATACTAAGAAAGCTTCATGATTACCCATTTTGGTGCATTCCTTTATCATTCAATTGATTACTATCACTACTAGCTGGATGCCTTTCTTTGGCTGTTAAATTGATAGTAATATATCAGTTAACAAATTTGGATATTTAGATAAATTTTAGTTTTGAGTGGTTCTCAATCTTATAACAGCCAACTTAAGCACACAAAGGCATGTCACCATTGAAATTAATTTGGTTATTACATTGATTGTTAAAAATAATTGCAATATTTACTGGTAAATGATGCTTGTGGTTTTTATTTAAGAAAAAAACCAAAAAAAAAAGCAGTATTTTTGCAGGGTATGGTGGAGAGTACAATAAATATTTAGTATCATTTTTAAAAGTTTAAAATTATATATAGTCCAATTAAAGAATTAGTATTTACATATATTGATCTTTGAATGGTAACAAAAACAGATGGCATCATGGAAAGATTCAGCTATTAAAAATGTAGGAATAAATATGCTAAAAAACAAAAACAAACTCACTTTGTCACGCTGGTGACTCTTGACCAAAATTGCCTTCGGGACAATTTTGCAGGCAAAAACTTCTTTCGGTTTTCCTTGTTCAATGACTTCATAGCATTTAGCAAAACCACCCTAATGGGGGAAAAAAGAAAAAAAAAGAAAAAGATGACAATATACACAGCTAAGTCAGTAAGCTGACACCAAGAGGAAAGGAAAAAAAAAAAAGGCAACTTTATTTTTCCGTACAATCTTTCTTAAAACACTTAATTCAGCAGATTGAATATGATACAGTGAATAATCCAGATCAAAAATAAATAATGATAAATGTAAAGTCATGGACTTCTTGATCCATCCTCAGATCAAACAAAAATCATCAATAACACAGCACAGCAAAATAATTTGATTCCCTCTAAATCAAAGTATGGGTAAAATATTTTCACTAATATAAATTCTGCTACCTCTATATCATCACTGTTTAAAAACTTTCATTCCTTTTCCTGTAACTAATTCTGCTTCTACAAACTGCAGTGATAAAAATAATGTGCCACTATGTAGAAAATGGGGGATGAAAAATTAGACTGACCAAGAAGGGATCTATCTATAATTTCTTGTGTTTTGGCCAGGCTAATTATTTCCTTCATTACTTCATGTGTAAATAAACTTAGATTGTCCAGAGAAGAAAAAGATTTTTATAATTGAGCATATACTATCTGAATGGCTATAGCATTCCAGTTTTTAACAACACTGACTTTTAGAAGCACTGCTAGTTTTCTAATTGGGCTATGGCATAATATCTTCACTGCCCTCATTAAAAAAGAAAAGAAAAAGAGGAATCAAACAGAAAGCAGGCAATATTAACTTCCCATAATTTTATTGCACTTAATCACACAACCTGAAATAAACCTTCAGTTTTTGAACTTAGTTTAACTAAAGAGTTGATTAGTGTGATAGAAAAGGTCATTACAATCAGCTAATCATTATTTTGGGTAAATAAGGAAAGCATGAGTTATAAAATCAGCCAGTCTCACCTGGCATCAAGAAAACACTAACCAAATGATCAAAGGCAGTCAAAGCATTAAAAATCACTCAATATATTACTAGTCCCTTACTAACCAACTAATCTCATTTAAAGAGAGGAATGTCGCCATAATTGAGAAATGCAAGCACAAATACATTTTCATACTTTTACCATAAAAGAAATGTATTTAAAGTGTCATTTTAACAATTAAGGGTTCCAATTAGACAGCTTAACACCTAGAATTAAAGTTGCAAATATGCATTGTATGTGAAACTAAAGTTCAATACCTGAATATCTTGCTAATTAGCTAATATTTTAGTACAAAGCTAAGTATTATCTTTTTTCTTCAGTAAGAGTAGATCAGTTATGTGCCATGCATGATACGCAATCATGTATCTTTTGATACATGACTGACGAGGCAGATTTTCCCCCCACAGTAGGTTGCCATTTCTTTCTGTGGTAGACCAGTTGCTATTGAAGGCTATACAACACACTGTCCTGCTATTTAATTTACCCATAGCTGGAGGAAGAAGAGGATTAATACCTTTCCCGAGGGTATTAGCATGCAAGTCAATGGATTTGACTGAAATTTGAACAACTGATTGCTCAATTGGCACTGCCATCCATTACTCCACCGTTTGCCTATTGTCCAGTTCAAACGTTCAGGAGTAGAGTTTTATCCTTTGTTTCCAGTTTAGGATTGGGTTTCCAATTCCTTCTTAAGTCATTTTCATTCTCTTCACTCCTGTAAGCCCCTTGTGTTTTAGTGGCATTATGGCCTTGATTTTGGGTGGATTAAGAAAAAAAGAAAAGAGAATTACCTCTATAAATGGAAGCATTTATGTAAAAGTACTATATCTTAAATAGACATTTATTTTTCATTGTAAGACAAAAAGATACAAGTTCCTCAAACTCTTATCTATGATAAAATAACATCTTAATCACAAAAAATACCAATTAACTCCTGCGTAAGTTGTATAACCAAAATCTTTTAGAAAGCAAACTATTTCAATAAGGACTTAAGCCACTTGAAAACTCAAAAAATAAGGAAAAAGTATTTCTTTAACAGTTTCGTGCTTCAATAAAATTTAACTATTCAGCTACACTAAACTTAAAAACATTTATTTTTAAATTCAAGAAAATTCCAGTATTGCACTTTTTAAAGTCGAATATCAATATTTCAATTGAGAAAGTAATTAATTTCACGCCGATTGTTGTTGACAAAGTGGATCAAACAAACTTTTTTTTATAGCCAATCAAATCAATGCTAATCGTTTTTTGTCTAACAAGTTTAATTGATTATAATTTTCACCTGGTTTGTGCACAAGGCGAAATAAGATTGTGTCGCACTACGTGGTAGCAATCTACATAAAAACTAAAAAGCAACAAGAGATTAATCTGACATTTTTAACTAAGATTGAACAATTTCTACAAACTACCTAACTTAATTTCCAGTCACAATCAACCGTTAGCCTAAATTCAAAAGCATATACAACATAGTTCAAGATTCAACAAAAAATTTCAAAATTCGATATTTTTGATAAATCTGTCTTACGAAAAAAAGATATTTCACCTCAAATCAAAATTAATGACTGTGGCCCATATTTTTTATACAGTCGATGTATGGAATAAATTTTCGAATCAAAATGACCTGTATCCAATTTATTCATCAATATAGAGCAAAAATCTTTCCTAACACTTTAACAGGCATTTAAAATATTTTTCTGCAAAAAGTATAATTTTGTAAGAAAGTAAAATTAAGATTTAATCAAAATTAAAATACCAGCAAGCAACGTAAGAAAAAAAAAAGTCAAGATCTTATAATTAAGGAATTACTAGAAAATGTTAAAAAGTCGCATTGGAGTCATTGAAAATAATTAAATAAAAAATTAAAAAAAATTCAGTTACATTTACAAGCTGATATTTAACTAAGAGCAACGAATTTCCGAACGTGAGTAAGGAAGAAACTAAGCTTTTCTATAAAGCCGGAAAAGAGACAGTTAGAGATTTGAATATTTGTGAAGGAGATTTTTTTTTTTTTTCACGATGCCAGTATTAATCGATTATACTGGGATACCAATATAGCAAAAAAATATTGTCCCCGCTAAAAGACGATGTTTTGTTTGTTTCTCAATAAAATAGTCTGCAATAGTAAATAAATATCTTTCAGCTTCGCTTTGTGAAATATTTCATTACTTTTTTTTAAAGTTACCAACAGGAAACTATGAAATTACATATCAAATATAAAAATAAAATGGATTTAGATATTTTACTTACCAAAAACATTTTATTGTTGCAGAAAAAATAACACAAAAACAAGATTAAAATTGGTCAATTTTTTTTTTATTGCAATGTATTTAAAAAACAGGTAATTTTTTTCCTTCATGTGTAGTCCAAGAACTAACAAATTCAAATATTTTTAAATCAGATTATTAATCAACTGTCAGAATTTTATTTCTTATAAATTCTGTTTACTACTTGTTCTATATTGTAAAAAGGGAACCGATTTTCACAATTCAAAATAGAAAAACTAACGTCTTTTTAAAAATTGCTTAATTTCATCTTCGGCGACGGTGGGTGCGAGAGAGAGAGAGAGAGAGAGAGAGAGAGAGAGACAGAAAGAGAGAAAAAGAATATGTAGTTGTAGTAGATATCGTGCCAGCCTTCCCCATTTTAGAAGAAAAAAAAGGACAAAAAACGAAAAAAAAAAAAAAAACGACCCATTTAGCTTTAGCATTAAACAGTACTTAATTCCCTAATATGACATTTTCTTCACAGGTAAGAAGAGTCAAGCAAGAGTCACATTGCAACTTTCAAATTGATCGCGATTTTCAGAGAGAACATTTAAGAAATCTAGGAATTTAAATAGTTGACGTTTAGCAACATTTATGAAGGTGTGGTCATTTTTAATCTCAAAGTATTGGTAACCAACAAAATATCAAAATTAAAAAAAAATAAAATGTTAATAAAATCAGACTTCGGTCGTTTTCACGTGAGGGAAGAAACATTTAGTTACAGTACAATCTTTATTAATTTATTAGTTCTCTAAACTAAACACCATTGAAATATGCGATGCGTAAAGTAATATAAAACAAAACAAATGAAAGATTAAAAACAGGATTAAAACAACAAACAAAAAAAAAATCGTTTTAAACTAAATTTCAGCAGTTACCATTTTTTAAAAACTTACTAAACTTCTCGCAGTTTAATTTAGGAAGAAACTAAGTCACTTTAAAAGGATAAATACGGATGCTTTATTTCTTTAAAAAATAAAATAAATGCATTAAGCGATTTTTATTTAAAAAATAAAAATAATTGCAACTGTTATAATTTAAAAAACGGCATCTAACTAATTAATAATTAATTATGCAAGTTGCATAAAAAAATTAAAAATGTATTATTTACAAATTTACGACAGGTAAATAAATACGGCCCCCGTTCTGATATCTAAAATTTCTAGAAGCAATCGCCTAAAGGAACAGAAATTAAAACTAAATAAGGAACATACCATTCATATTTCATAGCCTTTTTTTTAATTTATTAAAACAGTTGAGTAAACTGAATATGACGATAAAACCCCAACTTTATGGTCAATGGAAACAATAACGAATAAATATGAAAACTTGATATTTATAATGCTTATATCTATTCCTTACCTTGCCCAAAAATTTCCCCTTATCATAACGTTTACCGGTAGTGGAGTCAACAATAATATCAGGAATTTCGTGCGTAGAGACAGGCTTTGAAGACATTTTCGCAGGATTTTTCTCCATTAACCTGAACAAGATCAAACTTGTCTACTAATTTTTAAATCTTGCGGTTCTCAGGAAACAACAATTCCGATTGGCTGTTAGGTAATTGCTTTAATTTGATTGGCTGATGCTTGTTGGCCATAGCGAATTGTTGTTTACTCTCTAACCCGAAACCGTTTTTCTTTTTTTTTGGCTAACATTTACTCTCAGAAAACACTGGTTAGAGAGTAGGCAGACGGACAGGTTGCTGAGCCTAAACGTCTTCTGGTTGGTGAATATTTTTGGTCAGCAGCCAATCAGTATGAAGTTTACATTTGTGAGTTAAGCTGCTACGCTAACAGCCTGACTGAAGAATCGACTTCATAAAAGTTATCACGATGAGTATGTTAGCAGAGTCTCGCAAAAAAGTGAAATATTCTACAAATCCACGTGGGACAAGTTGGTCCAAGGGTAGGATCTATTTTTATTTGATTACTTTATTTATAATTACAATCATAGAACATTTATTTTCTTATACTTTTTCAATGTTCTCTTGAACAGTGTAACACGTGTTGTAAAGCATGGAGGAAACTTTAGCTGACACACTCCTTATTATAATATATATTGTCATCGGCTATATCATCGAACGTATTATTATCCCACATAGAACATGCGTTCAATAATGACGCCAATGAGCTAGACACTAGTAAAATATATAGAGAACGTTCAATTGAGACTGTCATGTACGAATTACTCTGCTTTTTAAATCATTAACTACAATGAACAAATTGCAGTTTATTTATAATCTTCAGCTTGTCTGCTCGCAAGGAAGCTTCTGTTGTGGCTCAGGTTTCGCTTTCCTAAAAATATATCGTCTGCTCCTAACATGTCGTAGTAGAAATGGCTACTGAATGGAAATGAATGTTTACTACATTACAATTTTTAACAGTACTAATTCCTCAAACCACTAATAGTTTTGCTTTTGATCTTCACTCCGGCTTGATACTATTTAGTAATTTTTACGAATTTACACTCATACAGTGTTCGAGTTTTGATTAAGGACATGTACGTCCTTTTTTAAGACTATTTCCTATGAAAAGATAAACCTAAAAATCAACTGACATAAAACTTAAATGTAAATAAATTACATTACAATTCTAAATTTTGTATACAATTATTAATTGAAGTTTATTTACTTATATTGTGGTTGATTAACCAGTCCTGCTATAAAGTGTGATCCTGACTACGTTTCCCACACTTATGGCCTTGTGCAAGAATCTCAAATATTTTTAGTACTTCAGGTCTGTAGTGTATACAATTGATTGGTTAGTTAGTTTGAATCTCATTTTGGTGCTTCACTGTTGAATTTCTTGTGCTACTGCCAGACGAAGTTAAACAAATGAAAAATGCTGTGACCAGTTTTGTTACATGTTTTATTTTTTATAAACCTAAAGAACTTTCAAATATTTTACAATGAAGGAGAGAGACTATTGACGAGGGCAAGCTTCTGTCAAATTGCAAGTATAGTAAATGTAAATTAATTTACAAAGCCTATTTTTTTTTTTTTTTTTTTTTCTTACTCACTGATTATAATCACCCCTGATAATGTGCTTAGGTCTGGGTGATGAATACTTCCCTTTTGTTTGGAATCCTGAACGAATTGTTGAAAGATCTAGTGTATCGAAATGTTGACACTCAAAGTTACGTTGATATTTTTTTTTTTTTTATATACATTTTGAAAGTAAATCGGAATTTAGCTTCTTTGGTACTACTGGTTAACTTAATGTTTTTGTAAATCTACAAAGATTTATTTTTCTCATTATTTCACACTCAGTAGTAACCTCTTGCATAGTGGCTTTATTGCCTTGCTTAGGGGTGAAATGAATTTAAAAAAATGTGAATGTGGATTTCTAGCACCTTCTATGTCATCCTGTGATGGGTGTGTGTATCTACAGTGCTACATGATTGTAGGCACATTAAGGCATTCCCAGACTGTATGTATGAAAAACTTGCAGGTGCATTTTGATCCCTTAAAGGGTTAAACAGACAATGACATCACTTGTAAACTTCTCTTTGGCAATAAATTAACTTTTTCAAGAAGCCTCTTTTATTAATAATGTAAGACTTTATTTAAAAACTTTATTTTTTTTTTTACATTATATTGCATATACCTTTCGCTACACACACTATCATTAGGCAATTTAAATAATAATTTAAACAAAGACCCCAAAGTTTTGTGATGACAAATCGTGTTCATTGCTTATAGTAACTTTGAATTTTGTCATAATTTGACTGTTACAAACAACACTTCATTTTCTTCATATCAAATGAACTTTATTGGAATGTGTTCAGATATCTGTATTTTAAATCTGTGGTAAACATTTGATTTGTATTTTTGATATTACCTCTTGCTTAAAAAAAAAACCTTGTTTTGTTGGAAGATATTACATACATTTAAGCTAATAAATTTTGTTGAATAAATATCTATATATATAATATATATATATATATATATATATTCAAAGTACTTAATGTCTTTAAACTGCATTCTTTTGAAGATTGAAGAAAATTTTATTAATCTTCATAAAAATATTTAATTTTTTTTTCTGTTGGTTCTTTTAATTAAATAGGGTGTTAAGCTTAAAGGAATATCTCTAAGATTGGATATAATTTGACAATATTCAGTGTTGCTCAATTTAAGTTTTTATTTCTATACTCACTTTTGGAGTAAATGTTTGTCAAGTTTTAAGAGAAAGCTGTTAATATTAACAAAACAGTGCAACTCGAATGCAAATAATTTGTTAAATTTCATGTAAGATTATGTACCTTTTTTTTTCTGTGTTCCATAAAAAATCAAATATGCAAATGAATAGTAACAGAAAACCCTACAAAGAATCAAATCTGAAGAAGGCTCAGACTTCTAGAAATGACTTTGTGTCACTTAGGAGATACAATCACAAACTAAACAGCTTCATCTGCATTTGATGCATCCCCACACAAAGATTATGGTCTTTCAAACTAATTTTAGTTTCTTTTTCTTGAAAGTTTTGAAATGAAGTATTTTTATTCTGTATATTTTTCAAACAGTATTTTCATCCTTGATGAAGATACTAGTCTGATGTAGAAGGCTGAAGAATTTATCAATAAAACATTGCAACAAAAGCAAATATACTTGCTTAAGAGTTTTATGCAAAATTTGGCATATAATCATTACACTATTATGACCTAATGTTACTATGGTTATCATTTTTCATTCATTCATAGCCTGGTGAATGACCTTTTATGGATTGCTTTGATTGGATAATGTAAATATGTAATAATAGCATTTTCTAACAAGCCTGTCAGAGACATACACCAAAATGAAACGTGTTGGGACAAGTTAAAAATAGTTTAGAACCCAAATTTAAACATTCTAAAAGGCTATAATGATGGCAGAATTTTTCAACCTTTTGAATTCCTATTATATTTACTATATTTGTTCACACACTAAATGTACTATGAACATTTTGACATCTGTTTACTTCCTGTATATGCTTTTAGTATTTTCTGTGTTATTAATGTTTACATTAATTATTGACAATTTTTTTTTTTTCTACAAGAATTTCAATGCACAACACAGATTAATGGGTAAAACAAATTTCAGTTTAAAAAAGTGCCAAATATGGTGGTGACAAAGTTAATAATTTAGAAATTAAAATGTTTTAAGAGGTGATGAAGGTAAAAATATTCATCTTTTAGAGTTCATTTTGTTTACTATGCATGTTTAAAATGGACATTTTGTCATCTGATTATTTTATATGTAGGCTTTTAGTATTTGCTGTGTCACTATAACTGTAATTATTAGTGAATCTGTGATACGAGTTACATTGCTCATGCAAAAAGTAAATTGATAAAATGATTCCAATTGCACATTTTGGAAGAGTATCTGATTAGTGTTTTCTGTAATTTTATCTTGAAGATGAGGATAAATTTGGTCAAAAACTTATGGAAAAATTTGGCTGGCAGAAAGGCAAGGGTCTTGGCGCTAATGAAGATGGTCGTGTGGAACATGTGAAAGCCAGTGCAAAGAATGATACAAAAGGTAAGAGGAATCTGTCATTGACAAATGATTCTGATTTTGCTTTTTATTACTCTTTAACATAACCAGCAGACTGTTCACAGGCGAAATGTTTGATTTGAAAACTTTCATGACCTACTGATGGGTTGTGCAGTAACCAACATATAAAATTACTTTATTCTTTTATTTGAAAATTTGATTAATACAAGAGGAAAAATATTTAACAGGATGCATAGAAGTGTCAGCAGTTATGTTAAACATGTACCTAGCTTATTCATCATTTGTAAAAATATCTTGGTTATCTACTGACTGAGATGAAGTATTGGTTAGCAAGCACATTTCACAAGTTAATTGCTGGTGTAAGAAGTTCAATCCTTACTGAGTACTCTTGTGGCCAGACTATACTAAACTTGATAAATAAGCACCTTTTTAATTTCATATTAAATAACCAAAAGAATGTTTACAATGAAGTTTCATTTTTAGAAGCAAGATCAAACTGTTAAGACTGTGCTTATTGGATATTTATTTTGCTTGTCATTGCAAAGTGAAGGTAGATTTAAAATAATGTCATGAATTGTAGATTGAAACCAATAATTATTTTTTTAAATGAAAACTCTTAAAAAAATTTTTTTTTCTTTTTTTTTCCCCCACTTTGTAGGGTTTGGTTTTAAAAAAACTAACAATGATAACTGGATATGTCACCAGGATGATTTTAATTCTCTGCTCAAAAACCTGAATGCAAGCCATGGCAGACCTGACCAAGAAAATGATGAAAAGGTCATTAGCTTGGAAGAGAAATCTAAAGCTGCTAAAAAAAGAGTGCAGTAAGTAATTTTCTGTCTCTCGTTATGATTTTGGGGTTTTTCCTTATCAAGACATTTTCTTGCTGAGACATTTTTGTCCATAAGTTTGTATTTATATTACTGTTATTAAAAAAAGCTAATGCCATTTACTTAAGATGAAAAGTCTATATTTTGTGTTAATATTTGTTCATCCACTTGGGTGTAAGGTGTTTTTATGTGAAATCATATTGGTGAAATATCTTATCAGCCAATTTGTTTTATCACCATCAACGAGCTATTTTTAATTAATGTAATTCACTGACGGAATCAAAACTCAGGACAGGGACATTTCTTATGAGATATTTCACCAACCACCGTTAAGTGTTTAAACATTGGTTTACAATAACTTTTGATTTTATTTTTTATTAGTTATCACAAACAGACAAAAGGGAAAGATCTATCACAACAAAGTACTGAAGATTTAGACTGTATTTTTGGTCGGAAGAAATCAAAGATACCACAAGAGAAAAAAGAAGTTTTGCCAAATGTTGAAGAAACAAAAGTGAGTACTTTGGTTTAAATTTATTTTGTTTAAGGTGTTCACTTTTTGCTTTTCCAGTGTAGTTTTACTTTTTGCAGTGATATTTGATGATGCTCATTAAATGAGCTGGGATTTTGAAGAATTTAATTGGGCTTGACATCTCAAGTACACTTATGCGTGTTGAAATTCTTATCTTTATCTGTCTCAACCAAAACATTTTCATCTCCAGAGTGTAGTCTGGGAGCTGTGAATACTGACTTTTCCTAATTAAGCTGACAAGTAAAAGGAATTCAAGTTCCATGAATTGTTTTACCTGATGCTAAATCCACTCGAGCAAATGCTACATGAGAGAATCCTATTTGACTCTACACTTTACCTATTACAAAAATCTAGCAATAAATGTCTCTCGTCACAATTGAACAAAGTCAAAGGACAAACCAGAATCATTTCTTCAGCTGTTTTTGTTGTCTATAATTCAACAACGGGGTCACTTTGATTGTGCCACTTTTTCTGCATCAATCCACAGTGATCACCCAAGTAGCTGAATCTAAAACTTAACCAAGTGCTGGTCCAAGGTGCAATGCTACACAATTGAAAACTAAGGATGAAAAATGTTTTTTTTTTTTTTTTTTTTTTTTTTTTTAAATGATTAGTAAGAGAAAAAAATACTAATTTTATTATTAAAAGTGATATCTGTTTATTACTTCCTTGTTGTTATTTATTTTTATAGGAATTTATTTTTTATTCTATTTAGTTAATTATTACTGCATATAAAATACTTATAAAATGAGGTAATACTTGAAATATATGAATTAACTATTAGGTTCAAGTTAAATTGGTGAATTTGCTAACTTATATTTTTTTTTTTATACCCACTGAAATAAGTTTTTGCAAATTTAAGTACTTCTATAATTCTGATATTTTTGTATTTTAGTATGAACTGTATTTGAACTCTGCAAATAATTTTTGGCTTTTCTTGGCTCGTGACTTTGCCAATACTCTGTTTTTAATCCCTTTTGTGTTCACAAAGTATTCTTGGTGGTCGGGAAAAATTTAAAGCATAAGTAGTAAATTCTGGTACTTTGTATCTAAAGTTTGCTTTGGTATACAATTTTATGTTGTGCTTTGAAAACTGAGAAGAAATGTTGTCAATGGTCAGGAATTTAGTTAACGATAACTAACATTTAGATTGTTTATTTTAACAATTAGAAAATTGCATAAGACCAAAGGGGAAGTGGGGAAAATTGATTATCAGTGACTGTCCTACACAAAGCTAATCTGAATCATGACCCATTAATTCTTACAATTGACTCCTTCACTACAAGAAACCATCCTTCTACGCCCAATCCAACATTTACCTAAATACCACATATATGTAGGGATCCTACTGAAATGCCCATGACATAAAAATTTCATATGTACAATTTTTTTTTTTTTTTCTACAAAAAATGTATGAAAATTTCACCCGAGATGGGGGTGGGTGATGAACTCTATAATGAAAATAAAAAGGAAACAACATTCAAACTAAAATAAAAAAATTGTTAGTAAGATCTGGCCACTCCACAAAAAAATGGTTGCTGTGATCTGTTGATAAGCAGAATCAAGAAGCTTGTCTGCTAGATGCAAATTATGGAGTGGGGAAAATGTAAAAGGCTGGTTCAGTCAAGATAAAAGGAGGATAAAACAAAGTGGGGAGATTAAGTCTATTAAATGTATAATGTAAATAAATTATTTTTACTGTAGAATTGCAGTACAGCTGAATTTACTATAGAAATGCATTACTATCAGTGGTCAGAAATTAAGGCAAACATTAATGTCATAAGAGGACTATTGTATGTACAATGTAAATATATTGCTAATAATTTTAGCATAAAAATAAATGCAAATTTTGAGAAAAGGAATTGGGCTAGTATGCATAATGTTTAGATATTAGTTTTATTTGAAATTTATTTATTTAACCATTGAGAATATTTGCTTAGAATATTTTTGCAAGTTGAAAATGATAAATCATAGATTCTAAATTAATGTGATTTTTTTTTTTTTTTTTTTTTTTTTTTTTTTTTCAATGAATTACAACAAACTTTTGCCTGAGTAAAATCTCTATGGATGTGTTTTCCTTGTTTTTCATTTAGGATGCTCCTGATGAGAACACCCATGGAATACAAACCATTCAAAGCAGCCAAAGTGTTCAGGAATATTTTGCTATGAAGCTTTCCCAAATGAAGGCTAAGAAAAGAGAATCACTGTTGGCTGAGGTTTCTCAGAAAGAGAAAGTTGAAGATGAACCTGCCAAGGTTCCTGCACCAGAGGAAACCTATGTGGCAGATCTGAAAATTCAAGCTAGTGATGAGGAAATGAGAGAAAATGTTAATAGTGAAAAGATCAGAAAGAAAAAGAAAAAATCTAAAGAGAAAGAAAGGCATGTAAACAAGGAGCAGGCAGAAAGCTGCTTTAATTCATCATTAGAACTTGTTGAGAAAGAGAATGTTGACACTTTTAACAGTGAAAGAAATGAAGCTGGGGAAAATTGTGATGAAAACACGTTTTTCAAAAAAGCCAAAAAATCAAAAAAGAAGAAAAAGACAAAAGATTTGGATAATGTTAGTGAAGTTGTTGAAATAGCAGAAACTATTATGGATGAACTTCCTGTTGCTGCAGATAATAAAATGGAAGCTGCTGAAAGTAACTCTGTGGCAAAGCCAAAAAAAAAGAAACGTGATAAGAAATGTAAAGATGGACCATCTACTAATGTAGTAAATGGTGAGAGTCTGGAAAATTCTTTATCTTGCAACAGAGACATTAGTAACTCTACAAATTCTGAGCCATCAGATAGAGCTTTTATTACTGTTACAAAGGAGGCACAATTTTCAGTGGAAGAAGGAATAGAGACAAAGCCTAAAAAACATAAAAAGAAGAGGACAAAAGATGAAGTTGAAATTGTTAGCAAAACTACTACCGAAAGTGATATTCTAGATAAATCTGTGTCCTTTGACATTGATAATAGCAATAATGCTAGTCATTTTGCTGATGACAATAATGAAGAAACTATAGCTTCACCACCTAAAAAAAAGAAAAAGAAAAAATCTTCCAAAAAATCAAAATATGAAGCTGAAGAGAATTCGGATGCCCTCCCAAATGAAAATTCTGTCAGTGATAAGACGAATACGCAAACCCAACAAAGTATCCCAGCAGAAATGCAGGAATCAAATGAGAGCTCTACCTCTACTGTAGTAAATTGTGATAATTTAAGTGCTTTTAGTTCATCCTTAATGAGCTATTCAGATATTCCAGAGAATAAGCAGCAGATTAAAACAAACCCTTCTGCTGTTAACACTGCTACAAAAAAGTTTCAGGATGCTGGAGCAAATGTAGATAAAATCTGTGGTTATGGGTACAACATGCAATAAAAATATTTTTACTTTGTTTTATAAAATGATTGTGGTTTTCATTCATTTGTGGTGCAAAATATTTGTTTAGTGTTGATTGTGAGACTCTGGTATATTTATTGTTTTGAGGGGGTTCATCCCCTCCCCTCTCATTATAAATCATCCATAAATTTTTATGTATAAAATTTTATCATTTTTATATCATGGGGTGCAACTTGTAATGAGTAAATGGGTCATGGATTGGATTAGCTATAAGATAGTGAAAACCAGCCTCAACCCATTACCCCTTTTCAGCCTTGTGCCATAATTGTATTTTTTATACAATAAATATTGAGACTGGTATTGAAATACTCACTGGATGAATTTAGTTTTTCATATTAGATCTTAGTTAAATTGTTTTAATTTTCGACATCTTTTGATAATTCTTTAAAGTATTATTTTATAAGAGGGGGAAAAAATGGTGAAATTGATCTACTTGTCAAAATTATTAAAATTGGCTGAATGGAGGGGTTGAAGAAAAGATATAAATAGTTCAAATGTGTGTGTGTGTGTGATTGGATGTTATTTATGCACTTCCATAGTTTTCATCTGATTTCGATGAAAATCTTTTGTTTGATAGATAATTCTTCAGTGCCGGTTTTGAGTCAATTGGCTGGAAAAAAATTACAACCTTGAAGGTGAAAAATCGAAAAAATTTAATTTTTTACACTTTGCTTTGCACAAAAATCAAGGGCAAAATATAAAGTCTGTAAGTTAAAAAAAAAAAAAAGTGTACAATCAATTTACAGAGTTGAAATCTAACGCAAAAAAGATTAGAATTATAAAAAAAATTATATTGTAAATAAAAAAAAAAAAAAATTATCGTATGACGGTAAATGGCAGAGGTTCACCGTTCCTTTGCAAGATTGAGAACGCAAAAACGGCCCTTTTCAGGGCCAACCCCAGTCAAATTGTTCCCCCCCCCCATTTGGGAATGTTTCAGTTGCACCCAATTGTTGTTACTAATATTGATTGGTGGGCTGACTTTAAACTCAAACTGCGGCTCCAATTGAACGGCAAAAATTTCCAGTAATGAAACACCCGGTCGAAGACTGTTTACTGCCAGTATCCTCTGTATTTTTATAAATTTGGAAAAAAAAAAGTTGTTTTTTTTTTTTTTTTTTTTTTTTTTTTTTTTTTCCGTTTAACTTCTAAAATATAGATATATTTTTTAAGTCGGCAAATTGACTTTTTTGTGTCTCATCTTAACTGCCGATTTTGTGAAGTATTCAAAGTTTGATTGAAAATGGTGAAATTCTGAAATATATATTTTCGACGTTTGTTTTTTCTTTCATTTTTTTATTTTTTTATCGCAATACCCGTATCGTCATTTTTATGGAGTGAAAACAAAAATAAACTTTTGTCGAGATTGAAACTAGCATAGACGGTCTTTTACTGACTGCATCATACCGATCAGACCAAGTAGCTTTACCAAACAGTTTGAGTTAAGTGAAGTCATATGTTTTATTTTTGTGAACGCTACGCCGTCATGCACGTGAATAAAATGGTAATTTTTATCCAGATTAATTTTTGATTAAGTGCTTAAACTTGACAAAATCTTCAGTAAATTTGCGTCAGCTTCGTTATGCGTAGATTAGGGTTGCTTTTAGTTGTAAATTGAAAGCAGTACATGAACAGGAGAACCACAACGTATATAGTTTTGTGTCAGGGACGATAACTCTATTTGACTATTTTAGAAGGGAGGTAATATGGTGCCTACAATTATAACCATGATAATGGTTGCAATTTACAAGTATAATCCTGATTATCGTCATATATAACAACTTATAAATTAATATAATGACGATAATACAAATCAATAAGACCTGTCAAAATTACTAGAAGTTTCCATACTTTAAGGCCAATAGAATCTTTAAGAAAGGTGTTGTATAGTTTCCCTCTATAATAGTTATATAATAGTATAATGATTATATATTTATTTGTATATTGGCTGTAGTGTAGTTATTTAATAATATTAGTTAATGTAATTTAATTATGTATTGATATGTTTAATAATGTACTATTATTATTTAATATATTTAATGAGGTATTTATATAGTATTATTTAATATAATAATAATAATATAATTAATATAATAATTATATATATTTATATCTTTTTCCTTCTATCTTGTGTCTGTAATTTAATTTTCTGTTTGTACTTATTAAATAATTTATCTATTCCTTTATTTAATAACTGGGTTATATTTTTTTAAGTGTAGATGTTTCGTTTTATTTCCTTTATAGATGGTAATAGTTTTATTAATAGGTATTAATACATGTTCTTTTGAATATAAAGTGAAGAATATTAAATAATACATTCCCTAAAAAGTAAAGTTTTTTTTTTTTTTTTTGTTAATATAACATAAAAAAATTTCCTATGTCTATTTTTCTGATAGAAAACGAGGTGAATAAGTTGGGTCACATCTACATGCATCTGCCTCATACTATTAGGTTGGTGCAAAAATAATGACGTAATAATGTCGTTTTTGACGTATTTTTTAACGTCAAAAAACGACATTACGTCATTATTTTTGCACCAACATAATACCATCCCCATGTCTAGATGTTAATATCCTGTCTTTCTTTTTTGTCTTTTTACTATCTTTTAGTCTTTCCTTTTTTACGTTTTTCTCTGACTTGTTTTAAAATTTACTTTAGGCCTGGTTTCATTTCATTACCTTGGTCGGTTTGAAAATCCTTACAGATCTCGGTCTGTAAGGTGAAATTATCAAAACTATGAGGTAATTTTAATTACTATTGTATGTAATTTATATGGTCTATTGAATAAATACACTGAACTCTTTTTGTGGACCAGTTTTAATATTTTATATAATTAGGATTCACATGGATTATTACCTGTGTGTGTGTATATATATAGTATTTTAATATATTTTCTATTGATACGTTACTTTTATATTTAAGTAAATGCGCTGTTTATAATAAACAGTATTAATTACCTTACCAGCCTGAATGAAAAATTTTGTAGAAAATCTGTGTCTGCCAACATTTAGGTCAGTAAATGTAATTAATACTATTTAAGTATGAAAAAAAAAAAAAAAATGAGCATTTACTCAAATAAGTGTATCCATGAAAAAATGTATATACTGAAAATATTTTGGATTTAATCCATATATATATATATATATATATGTGTGTGTAGTTACAAGAATTTAATTATTCAATTTATTTATAAGGAAATTTGAAAAGTAATAAAAATTACTTTTAATAAAAATCAATAATACACCACTCAGTTTCCATACCTTGGTGTAAAATTAATTTTTATGAATGAAAAAGCTTTCTTTTTAGCTTTAATTGAAAGCTAAATGATTAAATTTACTATTTCCTGTAAGCAAAATGCCCTGGTATATTTCAAACGTCAATTATATTGATTTCGAATCTCAGCTTTTTGGTTACTTTTCAAAAATCATTTAAATTTGCCCATCTTAATGTTTGAACAATTTAATTCTCGGTTTTAAAAAATCTTCTAAAAATAAAATATATATTTATCAAATTTAAAGTTGAATTAATCTGATTTGAAACAAATATTAGTTTTTCTGATGTGCTGATTGATTTGTCAACAGCTAATTTTGGTGGATCAGAATTAACATAAATTTAGGAAATCTAAGTGAACGTGTTTTTTTTTTTTTTTTTTTTTTTTTTTTTTTAACTACTTAATAATTTAAAAAAAAAACATTTTCAGCAATTGTCTAATCTTATTGAATTTTAGTTACTTTAGCTCTATAGCCTTACGTTTGAAGATGCTTTCTGAAAAATAATAAAATTTAAAATAATATAAAATTTTATTAAATTTAAAAAATTAACTGAGATAATATAAAAATTAATGAAATAAAATGATAGTGGTAACACAATTTATGGAATATTATGGTATTTTATTTATTTATTAACTTATATTTTTAATATCTTAATTATTTTTAATTTTATTCTTTATCATCATGATGGTTACCAAATGTTAAACTTATTTTATTTATTAAATTTTTATAGTACTTTTATTAATTACGTAATTGTTTACACTTTTATTATTTTAATCCAATATTCTAAACAATATACACAAAAAGAATTGCTCTTGTGTGTAATAGTAACAAGGCTTAAAACACATGACCTTAAGGATAATGTCATGTATTGACTACCATACTTTAAAAAAAATAAAAAAATGTTTGGAAAAATCTTGATGCAAAACTACTCTTGAGCTTTTCAAAAAATCTTAAAAAATCTTATTTATAAAAGCTTTTCTAATCAAGTAAGTTTTACTGCATCTTTTTAATTTTACAATTCGAAGCAGATTTTCGGGAAAGTAGTTTGAAAAAAAATGTATGATTTACATTCTCCGATAAAATCCTAAAAATTTCATTAAAATCCGACAATTATTTGATTTTTGTAAGAATCAATGTTTTTCACCGGAAAAAAGCCCAGTACCACTAAATCATAAATTACGTCGACCGCTGACGCAAAAAATAAGATTTTTAACCAAAATTTCGAACATGTTAGAAAGGATTAGAAAAAAAAAAAATAATAAAAAATACATTGCTCTTTTGACGATAAAATAAAACCTTGTTTAAGTTTAGGGTCTTTACTCTTTATTCGGTAAATTTTCATTTCAACACCCGAGCGCTGTTATTATCCCTTCAAATTTTTCCCAAATAGTCTTATTTCCGTGCAAATGTATATGCTGAACTCAAATCAACAATTAGATATTAAAGAAACCTACCTTTTTGGATGTTAACGACCAGAAAAATATCGAACTTCTCGCTCTTTTTGTCATCCCTTACCAGAAGTAATTAAGTGCTGAATTATGCCGGTGGACGTATACAATTTGGGCCTATTTATTAAATAAGGGAGTAAATAAATTTTATTTACTACTCCCTTCACAGTAGTAATTCCTTGTAGTTAACTTTCAAAGGGTTAGGTGTTTTTCTTTTTGGTTATTTTTAAAATTTTTTTTGTTATTCTTTTAGTTGTCGATGTTTACATATATTTGAAAGTTAACTTTATTCTTAAATTAAGTACAAAAAAAATCGCTTTAGTCCAGCAGTAAATGACGCTCAGGTGTTAAAATGAAAATTTACCCTTTTTATTCATCATGCTATTCTTTTTGTTTCGTTTTTTTTCCCCCGCAGTGTTACAGTAATTAAAAAAAAAAAAAAAAAAAAAAAAAATACTAAAGCAGTTCAAATACTACTTAGTCAACCTCTCCGGGTTCTTAATATATTTTTTCTGGGACCGACTTTTAAAATAACATTACAGGTGTCGTAAACTATTTTTGTAAACTATAAAAATTGTAATAATTCAAATTTAAAGGGTAAATAAATCTGAGTTAATTACCTCCCTTGAATTTAAAAAATGAAATTCTCATCGACAATTATTAGTATTACTCACTGGGTGTGAGTGAGTCAGTGTCACATATTTGTGTTTTTGGTGTGGGGGGGGGGGGGGGAAACATCGACAATAAAAAAGCAAAAATTTTCCCCCTCTTTTTGCTGATTTTGATATATTTTAATGGGAGGGATGTGATCACACTTGACTTTAAAGAACTGAAGTTTAATCGTAAATCACGATAGGAGATTAAGAATTTTTAATCTTCTAGAAATATCGTGATACCTCTAACCAAAAAAAATGGATACTCCTTCCGCAATGAAAGCAAAAAATTAACAGCCCCAGTTTTAAAATATTTGCCAAAAATCAAGGAATTATTCAAACGAAATCTTCAGAACTTGTTCATTAATGAATGTTTTTTTGTAGGTTAAATTAAACGTTGTGGGGTTATAATTTCACCCACTCCTATCACCTGTATATACTTTTTACTTTGGGAGTGTTTGCGCAATAAAGTTATAAAAAGAAATTATTTTATTAAAAAAAAAAAAAAAAAAAAAATGCAATATCGAGCGTGAACATGAAAAATTCGGTTCGCATCTTGCCAAAAAAACACCCCCCACCCGCAAAATATATATTTGAAAATCAGTGCTTGCATAATTTCATAAAACATGCCATTTTCTTTCCGATTCGACATAAAAAAAATCTAAACTTAATATTTACTTTTAAAGAAATTAGTTGTAATTTTTCAGTACAATTTTGAAATTAATTCCGTTGCTATTCGCCACATTTTCTTCTATTAAATGAAGACACGTTTGAAGAGTTGAAAAAAGATGTAAAGTTTCATGTCATTTTCGAGTGTAAACCTTTTCTAAAACAAATGTTATTTTATTTTTTTCTTTTAGCAACTGTTAGATTATTTTTTATATGGATGTACAAAAGGAAATAATTCTAATATGGCCCATTGAATTAATAATACTATTCAATATCGGAGTATTAATTTCATATCTACCATTCAATCAGTATAAAAATAAAATTATTCATTATATTAAATTTAATAACTATTATTACGCTAAGTTTCCCGCGCTTTTTCAGAGAGGAGTAGAATGATAGTTTTCCTACTACTGTCCTTTAACCTTACAGGTTAGCGTGCTCTAATGAAACATTATTTCCATATTGTTTTAAGTAAAAGGTAAGCATTACTTTCAGAAAATCCAGTTAATCGTTAAATTTAGACTTTGAAACAATATCACATAAAATATTAGATTTCAAAAAGAACTTTAAATTGGTTGTTTTCATTTTTTCGTATAGAAATGGGGTCTGCGAGGAGTAACGAAAAAAAGTGCTTATACTTTAAAAATGCCTAAAAAGTTTCATATATGGAAATTAAACTCTCTGGTGGTACCTAATTATTTTCTTTCTCTGATTCATGACTCGTGAATTTACACGGCGGAAATCCGCACAAACTGTGCAAAACAGTTTCATCTGTACAATTCAGTTAAAGCTGATATTTTCAATTTCTATTTTCTTCTTTTTTTTTTTTTTTTTTTAAATGCAAAGAGCCCAACCCAACTCCCAAATGAATTCCAATTGTTTAAAATGGATTATCGGCATAATATAGTTGATATGAAACGGTGAGGAGACCTCAGTCCGGGATAGTAATGTGGTGGAAAAATTAATTTACATTATTTTTATAGTTATCATGGTACTTTCTTTTAAATGGAAATCTATTGTTGGATAAAAAGTGTTTTAAGATCCGATGCGCATGAATAGATAGTACTTTTCGTAAATAATAACTTTCCTCTTGTAACAAACAAATAATACTAGAATGTGTCGTGGTTGACTAAAGTGTTTATGTTAGGTTACGGATAACAGCTATTCTGTTATTGCCTGGGCATGTAAAGAAGTTGTGGAAAAGCAGTTTGTTCAAGTGGTTACTCGACCAATTTTCTTTCTTTGTTTAACATTGTGGCATCCGTGTGATGCGACATATCTTGTGATGATTGATTAATTTGCTTTTTACGGCTTATTGTCAGTTACCTCCTCCGAATTTTCGAAACCGCTACTAAGGGACGCTCTCTGGACTATAAATACTCTGCGATAATTTTCTCATTCACTTCTCACCTTACCCGCTTATTTGTCAACATGTAACCTCTCGAGGAGAACGCGGTTCCTTTGGGAAACGCATGAACAATACACACACACACACGTAGATACGCACATTCACTCACTTCACATACTTTGAACCCCCAAAAGGTTTTCATTCATTTGTTACACACATTATTGTCTTTGTCGCTTATATACCTTTAATACATTATCATTTGTTTGTACATATATATTGTTTCTTGTGGTTTCTTCCGTTTCTTTATGTGGACTCACATCCTTAGTCTGCCATATCTATTGTGGGTATTTCAGGAGACAGCGTGTTATTTCCAATTTCAAACACCGACACAAACCCAAAACAAATTGCAGGAAATCAATTGTGATACACAACAACGAACAATGGATGAAAAAATCTGGTAAAAACTTTGATGTATCGATGGGATCACTGGATTCTGCTGAATCATCGGACTTGGTCGGACTGATTATTCTATATAATCTCACAGTTCACAAGGAAATTAGTCTAAATAATATAGGGATTTATAGAGACGATGGTAGTGAATAATTCTACCGGAAGCAAAGTTGACAAGTTGAGGAAATGGATTCATAGAGTGTTTAAATCTTTACACCTCAAGGTTAAAATTAATTCTAACATAAAACAAGTAGACTTCTTAGATGTAACCTTAAACTTAAATAATTTCCAACCCTTCTTGAAAAATAACGCTAACCCCATTTATATAAACCCTAATTCCAATCACCCAACGCCAGTTATTAAACATATCTCATCATCTGTTGAACGTCGTATAAACAAACACTCATCTAGCAAGGAAATATTCGATAAACACAAAATTATCTATAACAAAATCCTTACCGACAGTGGTTACAGATCTTCAGAAATTAAATATAGAGAAAATTGTAGTTATTATAAAAAAAAACAATAGAGGAAGGAGAATAATTTGGCATATACCTCCCTTCAACAAATTAGTCCGTACCAAATTAGGATACAAATTCTTAAATCTAATTAACAAGCACTTCCCTACAGAGAGTAAATTAAAATTCAACCGCAATACCTTAAAAATTAGCCATAGCTGTTCTAGAAATCTAGATAAAATTATTAAATCGCATAACAATAGAATATTGAAACTTCATAGAGATACTAAACACAACCTAAATACAAGTTCTAATACATCCCAAGAAAAAAGGCTATGTAATTGTAGAATCCCCGATCAATGTCCATTATTAAACAGGTGCTTAACCAAATCCATAGTGTATATGTGCTATATCTCATCAAATGAGAACCCCAGAGATATTAGACTGTATGTGGGGTCAACTAGCAGACCTTTTAAAGATAGGTATTAAAACCACATGAACTCCTTTACAAATAAGGCCAAACGAAATATGACATCACTTTCGAAATATTTTTGGAAACTCAAGGAAGAAAGAAAAACACCTAAGGTTAAATGGAGAATTCTCAGACAAGCCAGAACCTGCAATTCTCTGAGCGAACCGTGCTTCTTATGTTTACAGGAGAAAATATGTATCAATGAACTCTTGAATAACACCCAATTATTAAATCAAAGATATGAAACAACCGTTTTCTGTAGGCATACTAAGGATCTGACACTACAATCTTGTTAAAATCTGAATTCCATAACAATAAACGTTTTAAAATTATAAATCACCTCCTTCGATATATTCCCTACCCTCTTATGTACCTCTCCACTAATTAAATGATTCTTAATTTTTTTTTCTTTCATATATATTACTAGTAATATTTTTAGATAAAACGTTTTTACACCCATACTTATTCTACACGCTATATGGTCCAGGAATATTTCAAAATTTGATTATAAAAGGTTATATTAACATCCCTTATTTTTTTTTAAAGGAAATCACCACTTCTAAATTTTAATCCACAAAACACGTTCATTGATTACAGAATTAGTTGTGATAACCCCAACATAAATACATGCAATTTAGCTCTAGAATTTTTATAGTAAACCAAAAATCACATTCCCAATTACTACTATGACTCTCGCTATAATTTTTACCTACTTAAACATAATACTATCCACTATCTCTATCTTTCCTCCCCTACCTCTCACTCTTAGGACGCTTGGGAGATTATGTGCCTGGACTTTTGACCGGTGTTTATCAGCAGGGAAATTTCCACAGACCAGTCAACATTAAACACCCAATCCATTCATCACCAAACTGCAATCAACAAGCACTATTGTTTCACTCCGTCATCTATATATATTTTTCTCTCAAACAAATGGAAAAAAGGAAGTGACACACACGGCTTGCCTACAAGCAGGATTGTTCATAATCATTTTCGATTCTCACCCGTCAAGTTGCATCTTTGTAGTGAGTAAAATGGTTTTGTTTATATGATAAAATAAGATTATAATAAAGGAATATATAGTGAAACTGAGTGATATTGTCGGCGTGAGGTATGATGTATATTTATTAATATATATTTAATACCACTGCTATTTTGCATATATATTATATATATATATATATATATATATATAAAATTTACATCCAAAGATAATTTCATATAGGCTCGCGATCTCTTTTTCTTCCTTTTCCTCAGTTCCTCGAATTTGAAGGGAGTTATTATTTCGCCTCCCCCACAAGTCCATCAGAGGACGAAACACATCGGCTAAGAGAAGTTTTCCTTTTGTTTTTATTCATATTGTCCTCTCACAAATACATTTTAAGTTATATCTGAATTTTTACACACCCACACACACATTTGCATACTAAATTTGTTTACTAAGCTTAGTTTAATAATGGTGTAAGAGCATGTTGTGGACGTGCAGAATTTATTAATTATGCTTGAAAGAATCAGAAGGAATTTGTGTAGGTTGCGTGACTTTCTGCATCCACAACAAATAAATAAACGAAATTTAAAATACGATTAAGAACAAGACATATTCAATTAGAAACTAATATAACATTTATATACAATTCAAAACAATATACAAGCAGGATAATTGGTATATGTTATGTTGGCAAAATGTGTATGATGTTTTAGATTTCAGAATGTCTCTCTTCGTAATTGTTCGTTCATTTACAGTCTTTTAAAGTTTGTATTGATATTAATAATTGTCGATATTAAGTATCTTTTTAGAAGGAGTTTTTAAGGAGTGATCTACCTTTGACTGTAATGTTTTTAAGGTTGTTCGCACATTGATGTTTACTTAATAGGTAGCGAATATAATTCACTTTAGATAAGCAATGTTTGAGAATCGATGTCCACAGAGTTGATCGAGTTTTTTGATCGTGAGTGAGTCAGCGATGATGTATCTTTGCGCGGTAAAATCGTGATTTCGAGTGACCCACGTCACTCAAAATGTTGGCAATTCCTCTGTGGGTGTTTGTTACTGACTGCCTGGGGCGGTCAGCGTTTATTTTTATAAGTCCTGAAAGTCCGAAGTTGGCTCACTTGAGTTTTGGCGCAATTTCGTTTTGCACGTGAACTTTCAGTGATGAACCAATGAGATTGGTTGATTCACCTAGTACAGTTTTAATTGGTTGGAGTTTTCCGTACGTAGGCGTAAGATATAGACTGTTCTGTTGCTAGGGTTGATAGGTAAGAAAAAAAGGACGAGTCTACAAGCATAAACATAGTCGCTTCGTAATAACTGAACTCACTACCCATTAGTCATGAACTGCGACTTGAATTTTTCGTGCTGATAACCATCTTTCTATCCGCACATCCACATACAAATTCATATTTAGTAGATAAACCTTGGACTTTGTATGAGTTTCGCCAGATGTTGTTACTTTTTTATAAGTGTTTCTATTCGATATATCGGACTATCTCTTAAACGGACACAGAAATAGAAACTCTTGACGATCAATGTAAGTTATTTCCATAAATTATGCATGAAGTCGTATTCATAGGAGTTTATAAAGATCTACGGTTGGCCGATACTAAACTAGTGCCAGAGCCAATTATACAAATGATGACCAAACAATCGGAAGTTCTCGCTTCGGTGTCTATAAGAAAACTGAAAACGTGCGACAATTGAAATCAATTCCGGCTTTTGAGAGCAGATTAACTTTTGACAAAGCATGACAATTACGAGATAACACGGTTTCGTTGTGTCGTCTTGTAACGAAGTATCAATGTATTTTTGCAACACATTTACGCACGAACTGAACAGGAATAATTCGTCAAAAACGATATCATTAATAAGGCGGTGTATTACCAACTGTTGCATAAAACAATAAAATGGGTCAGTATAAGGAGAGGTAAACCCACCGAGCTATTTTTTTAATATCTAATTCATATCTTCCATAAGTAAAAAATAAAAATATCTTTTTTTCATTATCTATTAGGTTGGTGCAAAAATAATGTCGTTTTCTAACATATGTTACTATGTGAGAAAACGACATTATTTTTGCACCAACTTAATACATATAGTTTATCAACTCTCCAGGGTTTTTTTTTTTTTTTTTTTTTTTTTCTATCTAACGTTTTTTCTCCTGTCTTATTTGGTTGGTTGGTTGATTGATTGATTTGTCTGTTTAACGACATATCAACTCTTTATGGGATCATTTAATGGCGAAATTAAATTTTCTTGGAAGTTAAAAAGTAATAAAATATATTATTCTGCTTTCACAATTGTATACATGGTAGATGATACTCAGTTTTTGTGCATATATATGTTTGTGTGGACATAATTACCAGAGGTGGTGGCGTGTTTTATGTTGTAGTTTTGTTGCAGTTATATTTTGGAATAAGTAGGATGAATTGTAGGATATTATATAGATTAATGTCATGAAAGAGTTTTTTCATGTTTGTTGTTTGGTAGTATTTTAAACAGATTTGGGTGAAGTCGCTACAATTTGTTAGTATGTGCGTATTGTTAATGTTAATATATGTTTAGCATCCTGATACTACTTTCTTGTTAATGTTGAATTTTGTACAAATCTGTGCAAAAAGTGGATCAAAGAGCTTATCTAGCTTCATACATATTTTCAGGAAATCTCAACTTCTAATTGGTCGATAAACACACAAGTGGGCGTTGCAATCCACCCACGTACAAGTCTTTCTAGCGCGTGACCAAGTTATGTTTTCCCGCTTCTTTTCCAGGAGCCTGACACGTGATTACGTTAATTATAAATATCAGACACAAATTTGTTCTTTCTCTTTTTTTTCTTGATTTCATTCACCTACGAAAATGTAATCTTAAAAGGAAACTGCATTGCGGTCGAACCATTAATAATAATAATAAAAATGAACGCATGCGTGCCTACACGCACACACCTCTTTTCATATAAAGTAAAATAAAAAAATATGAAAGCGTTTTACTAAGCTGACAACGAATTCCATAACTTATATAGACAATACTTTAAGAAATTTACGCAGCTTAATGGCTGGACAGGCCCAAAAGCTATATTTTCGAAAATTAACATTCATTGAATTGTATAGATAATATCAATTATTAACATAGATCATGGCTATCACTCTGATAAACTCTTTTATTCTCAGATATATGCAGAATTTGTTTTTACTTTCTGCTTATCATTAATATTTCTTTTGAAGTAAATCTGTTGTTGGGCCATATGTGTTTACATGAATAAATATATTAGGTTGGTGCAAAAATAATGACGTAATAATGTCGTTTTTTGACGTATTTTTTAACGTAAAAAACGACATTATTACGTCATTATTTTTGCACCAACCTAATATTATACATTCATGTAATACACAGATATATAATCTCATATTTCGCAATAATCGTGCGATGTTTACGGGGCCCATTATTCTAGATAAACAAATTCAAGACAAAAAAAAAAAAAAAAAAAAAAATGGAAGCGAAATTCTCTTTGACGGGTTGAGAAAATGATTTGTACAGACAGCTTCATGGATTATTAATAAATTAGCAACGACCATAAATAATGTAAAGCTGAACATATGGCCAAATCGATTCTATAAGCAATATGTTAAAATATACGTATTTTATGATGTCGTCTGCTTTTTTTTTTATTTTCTATCGAACTATCGACAAAAGGAAAATAACTGAATAATATAAGAATGTGAAAGAAAGTTCACAAAATTTGAAGGAAGTCATTTTCACATTTGCATAAATGATTGGAATAGAGTATAAACTATAATCAGCTTGTTTTATTGTCTTCTGTTTTGATTTGTGGATGTGTACGGACTGTAATGGATTCTAATTGAAGTAATAGAAAATTGAGGAATTCAGAACAAAAGCATGTAACTATAATTATATTGGTGTTTGCTCCGGTAGACAGTAAAAGAATGCTTTTCTCAATTTTCTCCCAGCGTTTGAAACTGCGCTCGTCATGGAAGAACACCAGACAGCCAAATTCACTGAGAACTTGTGTGTGATTTGCAGCAATGGCTTGGAAACAGTAGCTGATCAGGTGAAAGTTACACGTGAACTAACAAACCTCATAAAGTTCAGTGAGCTTCATGGCAGAGAAGAAGCAGAAATTACGTTCTGGAACTAGCACATTCCAATGAAAAGAGAATTGTTTTTTTTTTCTGTACAAATTCTGTTTTATTTAACGAGAGGCATCCTGACAAAGATAAAGATTTGCGAATTGTTCGGCCTTTATCATTCCGTAAAGATACACCGATGAAAATTCGTGAGCGTGGAGACCATGCAAGTACAGTTTCGCCTGGAGAGTTGAATAGACCTTGTTGCTGCCGAGGTAGTTTACCATAAATCGTGTCATGCACGTTTTTGTTCCAGTAAGGTATTAGCTTCTCCTAGTGGAAAACGCAGAAGTGGTGGTTGTCCAGAGGAACCCGTCATGTTGACAGTATTTAAAAAATTATCTGCCTGGCTTGAAGAGGAAGTCAAATTGTACACAGTGAGTAGTATGAACGAATGGTAGAAATTGCTGGAAACTGGACCGAGGATGTATATTCAGTAAAAAGGTAGAAACAAAAACTTTAAAAACGTTATAAAGGACCATCTTTTTTTTTCTTCTTTTTTACAGATGTAAACGAAAGGAAAAATGTCGTTTTCTTCCGTAACATGGCTAGTCTTATTATCAGTGACAAATTGTATGACGCAAAAAGAGAGAATATTGAAGAAGAGTCTGCAAGAATTGTCATAGCAGCTGGCAAAATCATTAAAGCACAGATTATTGTGATTTCTTGTAACATGGATTCCTATCCACCAAATCATTGGCATCAATGATGCATGTCAGTAGTTGCCTCCAATTTTGCAGATATTTCTGCAGGCCATCATCATGTCAGCCATTCAACGAGCTTCTGTTGGACAGTGTTTGGTGGGAAGTGCAAAAACTTGGTTTGTGCTACCACCCTTCCTGTTTGGGTTAGGTGTGGAACGTTTAGATCGGGCTACTATGAAGAAGCATAGTGATTGTGAGCACGGAAAAAAAGGACCGGCCTGCTGAATTCCGGTCATGATAATTGCATTCACTTTCACACAAATACCTTTGGGATTTGCATGAATCCCATTTCTTCTACCTAAGTAGGTGAGAACTGGATTCTGTAGTAATAATATTCGTTTTAGCAGAAGAACCAGACAACATGTAGCAGCGATATTCACGGTTATTTAAAAATTCTAAACAGTGAAATAGATGGCAACCGGTCTAAGACTCGAAAAGCCCTCAATACAGAAAACTATGCTCCCGACAGCAATCGAACTTGTATTCACTTTTTCTATCGAGGAAAACCCTCTTTCTGCTGAAGTGTGCTCTTACCAATTAGGCCACGGGAAACCACGATAAAGCAAACCTCAGCTACTTAAGGAATGCACAACTTTCGTTTGGATTTTTCGAAATATAAATCTGCTACTTTTATTTTTCTATCCGAGATATAAAGTCATTTATAAATGACGTTTGTTTAGTCCGAAATGATTTCGTATTATTAAAATTTATTTTGCACTCAACAAAAATAACGTTTATGGCAATAAGAAATGTCTGATAAAATATCATAGTTAAAAAAGAAACATTTAAAAATTACTACATCTATCTATCGATGAATATTGATCTACCTCTATTAATTTCTTTTATTCTATTCATATGTCTCGATCTATAGACATACATGTTTCTTTCATTTCTATCTATGTATCTAATTCTATTCTCTATCTAATTCTGTTCCCTCACTATCTAATTCTGTTCCCTATCCATTCATCTATCTATCTAATTCTGTTATCTATCCATCTATCTAATTCTGTTCCCTAACTCTATCTGTCTTGGTTAGTTTTACGATATAGCAACTCTTGTTTAGCTCTTTAAATGTCGAATTTAGCATTTTTTTCTGAAGATCGAAATCACTACTCGGTAATAAGGTTAACCAGACAAGTTTAGCTACCCACTACACCACGCTTGTGTGCATCTGTACTTGTATGGCTGTATATATGGTTTTATGTTTGTGTATGTGTGCTTGTGTTTATGCATTTATAGAGAAGAAACGTTATATTCTTTTCACGCTATCGTCTCAAGAGGATTTGTTAAAAGCCTTAATGTATGTACCTCTGGATGACCCCTTTTAGTTAATGCCTACTCTTTTGACTTATTGCAAGCATTATTTTCTTCGTAACCAAATGTCGTTTTCTTCGAAAACTATTTTTAATCATAACGCGCATAGCGTTGGTAACATTAGTTCTCATCTGAGCTGCGAATTGCGGCAAAACAGACCGTGTCAGAGCAGGATGAGTCACCATTGCGTCGTGGTAGAACAACAATCCTCAATTTCTCTAGTTCTTTTTTTTTTTTTTTAATATTAATCACTTCTAATCAATCCACTAATTCCTGGTAACATTAGACATCTACAATTTGTTGCTGTAGGCGTTTTGAGAAATTATACATACATACGTACACACACACACAAATATATAAAATTTCTCAAAACGCCTACATTATATATATATATATATATAAAGTATATTACACCAACATGCGAATAATCGCTACATAGCGGTATGTAATATACTAAAATAAAGAATTTTGGTCTACTTTTTGTATTGAGCCCTCTTTTAAATTAATGTTACGAACGTTGGAATTTATATTCGATTCATTCTCATTTGGATATATATATATATATATATATATATATATATATATATATATATATATATAAATAACACTGAGCAAAACAAAACGAAACAACAAAATGCTAAATAGTGACACTACAAAAACACTAATAAAAATGTAATTATAGAATCTAAACAAAATGTCTAATGCAAGGAAATCATTGGGAAGGTGATAAGGTGAAAGTGACAACATAAGAAAACACAGGATGAGAGGATTTAGATCAGAGCAACTGGGAGATAGTTTACAAAGATATGCAAAACATTTGTTATCATACAACTATGAAAGATATCAAACTAGCATCATGTGACATATATGGGAAATAAAAAAAGAAATGTTATAATAATGGTATATACAATGGTATATAATAAAAAAGATAAAGAGAGGTAGAAATTATAATTTATTATTTAAGTATGGAGGAGAAACCGAAACTCATAGAATCAAAGAACGTGAGTGAATTAATAGACAAAAAGCAATTAAATTATTAGAAAATGTCGGTATACTGATGCATTCCTTTTGAAAAAACATGAGAAGGACTATAGAACAAAGAAACAATCGTCCATTTCGAAACTCGTACAACATGAAATTGACTAAAACTCATTCCCGTTTATAGCCTAGGAGAGAAATTGTGGGTCATTTGGAGTTTTTTTCCTAAAATAATGTAACACACTCGAACAGTTGATTTTTTGCTCTTCCTTGAATAAACAAAACATGGAGGTTGGGGAAACATTTAATTTTCAAATCTTCCATGAACATTCGCTGTCATGAACCCCAAAACAAATCAATTACCTCAGATATCTAACAATGAACTGACGATAAATTGTCATTTACTGAGTGGCGTACTTAAATAAAAAAGAAAAGAAAAGAAGATTTTCGCCATTTTGAGAACGTGGTTGGTCTTCCAGTTCTCTTTTGGAACGCGAATATCACTCGTACACTTGTGTTTTACATAAAATCTCTTTCGGAAAAAAAACTCACAAAACATTACAACAGTTTCGGCAGCAATATTACTCAAAATCAAACAAATGTTCACGAACACTCACGATTCCCTTTTAGTAAAGCTCGATAACTAGCAAACAGCCGAAAAATGTCACAAATAAACAAATCAGTCAAACACGTCATGGGGAAAATTGTCTAAGAATTAATTAAGTCATGTCATCTACCGACGCAATGTGCAGCTGCGTTCACTTCACGCGCCTCACGAATTCTGTATGTTGATTATAGAATTTGAAGGTTATTGCTCTTTTGCTAGGACTGCAAGGTGAATGTACAAAGTACTGTTATGGGAGAGTCGAGACAGAAGTTTTCATTGCATCAAGGGAAACTGGCCAGTACGACAATCACTGGAATCTGGGAGGAAACATATTCAGCGTCCATCATTAATTGTGTAAAATAAAATTTTGTTGCCATCACTTCACATCAAGTTTGGTTTTACAAAAAATCTAGTGAAGGCTATGGAGAAAAAAAAAGGCAGCATTCAAGTATGTGTAGAATAAATTTCCCAGGATAAGTGAAGCAAAGATAAAGGAAGGCATTTTTGTTGGTCCCAAAGTTTGTAAACTTGCTTTGGATGAAAATTTTGACAGAGTACTATGGGGAAAGGAAAAAATGGCATGGAAAGCTTTCAAGTCAATGGCAACGAACTTTCTGGATAATGAAAGGGAAGATGATTATAGAAATGGTGGAAACTTCCTGAAGGCATACAAACATCTTGGCTGTAACATGTCATTGAAAATCCACTTAGACTCGCAAACTGTGGTGCTGTGAGCGACAAGCATGATGATCGATTTCATCAAGACATTGCAGTAATGGAAAAAATGTATCAGTGCATGTGTAGTCCATCAATACTGGTTGATTATTGTTGGACTGTGACAAGAAATGATCCTTCTGCTGTTTACAAAAGACAAAGGAGGAACTGATGTATTGTTGCTGTCCATGTGTATATATAGGTTTATCTAGGTATATGCATATATATATATATATACACACATACTTGTATATGCATCTATATATGTGTATATATTTACATATGTTTATATATATATATATATATATATATATATATATATATATATATATATATGTATACATATCAGGTCATCCCATAAGTTCTGTCCGAATTTTAACTTTTTGTTAAAATGAACGAAATTTAAAGAGTATTTTATAATGTCTAATGGAGATGAAGATTATTTTTATGTTTAGATGCATTTAAACTGATCAAATTCTATTTCAGAGAACAATAAAATTAAATTTTGTTTGATTAAAACCCTGCTAACATGGAAGTACCCAAGAATCACTTGAAGCACATAATGCTTTATGAGTTCAAGAAAGGAAACTCAGCAACCGAAACGGCTAGAAACATTCACTCAGTTTATGGAGAGGAATGTGTGAATGAAAGAACTTGCAGAAGATGGTTTACAAAATTCAGAGGTGGAGATTTCACCCTTAAAGATGAAGATCGAACCGGACGTCCAGTTGAGTTTGATGAAAAACTTCTTGAAGCAGCCCTTGAAGAAAATCCTGCTTTATCAGTTGAGGAATTGGCAGTGGTTCTCAGTTCAAACCATACAACTGTTCATCGTCATCTTCAACAACTTGGAAAAGTTCCTAAACTTGGAAAATGGGTACCTCATGAATTGTCTGAAAACAACCTCAAATCCCGAGTTGACATCTGCTCTTCTCTCCATTCTCGCTAACTTGTTTCACCTTTTTTGTATAGACTTGTGACTGGCGACGAAAAATGGATCTTTTATCGAAATGTTAAGCGTCGTAGACAGTGGCTTGGTAAAGGGGAAGGACCCCAGCCACAGCCGAGAAGGGAACTTCATGGGCAAAAGGTTCTTCTTTAAATCTGGTGGGATAACCAAGGAATAATCCACTTTGAATTCTTACCACCTAATACAACAATTAATGCTCAAATATACTGTCAGCAATTAGAGTGTTTGAACCAAGCTTTGAGGAAAAAAAGACCTGCTCTAGTGAATCGAAAAAAGGTGATGTTTCATCAGGACAATGCGCGACCCCACACAGCAAGAATCACGTCACAAAAGATCGAAGAACTTGGTTAGGAGAAAATTCCTCATCCACCTTATTCTCTCGATCTTGCTTCTTCAGACTACCATTTGTTTCGTATCTTACAGAATTATTTGGAAGAAACAGCTTTTGTGACACAGGAAGATGTTAAAACTGACATTTGTGAGTTCTTCGAATCAAAGCCCAAAGAATTTTACAGTAATGGAATTAGTAAGCTTGTTAATAGATGGAAGGAAGTCATAGATAATCAGGGAAAATACATTGTTGATTGAATCTGTAATTAAATGTAACATTTGATCACTTGTTTTCTTTATTCAAAATTCGAACAGAACTTATGGGATGACCTGATATATGCTTATATATACATATATATATATATATATATATATATATATATATATATATATATATACACACATACTCACAGACATATTATGACTGCATTATTTTTTAATGATCTGTGTGTGCATTCGTACGCGCGTTTCTGATGAAAACTGCAATTCTGTACAACAATTTCGACGTCCATACCAAGTTCTAGAAACTAAAAAAAACATCACGGATCTTCGTAGATAAGTCGATAAAGTCATAATTGCTGACAATGCCTTTATAATATATATATATATATATATATATATATATATATATATTACTTCAAATGTTAATATTAAAAAATTGCAATCACAAGCCATATATTCCTTAAGAATAAGATCTTCCAAATTCCCCACCCCATGCTAGTTATCAACATAACAAAAATATAAGATACCGTCAAACATACAAAACAATTTTTTAACGTCGTACCAAATGTATGAAGCATGTAAAACATTTGTTAGGATCATAAATGTTGCTGGCCTTTTTACGACCAATTGTTTGTAAAGCATAAAAGGTTCTGATTAAAAAACACCATGGAAAAATATTTTCTTCACATACATTTTCCTCAACAACTTTACTGATCAACTTTAAAAGAAATCGACAAGGTGAAATTTGATTGATTTTATCCTGTTATCTTAGATACTACATCGTGAGCGCATCAATAGATCTACAGTTTGATAGATTAGCTTAATTTTAGTTTAAAATTATTACTTTTCATTGAAACAGGATTAACGTTCACCACTGAACAACGAAAGGGATTACGTTAAAAAATAAATATTGTTGCGTAAAATAATTTCTTTTTTAAAATATAGCCTACTGACATATTGAATTAGCGACGATTACGCTAACTCATTGTGTCTTATCTCGGATAGGTTTTACTAAAAAAATATGTCAAAACTTATAGGGAATCTAATTGACCGCAAATTCTCGCGGTAGTAACGGAATTAAAAATATCACGGTTGTAAATTTTGCGGAGATTGCATTTGGATCCAGTATATATAGGTTTTATTATTACCCACTGTCTTTAATACTCTGAATCGACAAAACTGTCTTAAAATTTAAAACTGAGGTAGATATGGTGACAGAGGCCCAAAAGTGTACGATTTTAATAAAGAAATAAGAAATGATGTCTAGCATGCTGCGATGAAACATGTCCTTACCTTTTCCACCACCTGTAAAGCCTTGCAAGTTTCTTCTTCTTCTTCTTCTTCGGTATCATTGTATCTCTATTAAATGATAAAAGAAAAAAAAAACTGGGATAGAGAAACTAACTTCGTTGAGTAGAAATAATCATATTTGATGGCATATATCCCCCACCACCATACCAGCAAAGAATATTAAGAAAAATGTGTTGAATTAATGGCGCAACTTTTAGGTTTTCTTTTACGATCACAATGACATGATTTTCACACAGGTTCGTCATGAAGACTTTGTACATTAGACTATTATCAATTATTACCTATCGCATCAAGAATACTTAGTCATGAAACACTTCACTAAACCCATAATTTATATCACAGACTTCGTCGAAATATAATAAAAAATGATCTCGAAGAAGCTTTTGTAAGTAATTCCCTTCTTGAATTTACACACGAACTTAGCATCAAAAACAAAATCCCATTTCTAGAGAGGGTTTCTAGCATGAGGAAATGAAACGTGTCTTTACCTTTTCCACCACCTGCAAAGGCCTGCAAGCTGTTTCTTTTTCGTCTTCTACTTCTTCATTTTCGTCTTCTACTTCTTCATTTTCCTCTTTTACTTCTTCCTTAACTAATTTGTTTTCATCTACTTCTTTTTCTTCCTTTACTACTTCTTTTTCATCTTTTGCTTCTTTTTCTTCCTTTACTACTTCTTTTTCATCTTTTGCTTCTTTTTCTTCCTTTACTACTTCTTTTTCATCTTTTGCTTCTTTTTCTTCCTTTACTACTTCTTTTTCATCTTTTGCTTCTTTTTCTTCCTTTACTACTTCTTTTTCATCTTTTGCTTCTTTTTCTTCCTTTACTACTTCTTTTTCATCTTTTGCTTCTTTTTCTTCCTTTACTACTTCTTTTTCATCTTTTGCTTCTTTTTCTTCCTTTACTACTTCTTTTTCGTCTTTTGCTTCTTTTTCTTCCTTTACTACTTCTTTTTCATCTTTTGCTTTTTCTTTTATTACGTCTTCCTTCAATTCTTCTTTTTCGTTTACTATTTCTTTTATTTCTTTTTTCTGTATTTCTTTTTCTTCTACTTCTTTTTCCTTAACTTCTACTTTATCATTTACTTCTTTTTCTTCTTTGACTTCCTTTTCTGCTTTTACTTCCTCTTTTTCCTTTATTTCTTCTTTTTCTTCTTTGATTTCCTTGCCTCTCTATTAAATGACAAAAGAAAAGATGAGATACAGTAACATTAAAATAGGTGCACAGAAACTATTGTATTCGAAGGCATAAAAAAACAAATAAGCATATAAGATCGTTCACATTGAAGCAAAGAATAATAAGAAAAGTATGTTGGATTGGAACTACATTCCTGTTCCTCTAGCCGAGTTTTTAAAAAATCTGAAATTGTTATATTTATGAAAATGTGGGTCTATTCTTGTTCCTCATGCTCTTCTCTTTGTCTCGCCATCTTTCTCTTTACACACACACACACATATATATATATATATATATATATATATATATATATATATAACAATTTGTGCCATAAAAATGACGTTTTCTTTAATAGAGGAAAGAAAATTCCAACTCAAAATAAACTCAGTTCACAATAAAATCTGCTGACGATTGAACGGAACTTCTATAAACTCTGAAGTTTAATATGGACTGAAAAACGATTATTAAACTATTTTATTTTAGTTATTAATAATTATTATGACTCTAATGTTTTTATATTGGGGACTGTATTTGCAAAAACTGTTGAACTTTAATACTTTAAGGCATTGCCTTCCGGAAATACACTGATCGATTCAAGGATCGTGTCTGTTTTTATTATGTGATTTGGCTAGTATTTTGATATTGTTTGTGAGTAACTCTCTAATGTTACTATGATCCTTATGCTGCTTATTAATGTGTTATCTGATGGCAATCTGGTCCGATAAGTAACAGGTGAGTTTCTGTTAGAGTGTGGTTGTGGTATATCTTATATAATACGTTTTGTGTTTTTTATTTATTTACAGCGAAACATTCTCAGAATGAGCAAGTATATTCATATACAATGTTGATCTTATATAAGGAGTTTGGCATATATTATCTTTAATGACTAAAGTGCTAATTTTAATTTTTTGTGGCAAATAATAAATCTAATGTATTTATTTTTATCGACTGGTTTTATATATCTATGTATGATGTTTTTTTTATTACTATTGTTTCATCTGTTTTTAATTGTCGTGAATTTGATTTTGGAAATATATGTTAATAGCGTTATTGTCAATATTATCATATTTAAGAGTATGGTTTTTATTATTAAAATTGTTATTTAAATGAAATCTGATTTATTTGTAGACTATATAATTAGAGTAACCATTATTGATGAGTGGTTGTTTTATATTATTTAATTATTTAAGGAAAATTATTTGGGATGAGGAAATGAGTTTAGCTCTTTACCTACATCACAACACTCATTATTTGTCACTACATACCCTGATGATGACTGAAGTCAAAAGTTTGGACCATATTTCTTCTGAAATAAACTTCGGACAATGTTTTTTCACTCTCAGTTATTCCCCCCCCCCACACACACAGTTTAAAAGTCAATATTATTCCGTGTCGCAAATCTGTTGTCGGTTGTCATTATTGTTGAAACATTTTTAGCAAGACGGCTTATTTACCTGTTTCACGGGCGGTACTGAGTTGGTTGACTTCAGTCCAGTGTCCAGATCATCAACAGCGTCTTCAAATTTTGCCTATGGAAAGAAAAATGAGACGAGACATCAGTTTTGGTTGTCTATATTAACTAGATGTATCTGGCGTCATTTGTTTTAAATGTCAAAAGCAAAAAAGATATATAATTTTAGAGAGCAAATTAAATCAAATAGCAACGAGACTGAGAGAGAGAGAGAGAGAAATCAGTAGAGAGGAAGGAAGGAAAGAGAAAGGAAGTAGAGGAAACAGAGAGGACGGAAAATAATGGTAGAGACAGTATGACGAGAGGAAGACGAGCAGGGCAAAGAAAGAGAGTACAGAGAGAGAGAGAGAGAGAGAGAGAGAGAGAGAGAGAGAGAGGGAGAATAAGGAAAGAAATGAAAAACGAGAGAAGAATTGAGAGGAAAAAGGGAAAATAAATGGAAAAGAGAAAGAAGGAAAAGAATAAGTAGAAAGAAGGAAGAAAGAAAATAAGAAGAAAAGAGAAAGAAGGAAAAGAATTTCAAAGTGATAGAAAGAGATGGGAGAGAGAGAGAGGAAGAATAGAGAAAGAAGAGAGAGAGAGAGAGAGAGGGCAAAAAAGAGAGTAGGACGTATACATTTCTGACGTGATCTTACCAACACGTTCATTAAATACCTTTTGTAGTGTTTCCTTTTTTACTAGTGCACCTTTCTCTCTTAATAGACCAGTTAATTACACGGGTAATTCTTTTTTGTGTGATTGATAGAATAAGAAACTCTATTCTGGCTGTTAAGACTTACGCATATTTGAGAACACCACAAAAATAGCATCTCGAGCGAATGAGTTTACTGCTTACAATGCTTCATTGTTTGGAGGTAACGTTCTTGTTTCATTATCAATATTTATAACAAAGTGGGACTGACATTTACTAAGCTTGCTGAAACTCGTCTCGAAGCCATATGTTGAGCACCTCCCGAGCATCTATCCTACGAAAAATGTCTGGTAAAAACTGATCGCTACCCGACCCTACCAATTGACTTCGTCTTAGTTTGCAATCCCCTCCCCCTCCCATCAAACCCATCGCATTTGGTCTCTGAAATCGAGACATATTTAGTCTGCCACACTTTTCACTAAATGACCATTGATACAAGGTTAGCAAGATTAACATGAATTTCCAATTGAAAGCAATAAGAAATCCCTTTTCCATGACGTTTGGATGTATTTTTTAAAAATTTTGTTTCGGACTTGTTAGGTTAATGTGTAAATTTAAACTTTCTGCATGTGCGCATGTATAGTGATTTTCCAAGCGTAGCTTAGATGTGGCACAAAGCCGAAAGTATGGGGCACTCAGTGAGGATCGAACTCACTACTCAGCCGCAATTGTTCCCGCAAGACAAACTTGCTAGCCATTACACCACGGCGAAGTGCCCAGTATATATATATATATATATATATATATATATATATATATATATATATATATATATATATATATATATATATATATATATATATATATATATATATATATATATATATATATATATACACAGAATGAGGCGGGTGGTTAGCGAGCCAGTAGGAAGAAAAATAAAACCTAACAAAGGGCGGAAGAACTCTCGATGACTCAAAGCCCAGCTAACTAGAGGTGGTGTTTCCATAAACCACCGTGGAGAAAGCAACGGAAACCACTCCACTATTAATCCCAAGAAATATCATAACAAATAACACACACAATATGAAGCGTGAAGTGGGTTAAGTTTATGGGAATTAACTCCTCGCCCAGTAATGACCGACTTGTGCAACAGCTTTCACTTGACCGTCATCCAGCGACTGCTAGCATAAACGGCGTAAAGGGGATAAAATTCTTCGGAACCTACCCCTCTCCCGAAAAGGAGCGACAGGTGTCACCGGACCGTTATCCAGCGACTGCTAGCATCAAACAAAATATAATTCTCGGGACATGGAACGTTCGGACTGTGGCCAGTTAGATAATGTAAAACAGGAAATGAATAGGCTAAAAATCAACATGCTAGGTATATGTGAAACTAGATGGTCAAACAACGGAGATTTTGTCAGTGACTGTCACAAGATTATTTATGCAGGCGGAGAGAAAAACGATAAAGGAGTAGGATTGATACTAGATTAAGAATTCAAGAAATGCGTTTTGAAATACTACCAATTATCTGAAAGAATTCTGGTAGACAAGCTGAAAGGTAAGCCTTTCAACGTAACTATCATAATAGTGTATGCACCGACAGCACAAAGTAAGGAAGAAGAAATAGAATTTTTCTACACCATGCTAGACAGCAACAAAGCTCACTGCAAAACACAAGTCATAATTATCATGGGGGATCTAAACGTCAAAGTAGGCAGGGAGAGGGCAGGGGATATAGCTGGAAAATTCGGACTAGGAACCCGCAACAAACGTGGAGAAAAATTGATCCAATGGTCTACGGCCAATGACCAAATAATAGCCAAAACATGGTTCCAAGAACATCCGAGACGATTATGGACATAGAGCGACCAGGAGGATAAACTAAAAACCAAATTGACTACATAATTATCGACAAAAGATTCAGGAATGCAATGATTCACTGCAAAACCTATCCAAGTGCCGATTGCAGAAGCAACCATCGCCCTGTTATATTTAAACTAAGAGTGAAACTACGGAAACTGAAGAAACCTAACGCAGCAACCAAATTGCAATACAACAAATTCCTGAGCGACTCGTGCCTGAAAGAAAAATATATGGACAGTGTGAAAAGATACGAGAGACACAATGGAAATGGAAACTCTAAATGGGACGCACTAAGAGAAGCTTGAATGACATCAGCAAGCGAGATATCATCCCAAAGGAGGATGGACGAAGAAGATAAACCGAATGGATGACTGATAAAATTCTTGACATGATGCAAAGGAGACAGAAACTCTGCCAAGATACGGAATGGAATACAGAAAACTACACAACGAAATTAGGACCAAATGTAAGCAGGCTAAAGAAAGAGTGGCTAAACAAAAATGCGCAGAAATAGATTTATTACCACCAACTAAACAGATATGCATAAACAAATAGGGCAACTAACAGGACAAAAGACATACTCGTTAACATGCTGCATAAAAATCAAAGGATGGAATTAGAGAAAGAAAAATTCTTCAACGCTGGAACGAATATATTGGCGAACTCTTCCACGACGAAAGAGAACAACCAGCAATACATAGAACTACCGACGGACCTGAAATTCTAAAAACCGAAGTAGAAGCAGCACTGGCCAAATTGAACAGAAACAAGGCGGCAGGGCCAGACGGAATTGTAACAGAAATGCTGACAGCCTTAGATAATTTTACCATAAACAAGATCATAGAAATAATAAATGAAATCTACAACAATGGTGATATACCAGAAGATCTCAGCAGATCTATTTTCATAGCACTGCCTAAGAAACGAGGCGCGAACGAATGTGAACTCCACCGAACAATCAGCCTAATGAGTGACATAACAAAACTCATCATCCGTATCCTGATGAATAGAGCGTAGCAGAATCAGGCCAGAGATAGAACAAGAACAATTTGGGTTCGTTAAAGACACCGGAACAAGGAACGCGATATTCATGCTCAGAATGTTATCAGAAAGAGCAATACAAATGCAGAAGGGCGTTCGACAAAGTACGCCACAAAGATCTGTTGGAACTGCTCAGCAACCTTGATATATTTAGGAAAGATATTAGAATAATCAAGAACCTATAGTGGCAGCAAACGGCCTGCATACGGATAGAAAATGAGTTCAGTAGATATACAAAAATAGAAAGGGGCGTAAGGCAAGG
This sequence comes from Acanthosepion lycidas, assembly GCA_963932145.1. NCBI lineage: Eukaryota > Metazoa > Mollusca > Cephalopoda > Sepiida > Sepiidae > Acanthosepion > Acanthosepion lycidas. The sequence continues at coordinate 104,826,996 of OZ010582.1, read as the reverse complement.
ATGTGTCTTCTCACTGGACATTCAACTTATACAGTGAGGCAATTCTGAGAGAACTGGAAATTCTACCAGGATTCATTATCGGCGGCCACAAGCTTAACAGCATGAGATACGCAGAAGACAGTGCTGATAGCAGACACGGAAAGAAAATTACAAAACCTTCTACAAAAGGCAACGAAGGAGAGCGAGAAGAAGGGATTAAACATAAACTACAAGAAAACAAAATGCATGGTCACCAGTAAAAAGATGAGACCGAAATGCAATTTACAGGTCGAGGAAACTAAAATCAGGCAGGTGCTGAATTTTAAATATCTGGGAAGTGTTCTGACAGGGGACGATAAGTGCGACGCTGAGATCCGAAGACGTATTGTGATGGCCAAAGACGCATTCCAAAAGTCAAGAAGAGTATTACTAGACAGGAGGATTTCGTTGTCAACAAAGAAAAGAGTAATGAACTGCTACGTGATATCTGTCCTCCTTTACGGCAGAAAATATTGGACGTTCTCCTCAAAGATGAAGAAGCGACCCGAGGCAACGGAGGTATAGCTCTACAGAAGGATGCTAAGGATACCATAGACCGAACATGTGAGCAAGGATGAGGTTTTGGAGATGATGCAAACAAGGAGGAAGCATATACTTAACATCAGGAAGAGGTAGCTGAAATTTCTGGGACACGTAATGAGAAAGGAGGGCTTGGAGAATCTGATACTCACAGAGTGAATAGAAGAAAGAGAGACAAGGGGAAGCAATGCGTGACATATCTAGCGGGCTTAAACAAGTGGATGACAGAACAGGGTTTGGGAGAAGTAGCAAAAGGACAAAACATATTGAGAACTACAAGGGATAGGGGAAACTGGAGAGCCATGATCGCCTACATCCTGAAGGGACACGACACATAGAAGAAGAAGAAGAAGAAGAAGAAGAAGAAGAAACTAAATTACGGGGAACACGCATCAGTTGAGAGACATGTACAGCAAGAGATTTTAACAAACGAGTAAAAATTGATAGAGTTATACATGGACGATAAAATAATAGATATTCATCCCCCGAGAGGACTGATTTCTGACCAACAAAAGCACGCACATAGGCTTTTATTAAACGCTTGTACATAGTGTATTTTGACATCAATAGGTGTTCGATTGTGGTGATCAAATTAGGCGAAACTTTGGAAATATGCATTGGTTCAAGTTGGCATTTATCTAACTGTAAGAAAATCTGAAGTGTTTCCCTTTTTGAACTTATTAAACATTAAATTGTAAAACAAATATTATTACTACAGAATCCAGTTCTCACCTACTTAGGTAGAAGAAATGGGATTCATGCAAATCCCAAAGGTATTTGTGTGAAAGTGAATGCAATTATCATGACCGGAATTCAGCAGGCCGGTCCTTTTTTTCCGTGCTCACACCCATTACGCTTGCCGCATGCGCACATGCATACATACATAATTTGAAATGTAAAGGAAGGAAAGAAGGAAAATAGAAAAAAAGTGAGGAGTGCGAGGTTGGAATGATGTTATATTAGTTAATTTTTTTCGGTCGCGACACTTGGAGTGCGAGCTTGAAATAATATTATATCAGTCAATACTATATATATATGTTATAATATATTATAATATTATAATTATGCGATAACGATATATAATTTTTGTATATATCAAGAACATTTTTAGAGGAAAGCAGTATGACAAAGTGGAAAAAGATTTCGTGTAACGCGTTTCAGCCTTCATCGTTCATCGGTCTAAATTCATTTTTACTTTGATGCGACTACAATTGCGCAAGAACGAGAGACGCTGGGAATTTGAAATTTAAAGATGATTTTTTTTTTAAATATCTGTTTTGGGTTTATAATCTAGTCGTTGTTATTAAATACCTCAAATTGTGATATGGATGATCTGCCAAGAGTGATAAAACATTGTAAGAACCTGGACACAAATTTACTGAGGATGATCTAGCGAATAAAATATTAGGTTGGTGCAAAAATAATGACGTAATAATGTCGTTTTTGACGTACTTTTTAACGTCAAAAAACGACATTATTGCGTGATTATTTTTGCACCAACCTAATACTTACTGCAGACAGGTTCTTACAACGTTTTACCATTGCCAAATTTTCTGTTATCACAATGTGGAATATTTAATAACAAAAGTGACGGAAACACAAACAAAAAGAAAATGACTAAATGAAATTGGCTAGATTATATATCCCCCAAAATTTAAAAAATTCATCTTTAAATTTAAAATTGCCAACATCTCTTGTTCGTGCGCATGAACGTAAACATAAATTTAATCAGATGAAATCCTAAAGAACGAAACGCGTCACACGAAATCTCTCTCACATATGCCTCCCAGAAGTACTTTCCACATAATGGTAAGGCATTAGCTCGGTGAAGACACCATTGTCACTAATGTCTTACCATATGTGGGAGGTATATATGACAGGTATTTCTGATATACTCTGAATATATACCTGTTCGTTTAAATAAAACTTTTTGAACCTTATGTAAATTCTAAGCAGAATCAAGAAGCTCACTCACTAGTGGTGGGGAGGGACAAATCGTTTTGGATCGTTTCGGGAAATATATAAAGCTGGTCCAATCAAGATAAAAAGTGAAAATAAAAACTGGAGTGATTGGGAATCTCGATAAGGATTATACCAAAAGAGAATGTCATGATTAGGTTGGGAACGACAGTGATTCACATTAGCTAGGTGAACAAAAGGAGACTACTTTAACCATATCTATCTATCTATCTATCTATATATATATATGTGTGTGTGTGTGTGTGTGTGTGTGTGTGTGTGTGAGTGAGTGAGTGAGTGAGAGAGAGAGAGAGATACAGCGAAAAAACGACAGAGAAAGACAGAACAAGGAGGATTTACTACAATGGAATGACGTCATTTTTACGTCAGCCTTTGGTTACATACTCGTCAGAGAAAATTCCTGTTATTATTTATTCTTTAAAAAAAGAAGTTTCATTAAAACCTGACAGTTATTTGATTTTTGCAAGTATTTCCAAATCAATGTGTTTTTCACCGGAAGAAGGGCAAAAACACTAATCGTAATTTAATTACATTATTGTGAATAAGTTTCTTTCATTTTTTTTTTTTGCTATCCTCTGCCAGCCACAATGAGGGAGAAAGCATTACCTCGAACCATCGCCAGTGAAACACAGCTGCAAGAGCCACTCAGTTTCGCGAGGCTCGTCCCTTAGTCGAGACGCAATCGCGCCAATCCTCCGAAGGAACGCCATCGAACAAGGGCCAATAATCCCAGAAGTTTCCACTGCCACAGGAGTAAAAAAAAAAAAAAAAAAATCTATCTTTAAAATTTCTTGAGTTCTATCTCGATTGGAGGTTTTTATTTTACAAGTTTTTCCATTACACCGAATCAGATGTTAAACACGAGAGCCTTATCGCCTTCTCTTTCATTCTCTCTCTCCCTAAATGAAAATAAATAACGTTCACTGATTTGTCTTTACCCGTGTTCAAAACGGAATAGACCTTTATTTAAGAGGTATTGGCAAGACGTAACGTGTCTGCTAACAAACTAACTAAAGAACAAATGAACACGCGGAATTTTGATGAGAGAGAGAAGCACAACCAAAAAAGCGTAACTGGGTTACGAATACATGGAGGCTAACCTACAATCATGACACCGATTTTGCTAAGGAATTACCCTGCACGTGTATCACGGCCAAATGTGTGCAATTTGGTAACAGGTTTTGATGAAAGCAGTGTATATAATCTTGCAGGTGAGGGCCTACTTAAAAATACCTTCAGGTCGAGTAACCCAGTCTACTCAGACGGTCCCCGATTGAAGGTGATTCCAATTATCGCGATATGAGTCACTTATTGCATTATCCTTCAAACTTAAAAACCCTTCGACAGCCGGTTCTGGTGGTCTCCCACTCTGCCCACTCGTTAAGATGCACAATGCGTCAACCACTAGAGGACACGGTTAAATCGTTATGGACAGACAATTGACATGCAAATCTGTGTTACTGAATAGAAGATTTACTGTAGCCCATTTTAATTCCCCAAGACAATGTTAACACCTGCAATCAATCAAGTTCAAAAGTTATGAGAATCATAGAGGGATTTTTTGTTATTATTATTTGAAAACCATTTAAAAACGTAGGCGATTATGACTCTTCACATATTTTTTTTCATTTTCTGTGAACTGTCGTGAATTCCTGGGAAATATAGTGGAATGGTTCTCGTTGTCTTCTCCATGGTTTCGAATTCAAACAAGCCCCTTCTCCTAATCTGGTTATCACCAAATACCAGAGTCCAGTCTAACCTGCTATTTAGCCCATAGCTGGGGAGAAGAAATGGATTCATAGCTTTCCTAAGAACATTTGTATGAAAGTGAACGCAACGGACAAGGCGAGAATTTGAACGGCTCGCTGATCCCATTAGGCTACTCGCATATCCATTATTATTATTATTATTATTATTGATGTACAGGGTTAGCAAATAAGCAATAAATATTTTAGGGTATCCGCTGTAGATCGATGGTTAGCGTGTGAGACATGCAAGATACTATCACAAGACATTGTTAGTAAATTTAATATTGATCGAATGATCCATTTCCAGGTCGAATCCAGACTTTTCTGTGCCCTCCTCAGGTATATAACTTTTTTTCAGTGTGTGTAACCTTCTGTCCTTTCACGAGTAGTTTTGCTAGTCTTACTATTATAACAAATGAGCTGATTTTCATTCAGTTAATATTTTCAATCGTAATTAATTTAAAGGGTCAAAATCAAAGTGCCTTACGTGATACATGCTTTCGATTCATGACTGACTAGGCAGAAGACTTCTCGCAGTAGGTTATTGTTTCTTTCTGTCCTAGACTGGTTGACAACCAAGGCTATAGGACCCAGTGTGTCCTGCTATTCAATCGATAGCTGTCGGGAAAAGACATGGATCCATACCTTTTGTAAGGGTATTTGTCTAAGTAAATATAACGGAATTTGAAGGATAAGATCCTTATTGAAAAAAAGCCGACTTGATATGTCTGAGTTCCGTAACCAACATTAACGTCAATGGTCGGCAATCAAACGCAAATTTAAAGTCATAATCTCGAATTTTAATTCTCAAGTTAGTCAGCCATTCCCCACGAGGAAAACTAACCCAACATAATTTTTTACCACAATTCCCTCCATTTATCCTAATGCCGTACAAAGGAAAGCATAATAACTAGATTTTATTGGAGAGAAAAAAAAAAGAGACTAATAGACAGATAAAGAAAGAGAGGAAGAGATAAATGATTGAAATTGGGAGCAACAAAGAAAGAAGTGTAGAACGACACATCGAGGAAGCAGTAAAAGATTGAATCAATTCAAGTGAAAGGCCGTATTAATACGGCGTTTTAGATATGTTATATTATTTATTTACTTTCGCTTCCGCATCATCTAGTTCCATCCTACAAACATCAGAAAGCGAGTGAACTCGACAATCAGTCCAATCTAACTACACGCGCGCACACATTTTCATTTCACGCACAATTTAAATTATATGAGCTCGATATTTAAAAATGTTGAATTGAAACCGTGTTCATCTTCACTTCAGCAATATTTAGAGATTTAAATCGTTTGAATCGGAATGATAGTAGTGACGTGCATATTTCAATGGATACCTTCTCGGCTCTCTTGAATAGTACAATCGAGCCAGTGCATCAACGTATAATTGTCGTCTGCTTTAATCAGAATGATAACCTAACATCTAACGACAGAGAACAAGAACAAAATAACGTGATACCTAGAGTTCGGTAAAGAAATAAATATTTTGCAGAAATGTCGAATATATAATACAATAGAGTCTACTTACATCTTCCGTCTCTTGCGTATCCGTTTCCAAAGGTTTAGCCTCACCTTCTGCATCGACAAAATCCAACTGAAAGAAGAAGCAATAGATAAATAAAATAAAATAGAGAGTTTTTTTAGGACAATTTACGAAGAGGAAAAGCCATTAAAATATACTAAAAAGAAAACTGCTTGTAGTGATACCAGCAATTTATATGAAACAAATGAATTTCGAATGATATCAGTATGAACAAAACGTAATTGATTTCTTTGGCAAGAAGATACCAATATGCCAATCGCTAATGAACCGCAGCAAGAATGAATTGCATATATAATTATCAAAATAGATGCATGGTCCGCTGCAGGAATTGCATGACCCAAAGCTTCGTTCGTGTTTAGTTTTTAAATTGAAGTGGGACTTTTTAGTTTTAATCATCTTCATTTAAAAAGGCCGACTTTGATTTTATTTTGACAGTGTGCACTAAAAAGTCAAAATTGACTGATTTTAACAGAAGAAATGAGTAACGTTTTGGGTATATCATACTTTAAAAAAAATTAATTAATTTCCACTTTCTTTGTTCCATATATTGTGACCATTTTGCTTAAAGTTTGTATTATTTTAATTTCAGACATATTTTCCAAAAAAAAATATAGTTTATAATTATAGTTAAGATATATGAAAAAAAAGGGAGCCTGGATTATATAGGTCAATGGAAATAATTCCTGGAAGACTGCAAATGGCACCTACCGCAATTCTTTGCTTAGAAATTTGGAAAGCGTATGTTGCCTGAAAGATGACAGAACAACAATTAAAAATATCTTTTATTTTTACTTAATAAATTGAAAGGACGTTCTAGCCAACCTGATACAAATGCTAAATAAAGGTGTTGAGCTGAGATATTTTCAACTGGAGTGGGTTAGTCTTATCACTGAAATGAAGTCGGATATAGTCTGAGCAGTAATAAAATGGGTGACAAAAAATTTACTGTAAGTGAAAGAAGGTTTTAACTTGTTTGGTAGGTTAAATGTTTGTGTATTCTTCACTGGTGTTACTTGATCGAAGCCAGGTAAATACAATCAATTGAAATTGTGGTTTTAGAGGCAGTCAATCTCTTTCCACTAAAATGATTGATGCAATGTAACATTCCTAGTCTTATTTTCATCGCACAACATTTGGATGACGGTCTAAATAAAACTGAGACAATATTTATTACGATTTACGTACCTCTTCAGTAACTTGTATTAGGCTTGATCTTGACTTTCTCTGAGATTCCGTCTGTTCCTATAAAAAAAAAGAAACAGAATAAATTATTTCTACTTACCAAGAAGCATTTTCTTCGGTATATAAAACCGAGGTGGAAGGTGAAAATAAAGTTACCCATAGACGACGAAGCTATTTTCTGTTTATTTTTTTCCACTGGAGTAGATGTTAATATAGGTTGCCCCCACCCAAGCTACACCTATAGTTTAAACTGCATTTTAAAAATGAAAAATATTTCTTGAAGCTTTTATTCCAAGTTAATAGATTAAATTTAATATTTACAATAAGCAAAATAATTTGCTGTATTTAAAAAGAAAACAAAATTTTAAACAAAATTTTAAACAAAATTTTAAACAAAATTTCGACGGTTCTAAAAAGGATTAAAAATAAAATTTAATAATCAAAAACTCCTTTGGTCTTTCCTCTTAAAAATAAAGATTTTGACGTTAAAAATTTCTTTTTATAGGTTTTGATCATTTTTTAAAATCATTTATTTTGTCATTTTTAGCGAATCTTTGGAGGTAAGTATTTAATACAGTGTAACCCGGATATAAGAGAAACCCGGATATAAGAGATATTTTCTATGGTCCCAAATTATTCCGATACTTACCTAAACAAAATAGACCAAACCCGGATATAAGAGAAACCCGGATATAAGAGACTTCATCTCCGGTCCCGACAACTCTCTTATATCCGGGTTACACTGTATAAACAAATATATCGACGCTTCTAATGGAATTAAACTTTCACGGATTCTAGGTATTTTCCCTTCATAGTGTCATTAAGAAGCATCAACTTAAAGATGACTGAATAAAAATCATTTTTATGGAAAAAGAAGACAGACATTGCTAAAATAAAAAAAGTCTATATCTTCGCTCGTGTTACCTGAATTTAATTAATTTTTCAAAGACTTTATCGTTTGACTCTAGAATGTAAATAAGAATACTGAAGAAATAAACGAAATAAGATTATATGATTAATTGTAGTAGTGGCTGACCACTCGTACCCGAGAGTGCTCGTCTACTAGGACCGCTAGCTAATCCCCATTTCAGTCACCTGCTCAGGCACATTTGTATTTGTTCAACGCTCACAGAACCCACCTGTGGTTTATACTGCAACTATGCTGAGCTGAACTTAGTTATAGTTTCTGGGAGAGAGCGCGTTTTCTAGCGTAATCAACAGTCTGAAGAAGGCCAGCACGCTCAAACACTCGGTCACGATGACTTGTGACTTCGTGCTAGCATAACCAACAACGGCTCCCCGAAGGTTTCATCTACCACCACAAGGCACTTTTCAAAGGTGCCACACGCTGGGATCGCTTCCTTCTTGATGTAATCGCCTCCTCCAGACCGATAACATCAAGAAATTACCTTCTTGACAAATCGACCCTGGTGAGGGTCTTATGGTCAGAAAGCGAACGTTCTAACCACTCGACCACGTGCCTATATCATAGTAATAGTAGAAAAAAAAATAATATCATCTCGCAAAAAATAGTGTGAGAAATCGTCAATTATAGTAATAGCAAAATATAATTAACAAAAGAAACTAACAATACAAACTGCAAATGCGAAATCATACAAATGATAGTGATATCAATTAAGCTGATGATAACTTTGTATTCGTTAACTCAGATCAAACAAATCAGATTTGTGCTGAAGCCTTGCAAATGGCATCTGAAATTTGTTACAACTGGGCAGTTTCAATATAAGCAACGTCAACAAAAAAAATAATCAGAATAAAGACGACGAAACTTTGTAGTCGGTTTTCAAAAATTAAAGGAAGAAGATAAGAAAAAACGAGAAGGTTATATGAAGGAAAACTATAAAGGACAGGAGAGAGAAAACACTTTAAAACATCAAATGTAAACTGTGTAGAAATAAAGACACGGCGGGGAACTACATAATCAGCCAATGTGGCAAATTAACACAGAAAAACAAAACAAAAAACAAGATGGCGCATAAGTAGGTGAATCTTGATTAGATAGAATATTGTTATATACACAGTCGAAACTGTCTTAGAGAATGAAACATAAAATCCACAGAGATTTTGAGATCCAAACAGATTACTAAATCCAGGCCTGAAGATCGGATCTAGCCGTCATAAACAAGAAGAAAACCCATGTTAAATAGTGCATTTTATTGTTTTTTCAGATCAAATAGTAGTTTTGAAAGGTGAAAATGGCAGAAAGGTATCTTGACTTAGTTAAGGAATTAATCTATTAATGTTTACTGTGTCCCATTGTTAGTATAGTTGGAATTAATGGGTTATAAATAAAAAACCTATAATTGATATTTTTTATAATTAATATCAGGGTTTTATAAGTTAAGGAATTTGTTGAACCAGAAATTGAAAGTCGTCTCATTCATTATCAGAACGTTAAGGGAGCCGAAGAAAAAAGAGCAGTGGAACTGGCAATCAGAACCATTTAGACGACAGCATTACTGAAAATATTTATACTACTAAAAAGAATGCTGGAATACTGATTTGCTGACGATTAATCACCGGCTTAAACCACCAGTTACTATTGGCGTGGGCACACAATGACTGACTAATCATAATACATTTCAGGTTTCCAATTTCCGTTTTTTTTTTAATGACAAAAATCGAACAAGGCTTCCGGACATTTACGATTCGGTGCATACCTTCAGTGTTGCAAAACAGTTTGAAACTTAGAGAAATTCTTTATCTCGATGACATGTACCAACGTTGCCTCACAAACGACGAATCTCTTTTCTCCCGCCTTATTGCATTAGCAAACAGCCGAACACCACCGGCACAACAACAACAACGTCAAGTATTTGGCACAGTTACATTTACAAAAGGAATTACCTCGTCCAAGGCACGTACTTCCGTCGTACGAAGCCCGCGGCCCGTTTCTTCGTCGATCTCGACACGTGCCGGAAATCGATTCTTTTTAGTTTGAATGTGCGGTCGATTAGACACTTGAACTACAGAGCTGGCCATTCCTTTGCATAATAGCCACGTCAAAACGTGAGGTTGCACAAGGCCGAACGCTTAACATTGAAAGTAATTGCGACTAACTTAACGGTACACCTATATTTTTTAATACTTTTGATAGCACTTAACCTTTTCTTTTTTTTTTTTCGTTAGGTAGGGTGAAAAAGGAGCTGCTGATGGAAGCATTGGTTAACAACATAGAAGATGGAATCGGTGTGCCGAGTTCAAATTCCAGATGAGACGGTTTGCACTCACTTTTCACTAATGCACTAAAAGCAAAAGCATGAATCTGTCACCTCACGCCCCAGCTATAGGTTAAACATCAGGGTAAAGTGAACTTTATAGTCTTGGTTGACGACCAGTGTAGAAGAACAAGTCTAAATAAAAAAAAATAAAAAAAAACTTTTCCAGGAATAATCATGGCAACGCACAGCTAACAGACATGAAAAGAAATAGGAAGCTATGAAAAGATATGACACTTAAAGAAATCGTGGAAACGTATGGAACAAATTGGAGGTTGATTGGTAACTTACTTCGTCATTAACATTAGCGATTAGTACTGAATTTTTTTTCTAAAAACAAACTTGGCACGAAAGAAATGAAAAACTGTTATTCTGGCCAGAGAAGAAATAATATGAAATCGAAGATGTTTCCTAAAACAAATGACTGGAAAGGCAAGATTAAGAGCGGCATAATGATCATATGTATCGCATTTTCTTGCGTATAATATGATTCCGTGTTTCTGAAGCTAAAAACAGGGAATAACTTACATCCTTGAGTATAATGCAACCCCGTAGTAAAATCAGCCATATGTAATTTTTTTTTTTTAGAAAAGTTTTACCATATTATCCATTAAAATCTCAATGTCATATATTTCACTGAAATGTTAATGAATAGAAATGAACCGGATATCTAGCAATTGCGTGTTTCTTCATCAAATCTCCGTTTCAAAACTTATTTTCGAATTTTGAGGTGTTTTGTTGTAATATTAATGTTATCAAAACATGACAGATCTTGTGTATTCTCTTTGTTAATTTTTAATCAATTTCAGTGAATTTCCTGTCTTTCAAACAAAAAAAGGAAAAAAGTTCAATTACGCTGATTCTTAAAGAATAAATATTGCCGATATATGAAAATCCCTTTTGCAAACAATTGTTATCAACACTTGCCTACTTTGTGCTTTACTATCATTGTTGTGCTGAGTGTATATGCTATTTGGCGGTTTCAAATGTTTCTTTTTCTAAGCTAAGTAAAAGTTTCTGAAAACGTTTACTTGTGTATAATGCAAACCCCCTTCTTGCCGTTAATCTTTGTTCAAAATTTTCACGTATGCGAGTAAATAAATATACGGTAAATAAAACAACCTAATTTTTCCGGCATAAACAATTGGTTTATATCTGCTCAGTCTCAGTAAAAATAATGGTAGTTTATGTGATGACTTTGGGATTTTTATTTTTGATGAGAAGAAAGGCTATTGGAGAGTAAATTTGACTTGAGATTATTAACTTGTTTAGTCTTACTGTGTTAGAGATTGTCATTATACCAGTACTAGATGTAAAAATAAATGTCAAAATAAGAATCTGAGAATTTGTTCTTTCTTTAAAGAAACATTTTCTATGCTATATCGAACATAAGTGATCGTTAAAACTATTTTAAGGCATATTTTTTCGCTGAAATTTCTAGGGCACATAATGAAGAACGGGAGCTTGGAAAATTTGACACTCACAAGACATACTGAAAACGAGGGGTTAGAGGAAAACAGCGCATAACTTCCCTTTGAGCTTGTGTAAATGGATGGCAGAACAGCATTTACAAGAGATGATAGACAAAATTTACTAAGAACTATAAAGGACAGGAAATTGTGGAGAGCTACGATCGCCAACGACCCGAACGGACACGGCACATAGGAGAAGTAGGAAAGTGATTCTTTTCGTAATTTTTTTTTTTTTTAAAAAAGAATGTTTTGTTAAATTTGTAATAAATGCCTTTATGCTGCCTTGCGGTTATATCCAAATACAGAAAAAAGCTATGGAAGTAAATTCAGATAGAAAACCTAAAGTGAGGTCCCGAAAAATAGCTGTTAATACTGACAACTTTCCGGCAACTCCTGCCGACAAGCCGTCCTCAAATGTAATCCTCTCGGTACGGCCGAGAGGGAGGAGGCGCATGTAGTCTGGGCAGCGCACGGCTTCTATATACCATCGCCCTGGAGAGGTCATTTCAGTGTCACTATCAAAGGACTTAATTTGACTAAAGAAGGTGCTACCTTTATCTCGCGAGATAAACAAATACCTACTAGATGAGTAAACGAAAAACAGCTTGAAATTATTTTTCTTCTTATCTTTCACTCTTTTTCCCCCCAATTCAGTTAGTTATGTGCCATGAGTGAAACACGCTTAGGCGATCATGTGTCTTTCGATACATGACTGACGAGGCAGATTCCCCCCCCACCCCGCAGTAGGTTGCCATTTCTTTCTGCGGTAGACCAGTTGCCATTCCAAGGAACCCAGTCTGTCCTGCTATTTACCCATAGAAGAAGAGGATTCATACCTTTCCAAAGGTTATTAGCACGTAAGTGCATATAATGGATTCGACTGGAATTTGAACTCGGCTCTCCGATTCCTCAATCCGAGCCGCTATCCATTACTGCCTCCTTATTTCAATTCCTTTTTTCAATTACTCCTTCTTTTCAATTACTTTATGTTTAAAGAAAACTAATTCAGAATTAATATTTTTAATCTACTTCCTCGCGTCTGGTGAGTGACAGTCCCAAAACAATGACGGCTGTTTGAGTATTTAGATACTAATTAAGAATTAAGGGAATTAATATTCATTTAAAATTCTTTCAATGAAATTACAGGAGTATGTATTTTCAATGAAGTAAAAAAAAGTTTTTCTAAGAGAAAAATCCTAATTTGTTCAAACCCTAAACACTGTAAGCCTAAAGAAAAGTGCGTAAATAAGCTAAAAATTAAAATGAAAAAATTTGATCACACTCTCGTACATTATCTTTTATGAACAATATATAAAAATCATTTCAGAAATGAAACGTTAGATTTGCGAGATTTTGAAAATTTCTACTTACAAAGTTGCATAAAAATGCTGTCACTTCATGACGTCGGCGTTTATGGCTCTAAATAGTTTCTTTTTTAATATCTGTGAATTGCCATAACTATTCTCGAAAAAGATGGTGTAGTGGTTTTCGTTACCTTCTCCGATTTTGAATTCAGCGTTGTTTTTTTCTCGTGCTTTTTGCCCTACCAAAACCAAAGAGCTCAAGCTATTCTTATTATTTTACCAGGGAGGATCGAACTCAAGAACAATGTTTTATATGATTAATTTGGTAATTACTGCTTGAAGGTGGTCATTGTGAATGAACTGAGTTTCGACTAACAAAACCACAAGGCCAGATTAAATAGTGAAGATTGAATATAATAATATCCTACGTGACCAGCTCGTCCACCAGAGCATTAGTGGAGACGCCCATAATATGTAAAAATTAAGTTAAGTGAGCGTAAGCATAAGAGGCTATTTTTGTGGAATGCGGAGTGATGATCGAACTTATATTTGCTTGTAAGACTAACTTGTTTACCAATGCTTTATAACATACATTGAAAGAATTCGTAAGAGTCGTCATACTTCAAGGACATGTTATAACGTCACACGAGATTTAATTATAATACTGCACAAAATTTGAACTTGTTAAAATAGAGATGATAGTATCTGATTTCCAAGTTAAATTTGGATATTATCAGAAAGCTACTCCGTGTGTATCTGGGTTTGATTTTTTCGGAATGAAATAGAATAAATAAAAGACAAATTTAATTTTGAAATGGACTCGCATCATTGGACCGAAATCTAAACACATACACTTTTGTTTCTACGACTTGGAGACAATCCACTTCAACACAGATAATCTGCTGCTCTTAAGTAGGCCCTTTATCCTTTCTGATGTCACATGACCATGACTTCTATTTAGCTGACGATATCATAACGTGACTTTTGCCACAGTCAAATATGTTTTGGGAAAGTGAAGGCGTTTGATGGCAGATGCAAAGGGAAAACTACATGACCACCTACACAATTTAGAAAGGACTAGCCATCAACATTAAAACGACAGAATGTATGGTAGTTAGTAAGAGAGAAAAAAAAACAAGCTGCGAACTATGAATTGGAGATAATTAAATAAGTATAGAAATGTAAATATCTGGGAAGTGTTTTAAAATAGGATGAAAAATGCGACATCGAAAGCCAAATTTACATTGAAATAGCAAAAGATACATTCGAAAAGATAAGCAAAGTAATAAGGAATAGGAAAATTTTGTTAGAAACAAAGAAAAGAGTTGAGCTGTTATGTAATATCAATCCTCTAGTATGGTAGTGAATGCGGAACAATCTCCTCAGAGATGAAGAGGAAAATGGATAGAAACAGAAAGGAATACCATAGACGGAGCGCGTAAGCAACGAAGAAGTCTTAAGGAAAATGGAAACAGGAAGGACATTTATAGTCAGAATCAGAAAGAAATTTACTGAACACATAGAGGAAGTAAGGCTTGGAGATTACAGGATATATCGATAGGATAAAGAAAAACAACGGGCCACTTACCTGACGAGCTTGTGTGAATGGATGGCGGAACGAGGGTGGGGGTGTTTAAAGGTGAAAAGTTGCTAAGAGCTACAAGAGATAGGCGGTTCGGGAGAGCAATGTTCGCTTATGGCCGCATCACGTTGAAACACAGGTTCCAGTATGATCACCGAATTTAAGAAACGACATGACTGGTCAGTACCTAGGTGGATGGTCGTTTGGGAATTCCAGGTGCTGTAAGCTTGTAGGGTAGTGTAATGGATAATAGCTCGGAATTGTTAATCGCAGAACCGAATTCCAATTGCTGGTTCCTTAAATTCACTTATGTACAAAGTCGAGCCTGGTCAGTATTTAGATAGGTGGCCACTTGTGAACACCAGGTGCTGTAAGCTTAAATCTGCAGGTGGTGTAATGAATAATGGCTCAAAATTGTTAATCGGATAGCCGAGTTCCCATTTCAGTCGAGTTCGTTATATTCAATTACGGTGAAGGTATGAATTCACCTATTCTCCTCCAGACTAATGTTTAATTAATAAGACTTGTATCACTAAACCGTTATTATCTAAAAATAAAATAAAAAGAAATTCGTACAATCTAAACAGCTTTCTGGCTTTAAATAACCTGAAAAAAGCTGATAATCCGTAGAGAACTAATCAATCAATCAATTAATCAGAGCCCCATGATCATCTACGTCCTTAAAGAGCACGACACGTAGAAGAAGTAATATATTTCCTGAGAACCTTTTTCACATCAAATGATCAAAATTTATTTTGTTTTATTCAAATTCTACGAACATCTACAGTGAAGAGAAGGACAAGTAACTTTGATATTGTTATGGCAGCTAATAACCACTTGTCAGTTACACATTAATCTAATATCTTTCTTTCTTTTCGAGAATAATATGCATATCGCACTTCTGAAGACAAAAGGGGTAGCTTAAAATTCGGCTCAGTTCACCCAGTAATTTTGCTGTCTACACACACACACACACACTATCGTTTTCGGCGTTAACATTTATTTTGCTAACCAATCCTCCCATATGGTACTGAATGCTGGGCAATATATTCTCGCACTTGATGAGACTTGAGGCAACAGAGACGTGATTCTACGAGAAAATGCTGAGAATACTATGGATGGAGCATGTGAACAACGAGAAAGTCTTAAAGAAAATGGGAACAAAAAGAACACTTGTACTCAGAATCAGAAAGGGACAGCTGAAATTTATACATAATAAGGAAAGAGGACTCGGAGAATTTGATATTCTCATGACATTGAAAGCAAGAAGATTAAAAGGAAAGATTGAGTAACTTACGTAACGAGCTCGTGTAAATGGATAACATAACAGTTCTAGGCGGGGATAGTCAGGAACAAGCTTAGAGTTAGAAAGGAAGTTGTGGAGATCTATGATCGCCCACATTCTGAACGGACAGTGCATATAAAGTAAAATGTTAGACAGGAATGAAACTTGGATTTTCCAGACATCAAATAATATTGTTGTAAAGCTAGTATTAGTGATAATAGTAAGTGTAGGAAAAATGATGAAGGGAACGTTACTTGATGCTATTTAGCACCGTACATGTGAAGTAGTGAACACTTTTGTTAAGAGACCGGCGATTAAAAAAAAAAGCTGTAATACCCAAATGGTATGTTAATCAAATTCTTTGTTTTAGACCAGTTGAAGAAAGCTAACGGTTGGATAGCTTCAGTTACCGATCAATGAAACTCGTCAGCAAATTTTAGAGCTTCGCACACCCAGAACTTGGTAATATTACTCAGGCTCGCACTTTTTTTTTTATAACTTGGAGTGATGAGAAACAATTTCAGTCAGATAACTTACTTATAATCCCCAAGAAAGTATTGCACTTAAGGAAATGTTCACCATTTATTGTCTATTAATCGAACAAAGTAGAACCTTAAAGACTATGAAGATCCGAAATCCATTCAGACTGTAATCTCATTAATGATGACCCCAAAATAATGCACCAGGTTCTGAATGACGTATTTGAAATCTCCATTCAAATGAATAATCCAGAAAATATAATCAGGGAGGCATTACTAAAAGATTAGGCAATTGATTTGTATTAATATCGCCCATAGCAAGGGTCTAGCGTGATCAAATTAGATATTACCGTGACGTCATTACACATACAAGTTTCTACGCTTGCGCACATAACTCACTTGTGTATGTGCGCCTGAATACAACGTTAAAAAGACTCATGTAAATCCAAATTATACAAATGCACAGGCATTGCATTTGCCAACGGTTAACATGCTAAGCTTCGTAATTACCTATGAGTAGGACATTTCGCCGTTAGGTAATGGTCAGTGAACTCGTGTAGCAAGCATTAATACTGCGGAGTGAGTTCGATTTTCACTGATTCCTACGCACTAGTAACTTTGTAAATACTTTGCAAATACTTGGTCAGTGAGTTTGTCTTGCAGACCATTAGGTACTGAATATCAATTACCAACGATTTCGTACCAGACTGATCTAAGCCTTGTAAAAATAGAACACAACAAAACAGAGTGCAACTACCAAATAGTTATATTTAATAAAGTGTTATTGTAAACGAATCCTTATTGGAATCGTCACCATTGCCCCTCGAAACCAATATTTACTTCAATTCATGAACTACGGCGTCGTATAATGGTTAAAAAGTTTGTCTCGTTAGATCAATTAAGACTAAATAATGAGTTCGATCCTCACTCGGTGCTCTGTGCTTTCGGCCATATGCTAAACTTAAGCTACATTTAGAAAATCACCCTGATCTATGAGATTGTTGAGACGCCATGCAGAGTAATACCATTTTTCAGGGCAATGGGAATTACAAACAAGTTTTACTAGGTTACATGGCATCATCAGTAAGTAATCCCCGACTGGAATTGTATTAATCGAAGCTTAATCATTCTTTATACTAGTTGCTATTTTGTTAGGCGCGGTAGGGTCGCTGGCCGTACAGCGACAGTTTATAAAGAAGACTCATAGACCATTACAGGTAAAATGAGTTCAGTTGGCATTATTGGGTGTCTTCGTTTGACGAAACAAAGCATCTTAATTGCGAACAAGCAGGACATTTCGCTGTTGTGTAATGAATAAGAGGCTCGTTTTGCAACCATCACCCCTGCGTAGGGAGTTGAAGATTCGCCACTCGTCACACACACACACACACACACACACACACATATATATATATATATATATCATTATTATCTTTTTACGCGACTCTCGTCGATGTATTCCATTGACAGGGTAAAGAGACTGAACTCGGCTAGATGCCTCACAAAATTTAGTTACAATCCCAATAGTGTTCCTTACTATTGCGGCTTTGAGGCTTTCTAAGAATATAGTAGCTTCTTTGAGGACTGTATAGCGGCAGCTGATGGGCAAAACACACATATAGCGAATTTGATCATTACCGGTTGTTCCACAACTTTGGCCTTGTGCCAGGCAAATCTAAACATATTAAATATTTATAATTGTTTTTTTTCGATCACAAATTCAGAGGCACAGCAAATAAATCACAGAGTTGCAAGTAAGTTTGAACCTCGCTATTGTGGTCTTGTGTCAGACTAAGTTCATCTTAGTATAAACACTATACTACTAATTTCATCTCTTGGTACCTGTTGTAGAACGTTAATAGCAGACTATTACTAGTGTGCAGTAGTCACATTTACCGCGATCAACTCCATAAATAAATAATTCATGAGTTTTATTTAATAATTCTCCCAAAGTGTCAGAATAGTGGATACTGCGAATTCGGATATGCCGAAGAGAAATAAAAAAAAATGCTTCCTTTATAAGAAAATGTGGACGCTTCAGACTTAAAAACTAGAGAAAATATCATATGCTGATGTTGCTAAGATCTACGGAAAGAACGAATCTTCTCTCTGTCCAATAAATCTTATTGCAGTATATTATTATTATAATTGCGATGTTTTATTATTAATTATTGTTGCTCATAAACAGCAATAAAAATCCCAAAAGATGTATACTTATGCTTTATAGATTATGCAAAAGCGTTTGGTAAATTACGTCACAAACAAATGTTGGCTTATGGCCATACCACGTTGAAACACCTGTTCCCTTACAAATCATCGAAGTTAAGCAACAAAAATTTTACAGAAATGAATACTGAACAATCTATTCACAGATGAAGAGGAAACTGGAGAGAGACAGAAAGGAATAACATGGACAGAGAAAGCAAACGAAGAAGTCTTAAGAAAAATGGAAGTAAAAATGACATTTATAGTAAGAATCAGAAAGACAGTAGAAATTTATTGAACACACAGGGGAAGTAAGGTTTCGAGAATTTAATAATCACTGAGTAAATCGACGGGGCAAGGAAAGGCAATGGGTCACTTACCTGACGAGCTTGTGTGAATGGATGTTAAAAGTTGTTAAGAGCTACAAGAGATAGGCAGTTTGGGAGAAGTATGATCGCTTACGGGCACATCACGTTGAAACACCGGCTCCTGTACGTTCATCGAAGTCAAGCAACGTCGAGCCTGGCCAGTATCTAAATGGGTGGCTGTTTGGGAATACCTGGTGCTATAAGCTTTTATGTAAGGGTAGTATAATGGATAATAGATCGGAATTGTTAATCGGGCAGCCGAATTCCAATTTGCTGGTTTGCTATAGTCACTTATGCGCAAAGTCGAACCTGGTCAGTAGTTAGGTGGGGGTAACTGTCTGAGAATACCAGGTGCTGTAAGCATGGATTTGAAGGTGGTGCAATAGATAATGACTCGGAATTATTAATCGGAGAGCCAAATCCCATTTCTAGTTCTGTTCGTTATATTCACTTACGTGCAGATACCCTTGTTATGAATCCACATTTTCTCCCCTAGCTGTGGGTTAATTAGTAAAAAATTGTTTCACTAAACTATTTAGATTTCGGTATTAAATAATCGACAGAGGGGTTGATATGCCGCTAAACAAAACAACCAATCAATAAAACAACAAAGAAATGTTGAAACTACAAGGTAACCTTGACATGTTTGGGAAAAGGATATTAGAATAATTCAGAACTTATACTGGCAGCAAAGCGCTTGTATACGAATAGAAAATGAATTCAGTAAATAGTCATAAATAGAAAGGAGTGTAAGACAAAGATGTGTCTTCGCACCGGACTTATTCAACCTATACAGTGAAGGGATGCTGGAATAATTAGGGGACTTATCAGGATTCATTATTGGCGGCCACAATCTTAACAACGTAAGATATGCAGATGATGCAGTGTTGATAGCAGACATAGAAAGGAAACTGCAAGAACACGAAAGTAGTGAAGGAAAGCGTGTAGAAAGGACTAAGCATCAGATGCAAGAAGACAGAATGTCTGGTTGTCAGCAAAAGAAACAGTCCAACATGTAAATTACAAAGTAAAGATACTAAAATCAAACAAGCAAAACAATTTAAATATCTGGGAAATGTTTTAACGGGGGACGGAAAGTGTGACACTGAAATCCGTAGGCGCATTGGGATAAAAAAAGAAAAGAAAGATGCCTTCAAAAAGCTAAGCAAAGTATTAAGAAACAGAAAAAAATTAATTAGAAACAAAGAAAAGAGTTTGTGTACTAAAACTGAGTCAGATCAAAAAAAAAAAAAAAAAAAAAAAAAATCGTTCAAATCACTAAATAAGCCGGAAAATTAGAACAACAGTAAATTTTACGGCCAGAAGAATGAAACCTTTAAGTCTTTTCTCAGTTTTTACGACCTAATCAAGAAAACTCTTCATGGAGTTTCCTCATTTATGTCGTGATTTTCTAGGAAACTTTTATATAAGGAATAAAAACTAAAATTTCTTCAGAACTGTCTATGACTTTCTCAACGTATCTGTGCAAATTCACAAGTAAACTTAGAACTTTGGCTTCTCCGTCAAACACTATAGTCAAGAAATCCAGCTCGAACGATGACACATGCAAAATCTGTCTCGAAGCACTTTTCAACTTGAGTTTCCCGACGTATCTCGACTGCATGTACTACCAGAGAGGCAATTAGGTCTCACCATTTTACTGTTGCACTAGCTATATATATATTTTTTTAATCGATTCACCCCAAGCAAGGTGGGAAGCCACTAGTACGCAAGAGGTTACAGAGGATTTGGAGCGAGAGCAGATAGGAGTGATAGAGGAAAGGATGAGAAGAAGGATAGTCGATAGATCAAGGTAACTGGAGATGTCGACTGACATTACATTTGAATAGTTGGAGATTATAGCTGTCAGGGGAACAGGAATAGGGAAGGGAGATAGGAAGCTATTGGAGTAGAAGAGACGGCTACGTTTAACAGTTTCAACAGTGAAAGGGTGAGAGCAGGATGCCAGCCTCGTAGGACGCTTGAATTCATGAAGTCTGGGAACCAGCGAAAACAGCACATCGGACCAATTACCATGAAAGTATTTGTACAAAAAGACAGAGAGAAGCGACGGCACGTCTGTGAGAGAGCGACTACAGACGAGATGTCAGATCAGGGCCAATTGCATTGCATATCCGTCTCTGGATCTTATCAAGAACCCCGAGGCAAACAGAAGGGGCTCCAGACCATATATGGCAGCAATACTCCATGCAAGGGCGAATGATTGATTTGTAGATTTGAAGGATCGATTCCGGGGAGAAACAATTCCTGGCGTGGCACAGGGAGCCAACTTTCCTTGCGGTGGACGTAGCAATTGACTAAATGTATTTGTTCCATCTCAGGTCAGTAGTCAACATGAGACCGAGCAGCCGCAGAGAGGTGCTCTCGAGAAGTTGAGCGTCAGACATTCTAATGGGGTGCAGGGAAGGATCTCTGTGGTGATTAACAGAGAGCAGTTTTGTTTTTGAAGCGTTAAAGTTAACCAGCCCATTCCTGCCTCAGTTCACAACTGATTGGAGGTCCTTTTCGAGACGAACGGACAGGTTAGTTTTGTCAGCGACACTAGATTTGTTTTTGAGGCAGGAGTAAATTGTAGTGTCGTCCACGTAGATGCCAACTTGGGAATCTATGGCGCCAGGAAGATCCTTGATGAAGATAAGGAACAGAGTGGGCCTAGGATGGAGCCTTGAGGAACACCTGCGTTCGTGGGATAGGAGCTGGAAGAGAATCCGTTGAGAACGACCTTCATTTCACGGCTTGATATGAACCATATGTTCTACTGTAATAGTTTTTCTCGCACCTCTCACCTGTGGAACTCCCTTCTTGTTTCCCTACCACCTACAATCTTAAAAAATCAATGTAACGTCAATCGCTATCTTCTGTGGAACTCCCTTCTTGTTTCCCTACCACCTACAATCTTAAAAAATCAATGTAACGTCAATCGCTATCTTCTGCCTTCCTGAAACCTATTCTTTTGGTGTCCATTCTCCTTACTAATGTCTCATTCTTTTCCATCCACAGCAATCCCTATTGTGACATTATCGCTTTGCTTGGGTGGAACAAAAAACAAAACAAAAAAGAATCTCCGTATAAATGTATTACGTTATTAACGCCAGGAAATAACAGATAGTCTGAATCGAATTTAATGCCAATAACGAACCTTTCTTCTTGGAATAGTTGACCTCAGTATATATTGGACCCTCCTTAAGAGATATAAAAATAGACTTAGCACTCAATGTCCCACCAGAGCACCGAAGTTGTTAGGTGCATTAGAGGGTTGACCCAGAAGATATCTTCATAGCAACCGGGTACAGATTCGAGCCTCGCAGGATGTCATTAGTCATCTCCCCACGTAAACAGGTGGTTGACCCAACTGCGCTTAGAATGTGCACACGTGGGACAACCGAATGACAGAAAAATATACAAGCAGGGAGAAGAGAGAGTCTCTCACATCTCACGAGAATAAGATGCACGTTCAGATAAAGCCCCAAAGCCACACACTTTCATGCCGAAATTAATTGATGAAGCAAAGAAATGAATAGAAAATAACTATGCGCAGAAGTGATTTAGTCTCATTTTATTATTAATCGTTAAAACGATAATGCTACAGTAACCTCTTTTAACAAGGAATGAAAGAAAATATAGGAGCAAACATTACTGCAGTTAAGTTTTAAAATACATCCATTTCCTATGTTATTTTCGAAATTTAGACAATGTCACACGATATTACATCATGTCATGTGCTGAGGTAGTTATGTATTTCCTATGAAGGATTGAGGTCGGAAATCGAGTCTAGACAAGAAAAGAAAAAAGCACAACGCCCCCCCACCAAAAAACACGATTTTAAAAACTGATTTTCAAGGCAACACCACCCCACTGTGTGCTGTATAAAGCAATATCTATGGTAAGGTGCTGAAACGTTCTCGATTCGACTAAGAAGGGATTCCAAATGTATTGTGATGTTTGGTTAGATTTTTGCAAAATTGGCCGGGTCGAGAACATTTCAGCACCAGCTTGTAAATAAAATGCAACGACATATTTTCTTAAATAAAATTAAAAAACAAAAAATAAAAACAAAAAAACAAAAAACAAAACAAAAAAACAAAACGAAGAAAAACAAAAACAAAACAATAACAAATAAAACTTATTACCATCTGCTCTTGCAGTTCTTGACTCCATCGTCTCGTTCGCGCCAGAGCAGCAGCAGCAGCAGCCAATACGGCGGCAACTTCAGGATCTTCTTCTTCATCTGCTTCAACTATTTTCTTTTCTTGCATTTCCACGCCTTCCGCTTTCTCGCGTGCTTTCTCTTTGCCTTCCTCAGCGCCATATTGAAGACAATAGCTTTCCTGTGGAAAAAATGGTTAAGTCAATATTCGTTCGAAAATGTCACTTTGTCATAATCTAGATTTCTATCAAGAATTCCATGTCAAGATGAATCAATTTTACAGGTTAAATAGAATAAGGCAATAGAGTTCAATCGACAGCTGACGTAGTAGGTGTTCCCATTGCACTAATGACTATACAGGTATACATATTACTTCCTGTAGAATATCGGGTTGCAGCCTCACCATGCTAGATTTTGATGTGGTTTCTCAAGTAAGTAGGTTTTATGGAATGGAGTGGCTAGCTCCTCGTCCAAGCGGTTTTAATCTTCTTCTAAACTAGTTTCCAACCAAAGATAGAAAAGCCCTGTCTATCCTGCTATTAACGACAATGTGGACTGATATCTTTCTAAAAGTATATGTTTGAAAGCGTATGTAACAGTCTCGGTTGGAATTTGAATTCGTCACGCCAAACACCCCTTCCGTGCCGATAACCGTTTTGATCTGTCGTATGTTACACTATATACTTAAAACTATATATAAATTTTAAACTCTCTCTCTCAATATATATATATATATATATATATATATATATATATATGTGTGTGTGTGTGTGTGTGTGTGTGTGCCTCATGTGCAAAAGTTAAAAACCGCCTAACCAAAAAAAAAAAAAAGGATTTTTCATTTCCAGGCTTGTGATTGCATCAGATTATGTATATGATTGCATCATCATATGTGATATAATTCTAATCAGCCATCTTAACAAACCAATGCTCAGTGAATGCATTGTCTTCGAAAATTAGTCCAGTTTTTTCAAGTTTTCCCGAATGTAAAAAAAATGAGGAAAAAACAGTTTGTCGGAAATACAAAGAGCTGAAATTTTGACTGAAATTCTGTTGGTACGAAATACGATAACAACTATACCCAAGCTATTGGGAAACATCTTCTCAGTATCATAACTTGGGTGGCTATGTCCACTAAAGGGACTCTCCTTCTTATCCACTGGAACGTCAATGAATAGCGCCAAGTACCTTGGAATGATTGAACTTCGTATGGCTGTTCACGATTGTGATTCATTCATTCAGGACGGTGTTCCCTGTTACCGTTCAAAGATAGTGAGTGCTTTTCTGGAGAAGAAGAAAGTCAAAAGCTTGAATTGGTCCAGTAACATTCCCGATCTCAATCCGATTGAGAACCTGTAGACACTACTGAATGACGGGGTAGCGAGAAAACAGACCACAAGCACCAAAGACTGGAAAATGTTATAAAACAAGTCTGGATAGGTGATATAACTGCTGAGTACTGCAAAAGTCTGGTGCACAGCATGTCTCGTCGTCTACAGGCTGTAATAAAGAACAAAGTCGGACATACAAAATACTGAACATTCCCAATTTCGCTTGATCCTCACGAAAAAAACTGCTTAAGATGACTGCTTCTCAAATTTATGGATTTAGTTTTGAATATGAATTTTTATGTCATTCAATTGCATAATAAATTTATATTACAGAACACACTATATTGCTGTATTGTGTATTTTACATGAAAATCACTAGGTGGTCTTAAACCTTTGCACACGACTGTATATATATATATATATATATATATATACACTGTTTCCCATACTATCAAGCACTTTCTAGGCATGCTTTGTTTTTATTTTCTAGTGTTTTTTTTTTTTTTTTAAATAATTGTGATTTTCGGCATTTCTCCCCTCGGCGAATTTAGTTGATGTGTGCAAATTATGTACACGTCAGCTACTTTCCTTGTAACATCTTGAGATAGCCGGAGTCGGGGGCGTATAAAATGATAATTTTCACAAAAAACAGTTGCGTGAAAAGGCATGAAACCGTAAGACGTGGTCAGCCATTGTTATCTGGGAAGATATTATATATATATATATATATATATATATATATATATATATATATATATATATAATGAAATGGATTAAATCCGACAATTATTAATATATTATCTGTTTATACCTTATTTTTAATAGATACAATTTATTTAAGTAAATGCTTCGGTTTTTAATTAACAGTATTAATTACATTTACCGTCCTGAATGTTCTAGAAATTTTGTAGAAAATATGTGCTTCTCCGATAGGAATCGAACCTGTAACCCCCAAAGGGAACCATCATCTGATCTGATATGCTGTAAATCATTCAACCACACACAAAAAAAGCGTCTGGTTAGTAAAGTCCGAATTAGAGGAGTGAAAACAAGACCTGTCAAACAGCGGATGAGCTTCTTATCGGAGCCAACAACAACAACACACACACACACACATATATATATATATATAATCATCCACAGACACGGTTTCGCTGTCTCACAGCTCATCAGTGTGGTTAGACATTCGATTGCTTCAAGCCATCGGCGTACGGTTGAAAGATAGGCGAATTTTTACGTACTTATTCTGTGAATAAGCAAGCGAATGACTGGGAGAGCTCAATTCAGGGAAGAGGAAGATTGTAATGTTAGCAGTAATAGTCATTGTTTACAAATTCGCACTTAGCTTCCAAGAGTGCACAGCCGAATTTAAGTTTTTCGGGTGCGTATATATATATATATATATATATGCAAGGCTAGGCTGGGTTATCAAGCCTTGAATGGCAACCTTCCTAGAGATGGTGTCTTGATAAAAACACACTCGGTGTACTTGAACCACCGTGAGTGTCTGAGTAGGACGTCAGGAAATGACACCTGACCTTGTAAAACCTTGTCTCAAATCCTTATGACAAATCCTATGTCGGATTACAGGACCCATCTTGCTTTGTGTGGGATTAATCCCGGACCTGTCTGAACTAAAAAAACAAAACAAAAAACAACACAGCTATATTACCTGATCATGGTCGGCTTTTTTGAGAACCTCATTTTCATTAACTTTTTCAGGACTCTTTTCGTCAGACTAGAAAAAGAAAAAAAAATTTTCATTAAAATTCAAATATCAAACCGAATTACCCTCGGGCCTAAACGAACGGAAGACATTTTTCTATCTACCAGTTATCACGAAAAACAAACAACAACAAAAATACCCCTAATAACATTTCATTTTTCACACACATTCAAAATATTAAATTAATAGTCAAAGTCATATTATTACATGTGATTGTGTATATGTGAATGAAACTGAGGAAATTAAATTGTTCAGAAGCCGCCGATGGTTATGGGAGCACGAAATCACAAGTCGTCATGACCGAGGGTTTGAACATACTTCAAACTGATGATCACAACAGATTATGTGCTATCTACCATAAACTGTAACTGAGATCTGCTCAGCATAGTTTCAGCATAAACCATGGGTGTTGAAGAAGCACAAATATGTCTGAGAAGACGCCTACAATAGGGATTAGCTAGGCAATCTGTTAGACTCTATAGTTTCCTAGACTGACGGATGTTTACTATATATTATAAGTATACATTTAATTGAGTTAATGATTTTGATAAAAAAAAAACAAACCTAGCACTAATCAAGGTAATCAAGGAGACAAGGTAAAAGCATGTAAAGCATCCTTGGCGTAATATAATTTTCTTATCGTCATTTCTTGTTGCTCCATTTTTTAGTTTCACCAGTTCAGACAGTGTTATGCCATTTTCAAGGAGATGAATCATATTCATTTGTTCGTATTCCATATGTTCAATTCAGAACTGTCTCTTTGCAGAATAAGCTTCCGCGTGGTTGCTTCCCTGAATGCATTAATCTTGACTTTTTCGTCAAGGGTTAATCGCTATCTTTCCTCCTTATCCTTCCTTTTTGGATTCATGCTCTTCACCTCCTACCATATTCTCTTCTATTCATATCACAGATCTCGTTAATCATTAACATTTTTTACTGTAACACTTTACCTTGAGTTGCTTTCGAGCCTTGTATTGGATGAAATTAAGTAAATTGTTATTCTTTCATTTGTCCTGTAATAAGTTAACCTTATATCTAAATCCCTTGATCTTTCTTTTCAAATCCCTCTCTCTCTTGATGTCCAAGCAAAGACAATGCTTTTCTCACATAAACATATTTAGAGGCAGAAATGAAAAGTAAAACGATATAACATTTTTCCAATCGTAAATTCGACACCTGTCACAGTCACATTTGTGTATATTTATTTGTTCGTTGACTGGACCACTATTTTTGATCCGTATGTCAAGCGCAAGAATTGTAAACACTCCACAAAACGTAAATGAAAAACAAGAAATAAGAACAAAAAAAAGTAAAAATCGCACAATCTTTTTTTTCTCAAACTTTGATTGGCTTAATCTGTCATGATGATTGGTATGTGAGTAACAATATGTTAAGCTACATTTAATCACGTGGTTTTCGTTTTTACCGAACTTTATTTCATATCTTTATAATATATAGACCGAAGCCCGATAGTTCGAGTTCATTGGTTCTACAGCCACTAGCCGTTTTGTTCGTATTACCAAATGTTCACGGTCACATGATTTATTATGCATTAACAGCCCAACAAAACATTTTTGACCCACTTAATATAAACTTACTAACCCTTTTGAGTACAATGACTTCATAGAAGAACAAAACAGTAGTAAATATGAATCAAATTTTGAGATCAAAATTTACTCGAATGAAAAGAATGTCAGACTACAGGAATCGTACCTGTATCATCGATGGGTAAATAGCAGGACACACCGGGTTCCTTGGAATGGCAACTGGTCTACCGTAGAAAAAATGGCAACCTTCTTCGGGGAAAAAATCTGCCTCGTTAGTCATGTATCGAAAGATACATGATCGCCTAAGCGTGTATGACGCATAGCACATAACTGACTGATACTATGTATTTATGATATTGTTTTATTGTAGCTGCTTCGTTGTTAATAAGTTGAAGAGTCTTCAAGTTGAGATTTGAGGTGTTGTCTTTAGTCAGTGCTGCAGATAAATAAACTCCAGTAAACACAATATTGGATTCACCCTCATTCTGAGTTCCCAACAGAAAAAGAGGAAAATATAGGAATTGGAACAAAACGCTCACAGCAACAGCAATTCCCTATTTTATGTTGTATTATTGATAGCAATGTTTTCGAGAAACCCAACAAGTAAAATCAATATAAAATAATTCATATTTATTTTATAAATGTTTATGAAGCTTAACTTTGTCTGATACAAGACCGGAGTAGTGATGAATTAGTTAATGTCGATCACATTAAACTTACTAATAGATCGCGAGACGAGCGTGTTTGTAATTTCACTCTGGCAGACGTCCAGTAAACATTTCAATAGAAACAAGTATGAGGAGTGGGAGAGAAAAGAATGGCGAGAATTGTGTAGAAATAAAGTCGCCAAGCAAGAATAAAGAAATACTAAGTTTGATAAAAGCAGTGAGAGTAGAGAAAATGGTAGAAAGAAGGAGCTCGTACGTATGTTTGTGTGTGTGTGTGTGAGAGAGAGAAAGAGACGCATATTAAGTAAACAAAAACGTTTTTTTCTGATATGGAAGAAATTAAAAACAAAACAAAAAACTGATATAATCTGTTAATTGCGTGATATGTGCTCGCTTTCGATTGCCATTTACGACGATTGTCTCATCACGGTTCAATATTAGATTAAAAACAGTTAATTTATCTTGCGTAAAGAAGTGGGAAATGTATTATGATTTGTTGCCCTTTATTTATTTCACTGAATTCGTAGGACACTCATTTGCCTAATGGAATGTCTATCTATCTATCTATCAGGAATTAGAAAATGGAAAAAAAACAAACTCCTTGGTGATGCATTTCGTTCCGAGAAGGAAGTTCTAGGGACTAATGATGGAGTTCGTTCTCGGAACGAAACACATCACTAAAAGTAATTATCAGTTTATCATTTGGTTACCCACTATTAATCTGTGTGTGTGCATGTGTCGTATCCAAGAATTTAATTTCTTCTTTTCTGATCGCTTCCTTTATGATGATGGCGTCAATGACTAAATAGACCAATTCTTGCATAGAAGAGCCGATGGTATTGAGCGCTTAGTAATGTTTGTGGAGGACGTGGTTTATTCTATCGAGCCTTTCTCTCTTGACATTTTTCTTTTCTGGTGGCTTCGAAGTTTTTGGTTCCGATGGTGATAGAAAATCGCTAGTTGGTACGGGCTTGTGTTTGTGTTTCAAACGATTTAAGCTCAACTCCAATGGTTTTCAGTGTCGTTTTGAATTGGTCCTTGTATCTTCGGAGAGGGCAACCCCGTGGTCTTTTCCCTGAAGTGAGCTCACGGAATAAGATTTGACGTGAAAACCTTGACACTTCCATTCTTACTACATGTCCCGACCATCGAAGACGGAGGTTAATGATCACCGATTCGATGCTTTGACTATTGGCTCTTTTCAGAACTTTGATGTTGGTTACATCGTAATTCCATTTGATGTTTAAGATTGAGCGAAGCTTTTGCTGGTGAAAGCGTTCTAATTTTTGGATGTCGCGGCGATACAGAGTCCAGGTTTCACAACCATATGGCCAAGTTAAAATGACCATAATTTTTGTTAAGTTCAGATCATTGTTTTTGAAGACGCATTTGATTAGCTTTCCAAATGACACATCCTTTTCTGAGGGACATTTCTTTGATAAAAGGCTGCCTAAATATAGAAAATGCTCTACTTGTTCTAGGGGTGTATCACAGACAGTAATGTCTGTTTGTTTAGTTTAGCATCGTCAATATACATATATATATATATATATATATATATGTATATATATATGTGTGTGTGTGTGTGTGTGTATGTGTGTGTTGTATCCTTAAAAAGGTTACAGACAGACAAAAGTGGTACTCGAGTTAAGGAACAGCAAGACGCGCGTAGATGAAAGAAGAGAGGTTTATTGTAAAAGAGAATACAATACTGAAAGATAGGGAATCGGCTAGTAATTCACGAAGCAAGCCCCCAGGCTTATCCTATGCTCACTATATATAGCTATTGATATAGTTAGTTCACATAGTCGATAGGGAGTGTGGGACATTCCATTACAACAATATATATATATATATTGTCTATATTTAATGTTTCTATGATGAATATATAATACACCTTGCCATATCTGGCAAATGAATTGGCCCCAACAGAGAAAGAATTCTATTTGGAAAGAATCAAAATCTGCATCAGCGAGACAAAACGGGATTCGCCTTAAGTGGCTGAATGTTTGATCTTTACCTCAGCTGGATTGTTATAGAAATTTGATTTCTTTCTATAAATACTTTCATTGCAACTGTTCGGAATTACTTCTTCACCATGATAGAGAGACTTTATAAAGTTAAGCACAGTATAAGAATCGAGACGAGAAGTAACCGTAAGTTCTATGCTAACAGCTTTATTTCTCGCATTTCTCGCTTGTGGAACGCTCTTCCGGTGCCATGATTTCCAGTCAACTTTAATCTTCAAAAACTTAAATGCAATGTCAGTCGCTTTCTACTGTCCTCTTATTACTCTTCTTTTGTTCTCGTTCCTTAATAGTGTTTCTCTTTTCTAATACTTTCACATCCAGCAACCCCTTGTGTCCCAGTGGCTTTATTGCCTTGATTGGGCTTATAGAAGTCAAGTGACTTACCTGCCAACATGGCTGCCTCCTATTTCCTTGTAAAAGCTGATTTTACCTTATTTTATAGGAGAGCGCCTAATACACCAGTTGGGTTGGTCCATTTTGCTAGAATGGACCTTCCCAATACATTTGCATGAGGGGTCTTTGTTCAGCTATATATTTCTCCATAAATGACTCAAGTCAGTTTTGGCTTTGGCTACATTTGCCTACTTGTGTGCTAAACCTCTGGCAAACTAGCTAATATTCAACATGGCGCTGCGAACAGGATACGATGACTGGCAAGAGCTACTTATCAAAATTGGCATTCCTACCGACTCTGCCAAAACCTATGCTGAATCGTTTGTGAAAGAGAATATTACTCAGGATAGCCTCTCTATGATAGACCGGGAAATCCTTAAAGAACTAGGTGTCACAACCATGGGACATGCCCTAGCTATCCTTAAGCTATCAAAGGAGCAACCTTTGACATCAGACAGCTATACGAAGGCCCCTGCAGCCAAACTCCCCCAGCTCCATTCAGAGATGACATCACAACAATTCCGAAAGTTCAGAATTGATTGGGAGGTATTTGTGCAAATGACAAACATGCCCCCTACACAGACCAACATCCATTTATACAACTGTGCTGATGAGACTGTGCAAACGTCGATCATCAATACATACCCCAAATTTTTCTCGGAAAAGCCAAACAGACTCCTGAACATGTTGGAGGCATTAGTTACCCAAAAATCGAACCCTATGGTTCATAGATTGTCTTTCGCTTCGATTTCCCAGGGACCAGGCGAATCAATCCAGCAATTTGTTGTCCGCCTTAAGGGTACAGCACAGGATTGTGACTTCACATGTCCCATTTGCAGTCATGACCTATCTGACATCTATATCAAAGACCAGCTGGTCAGAGGTACAGCAAATGATGCTCTCCAAGCAGATTTACTAGCAAAGGCCAGCTCATTGAAGACCCTTGACCAAAACATCAACCATGCTGAGGCATTCGAGGCAGCACTGCGTGACCAAGCACGAATGGCAGGGACAACTGAAATGTCAGCATTGCGTGCATCAACCTATCGCAAAGAAAAAACAACACAAGTGAAAAAAATCCCCCTCAATCCAGAAGCCCCAAAAAACTGATTATAAAACAAAACAAGTTCCGCTGTAGTGGATGTGGTAGCCACAAGCATGGCATCCCAGGAACCAGCACCCGCCAACAGGCATGTCCTGCCTGGAATCAGACCTGTGACTTGTGTAGCATCCAAGGTCATTTTTCAAAAGTTTGCCGATCAAGAAATCGCTTTAGTCAAGTGAGAGGCTTCCAAGACGATGAAGCTAACATGGACAGTTTGATTGCACATGTAGAGTTTGACCAGGAGACAGGCTCATATGTGTCCTCTAACAAAAATAGTGTTGTTCAGATAGAAGCAACACTGGTCCCATTCTCTCCAAGGCCAGACCCCAGAAATCCTGAAGATATTCCAGGTAATCAAAGCACTCGTTTGAAAATCTTCCCAGATAGTGGGGCCACCATCTGCCTTGGAGGACCCAAGCACCTACATAGCATGGGTCTCAAGGAAAGTAACTTGATCCCATCAAAGAAAGTTATTCGTGCTGTGGGTGGCTCAACCCTTATAAGCCAGGGATGGTTGCCTATTCAATTTAGTGTTGGAGAAATGTCGACAAAGCAAGCATTGTACATCTGCAATAACATCGATAAGATATATTTTAGCAAGGCCGCCTGTATTGATGTTGGCATACTGTCTCCTCACTTCCCCACGCCTATGACTATGACAACCCACAGCAAATTAGATTGGACAACCAACGATCACACAGCAGCTGTCGAGCAAAAGCAACTCAGAAGATTTCAGCTACCAGATCGCCCTGAAGAAATCCCCTTTCCAGCAAACGAAGGAAATGTGGAGAACCTCAAAAAATGGTTGCTGAAACAATTTGCTGATTCAGCATTTAATACTGATGGGCAATTCCCAGCCATGTCTGGTAAACCAGCACATATCCACCTGAAGGAGGGGGCAATCCCTAAGGCAAGACACAGACCAATACCAGTGCCATACCATTTAAAAGAACCAGTGAGGCAAGCCCTTATGCAAGATATAGAAAGAGGCATATTAGAACAAGTGCCCATTGGTACTCCAACAGATTGGTGTAGCACGATGGTCATTACAACAAAAAAGGATGGTCGACCGAGGCGTACCATTGATTATCAATATTTAAATTCGCAATGCAAGCGAGAAACCCACCACACTGCCTCACCTTTCCAGCTGGCAATGCAAGTGCCACCCAATACCAAGAAAACAGTACTGGATGCTGTCGATGGCTACCACTCTATTATATTAGATGAGGAGTCCCAACCGCTCACAACTTTTATCACAGAGTGGGGAAGGTTTATGTACCTTAGGATGCCTCAAGGCTACTTAGCATCTGGTGATGCATACACCCGTAGATATGATGAAGTCATAAAAGATATTCCCAGGAAAATCAAATTGGTTGATGATACTTTGCTCTACGACACCGGCATCAAAGAGGCATTCTATCATACCTTTGATTTTCTAATGAGATGTGCACAAAATGGGATTGTACTCAGCAAAGACAAATTCCAGTTTTGTAAGGACACTGTTCAGTTTGGTGGCCTTCAAATAACTTCATCGGGTGTATCTCCCTCTGAATCAATGCTTAATGCTATTTTAAATTTCCCTGTTCCGAAAACCATCACCGATGCAAGGTCTTGGTTTGGACTGGTAAACCAACTTGCCTGGGCATATTCATTAAGTCCCATTATGCTACCTTTTCGGGACCTTGTCAAAAAAAACTCAAAATTCACCTGGAACCAGACCCTTGAGAAAGCATTTCAGGAATCAAAGCGGGTCATTGTTGAACTAGTAAAGCGGGGCGTCTCAACATTTGACATCAACAGAATTACCTGCTTAGCTCCTGACTGGAGTAAAGACGGCATGGGATTTTTACTTCTTCAGAAACACTGCACATGTGCAATCGAACGAGCCCCTGTCTGTTGCCCTGAAGGCTGGCATCTTGTGTTTGCTGGAAGCAGATTCTGTACTGAGGCTGAGCAAAGATATGCACCCATAGAAGGTGAAGCAGCAGCTATCAGCTGGGCACTTGAAAAGTGCCGCATGTTCATACTAGGTTGCCCAAACGTTATAGTCGTGACCGACCATGAACCACTCAAAGGACTTTTTGGTGATCGAGATCTCAGCAAAATTCACAACCCTCGCCTATTCCGACTCAAAGAGAAAAGCTTGAGATATCGTTTCACCATGCAACACTGCCCTGGAAAATGGCACAGAGCCTCTGATGCTATTTCCCGCAATCCAGTCACTACAGTACAAAGCCTACTTGATACATTCTCCATAGAACCCTCCCTTATAGAAATTGATGAATCAGATGAGACTTGTGCAACAATGAGATTGACAGCCCTCACATCAATATCTCAATTAGATGATAATCCTGCCATAACTTCCCCTGACCACATTCGTTTTGCTGGTCAAGAAGACACACAATACACCCTATTACGGAAAACCATAGACAATGGTTTTCCAAACAGTCGTCAAGCAACACCACCTACAATCCGGGAATACTGGGAAGTTCGTAACCGCCTAAGCAATGAAAATGGTCTAATACTACTTGACAGGAGAGTAGTGATACCAACCTCCCAGCGCAAGAACATATTAAAATGCCTACATTCGGCTCATCAAGGAGTAGTTGGCATGAAAGCGCGTGCCAATGACTCAGTTTACTGGCCTGGAATGAATGCCTCAATTCGCAATTACAGGTATAATTGCATTACATGTTCAAGGAATGCCCCAAGTCTACCACATGAACCAATCCAAATGACACCTACACCTGAATGGCCATTTCAACAGATTGTAATGGATTTGTTCTATGTTAAATCCTTCACATATCTTGCTTGTGCAGACAGGCTCACTGGATGGCTCATTCTGTACCGCATCAAGCCAGGGCAAGCGGTTGCTTCCAGGTTGATTTCCATCTGCAGAGAAATATTCCAAACATATGGTGCACCTGAGGAACTTAGTACAGATGGTGGACCGCCATTCTCAGGTTACTCATTCCAACAGTTCCTAAAAACCTGGGCTGTTAAGCAAAGAATTTCATCAGTGGCCTATCCCCAGTCTAACGGACGTGCAGAATTGGCAGTCAAGACTGCAAAAAGACTCATAAAAGACTGCACAGGACACCAGGGTTCCTTGGACAATAACATGGCAGCACAAGCAATCTTGCAATATAGAAACACCCCTATCCAAGGCATTGGCTTATCACCAGCGCAACTCCTGCTTCATAGACGTCTTCGAGATTTTATCCCATCGCACCCACAGTTATATAAACCACACCCTGAATGGATAGCCGCAGCACAAAAACGAGAACAGAGATTATCCAAACGCAATGCAGACCTCATCGAGAAGTACAACCGTACTGCACATGCACTATCCCCACTTTATAAAGGTGACACAGTCTCCATTCAAAACCCAAATAGCCGTCGATGGGACATAGCTGGGCGAATAGTAGAGACACTTCCCAACCGTCAATATAGAATTAGAGTTGCAGGATCAGGCAGAATAACCCTGCGGAACCGTAGGTTTCTAAGGAAACTTGAAGCACCCATAATCAAGACCCCCATACCAAGTGCCATGCCTGTGTCACCTGAGCCGACAATTACGGATACATGCAGACCACATCAATCTGCCAAAGACTTGGAAAATGGTGACATTACATTACAAAATAAACCAGCGTCCCAGGGCCCTACTCAATCACAGCCATCAAGAACGAGGATTCCCAGGGCGCTATCCCGACTACTCTCGTACAATCAGCCAGGCAATAGGGAATTAATTCCTCCCCAACGGCCAATATGCTTCCGCAATGGGGAGAGGAGGGAGATATAGAAGTCAAGTGACTTACCTGCCAACATGGCTGCCTCCTATTTCCTTGTAAAAGCTGATTTTACCTTATTTTATAGGAGAGCGCCTAATACACCAGTTGGGTTGGTCCATTTTGCTAGAATGGACCTTCCCAATACATTTGCATGAGGGGTCTTTGTTCAGCTATATATTTCTCCATAAATGACTCAAGTCAGTTTTGGCTTTGGCTACATTTGCCTACTTGTGTGCTAAACCTCTGGCAAACTAGCTAATATTCAACAGGGCTGAACTCGATTAAAAAAAGAATTTCAACCCAGTTTTTATCCATGTGTATATATAATTCCCAATATCTGTCTACATCTCCCCGCCCGACACACACACACACATATATATATATATATATATATATATATATATATAGAGAGAGAGAGAGATAGGTAAATAAAATAAACAGATATAAGTAACTGTGTTGGCGTGCATAACAAGCAAGCAAATAAATAATAATTAAATTAATTCATGTGGTGTAAACATAATAGTGCTCGATATGGTTAGGCAGAGCAAAGATATATATATATATATATATATATATATATATATATATATATATATATATATATATATTAATAAATACACATATACGTATGCCTACGTTTTGGTGTGCGACTTAATTTTCGCTGGTTTTCCAGCTCATCGATCACAAGGTATATTTTATGTAATTATAAAAATACACAGATTTCTATTTTTTTCCTTTATTTATTTAATTTGATTTTTTTTAAAATCCCCCCCTTTTGGGAATTGAACACCATCTGCATTTCATTTCCGGCATCTTTTGCGATATTTTATTTCTATTTTTGGACTATAAGCAGCGTTCTTTCAATATGACATCTGTGTATTTTTATAAAAACATAAAATATACCTTGTGACTGATGAGCTGGAAAACCAACAAAACTTAAGTTGCACACTAAAACGCAGGTATGCGTATATATATGAAAGAAGAAAGGGTAAGTTTTTTTTAATCAGTGCTGCTTGTTTTGCTCAATGATTTCAGAGGCCAGCCATTTCCTTAACGTCTATATTTTCCCATTGTAGTGCAGGTGAAGACATACCGCCATTGCTTCTCTTGAGCCTAAATGCAAGCATCTTACACGGCTGAAGTAACGCAAGGTATTCAGTTCATTAATGTTTACCGTCCCTTAAAAGGTGCATATTCAAGAGACATTTTCAACTGAAAATCTGAACAACTGTGCAGTCGTAATATCTCTAACTTCACTTTACCAAATATATCGCCATTTGTTCCAAGTATAAACTCATACTTCAAACAAGCCCTCACAATCAACTTCAGTGTTTCGTGTTGATTTCACTCATTACCATTGTAAATATAGCGTTATTATTTGATTGTAACTTGTGTGTACCTTTCAAGTTTAGTTACTAAGAATGTTCAATTATTATTTCCTGATCAGGTACAGATAATAATTTGTTACAGGTACGCTATCAAGCCTTGAAACACTGGAGAGAGAAAGAGAAAGAGAGAACACACACACACATATATATATATATTATGAAATGGACAAAGTCCGACAATTATTTTAACCGTAACTGTAGTTTAAAACAGTAAAATCGACCTTGCTAACCGAAACGCTCCTCTGTGGCTAAATCGTTAAAGCACGTCAGGCTATATGACGGTTCCTTATAGGATACAGTTTCGATTCCTTTCGGAGGACGCATATTTTCTATGAAAATTTCTCGGACATTCAAGCCAGTAAATGTCGTTAATACTGTTTATTATAAATAGAGCATTTACTTAAATATTTGTATCTATAAAAAGAACGTATAAACATAAAAAAAATGTCTTAAAAATATATTTATATATAGTAGGAGAGAGAGATGAGAGAGTGAGAAAGGAGAGAGAAAGAGGAGCAGAAAGGAGAGATAGAGACTTTTCCAGTATCTGAAATCAGATAGTTTGAGTGAGCTTTGTAATGATACTTTCGCCCGTGCTCGAACACCAAACACTGGCACCCCTGGAAAATACACGACTATCCCAGTCAATGGACAGTCTCTACACAGACTTATACGTGAGTATGGCAAGTGTGTATGTATGCACACATGCTTGGCGGAAGAAGCTGGTCTCTGACGCAAATGAGATGTCTGTTTTGATTATAGTACGGAGAAAATGTAATGAGCACCAAATCCCAGGTTGGTACCATGAGAGAATATCCAACCAATTACATGACAGAATCTCTCTTCATAGAGAGAAGAGCAAAACGCAGGAGTCATTTGTGAATCGAGCTTAGTGACAGTTTGAGACGAGAAACTAAGTATAAGAGACGACATCTTCTTAATTAAGCAAGCAGACATTTGGATAAATCTGGAGGCAACTATGCGCAGTAGAATGGGATAAAACGAAATAAAGTTCTTTCAAATTAATATTTAGTCGGTAAAAACATTCCGTGTATATAAGGGAGTGTCTGGCTTGATTCAGATATTAGCTTCAGATGCCATGGACGCATGGCCTAGAGCTCTGGTCAATAAAGTAATTTTACAATTTAATATTAAATAGTTCGGTAAAGGAACCAGCTGTTAGGAATTTAAGCAACAAAGATCAAGATATTCGTCCGAATAATTTATAGAATGATAACAACAGTTCTGACGACACCAGTTCATGAACTGGAAACATTATAATAAGAGTTAATAATTGTGATTGATTGTTTTTTTTTACGGTTTATCAACT
The DNA here is from genome assembly GCA_963932145.1 of Acanthosepion lycidas. Lineage (NCBI taxonomy): Eukaryota > Metazoa > Mollusca > Cephalopoda > Sepiida > Sepiidae > Acanthosepion > Acanthosepion lycidas. The sequence continues at coordinate 104,788,562 of OZ010582.1, read as the reverse complement.
TGTAGGTTATTTAAAACCAGAAAATATTTTTATATTGTAAAAATTATTTGAAGATAATAATGACTTACTGATACAAATTCTACTAATCAACCCGTAGCTGGGGGAGAAGAGGTGCATTAATAGAAATTAGAATGTAATGAAACCGTCGTTAGAAATAAAGAAAAAGTGTTGAACTGCTATGTAATATGAATCCTCCTATACAGCAGTGAATCTTCCTTACAGACAAAGAGGATACTTGAGGCAACAGAGATGTGGTTCTACAGAAAAAATGCTCACAATACCATTGACGGTGAGTGGAAATTTTAAGAAAATAGAAACAAAAAAGAAATTTGTATTTAGAATAAAAGACAGTTACAATTTTTATGATATAGAACAAGGAACGAGGGCTTGGAGAATTTGATACTTCCAAGATTTATCGTAAGAAAGAAGGTCAAAGCAACTTGTCTATCAAGGGTGTGTCAATGAATGGCAGGTCAGAGAGTGGGAAGGACATCAAAACAGCAAACAAACAAAAAAAAAGAATATGAATTTAAGCGCAGTGCTAAATTGGTAGCAAGTTCTCGTCTTTACAGTTGAAATGGTTAGATGTAACCATAAGTTCTGTGCTAATAGTTTTTTTTTATCGCACTTCTCGCTTGTGAAACTCTTCCGGTTTCTTGTTTCTCAGTCAATTTTGATCTTCAAAAAATTAAATGCAATATCAATCGTTATCTTTTGTTTTATTAATTTCTGTTCTTTTTATTGTTTCCTCTCCTTAACGGTATTTTTCTCATTCTCTAACTCTCAGTTCTCTCTTAGTGAGAGTCTTAGCGACTTTATCGCCTTAATTGGGTTGAAATGATTAAAAAAATTACTTAGAGCTACAAAGACCAGAAAGTTATGGAGATCCATGATCATCTAATTTCTGAAGGGGCACGGCACATAAAAGACGCATGTAACGTGTGATATTACATCTGGTCAGTACTTAGATGGGCGACCACTTGGGGAATATCAGGTGCTATAAGCTTGGATGTGTAGGTGGTGTAATGGATAATGGCTCGGAATTGTTAATCGGAGAGACGAGTTCAATTTCAGTCGGGTTCATTATGTTCACTTACGCGAAAATACCATTGGGAAAGGTATGAACCAACCGCTTCTCCCCCAGTTATGGATTAATTAGTAAGGCTTGTATCACCAAATCATTATTATCTCAAAAAAGTAAGAAAAAAAATTGTAATTTTTAATTCGTACAATCTAAAAATATTTTCTGGCTTTAAATAACCTTCAAGAGATTGAGAAGCCGTCGAGAATGAATTAATCAATCAATATCTTTCGGTTACCAATTTTCAAAAGCTTATTACTTAAGTTACATTTTGTTTCTGCTTGATTTCATTATGTCTTCTGAGTGTCAAATTCTCTAAGTACACTTTTCTCATAATGTGTCCCATAAAATTCCACTGTCTCTGATTGAAAGAAGAAAATTCCTTTTGGTTCCTATTTTCCCAAACATTTACTTGTTGCTCACATAATCCGTCATTGTCAGCATCTTTATCCATGCAGAACTACATTCTCTGTTGTCTCAAGTTTCCCCTTCATCTGTGAGGAAATTGTCAAGTCTTCAAAGTCTTATAGGAGGATTGATATTACAACGCTGCTCACTAGTTTTATCTTTGTTTCTAACATTTTCCTGTTTTTTAATTCTTTATTTAGCTCTTGGAAGGCATCTTTCACCATGGCAACAAAAATTTCACTTATACTTAGAATCAAGAAAAGAGAGTTGAAACTTCTTGGACACATAATGAGGAAAGAGGGTTTAGAAAACCTAACTCACAAGGGATATATTGAAGTGCAAGAGAGAGAGAGAGAGAGAGAGAGAGAGGGGGAAGGCAGCGAGCCACCTACCTGACAAGATTGTGCGGATAAGTAGCGGGGCGAGAGAAAGGGAGAAAAACTGCTAAGGGTTATGGGATAAGAAGTTTTGGAGAATCATGATCGCCCATGTTCTGAAGGCACGTAGAAGAATAATGCACCTTCGGATTTCGGTATCATATTTCCCGTCCTTTGTTAAAGCCTTTGACATCAGTTAGTACTTCCCATGTGAAGCTGTTCCTCTTTCTAATGATTATACGTTGTCATTCAGAATAAGGTAATACGGTGAAACCTCGACTTACGAACACCTTCACTTACGAAAAACTCGCCATGCGAACAAAAATTTGTCAGAAAATTCGTTTCTACGAATTAATTTCAACTTACGAAATTAAGAATGAGCTTCCCACCACTGCATTTCAAACTCGATATTTGATATAAATGTACCGTAAATAGTTTTTAATCTTATCTAAATATACTGTATTTTATATTTTTATGTTTTGTATATTATATTATATATTTTATATATAATAATATAATTTTGTAGTATTATACAGTATTAAAATACTTTTTTATACTGTATTTTTATACTGTACTGTACTAAATATTTGCAGATATATTTTATACTGTATTTTTTATTCTTATATTTTTGTGTTTTATATACAGTGTACATTACTATATTATATTTTATATACAGTACTGTATTATATTATTATACAGTACATATTTCTATACAGTTCCATCAGACTAGATGTAGTGTGATGCTACGGGCATTTCATCATCTCGCTCAATCCTCTTTGTTACCTCATAGAATAAACATTTGTAGTGTACGCATATTTATAACTAGTATAAGTGCAAAAAAATTAATAATGTGCAAAAATTTATTTACAGTAATGAATACAATACATGTACATTACAGTAACATGTAAATTTTATGAAACGTTATTGAATTAAAAGTAGGTAAAATGTGACAATGCTGAATTCGTTTCGTTTAATCTCCATGTAAACTTTATTTTAGTCTAATATACAGTGTATAATCATTGAATTTTAAATTGATATCAATACAGTTCAGTAGAAAAATATGAAGTTTTATTAGAGTAAAATAAAAAGTATAAAATGCATGTACAGCACGTAAATTACGCAGTAAAATAATCTACGCATCGAGTTCAGTTTGATTTGTACGGTACACATTTCATCATTAGTTTGTTCCTTTACATTTTTCCATACAGTTACTGTACTGTAGAGTTTAATGTTATTGTAAATATTACAGTACATGTACAATAAATTTTAAATTTTAGTGGGTAATGTTTTGATAATTTTCGTAGCCCACGATATCATCCAAAGAGCTGGTTCCTACTAAGAAAAGGGAAAAAACATCTGTGCAAATGAAGAAGATTATTCAGAAGCACGAAGAAGGTACCCATGTTTCTGACCTTGCCAATCTTTACGGACATTCAGCATCAACAACTTACACTCTCCTAAAGAACAAGATAGAAATAAAAAAGCTTGATGTAGCCAAAAGGAGTTAGCCTAATTATCAAGCATCGTTCAAAAGCCCAAGATGTTGAGAAGCTGTTGTTGCTGTGTATGAATTAGAGGCAGCCACAAGGTGATTCTGTGTTTGAAGAGATTACATGTGCAAAGGTAAGAGCACTATACATAGATCTTATCAGAAAAACACCAGGCATGTCTGCTGAAGATGAAAATGCATTTAAGGCAAGCCGAGGAGGTTTTCAAAATTTAAAAAGAAAACCGGCATTTACAGTGTAGTGAGACATGGAGAGGCTGCGAGCTCTGACAAAGCTGAATTGTTTCAGAGGTGTTTTGGTGATCAAAAATACAAACCTTAGCCTAAGAGAATTTTGGAAGGACCACTTCAATATCCTAAATTGCTTAAATCTCATTGATAAAGCCTGGGAAGGAGTCATAGTGATATATTTATTTACATTATTTGTGTATAATAAACAAAGTACGTTAATTTTGCTTAAAATACCATTTTTATATAAATATTTTTGGGGCTTGTTTTTGTATCACTACCATACAAAAAACAGAATGTTTAACATCGACAAACATAAGGAAAATTAATTCATTTTAATAATATGTGGAAATATCCACGTTTTGCCTGAAGAAGGTCGCGAGACCCGAAACACTTGTTGCAAAACTATGAAAAATAAAGCATGATATATATATATATATATATATATATATATATATATATATATATATTAAAATTCCACATTACATACAAAAACGTCTCTTCTTTTTAATATATACACTTTTCTCTTGTTGGAAAAACTATAACCTCTTCTCTTCATACATATATATATATATATATATATATATATATATATAGTGAGAGAGAGAGAGTGAGGGTGAGGGTTTTTAATTTTATCACAGGAATATATTATTACCAGTGATCATGAAATAAATTATATATAACGTAAATGATTTTACTCTAGAAATGTATTTTTAATTAAGTCATTATAGAAATGCCTCATTGTCAGTGTCAGGAATGAAGGAAAACATTGCTGACAGAATATGGCGGTTATATAAAAGATATATCCCGATAGTTGTCGGAGCTTTAGCAATAATTTTTAAATCACTGATAGATTTTTTCATGAACAAAACCTGGGATATTCTGAATCGTTGTGTATTAATAAAAACCCTGTGATAATTATGAAAGGTCATAGATGATATGGTAATATTCATTTTCGAAAAGGTGAACGTGTTCCAATTAAGGAACAGAAACATCAGATGCTATCAGTTAGCCAGATAGAAAAAAAACTCAATTCTGCTTTACAATCTTCATTTTTATTGACTCAATACCGGATTTAATCTGAACAAAATAAAAACGAAATTGATTTTACTTACTAGGGTCGTCACTACCGGTTGGGGAATGCTTCTATTTTGTATGATGGCTTCGTTCTGTAAGGAGCTTTCCTGTGAATATCAATTGGAAAAGGTTTAATGTAATGGAAGCACATAGACACATATATAATTATAATACAACTTATTTCAAATTTTTATAAATAGTTTTGCTTTTTATCGCAACATTCTTTAGTTGATCTATACTGCAGCTGGTGACCTAAATTGAAAGAATTCAGATTAAAGAAATAAGACTTGGACAGGATATGAGATCGAATGCTACGAATACCGAGACTGTCATGATTAAACAGGTTTCTTATTTGTGACAGTCTTTTGTCATCGTCATTTAAACCTTACTTTATTCAACGCTGAATTTTTGACTAGTTTTGAATAGTCACCTTAAATTTTTACGGTTGACTCATTTTCTATTTTATTTACTTTTATCGGAGACGAATTTTACCGCAACGTTCTTTAACTGAGCCATTATTTTGCAATTAATTTAACGAGAATTCAAAAGAAATCGCTTCGGATGATACTAGAATTCACATTCCGCATCTCGAGAGTATGTTTTTCAAAATTTCTAAGAGTTTCATTTTTTTAAAGCTAACACTTGCCTCTTTGTTGTTTTGAACACGATGAAATCAGATTTAGCAAAGAGAATGACAAACATCTCTCCTATGGAGTGTGGCCATATTACAAGTTGATAAGGAAGTAACATAGAAAATGTGCAAAGGAAAAAAGATGCATGCATGAATGAATCCATTAACCGTGTAATAAAAAAACGGCATTAAATTTTAAAATCATATTAGGATCAGTACTCAGGCCGATCAATTACATCATAAGAATAGATAGCTTTTTCTAGACTTGTCTGAAAGATCTGTTAGAACAAATCTTTAGCGCTTGGTTCTGTGCCATTGTTAAACTTAAAGTGAGAAAGAGAAAGAAAAAAAAACGTACTTCGAAAGACCACTTTATGCAACATACATCTGATGATGGCCAAATGCTATGACGGTCGAAACTTTATGATAAAAAAGTAAAGAAGGTATTAGTCTAAATAATGTGTTAAATAACGTAAATTATGTAGTCTGACATTTACTAGACGTCAAGGTTCTCAATAGTCAGAAATTAGCGTCTGACAGAAAAATATATGTTTGACTTCAGTGTTATCTAAAGATTTGAGATCAACGATCATAATTACCCAGCGTATAAGCAAACCAAGTATAGTGTTTAACGTTATGTGGAAACTAGTGCTCAGATTACTAATTTTGGCATTCCATATTGGGAGTCGACGTTAAATAATTTCCCTGATAAAAACAAAAAACAAACGCCATAATGTTTTTCCGTTAATATGATACTTCGCTTCTCGGTTCCTTTAATGGCGTTCACATCCGGGATCAATATAAGGTCAGTTCCTTGATAAACATATTGATAAATTGATAAAAAGAGAATCAAGAGAAAAGCTGCGGCTTTGCAAAGTGTATTAATCTCTTTTGTTCTTTTCTCAGCTCTACAGAAACATTGTCAAAAACGTCAGCAGTTAAATTCTTATGAATACCAAGTACCAAAGGTTGTTTGTTGTCTTGAACTCGGCAACGTAAAGATTAGTAATAAAAAAACGGCAGATAGGTTTGGGCGACTGATGAACAGTGGGTATCATTTGGCCATGAGTGATTCTTATGTATACATTTATTCTTTGCGAAATTACATGTAAAATAAAATTGAAACAACAGCTGGTTAGTAGCAAAATCGTGGATGTGGATTAAATACATACTCATTCCAGGCTTTAATCGAAACCATAACTTATAACTAGAAAAATTACCGAATCTGTAAGAATTCATCCATCATTGTTTATATATATATATATATATATATATATATATATATATATATATATATATATATATATATGGGAGTTCTGGAGGGAATCAAGAGAATGTTCCGAAAGACAGAAAAAAAAACCCTTAACAAATAAATGTTTGGGTCATTAAGGAGAACATGAAGCAATAATGACAGTCGTATTTTTGTAAGGACCAGTAGACGGGGCTAACATTCCCTCTTTTCTTAATGACACCGACTGGCTTTATTGTTAATCGTTCATTTTCTGACTTCGATTTAAGGTTTTTCTGCATTAACAAACGAACTCTTTCCGACGGTTGAACACCAGATTTTTCATTTCTTGACCAAAAATTTGTTTGAGCGGGTTTAGAGAAAATGTATTGTCAGTGGTCTGGAATTAATGTAACAACATTTTGTAAATTCTTACAATATAAATATGGATCAAAAATTAATGTAAGCGTTATTGACAGAATATGTTCAATATAAATGTATTGCTAATCGTTTTACTGTAGAAATACATTGGAATTGATTGTACTATAGAAATGCACTTTTGTTAATGGTCGGGCATTAAAGAATGCATATAGACGAAGATGGTGTAATTTTTACCCTCACGGAAAACAAAATCAACGGATGTGTTCACTCATCCACCACTTTTGCACGTGGTGTAGTGGCAAATATCTCAGAAGGGTACTGACATGTTATCAATGGTTTGATGTTTTGAGTGATGAGCAGCGTTAAGAACGAACCGACTCACAAGTACCATAGAAGATAATCTTAAGGATTAAGACCAACTAATGATATTTAATCATAGCAAATGACTTCTGATTTCGAAGATAACGTCTTGTTAAGAGTGAAATGTTTCATCGAAAATATCACCCCAATGGATATTTATTCATCTTTGTCTGGAGCAAAGGCAGGGTTAGGAAATGTTACTCCAGTTTTCCATGTTGTGGGGGGGTGCTTGGCCTGAAAATCAGCATTTTAAATTTTGGTGATTTGCCTGCAAATGGATGACACCCAAGTTACTTAGCTAGTCTCGTGGACCATTACTACTTACACAGCCCCCATATTAGTGGACTTGTGTAAGGTTATAAGGTTACACCACACACACACACACATATATATATATAAATGATTTTAGAATCCTTGATTTTTTAAAAAATATTCATTGAAAAGTGCAATTTCTAGATTTGACTAAGAAACCCTTATAAAAAAAAAAAAAAAAAAACAAACAAAAAAACATTGAGTCGGATTTTAGGAAGTGTGCCAGTTCGAGAACTTTTCTACGCCGCTCTTGTATTGGGCTGTCCAAAAATTTCGTTCGGTTATTAAGGAACTTTTCTACTTAATAAAAGGAACGAACTTTTTGAACAACCTAGTACATACGTATTTATTAGGTTAGGCCTTAAATAATCATAATCAACTTTATTTGTCAAAAAGTTACAGGTGATTGCCACCCTCCCTGCAAAAAATTACTTATAACTCAATCTCATATTTGCATCTGACTTTTCTAGATTTTCAAATTTTCTTAACAAAACAATCCAGAGAAAACGCACACAAAAACGTCAATGAATCGGTGAAAAATAATTAAAAAGCAATAAAAATTACCCTGTTATTGCGTATATATATATATATATATATATATATATATATATATATATATATATATATATATATATATATATATATATATTCATTCATATGTACAAAGGGAATTGTGATGTATATGTTTAATAATTTTAATGGTCTCTTTTTTTTTTAGTACTGACCTCATAACTGCCCTCCGTTTGGCTTGATCCACGAACCTCTTCTTCTGATCCTGAGCTCGTAGACTCACTGGTTTCGTCGATTACGTACAGGTATGACCGTCTTCTCGGCAAATAACGTGAATATCCGGTGCTCCCTTTCGGGTCTGATTTATTGGAATGTTTATTGTGGTCACCGTCCGAGTGCAGATGATTATCGTTTTCTCTGTCGTCTGCACCAGCGGAATGTATTACGTGCTCTTCATTGGTGTCAGGCAAAGTTTGAACGTCATCATTAAAGGCGCGAAGAAAATCGAGAGCTCTTTTCGTTCGTTTCTGTTCCCAAGTTTCTTCATTCTCACTCACATCACTCGTTCTTTCGTTTGATTTCGATTGTTCACTCGTCTCATTCTCTCGCAACTCAACATCTCGTCTTTCTTGCATTTCTTTTTCGCCATCTTGCTTTTTGACTGCATTTGTCATCTTGTCTGTCTCTTTCTCATTTCTCTCATTTTCTTCCTGTTCCTTTTTCTCCTTCTCTCCTCTTTCTTTTCTCTCTTTTTCTTTCAATCTCACTTTTCTCTCCTCTCTTTCTTTTCTTTCTCTTTCCATTCGTTGCATCTCACTTTCCATCTCTACAATACTTTTACTCGCTTTCCCCCCACTTTCTTTCTTTTGTATTTCCTCTCTTTCTCTAATCGCTTTTTCTTCCCTTTCTTTTTTCATCCTTTCTTCTTTCACTTTTCTTTCTATCTCTTCTCGTAAAATTATTTCTTCTCTTTCTTTCTTTTCTTGTGCAGCCTTCTCTTCCTCTTCTATTTTTCGCTTCTCTTCTTTATTTTTCTCAAATTCTTTCTTTTCGTTTCTCCTTTTTTCTTCCCTTTCTTTCTCCTCACTCTCTTCACTTTCTCTCTTTTTTCTTTCTTCTCTCTCTCTTTTCTCCATTTCCTCTTCTTTCCTCTTTCTTTCTTCTCTTTCTTTAGCCACCCTCTCTCCCCTTTCTATTCTTTCTTTTTCTTTTCTCTCAATGCTTTCCCTTTCTTCTATTTCTTTCATATTTCTTTCTGTTCTCTCTTTCTCCTCCTCTTCTATTCTTTCCTTTTCTTCTTTCATTTTTCGTTCTTCTTTCTCTTTCTCATCATGCTTTTGCTTTTCTATCCGTTCTATTTCTTCTCTTTCTTTTTTCTCTTTCTCTTCTTTTTGCCTTCCTTCTCTTTCAACTCTCTCCTTTTCCAGCCGTTCTTGCTCCTCTTTCTCCTTTCTCTCGTTTTGTATTCTTTCTCTTTCTTTCTCATTTTCTTCTCTTTCAACCTTCTCGCGTTCTTCTTTTTCTTTCTTCTCTCTTTCTTTCCTCTCTTTTACCTCTCTTTCCAATCTCTCTTTTTCTTCCTTTTCTTTTCTCTCTCTCTCTAATCTCTCTTTTTCTTCTCTTTCTTTCCTTTCTTTTTCCTCTCTTTCTAACCTCTCTTTTTCTTCCTTTTCTTTTCTCTCTCTCTCTAATCTCTCTTTTTCTTCTCTTTCTTTCCTCTCTTTTTCCTCTCTTTCTAATCTCTCTTTTTCTTCCTTTTCTTCTCTCTCTCTCTCTAATCTCTCTTTTTCTTCTCTTTCTTTCCTCTCTCTTTCTTTCCTTGCCCTTCTCTCTATTTCTACTAATTCCCTTCTTCGCCGTTCCTCTCTTTCTAATCTCTCAAATTCTCTTCTCTCTTTTCTCTCTATTTCTTCTCTCAGCTTTCTCTCTTTTTCTTCCCGCCTTTTTTGCCGTTCTTTCCTTTCATTCTCTTTTGCTTCCTTGATTAATCTTTCTTCCCGTTCCTTTTTCTCTCTTTCTTCTCTCTCCAGTTTCTCTCTTTCTTCCCTCTCTTGTTTCTGTCTTTCCTCTCTCCTCCTCATTCGTTTCTCTTCTAATTTTCTCTTTTCCATTTCCTCCCGTTCCTGTCTCTGTTTTTCGATTCTTTCTTCTCTCTCTTTCCTTTCCCTCTCTTTCCTTTCTTTCAACTCCCTCTCTTGTCGCTCCTCATTCTCCCGAATCTCTCTTTCTTGCCTCTCTCTCTCTTCTCTTTCTCTTTCTTCCCGCTCTTCAGGCGTTTCCTCTCGGAATTTTATTTCAATTTCATCGGCAATTTCGGCAGTTTCTGTCCGCAATTCAACTTCGAGAGAAATGCAAATTTTTTGTGGTGATTCAAAGATCTCAGCCGATTCTGCTTCGTAATGATCCCATATTTCTGTAACAAACACCAGACATTTTCGCGATAAAATGCTATCCCAGATATTAACCGGAATGAAATACTTAGATAGCTCCACGTTTGTGAAATTGCATTTTTCTCCAGGAACCTCGTATTTGTCTGTCGATTGAGGATCTATGATTTGTGATGCTTCTATTGTAAATATCAAATCTCGTTCAGTCATCTTATATGATTCTGCGGACACGAAATATTCAGGTACTTTGATTTCGATAAAATTGCACACGTCTTCAGAAACATTAACCTCCTTGAGATAATCACGTCCGTCTTCGTCTGGTATGTCTGCTGAAAATGTTAACATCTTTCTTGATATCAGTCCAAATTTGGCATTCCAAATTTCTTCGGAGATAAAATATTTCGGGACTTCTACTTCCGTATAATTGCAGACGTCTTCGGAAACAGTGAATTCCTCTGAGGAGATAAATTTGGTGTCATCAAGCATTTCTGTTGAATACAGCGTATTTTGTGATATTAACCCGAATTTCGGATCCCAGATTTCTTCGGAAGCATAATATTTTGGCAGTTCAACCTCCGAGACGCAGCAGTCATCTCTATTGTCCGCGAAATCTTTCGTTGAATCGAATTTTTCATCACTTAGCATTTCTACCGAAAACACCATTTCTCTCGACACCAAGCCAAATTTTTGATTCCATAATTCTTCACACACCATATCCTTAAATGGATCAACTTCCATAAAATTGCACTGTTCTTGTAGAGAAGGGATGTTTTCTATTATGTCTAGTTCCGTGCCGTTCATGATTTCTGCAAAGAGTAGTTTTAGCTGATCCTTATCTTCTGGAGACACGGTTAAATCAGTCATGGACTTATTTTTAACTAGAGACTCTGTAATAACATCCAAAAATTCGTCGTCAATGGTGTCACTCAAAACTGACTCTCTCCGCGGATCGTAGAATTTTTCCTTGCAGACACGCTGACTATCATCTACTTTTTGGAATGAAATCATTTCTTTCACATCACGAAGATCTTCAACGGTGATTGTGTCTTCAAGCTTTTTATCTTCTGGTTTTATTCTCAACGATTCCCTCGAATCACTTAAGTGAGTCTGCGAACTTTTAACCTCTGAATAATCCCCATCTTCGTCCTTACACTCGTAGGATTTCGACGCAGTCTCCGAGAGACTTTTGTTGAAAGATGATTGCTTACTTAATTTCTCACTCTTTGCCGTCGAACTCTCGGATAAAACGGCGTCACCTTTGTGAGTTTGCATGTTCTTTTTTGGGAACGGAATACCTACTCGCGTGTCTGCGTCAGCGTCGTCGAACTGACCAGAGCCGAACGCGCTCTCTTGAGATCCTTCCGAAGCTTCGTCAACATGGTCGGTTTCGGGCGAAGTCTCACGGGAGCTCGTTCCTGAGCCGGAGGAGACGTCATCGAACTGTCCTTCGATGACACTACTGGGAAAAGACTGTAAAGACTCATCTTCCAGCATGTCCTCCGTATTGATACTATGTCGAGAGCCGACGGAGCTGCTCTTCAGTCGGCTCTCGACCGAGGGGCTTTTGGCACGATAAGGGGTATAGCCGAGCCAGTCTTCTACAGTGCCGTTTGTACTTAACTGCTTCTGATAACCGTAAGCTTCCTCGAGTGATCTAGTCATGATAGGCCCCAACCTATTATCTGAATGTTTAATCTCAAGAGACTTGCTCATAGGAGATTGAGTGAGTGTCTTGTCGAGGCTACTTTCTAAGTATTCGCTCGTTTGTTTCTTTCTAACTTCAAATATATCCCGAGATGGTTGTAATTCTGTATTCATTGTTTTGTGGTCACCTGGGCAAGTCGGGGTCGAAACAGAAACAGCGCTTGGAGGGTGGCCAATAACAGAGCTATTTTCTTTTATGTCATCTTTGAATTGTTCTGAAGCATACTTGACTTTTGCTGATTTTTGTTTTCTAATTTTGTCAAACGCCGGAGCTTTCTTTTCAGTTTCATTTATTGCTCTATCCTCATCACTAAAATTTACTTTGTTCCGATTAGAATCAGACTGATATACAAACGAGCGATTTTTCGACGGTTCTTCACTATCATTCTTAAATCTAACCTCAACACCAGGCGATCTGCCAGATTTTGCTCGGCTTTCATCCCCTAAGAATTTCGTTTCAGCACGTCCTTTTACTTCTTCAGAAGAGACCAGGATACTAGCAGGTCTTTCTGTAGTAATCTTATCATCAGAAACGTCTTGGCTATTTTCAACAGATATGACATCAACGCTCTTCCTAGAATCAAAGACCTTACCTTTAGATGTTTCCTGGATAGTTTGCTCGATTTGCAACATTTTAGACTTTTCTAAATCGCTATCATTAGAAATCATAATTGTTATATCCTCATTAGCTCCCTTGCATAATTCTGTATTATTTTCTTTTTGGGGAGATTTTTCGAAAATACTATCTGTAAGGACGCCTTTAAAGGCTATAAGAGGACTTTCATCAATAGGGAAACTACTGGACCTTTTAACAGTGCTATCTATTGGAAGGTTACTTTTAGTTGCACCTATCTCTTGCGTTTCTTTTTTCAGATAAGAACCCTCCGTTTCCGGTGGTGTATCGTTAACATTCGAGATTAGAATTAAAGATTCAGGCACCGGACGCTCAACAGTTGATGGTATTTCTCTGCTTGACAATGCATCTGTTAATTCCTTAGTAGTATTACTGGTGTCGTCTGCAATTCTGGTTGCATGTACTTTGTCTTCATCTAGGGTTTTCGCTACATAACAAGATAACGTCTCACCCGTAGATTTTTCTTTATTTTCATTGGATTTTATATCTCTCTCTTTCAGCTTTTCATTTTCTTTTTCATCGTTTTTTCTTAACATAACTTGTTTTTCTGTTTTCTCTTCCTCTTCCAACTGCCTTTTATGTCTTTCTTCTTTCTTCTTCGTCACAATCACTCCGTCTTCGTTCTCTTTCATTTCTTTCTTTACTTTTTTAAATCTTTCAATTCGTCCTTTTTCTTCTATCACTTCTATTTCTTTTCCTCCTCTTTCAATTCTTTCTGCTTTCTCTTTTTCGGTCTTTCCTATTTCTTCTACTTTTTCCACATATTCTTTTCTCTCTGTTTTTTCTTCTCGCTCACTTTCATTCATTTCTCTAGCCTCTCTTTCTAGTTGAACTTTTTCTTTTATCTCTTTTTCTCCTGCTATTCTATCTTTCTCTACTCGGTCATTTCGTTCCATCTCTTTGCTTTCCTTTAAGTCTCTCACTTCTTTTTCTACCCTCTCTCTCTCATCTTGTTCTTTTCTTTCTTTTAAATCTATTTCTATTCCTTCTCTTTCATCTCTTTCTTTCTTTTCTTCCTTTTTTTCTATGCATAATTTATTTTCTCTCTCCTTCCTTTCTTTCTCTTCTATTTCTATCGCTTCTCTCTCCTCTCTTTCTCCCTTTTCTTTTGTTTCTTTTCTTTCTACTTCATTTAACTCTTTCTCTGATCTTTCTGTCCTTTCTTTCTCGTCTCTTTCATTTCTCACTTTCTCTTCTCTTTTTATCCTTACTTCGTAATCTCTTTCTTTCCTTATTTTCTCTTCTCCCTCTATCTTTTCTGTCTCTTCTCTCTTTTTCTCTTCTGTTTCTATATTTTCTATCATTTCTCTGTCTTTTTCCTTACTTTCTAACTTTTCTCTCTCTTCTTCTTCACCTCTTCCCTTTTCTTCTCGTTCTACCCTTACTTTCTCTTTTTCTATATTCTCTTTCTCTTCTCTTTCGAGCTTTTCTTTCTCTTCCCTTTCCGCTCTTTCCTTTTCTTCTTCTTCGTTCTTCACAATTTGTTCACGATCTAGTTGTTCTTTCTCCTCTCTTTCCCGTATATCCTTCTCTTTTCGTTCTACTCTTACGTTCTCTTTTTCCTTCCTGTCTTTCTCTTTTCTTTCTAGTAGTTCTATCTCTTCCCTTTCCTTTCTTTCTAGTTTTTCGTTTTCTTTCATATTTTTCTCTTCTTGTTCTATCCTTACTTTCTCTTTTTCCTTCCTCTCTTCCTCTTCTCGCTCTAACTGTTCATTCTCGTCCCTTTCCTTTCTATTCTTTTCTTCTTTTTCTCTTTTCTTTTTCTCATCTCGTTCTACTCTTTCTTTCTCTTCTCTTTCCAACCTTTGTTTCTCTTCTTCTTCTAACCTTTGTTTCTCTTCTTCTTCTAACCTTTGTTTCTCTTCTCTTTCTACTCTTATTTTCTCTTTTTCCTGGCTTGCTTTCTCTTCTCTTTCTAATTTTTCTTTCTCTTCTTTTTCTCTTTTCTTTTCCTCTTCCCGTTCTAGTCTTTCTTTCTCCTCCCTCTCTATCCTTTCTTTCTCCTCCCTCTCTACCCTTTCTTTCTCTTCCCTTTCTACCCTTTCTTTCTCTTCTCTTTCTATCCTTTCATTCTCTTCTCTTTCCAACCTTTCATTCTCTTCTCTTTCCACTCTTAATTTCTCTTTCTCTTCTCTCTCTAATTTTTCTTTCTCTGCCCTTTCTTTCTCTTCTTTTTCTCTTTTCTTTTCCTCTTCCCGTTCTAGTCTTTCTTTCTCCTCCCTTTCTACCCTTTCTTTCTCTTCTCTTTCTATCCTTTCTTTCTCTTCACGCTCTTTCCTCTCTTTTTCTTCTTTTTCTTTCTTTTCTCGTTCAATTTTCTCCCTCTCCTCTTGTTCAATTCTCTCTCTTTCCTCTCTTTCTCTCCTTTCTTTCTCTTCTCGCTTTCTGATCAACCTTTCTTCTCTTTCTTTCTTTTCTTTTTCCTCTCTTTCTTTCTCCTCTCTTTCTAGTCTTTCCTTGTCTTCCTGTTCTTTTCTTTGTCTTTCTAATTTTTCTCTCCTAAGTCTTTCAGATCTCTCTTTCCATTCGATCTCCTTATTCTTACGCTTCTCTTTTTCCTCCCTTTCTTTTCTTTCCATTTCTTCCATTCTTTTCGCAACTCGCTCCTGTCTCTCTCTTTTTTCTCGCTCCTCTTTTTCTCTTTTCTCTCTTTCTTCTCTTTCTTTCCTCTCTTTTTCTTTAATCATCTCTCGAATCCTCCTCTCTTCTTCTTCTTTCTCTTTCTTCTCCCTTTCTTTTCTCTCTCTCTCTTCTCGTTCTTCGCGTTCCTTCCTTTCTTTTTCTTCTCTTTCTATTCTCTCCTTTTCCTCTCTCTCTTTTCTCTCTTGCTCTTCTCGTTTTATTCTCTCTTCCTCCTCTCTTTCCCGTCTGATTCTTTCTTCCTCTCTTTCTATTCTCTCTCTTTCCTCCCTCTCTTGTCTCTCCCGTTCTTCCCTTTCTTTTCTCTCTCTTTCTTCTCTTCTCTTTCTCTTCCTTTCTTCTTTTTCTCTTCTCTCCATCTCTTCTTTTTCCTGACGCTCTTTTTCAATTCTCTCCTCTCTTTCTTTTCTCTCTCTCTCTTTCCTCTCTTTCATCTCCTTCTGAAGTTTCGCTTCTTGCTTCATCATTTCCATCTCTTCTCTTTCTTTTCTCTCTTGCTCTTCTTTTTCCTCCCTCTCTCTCCTTTCCTTCTCTTCTCTTTCTTCCTTTTCTCGCCTCTCCTTCTCTTCTCTTTCTTCCCTTTCACGTCTCTCCTTTTCTTCTCTTGCCTTTTTAGCACGCTCTTCTCTTTCCCTCCTCTCTTTGTCTTCTCTTAGCTCTCTCTCTTTTCTCTCCAGTTCTTCCCTCTCCTTTCTCTTTTTTTCTTCGGCCGTTTTGCGAAGAGTGCTAAGGAAATCTACTTCCTTTTTCACTTTTGGTTTGGGCTGCGTGGGCGGAGTTAGCAAACTTAAACGTCTTTTCATAACTTCAATTTTCATCCCGGTCTCTTCGTTCTTAGCTTGCATCTCCTCGATATCGCCCTTGCAAGGCATACTTTGTCGGCGCGCCCCGGGAGGCACAGTAGGCTTTGCGGCTACCGTCTGCACGCCAAACTTTCGTTTAAAAGTGTCAAGCTTAGATTCCTTTAACCTTTCATCGTCTTCGTAGCTTCGAGGATATTTAGGTTTGGATTTTGTCTCTTCAGATTCTGCTTTCTCTTTCGACAATTCTTTTTCTTCTTTCGGGATTTCTGGGTCTTTCCGTGGTTCCGTTTCTGGTTTTGGCAGTTCCGCTTCTTGTTTTAGCAGTTCTGCTTCTGGTTTCGGCAGTTCCGCTTCTTGTTTTAGCAGTTCCGCTTCTGGCTTCGGCAGTTCCGTTTCTTGTTTTAGCAGTTCCGCTTCTTGTTTTAGCAGTTCCGCTTCTGGCTTCGGCAGTTCCGTTTCTGGTTTCGGCAGTTCCGCTTCTTGTTTTAGCAGTTCCGCTTCTGGTTTCGGCAGTTCTGCTTCTTTCACCAGTTCCGTTTCTTCTTTTCGCAGTTCTACTTTTTCTTTCGGCAGTTCCGCTTCTTGCTTCTGCACTTCTAATTCCTGTTTCAATAATTCCACTCCATGTTTCTCCAACTTTCGTATTTGCTTCGGAGTTTCCGGTTTCACTTCGTGCAGGTCTGGTTCTAGCTTGAGAGACGTTGATTCTTCAATGATACCTTCATCGCATAGGGTGAAAACGAAAACGTTATCTTCAGTATTTTCGTCCTCTTCTTGCTGTTCCAATTTCGTGCTATCCTCCAGAGATAACGACGAATTATCTACGTCGGAGACGATGGTAAACACAAACGTTTCTTCAGAATCAGCGCTCACCTCTGCCCTGTCATTACCGGACTCGACAACAATGGACGCGGTTTCTTCACCACTTGCAGACACAGCGCTTTCAGCTTTGTTACCTTTTGTTGGTTTCGGTAATGGGACCGGCGGTTTCTTCTTGTAATTAATTTTCGTTCCCAGTTCAGTTGGCGCTAAGTTGAACTTACTTCTAACATCAATTTCTTCTTTATCCTCAGTCAAATTCTTTGATTCTTGGATTTCTTTAGGCAACGGAACAGGCGGCTTCTTTTTAAAACTCAATTTTGTCCCCGTCTCCAGGGTCAGATGATCGAACCTGTTCCTCAGATCTGTTGGTTCAACAGTTTCATCAGCTTCCGCTGACGGTTCATCCAGGCATATTGAAACGGTGATTTCATTCTCATCTGTAGAAGTCGTGATAATCATTGGTTCTTCCTTTCCAGAAGTTTCCGCTTTTGAAGTTTCGGTGCGGGTGGCTTTTGGCGGAGGAACGAGTGGCTTCTTTTTGAAATTCAGTTTGGCACCCATCTCCGGTGGTAACAAATTAAAGCGGCTGTTAAGACCTCTCAGGTGCTCAGCTTCGTCGACTCCCAGCGAGGTTTCTTTCCCACTTTCGTCATATTTGAGATCGAAATCCTCCGATGGACAGCCGACGGACGTTGTCTCTGAACCGGTATCATCGCCCCGATCTTCGCTGTTCGATCTTATGTTTTCTGGCCTGACCAATGGTGGTTTTTTCTTGAACGACAACTTTGCGCCCATTTCTGGTGGTAACATGCTGAACCTACTCTGCAAACCTACCAGATATTCTGCCTTGTCAACACTTGGTGAGCGTTCTCGTGTACTGCTTCGAGATCGCGTGGAACGGTCATCTTCACTGAAAATATTCGAAGAGGGATCACTTAGCTGGTCGTCCGACAGCTTGGCTGGAACTGGAGGTGGTGTCTTCTTTTTAAAGTCCAGTTTGACGCCCATTTCTGCTGGTAACTTGCTCAGCCGACTTTTCAGGTCTTTCAAATCGTCGGCTGTATCGATTGTAGGTGATGGCTCTCGTTTTAATTCTTTCGGTTTGCTTTTCTCAGCTTTCGAGGGTGGTACCGGAGGTTTCTTTTTCAATGCTACTCCCGTTCCCATTTCCGGTGGTAGCATACTAAGCCGGCTTTTAAGGTCAACTATTTCTTGCGATTGTTCATTCTCTGACGGTTCTTTAACACCGTCGTTTATGTCCAATGCTTCTGCTTCTCCATTCTGTGACACGATAGTGCTTTCCTTCGCTTCTCTTTCGGTATCCTCACCGTTTATAGGCGTTTCCCTTCCGCATTCCTTACCATTTCCATGGAGTTCACCATTCACCTCAGAAATATTTGAAGACGATTCCATTTGAATGTCAGATTTTATGTTCATTCCATTTCGTTCGCCTCTTTCTTCGGAAGTCATCTCTCTATCGTTCATAGAACTATTTTCAGTGCCGTCTCCTTCATTAACCACTTCTTTGCGATCTTCTTTGGAATCACAATCTAAATAAAGTTCTTCATTGTCATCAACAGATTCAAAACTGTTGTATTCATTGTCCTCGCTATATATCTTGACAGATTTTTTCTGACGGAGGCATCTTGGCTCTGTTCTATCATTGTCTCGATCTTCTTCGCCACTTTCCGGGTATTCTCGTTCGAACTCGTCTGTATCCGTGAATTCAGTGGCATTTTGTAACTGCTCGTTACGTGATTGTTTTCTTACTCTATGTTTGTTACGGCGTCGTAATTCATCGCCTGAGAATATGTCTTCCTGATGCTCTGTTGAACAGACATCTGTTTGACCACTATTAGACTGGCTTTGATCATCGTCGTCATTGTTATCGGTCTGTAATGATGACTCATCTTTGTTCATCGAATTCTTGTTTTCTATGCAGATTTCTTCATCCGAAGAGAAATACTCTAGATCTTCTTCGAAGTCTTTTCTGTATTGACTGTGAAGTTTATTTTCAGAGTTGCCAATACATGAAGACTCATATTTGGTCAAACTTGCCTCTGGCTTGTCATCATTGTTCTCTTCATCCGAGTAGAAGTTTTCACCACATACATCATTTTCTTTGAGATGCTGCTGTTCTTCATGTTTCACTTCTTGAGCATCTTCATGATCTTTAAAGCTCTCTTTACTGTGTAACGTTTCTTGGGTCTCCGCATCGCGTTCCCTTATGAAGCCGTCACTGTCACGATCGCTGCTAGAGTCTGACCTTCGTTTTCCTTCCGTCTCGCTTTCCTGTTCTTTCGTCTGTTCATCCTGACTCATTTCATCGGGTCCCTTTTCTTCGTCACTGCTACGTTTGTGATCATTATCCCTGCTTGACATTTCTTCCATGAAATCTGGTGTCTCGCTAGTGTCGTCTTGGCTAATAGGAGAAATTCTCGTACGATTAGTTTGGAATTCTTTGCCGTCGTACTCACTACTGACGCTTGTTTCTTGGTGCGTCACTACCATATCTATCTCGTCCCGACAATCTTCTAAACACGGATCGTTATTATTTATCGTCTTATTCGACGACTCTTCCTCCTGTTGGATCTTAAACTTATTATCATCGGAAGGATTTATGGTTTGCTCCGTGCTATTTTGTGAATCTTGGTCACCAGTCAGAATTTGTCGAACCGGGGATATGCTTTGGCTAATTTGGTTGTCAGCCAATGCTAACAAATCTTCATTTGTTCCTTTCTCTACAACACAAGACCCGTCCGGCTGTGAAGGTTCTTTTTTCTCTGGCTCTTTTATTTGGATACTTTTCATATCTTTGCCGTTCGCAAGTTCTGTAGAATTAATTTCCTTGTCAGGGACAACTACAGTCTTTTGGTCTCTTAAATCCAATTCGTTTGTATTATTATGAGTAACGGGACATACTTCGTTTTTTATGTTAAGATTGTCTTCGTTTTGCTGCTGCCCGATATCGTTATTTTCCCTGTCATCCTTTTTTGCGGCCTCTTCTGTAGTCCCCTGTTTTTCATTTGACTCTTTTTCAAAATTTGTTGGAGAAGGTGATTTTTCTTTGTCACTAAGGTCTTTTGAAATTAAATCAGCCATACAGTTGTCTAGGGTTTCCTTATGAATTGACAAAGCTGATGAATCTTCATGTCTAAGAGACTCATTGTCATTCCCTGAAACTTTTTCTGGATAATTTTTCTGGATTTCTGATAATTTCTCAGCCATTTCTCTTTCTTTATTTTCCACTTCAATTGCTTCTTCGTCTTTCTTGGTCGCCAATGAATCCAGCACTGCTGTAGAATCGATGGTGGCATTTTTAGATTCTGACAAAGACACAGGCTCACTGACAGAAGTCAGTTCTGAGCTGAGAATGTCCAAACTCAAATTTTGATTCTTTTTGTCACTATTTTCGACAGTCTTCGTATTCATTTCATCGATCTCCTCTGATTTTTCTTTCTCTAGATCATCATTAGAGACAATCACGAAATCATCGCTTGTATCGCTAACATTATTAGCATTCTCCTTAAAGGAAGAAATCTTGTTTATTGTACCCGTTTGCTCATGTTGCTGGACGTTTGAAAGCATTTTATCATCCGGGTTCTTATTAGTTTCTGATATTTCGAGCTTTTTCTTCTCTTGAGAATGTTTTGCACCAGACTTTTCCGACACTTTCACTTGGCTCTTCTTGCCTGAAGTTTGGACTTCGCTTCCAGCCGACGTAAATCCAAACATACGTTTCAAAGCAGAAAACACACCGGATTTCTTTTCTGTTTCAGCTTTAGAACCCTTCTCATCTTTTTTATCTATTTCAACAGTGGACATTTCTCTTTCTTTGACGACGTCAGCATTGCATATATCTTCAGTACAGTTCTTATCAGGCGTCTGGGTTTTCACTGATGGCGCTTTGTTGATTGTAATTACTTCAAAGTCGCCTGTCGCTGGATCATTGGAAATTTTAATGCGCTTGCTATCAATGGAATGTTTATCATCCTCAGCATTTAGGACTTGTTTGTCTTTATCTGGAACAGCATTTGGTCTCCTAGACGCATTTTTCACGTTGTTCGAGTCGGATACAGTAAAAGAATCAATTTTTTCGAAATCTGATTCTTCAGACGAAGTTTCCCGATCTTTTTCTAGGAGATCCAGGCCAGATTCTTGAAAATCTTTTGAACAGAAGTCATTCTTAACACCAGATGTGTTTTCTTGCTCTTTGCAGCTACTATATTTAACCGTATTAGGATATTCCAAACTTTTATCTTTCTGGTTTGTCTCCTCTCTGAGGGACGGTGACAGTTCTTTCTGGCTTGTCTCCTTAATGGAGGACGGAAACAAGTCTTTCTGCCCATTTTTCAGGTTTGTCTCCTTAATAGAGGACGGAGACGAATCTTTCTTCCCATCTTTCAGGTTTGTCTCCTTAATAGAAGACGGGGACAATTCTTTCTTTTCATCTCTCAGATCTGTCCCCTTAATGGAGGAGGGAGACAATTCTTTCTTTTTATCTTTCTGCTTTCTCCCCTTAATGGAGGACGGAGACGATTCTTTCATTTCATCTTTCACGTTTGTCTCCTTAATGGACGAGGGAGACAATTCTTTCTTATCTTTTAGTTTTGTCTCCTTACTGGACGACGGAGACGATTCTTTCTTTTTATCTTTTAGGTTTGTCTCCTTAGTGGAGGACGGAGACGAGTCTTTCTTATCTTTCAGGTTTGTCCCCTTTGTGGAGGACGGAGACGAGTCTTTCTTATCTTTCAGGTTTGTCCCCTTTGTGGAAGACGGAGACGATTCTTTCATCTCATCTTTCACGTTTGTCTCCTTAATGGACGACGGAGACGATTCTTTCTTCTTATCTTTTAGTTTTGTCTCCTTAATGGAAGATGGAGACAATTCTTTCTTTTTATCTTTTAGGTTTGTCTCCTTAGTGGAGGACGGAGACGAGTCTTTCTTATCTTTCAGGTTTGTCCCCTTTGTGGAGGACGGAGACGAGTCTTTCTTATCTTTCAGGTTTGTCCCCTTTGTGGAAGACGGAGACGATTCTTTCATCTCATCTTTCACGTTTGTCTCCTTAATGGACGACGGAGACGATTCTTTCTTCTTATCTTTTAGTTTTGTCTCCTTAATGGAAGATGGAGACGATTCTTTCTTCTTATCTTTTAGTTTTGTCTCCTTAATGGAAGATGGAGACGATTCTTTCATGTCATTTTTCAGATCTGTCCCCTTAATAGAGGACGGAGACAAATCTTTCAGGTTTGTTTCTTTAATAGAAGACGGAGACAGTTCTTTCTTCTTATCTTTCGGGTTTATCCCCTTTATGGGGGAGGGAGATGATTCTTTCTTTTCATCTTTCAGATTTGTCTCCTTAATGGAGGAGGGAGACAATTCTTTCTTCTTATCTTTCTGCTTTCTTCCCTTAATGGACGACGGAGACGAGTCTTTCTTCTTATCTTTCAGGTTTGTCCCCTTTATGGAAGATGGAGACGATTCTTTCTTCTCATCTCTCAGATTTGTCGCCTTAATGGAGGAGGGAGACGATTCTTTCTTCTTAGCTTTTAGGTTTGTCTCCTGAATGGAGGGCGGAGACGATTCTTTCGTCTTATCTTTCAGATTTATTTTCTCAATGGACGATGGTTCTTTCGCACTACCTGTCTCCTCTTTCTCATGAAGAATTGTCTGAGATATTTCTTTGTCCTCTGATATACAAGACGACAAAGATGATCCTTTCAGATCTTCTTTAAAAACTGATAGAGATAAGTCCTCTGCTTTATTTTTCATGTCATCTTCTCTAGGAATCAGCTGAGATGACTTTTTCAGCGTATTCTTCACTTCGTCTTTTTTAACTATCGATTGATATGATTCTTTCACTTTATCTTTCAGGCCTTTTTCAGGCGAAGGACTTTTTGACCAAACTTTCATTTTTATTTCTTCAGAGGAAGACTGTGTCTTGTCTTCTGCCTTATCTCTCACAACTTTCCTAACAGTGGCTGGCGGAGAAGTTATCTTTTCTTCATTTTTCATATTTTTTCCATGAATTAAAGGAGGAGAGATCTCTTTTGCCTCATCTGTCAATTCTTTTTCTTCAATTAAAACAGAGGAGATATCTTTAGCCTTATCTTTCCGTTCTTTTTCCCCAGGAAAAGAAGAAAAAATCCCTTTTGCCAGATCTTTTTCTTCATTTAAAGTTTGGGAGATTTCTTTTTCCTCCTCTTTCAGTCCTTTTCCTTCTTTTGAAGTTTGGGAGATTTCTTTCGCCTCCTCTTTCAGATCTGTTTCTTCTTTTAAAGGTGGTGAGATATATAATGCTGCCTTTTTCTGATCTTTTTCCTCATTTAAAGGTGGCAAGATATCTTTTGCCTGCTCCTTCAGATCATTTCCTTCTCTTAAATATGGTGAGATATCTTTCGACTCCTCTTTCAGAGCTTTTTCTTTTAAAGGTTGAGTGCTCTGTTTTGCATCTTCTTTCAGATCTGTTTCATCTTTCAAAGGTGGAGAGATCTCCCTTGCCTCCTCTTTCAGATTTGTTTCTTCTTTTAAAGGTGGCGAGATATCTTTTGCCTCCACTTTTGGATCTTTTTCTTTTGAAGGGTGAGTTATTTCTTTTGCGCCATCTTTAAGGTCTGTTTCTTCATTTAAAGGCGAGATATCTTTTGTTTCATCTTTCACATCATTTTCTTCTTTTAAATATCGAGGGATCTCTGTTGGCTCATCTATCAGATCTTTTTCTTTAAAAGCCTGAGAAGTCTTTTTTGCTTCATCTTTCAGATCTGTTTCTTCTTTTAAAGGTGGATAGATCTCTTTTGTCTCCTCTTTCAGATCCGTTTCTTCTTTTAAAGGTATAGTGATATCTTTTGTCTCCTCTTTCAGATCTGTTTCCTCTTTTAAAGGTGTCGAGATATCTTTTGCATCCTCTTTCAGATCTGTTTCCTTTTTTAAAGGTGTTGAGATATCTTTTGACTCCACTTTCAGATCTGTTTCCTCTTTTAAAGGTGGAGAGATATCTTTTGACTCATCTTTCCGATCTGTTTCTTCTTTTAAAGGTGGAGAGATATCTTTTGCCTCATCTTTCAGATCTGTTTCTTCTTTTAAAAGTGTCGAGATCTCTTTCGCCTCCTCTTTCAGACCTGTTTCACCTTTTAAAGGTGGAGAGATATCTTTTGCCACATCTTTCAGATCTGTTTCTTCTTTTAAAGGTGGCAAGATTTCTTTTGTTTCTTCTTTCAGATCTATTTCTTCTTTTAAAGGTGTCGAGATATCTTTTGACTCATCTTTCCGATCTGTTTCTTCTTTTAAAGGTGGCGAGATATATTTTGCCTTAATTTTACGATCTGTTTCCTCTTTTAAACGTGGAGAGATATCTTTTGCCTCTTCTTTCAGATCTGTTTCTTCTTTTAAATGTGTCGATATCTCTTTTGCCTCCTCTTTCAGATCTGTTTCCTCTTTTAAAGGTGGAGAGATATCTTTTGCCTCATCTTTCAGATCTGTTTCTTCTTTTAAAAGTGGAGTGATATCATTTGCCTCATCTTTCAGGTCTGTTTCTTCTTTTAAAGGTGTCGAGATCTCTTTCGCCACATCTTTCAGATCTGTCTCTTCTTTTAAAGGTGGAGAGATATCTTTTGCCTCATCTTTCAGATCAGTTTCTTCTTTTAAAAGTGTCGAGATCTCTTTCGCCTCCTCTTTCACACCTGTTTCACCTTTTAAAGGTGGGGAGATATCTTTTGCCACATCTTTCAGATCTGTTTGTTCTTTTAAAGGTGGCAAGATTTCTTTTGTTTCTTCTTTCAGATCTGTTCCTTCTTTTAAAGGTGTCGAGATATCTTTTGCCTCCTCTTTCAGCTCTGTTTCTTTTAAAGATGGAGAGATATCTTTTGGCTCAACTTTCAGATCTGTTTCTTCTTTTAAAGGTGGTGAGATATTATTTGCCTCATCGTTCAGATCTGTTTCTTCTTTTAAAGGTGTCGAGACCTCTTTTGCCTCCTCTTTCAGATCTGTTTCTTCTTTTAAAGGTGGCAAGATTTCTTTTGTTTCTTCTTTCAGATCTGTTTCTTCTTTTAAAGGTGTCGAGATATCTTTTGACTCATTTTTCCGATCTGTTTCTTCCTTTGAAGGTGGCGAGATATATTTTGCCTCCTCTTTCAGATCTGTTTCTTCTTTTGCAGATGGCGAGATATCTTTTGCCTTAATTTTCAGATCTGTTTCCTCTTTTAAACGTGGAGAGATTTCTTTTGCCTCTTCTTTCAGATCTGTTTCTTCTTTTAAATGTGTCGATATCTCTTTTGCCTCCTCTTTCAGATCTGTTTCCTCTTTTAAAGGTGGAGAGATATCTTTTGCCTCATCTTTCAGATCTGTTTCTTCTTTTAAAGGTGGAGTGATATCTTTTGCCTCATCTTTCAGATCTGTTTCTTCTTTTAAAAGTGTCGAGATCTCTTTCGCCTCCTCTTTCACAACTGTTTCACCTTTTAAAGGTGGAGAGATATCTTTTGCCACATCTTTCAGATCTGTTTCTTCTTTTAAAGGTGGCAAGATTTCTTTTGTTTCTTCTTTCAGATCTGTTTCTTCTTTTAAAGGTGTCGAGATATCTTTTGCCTCCTCTTTCAGCTCTGTTACTTCTTTTAAAGATGGCGAGATATCTTTTGGCTCAACTTTCAGATCTGTTTCTTCTTTTAAAGGTGGTGAGATATTATTTGCCTCATCGTTCAGATCTGTTTCTTCTTTTAAAGGTGTCGAGACCTCTTTTGCCTCCTCTTTCAGATCTGTTTCTTCTTTTAAAGGTGGCAAGATTTCTTTTGTTTCTTCTTTCAGATCTGTTTCTTCTTTTAAAGGTGGCAAGATTTCTTTAGTTTCTTCTTTCAGATCTGTTTCTTCTTTTAAAGGTGTCGAGATCTCTTTCGCCTCATCTTTCAGATCAGTTTCTTCTTTTAAAGGTGGAGAGATATCTTTTGCCTCATCTTTCAGATCTGTTTCTTCTTTTAAAAGTGTCGAGATCTCTTTCGCCTCCTCTTTCAGACCTTTTTCACCTTTTAAAGATGGCGAGATATCTTTTGCCTCATCTTTCAGATCTGTTTCTTCTTTTAAAAGTGTCGAGATCTCTTTCGCCTCCTCTTTCAGACCTTTTTCACCTTTTAAAGATGGCGAGATATCTTTTGCCTCATCTTTCAGATCTGTTTCTTCTTTTAAAGATGGCGAGATCTCTTTCGCCTCCTCTTTCAGATCAGTTTCTTCTTTTAAAGGTGGAGAGATATCTTTTGCCTCATCTTTCAGATCTTTTTCTTCTTTTAAAAGTGTCGAGATCTCTTTCGCCTCCTCTTTCAGACCTGTTTCACCTTTTAAAGGTGGAGAGATATCTTTTTCCTCATCTTTCATATCTGTTTCTTCTTTTAAAGGTGTCGAGACCTCTTTTGCCTCCTCTTTAAGATCTGTTTCCTCTTTTAAAGGTGGAGAGATATCTTTTGTCTCATCTTTCAGATCTGTTTCTTCTTTTAAAAGTGTCGACATCTCTTTCGCCTCGTCTTTCAGACCTGTTTCACCTTTTAAAGGTGTCGAGATATCTTTTGCCTCCTCTTTCAGCTCTGTTTCTTCTTTTAAAGATAGCGGGATATCTTTTGGCTCATCTTTCAGATCTGTTTCTTTTAAAAGTGTCGAGATCTCTTTCGCCTCCTCTTTCACACCTGTTTCACCTTTTAAAGGTGGAGAGATATCTTTTTCCTTATCTTTCATATCTGTTTCTTCTTTTAAAGGTGTTGAGACCTCTTTTGCCTCCTCTTTCAGATCTGTTTCCTCTTTTAAAGGTGGAGAGATATCTTTTGCCTCATCTTCCAGATCTCTTTCTTCTTTTAAAGGTGGCAATATTTCTTTTGTTTCTTCTTTCAGATCTGTTTCATCTTTTAAAGGTGTCGAGATATCTTTTGCCTCCTCTTTCAGCTCTGTTTCTTCTTTTAAAGATGGCGAGATATCTTTTGCCTCATCTTTCAGATCTGTTTCTTCTTGTAAAGATGGCGAGATATCTTTTGCCTCATCTTTCAGATCTGTTTCTTCTTTTAAAGGTGGAGTGATATCATTTGCCATATCTTTCAGGCCTGTTTCTTCTTTTAAAGGGGTCGAGATCTCTTTCGCCTCATCTTTCAGATCTATTTTTTCTTTTATAGGTGGAGAGATATCTTTTGCCTCATCTTTCAGATGTGTTTCTTCTTTTAAAGGTGGAGAGATATCTTTTACCTCATCTTTCAGACCTGTTTCTTCTTTTAAAGGTGGAGAGATATTATTTGCCTCATCGTTCAGATCTGTTTCTTCTTTTAAAGGTGGAGAGATATCTTTTGCCTCATCTTTCAGATCTGTTTCTTCTTTTAAAGGTGGCAAGATTTCTTTTGTTTCTTCTTTCAGATCTGTTTCTTCTTTTAAAGGTGTCGAGATATCTTTTGCCTTCTCTTTCAGATCTGTTTCTTCTTTTAAAGGTATAGTGATATCTTTTGACTCATCTTTGAGATCTGTTTCTTCTTTTAAAGGTGTCGAGATATCTTTTGCCTCATCGTTCAGATCTGTTTCTTCTTTTAAAATTGTCGAGCCCTCTTTTGCCTCCTCTTTAAGATCTGTTTCTTCTTTTAAAGGTGGCAAGATTTCTTTTGTTTCTTCTTTCAGATCTGTTTCTTCTTTTAAAGATGACGAGATATCTTTTGCCTCATCTTTCAGATCTGTTTCCTCTTTTAACGGTGTTGAGATATCTTTTGCCTCATCCTTCATATCTGTTTCTTCTTTTAAAGGTGGAGAGATCTCTTTTGCCTCCTCTTTCAGATCTGTTTCTTCTTTTAAAGATGTCATGTTTTCTTTCGTTTCTTCTTTCAGAGCTGTTTCTTCTTTCAAAAGTGTCGGGACCTCTTTTGCCTCCTCTTTCAGATCTGTTTCCTCTTTTAACGGTGTTGAGATATCTTTTGCCTCATCTTTCTGATCTGTTTCCTCTTTTAAAGGTGTTGAGATCTCTTTTGTTTCTTCTTTCAGATCTGTTTCTTCTTTTAAAGGTGGCGAGATATATTTTGCTTCCTCTTTCAGATCTGTTTCTTTTTTTAACGGTGGTGAGATATCTTTTCCCTCATCTTTCAGATCTGTTTCCTCATTTAAAGGTGGCGTGATATATTTTGCCTCATCTTTCAGATCTGTTTCTTCTTTTAAAGGTGTCGAGGTCACTTTTGTTTCTTCTTTCAGATCTGTTTCTTCTTTTAAATGTGGCGAGATATATTTTGCTTCCTCTTTCAGATCTGTTTCTTCTTTAAAAGATGGAGAGATATCTTTTCCCTCATCTTTCAGATCTGTTTTTTCTTTTAAAGGTGGAGAGATATCATTTGCCTCATCTTTCAGATCTGTTTCTTCTTTTAAAGGTGGAGAGATATCATGTGCCTCCTCTTTCAGATCTATTTCCTCTTTTAAGAGTGGAGAGATGTCTTTTGCCTCATCTTTCTGATCTGTTTCTTCTTTTAAGGGTGTCGAGGTCTCTTTTGTTTCTTCTTTCAGATCTGTTTCCCCTTTTAAAGGTGCTGAGATCTCTTTTGCCTCCTCCTTCAGGTCTGTTTCCTCTTTTAAAGGTGTCGAAATCTCTTTTGACTCCTCTTTCAGATCTGTTTCTTCTTTTACAGATGGCGAGATCCCTTTTGCCTCATCTTTCCGATCTGTTTCTTCTTTTAAAGTTGTCGAGATATCTTTTGCCTCATGTTTCAGATCTTCTTGTTTTAATGGTGGCGAGGTGTCTTTCATCACCGTATTCATATCTTTTCCTTTTAAAGGATGAGAGATCTTTTTTGGCTCTGTCATATCTTTATCCTTATTTAAATGTGGCGAGATATCTTTTGCCTCCTCCTTCAGATCTTTTTCTACTTTTAAAGGTTGAGTAATCTCTTTTGCCTTCTCTTTCATGTGTTCGTCTTCATTTAAAGGTTGAGTAATAGCTTTTGACATGTCTTTCAGACTTTTTTCTTCTTTTAATGGTTGAGTAATCTCTTTGGCCTCTGCTTTCAGTTCTTTTTCTTCTTTCAAATCTGGTGAGATATATTTTACCTCTTCTTTTAGATCTTTTTCTTTTAAAGGTGGTGAGATCTCTTTGTTATTCTCTTTCAGAACTTTATCCTCTTTTAAACGTTGAGAGATATCTTTTACCTCGTCTTTCAATTCTTTTATTTCTTTTAAAGGTTGAGAGATCGCATTTGACCCCTCTTTCACATCGATTTCTTCTTTTAAAGGTTGAAGGGTTTCTTTTGTCTCTTCTTTCAGATCGTTATCTTTTAAAGGTGGCGAGATATCTCTTTCCACCATTTTAAGATCTTCTTTTAAATGTTGACTGATATCTTTCGCCGCTTCTTTCAGATCTTTCTCTTCTTTTAAATGTGGCGAGATATCTTTTACCTCCTCTTTTAGATCTTTTTCGTTTAAAGGTTGATAGATGTGTTTTGTCTCCTTTTTCAGATCTTTTTCTTCCTTTAAAGATTTCGAGATCTGTTTTGCTTCTTCTTTTAGATCTTTTTCCTCTTCTAGTAATGGTGGCGAGATATCTGTTGTTACGTCTTTAAGATCTTTTAAATTTTCGGTGATCTCTTTTGCCTCTTCTTTCAGATTTTCTGGCGGGTTATCTTTTGCCTCCACTTTCAGATCTTTTCCTTCTTTTAAACGTGGCGAGATCTCTTTTGCCTCTTCTTTCTGGTCTTTTTCTGCTTTTAAAGATGGCGAGATATCCGTTGTCTCCTCTTTCTGGTCTTTTTCCTCTTTTAAAGGCTCAGGCATCTTTTTTGCCTCTACCTTCAGATTCTTTTCTTCGTTGAAAGGTTGAGAGATTTCTTCTGCCTCTTTTTTCAGATCTTTTTCTTTTAAGGATTGTGAGATGTCTTTTTCTTCCTCTCTGAGACCTTTTTCTTTACTTGAATCTGGGGAGAGGGTATCTGCTTCATCATGTAGGTAATTCTCTTCAATTGAATGTGGAAAGATCTCTTTTGCCCCCTCTTTAAGATCTTTTGGACTTTCAGAGGTTTCTTCCTTTAGATCTTTTTCTTCAATTAAAGCTGTTGTGCTATCTCTTGCCTCATGTTTCAGACCTCTTTCTTCATATAATATTAGACAGGTCTCCTCTGTAACATTTTTCCGATCCATTTCCGTAAATGAAGCTGGAGAGATTTCTTTGTGTTTTTCATCAATTGGAGGAGAGGAGATCTCTTTTAATTCCTCTTTCAGATCTTTTTCTTTATTTGAAAGGATGGAGATTTCTTTTGTTTCATCTTTTCTAATTTCTTCCTCAGTTGATGTTGGATAGATCTGTTTTGCCCCAATGACGTCTTTCTGCTTGACTGAATATGTGGACTTCTCTTTTGTTTTACCACTATCTTTCATTGTTAATTTCGTGTCTTCTTTTTTGAAGATGGATGGAATTACAAGTCGGGCTTTGTCTTTTGCAACTTTCCCTGAAAATTGAGACGTCTCAGATTTTGTTTTTTCTTGTGACTTTGGAATTATCTCTCTTGCATCGTCTTTCTCAGTTCTCGCGACACTTTTCGGTTTATCACTCACGTTATTTTCAACATCTCTTTTTTGGGCTGAGTGTTGAGATTGTTGTTTTGTCTCATCTTTTCTGTTCACTTTCTCTGCGTCTCTTTTCGGAGGGGAAGCACTCTTACTTGAGCTTCTCTTTTTCTTTCTTTTGCTAGTGTCGTTGGTATCTTTGAATGCTTTCTCGCAGACTGTCGTCCCAACAACATCGTTTTTCGTTACTGCTACATCACTGCCGTGTTTCTTATCGCCTGTCTCGCAGTTAACAATATCCAGATTTCTCTCGGGAGATTTTGAAACCGTTTCTTCTTCAGTCTTCGGCCTGCCTTCGCCCGGAGAGGCTATAGGCGTAGAGACAGTCTTGTTTCCTTCGTTCTGTTTAACCATGACGCTAGTCTTACAGGCGTCCTTTTCTTGTTCAAGTTTCCTGGGGACATGTTCTTGCACTTTTGTCAGTGTCTCATCATTTTCCCCCGACTTTGTTTCTTCAACCTCAACGAATAGCTCTTTCGTTATCGTCTCCTGTCCTGATGATTTCTGTGTGGAAACAGGGCAAGTATCTCCTGTAAATCTAGTAGTCGAAAACGGTACTTGATCATTAGTGTCTTTCCCGACGATTTCCCTGTTCTTCGCTTTGGCTTGAAAAAATTGTTTTTTCTCTGTTATGATGTCACGTTTTTGAGAAACATTGTCTTTAAAGTTTGCAGATTTTTTTATATCCGCATCCTTCGGACCGGTGTTCTGGCCTTCAGCTTTAGACAAAGATTCCTTCTCTTTATTAACCTTCACCGTTATCTTGTCAAGACCAATTGGAACGAAGCTGTTTGATTTCTTTTCTGATTCTGGAAATTCAGGCTTCTTTTCGATGTTTTTGTCAGCGTTTTCTGTCACGGTATCACCCGAGGACGATTCCTGCGTATCTTTGATGCTCTTGGCACTGACTAGGTTTGTTAAATCATTTTCATTGTGGTCTTCCAGGTTTCGTTCCAACATTTCGTTGTGTTCTTTTAATTCAAGAGGCGATAGTTCTTTCTCTCTGCATTTCTCTGCTTCCGAGGAATCTTCGACTTTTCTTTCATCAGAGATTTTTTCCACTGGAGACGATCTCGAAAAATCTTCGTGTTTTTTCTTATCGATGATAGTATTATTTTCTTGCGACATATTTCCCTCAATCATTTTACAGGCAGTGTTCTTGGTCATTTCTCTCACTGGCGATATTTCTCTCACTGGCGATATTTCTCTCTCTTTCGTTAAAAGCAGAACGTCATCCTTATCTTTATTAATTTTTGTGTCCCCCGCTACCGCGAGCACATTAATGGTTCCATCTTTAGACGATTGGCTGTCTACTTCGTCTATCGATATGGTTACCCCATCTTTAAACTCTTCACTAACACTGTCATCCGTCGTCGAAACAAGTGCGTCCGTTGATAACCCTATAACGCCTTCTTTTATGGACGTTGCCCGCTTGCAGTTTGTTTCAGAGGATGCTTCCTTATCGTCCCCGCTAGGTGTGGTTACACCATCTTCAATTTCTTTGCTATCTCTGTCGTGTGATATCAAATCAAGGGCGTCTGCTGAATCCCCGACGTCTTCATTTCGGGACGCTGTTTGTTCGCTGTATGTTTCAGACAATGTTTTCTGTATGTCTCCGATCGAAGTGGCTGCGCCATCTTTAATTTCTTCCTCATCTCTATCACATGAATCCGAAACTAAGGCGCATTGTGAAGACTCTATGATGCCATTTTTTGACGACGCTGATAACTTACTGTTTATAGCTTCCGCTTCTTTGCCTGAAAGCGAACATTGTTCTTGGCTGTGAATGTCCGTAATGTTTTCAATAGAAGAAACTAAGGACAACGAATCGACTCCATTACTTTTATTGTCTAAAATGTTCGCGGGTGTTGCGATCGAACAAACAAAATCGTCTTCACTAGCAATTTTCTCCACAACTGCATCTTCCATTATGGTTACATTTGTTTGTGAGCCATAATGTCGATCAGTTTGTTTACTGCTGATATTTTCTTTTGGGGATTGAAATGCGCTTTCTTCGTTTTGACTATCTTTGTCTGTCCAACCGGAATTTTCCGTCATTTTGACGTCATTAATCTGGCTATTTGTTTCTTTTACACATTTATCCTCTGTCTGTAAAGCTCTCCTTTCGGCATCAATGGCATGGGCTGTTACCTTGTTATTTATATTGATACATTCTGTCTCTTCAGTAATCACCAGCGTTTCGTCAGCATTTGTAATGATCACGTTCGGACTTGATTTATCGGGAAATTTATCTTCTTCAGGCTTAAACGATATCATCTCGCTTCGTTTGTCACTATGTTTGATGACTTCCCCAGCTTTCACTTCTGCTGACCTTTCGATTTCGTTTGCCGGAACAAAATCTTTGGGGTCAGCGCCTGTTGAATATTCGCTGTCGTCTGCTTGTAGGTCTTCACGTACCCAGGTTTTCTCATGACCAGCAGGCTGCTTAGAACTTTCTTGGTTTTCTCTATCGGAAAAGATGACCGGCTTTTCAAATGTTTTCGCTTCTCTTTCGGGAGATATAGCATCAGCGGAAGCGTCGATCTTCGAAAACGCTAAGGATTGATTCTGATCGGCCTCGTCTATGTCGTTCCTATGCCCAACTTTAATCCGATCATTATTCTTTAGTTCTTGACTTTGTGATACACTGTTATCATCATGTATCGTTTCTCTATGTTTAACTATATTATCTTCATTGATTTCTGTCTTTTGCTTCTCCTCAAAGCCCGTTTGAACGGGACATACGGTTTCGGAAACAACTGACGTCACTTTTACATTCTGATCCAATTCTTGACAGGAAGTATTAGACACATTTATCTCTTCAACTTCCTGGTCGTTTCTGTCTTTTAGGTGCTCATTAGTGCTGCTTACTTTTTCAAGGTCCACAATGCTGTCAACAAATTCCATGGCGTCAACATCATTACTGTTCTTGCGTTTCCCAAAAGATTCCGATTCCTTCTCTGCAACAGAATTTATAACATTATGCATATCACCACTTTGGGTGTCGTTACGACGATTATCTCTCTTGAGTACTACTTTCGACTCTTCATCTTCAAGACAACTAACCGACGTAGTTGTGCTATCCGACGACTCGAGATAACCAGTATCGTCACTCTCCTCACCTTTCAGCGAGGTTCCGAAAGCGCCAATGCGCAACACAGTGTTCGATCCGGCACTTCCAAGATTTAACTCGTCCTCATTATCGTCGCTGCTCGACGCCACTTCAATAATTGCGCAGAATCTGTTCCCATTATCCTGGTAATCCCGCTGCCGTCCGGTTGAAGATCGTCTGAGGACGGCAACGTCGTCAGCATTCTGACTTTTATTAGAAACACATTCTAATGAAACGACATGATCCTGTTCTGCGCCTGAACTACTTGGATCATTTACAGATAATGGAGTTATGCTTTCTGGACACTGATCTTTAGCCGCTGTAATTTCTTTCTTTTGGTCAAGGGTTGGAGGTTGGTCACTGCTTTCTGGAGTGAGATCAGATGTTGAAACCTGTTTTTGGTTTTCAGACTCTGATAATGACAAGTCCCTGTGCTCAATAGAACTGACGATACTTGCTTTTTTGATGTCACAGGTACTCTCTCCTGAATGGATATTAAATTCTGGAGAAGCCCGATTATCAACAGCGATATACGGATGAGATGGTTCGATCTTCAATGGTATCTCTTCAATGTTTAGCGTTTCGAACTTAGATTTTGGCTCAGAATCCGTATATGCCATTTTTTGTTCGATATCTTGGTCCACAAAGTTCTCTCGCCCGTTGTCCATATCAGAGTTAAGATCATCGCTATTCGACGTCGCTTCTATAAACTCCTCATCTTCGTCACTCTCAGAGAACTCTTCGGTTTTAATCAACTTTGCTGGCTCCGAAGTGTACGAAGAACGTGGATATTCTTTATCAATGCAGTCAGGCTCGAGATTGTCTTTAATTTTCATGTCGTTCGCTCTTAGTTGGGGTGACACTGGAACCCTTTCCACGTGTTTAGTTAGGTGTTCGACGCTTGTCTTTGGCAAATATTCTCTTTCAATATCGTCGATCTTGGACTTAGCTTTCATGTCTTTCGTCCTGAAAACTTCCGGAGACCCACTGTTGCTTTTGTGATCTTTCGACTTCTTATCATTACTTAATAATTCAGTTTGTTTGCTATTTCTATCCTTGTCACCAGTTACTTTTAAACTCTCAGCAAAAACCTCCGCGGATTTTCGCGTACCAATGTTCTTCGTTTTATCAAATGCGTCGTCAAGATTCAGCCTTTTTTGCACAATTTCAACGTTGCACTTTTTGGTGACCCTCGCAAATAAATCTGCTTCTTGTATCGTGTAAGCAGTGTCTTCCTTCGGTTGACTTTCGTCCCTGTCGCTCAATTCAGATGCGTCAACACTGTCGTAAAACTCCAGATCCTCGTCGCTGTCAGAGGACTCCAACTCACTTGAAGCATTGGTAACCGAAGAATCTCTAACTGAGGATGTTCTTAGTGCACCACTAGTATACCCAGTTATACCCGTTGAAGCAAGAACATCCTTAATGGTATCCTCAGTTATATCTTTAACACCTTTATCTTTGAGAGCTCTGATGATTGCAGCAGCAGCGGCAGCAACTGGATCATCATTACAGTCTGGGGCACTACTATTTGTTTTTTTTTTAGGTTCAGTAGCGGAACTTGTATCTACGATGTTTGTAGAAGCTGAAGTTTCAATCTTCTTGGGTTGAAGTTGCGCATGCGTTATTGAACTGCTGTCGGCGCCGTTAATCGAAGCGTTTCCCTGACGCGGAATTAGAAAATTCGTCTTCTTTTCAGCTATCAAACCGGCCGACATGCGATCCACTTCTCGTGAAGAATTCACATTAGTCGTCGTTTCATCAGATTTTCTACCGTGATAGCTAGACACTCGCTGGGAAGATCTTGCCACCATTTCGTTTTCGTCTAGAGTTCTTTCTGATTCGCTGGTTTTTGTCGACCACCCAAGGTAGTCTTTCCTTGATTCATGAGATTCAAGCGAGTCTGAGGTCTTGTCTTGTTGGTCTGTATTCCTGTTTGAATGCGTCATACCGCGAATGTTAGTTTTATCAAACGCAGGTCGGGTTAGCGGCGAAGAAAACCTTTCATTTCGGTTATTATTCCCGTTTGGCATGTATCCTGGTCTTGAAGAGGATCTGCTATTTTCGCTGACGCTCTCTGCACGTTGGATAAAGTCCTTCACTCCTAATAATGGACTTCTTTCGTAACTCAAATCTGAATTGCTACCAAAAGATGGTTTCACATAACTTTCGCGACTTTCTGAAGATTTTAACGCGTTCTCACTGGAATAGAGACATCGGACCTCGGCACTCTCCAAAAACAATGCAATTCCTTTCTTCGTTTCTTTACTAGTACCAAAAACCTTCGGCGAAGCAGTAGCAACTTCTTGAGTTCGCTTGGCACATATATTTGTTCCCATGTTTGGAGGGATAATTCGTTCGGGTCCCTTAAGGTCGTAGACCCCGCTGCTCACGGGCCGAGTAATGGTCTTTTTTTCATAGACGTGCATGCCCATGTTAGGAATGACTGTTCGTTCGTTAACTTTTTTATCGTTTGTACTCTCAACAGACGGCGTCTTAACAGTTTTGGAATGTACGCCCGAAGAACGAGGAATTTTAGTTTGTTCACTCGTTCTTTGTTGATCGGAAGCACCAAAAACCTTTCTAGCCATTTCTAGACTACTACTTTGATATTTCGAATCTTTGACAACGTCTATGATTGGAATTCTTGACGCAAAGTCTCTTTTATCATTGAATTTTCGGCTTCCGCCGTCTGATATGGTTGACGTACTGACAACGCTCCTCTGCTCTTGGCGCGAAAGGGTCGATTCTGTATCTACGCTTTTCCTGTCGTCGCAAATGCTTGTACGGTTAGACGACATGGAGAAATTGCCGATGCTTTCACTGTCCATATCAGATTCGTCGGTCTTCTCATAGGCCGAAGCCAGCGCCGAAGTCGTGTCTTCGTCCGACTCACGAATCTCGTCCACACCGCTATCCTTATCTCTTTTGTCTCGCTTCTGGTGGAACAACGACGAAATCCCTTTCTTTATCTTTTTTCCCAAGCTCTTAATATTCTGTTTGCTATCTTTCTTCCTCGTTTCTTCCTCTGGCTCTCTTCTGACCTCTCTCTTCCCCTCATCGGTTTTCTGTCCTTTCCTCTTGTCATCTCGTCTCGAGTCCCGATCCCCGTCACTCTCGCCTCGATCACTGGAACTTTTCAAAGAGGCGCTAAGACTCAGGTTCGATTTCCGAAAATCGAACATACTCAGTCGACTCCCAGCACGAAGTATTAACGGCGAAGAGCGCTTTTCGTCGTCAACGCTAAGAAAGCTGCTCTTGGGTCGCGTCAGCTTCCTGCTAAACACTGACATTCGTGATGGCAGTGTGTTATAGTTACGGTTCCGCGTGGGGCAGCCGTCTCTTTCTGACCCGAGATCGTCTTTTTCGCCGGCAGTCGGAGATGTTCCTCCGCCGTCACACTCGTCCTTCTTGCGATGCCTGTCATGGCTGACAGACCGCGGCTGTGCAGACGGACTTCTCTCTTTCCTGTGTTTTGATTCATCTTTTCTGTCTCTCGACCGGGAAAGTAATTTGCTGAAAGGTCTCGATTTTTTCTCCGGAGACGGCGTAGTCGACGTTGACGATGAAGTCGACAGTACCGGAGACAAAGTCGGGCCTGCATCGGAGTTATTTCCCTTCGAGTTGTTTTTGTCTTTCTTTTGCCGGTAGAATGGCCCAACGTCGAATAACTTGATTCCGTGGCTTTTCCTCGAGTGTTCCATGTCGATTTAAAACCTGAATCGGTTTCAGATTTGTTTTTCTCTTCATTTAACTTCTTGAAGAACTGCCGTGGTGAGCCAGCCTGACTCAGTTGGGAAGCGTGTGCTTTTTGAGACTGTGAAAAACAATACAAACTCTGTTATATTGTTTGCCAACGCGTGCTTAACATACTAAATATAACGTGTTATTTTTAAGAACTGCCAGCCACGGTAATTTTAATTTACTTTGTATATAGACGTTTCTTAAGGTCTAACGCTTCATATGCTTAATGAGTTAGATACTTATATGTACGTTTGTATAGATATGTACTTCTAACTGTTCCACTCAAGTAGGGTTAATATTATAATGATGTCATATTAAGGAAAAGAGTATTATAGAGTTAAAATACTTATATAATAAAATCGAAAACAATTTAAAAATCACCCAGAGAACGGAACTTTAGAAACAGTAACGCTACAAGAAGCAGAATCCTTAAATAGGGAATCAGTTCTTTGGGATTAAATAAAATATTTGAAAGCAGTATATTACATTTTTGAGTCGAAAGGAAACTGGGATAGATAGACATATGAACAGAGATGTATGTATGTAGATAGATAGACAGAGAATAAAAGAAAAAGGCAACGCGAGAAAGAGAGAATTTTTGGGTGAATGAGTAATGATGTTTGTGCGTGAGTATGCTCATATATAAATATCTTTATGCATGTGTTAAAGTGTACTCACACACACACACACACACATGTACGAGAGGACTGATGAAAATTTTTTTGGTTTTAATTACTTTCCATAAATTAGTATTTCGATAACCAAACTTCAGAATACTGATTATGGGAAGTCGTTTAGGTTGAAAACTTTCCAGCTCCCTCCCCTCGTAAATGTGTGCATACATGTATGAGGATAGATACAAGAGTATATTTTTCAAAAATCGTCGTCTGACACGCAGAATTTCGATCTAAAAATTTTATTGTATAATGTTCTATCTGTTTGATTAATAGAGACATGTTGGGTTAAGCACATTGACAAGGGAGGAAACAGATAAATATTTGTGTAAAATGAATGATTATGGGGATATCTATGTATTTTATTGATATACAGCTTATTAATGTATCTACATAAATATAGAAAACGATACCATGGCTGTTCCAGGTTTATACACTTCACCAGCAGTTCTAGTGTTAATAAAATATACTGACAAAAATAATTGTAAGAACAACAATGATGATGAGGAGGATAAAGATGATGATGATAAAGGTAATGAGAATGATGATAATGCTGTTGTCATTGATGGTAGGAAGGTTTGGAATAAACTGGAACACAACATTGATACAGGCCTAACGTAATATGAGTGTTAAAACTTTTGTTCGTCTTACTGGACCTGGTATCTAGCATATAGTCAAATTGCCGTGCTGGACTTGTCCTTCTTCAAATATTGAGAGTTAGGTAGAATATTTGGCGACGCCTAGCTTTTCCCTTAATTAAAAAGGGATAAGTTGTACTGAAGATATCTTGGTTCGGATGCGTTCGTTTTTCTTCTGCAGCCATTTGGCATATGAGTGGCGAGACTATCCTTGAAGGTGTGTGGCGACAGGGCAGAGAGTAGGGGAACATGATTTCAAGAGTTCTACTAGAGGATTGAGAGCAAAGTGAACACGAGGTTTCGGCAGGAATTTGAACGCAGTTCAACGCTTCTGTTTTTTGTTGGCGATGACCGCCGTGCCACCTCGCAATTCCGAGAGCAACGAGTTACTCTTAATAAGTCGGTGGCATGTGATTTCTACACGATAACCGTCGGCCCGTCTTACAGGCAATTTATTGAGTTCCTGAAACGAGTTTCTGTTATTGTTTTACAATGATTATTTAATGATTATTTATTTATTTTTATCACAACGTTTCGATCGCCCGTGTTTCTGGACTTCCTCAGCAATAATTAAAGATTCTTGAAAAATCTGCGCAATATCAATGTCACAGATGTCTTCATGACTATGAGAGAACAACAGTTTCACAAAATTTAGGGAAAGATTACAAGAAATTGAAATCAGAGGATGAAATAAAACCATTTAGCTAGATAAAAGTATTACTAAAACCTGTTAGAATAACGAGAAATGGTTGTTGGATTATTGAGGAGATTTGCTGTCTTTTGATCTCCAGTGATGACCATCAGTTATTACTTGTGTGAAAAGTTCAGTGCATAAATCAATGAGTGAATGAATTAATAATATTAATAATAATGATAATAATAATTGCGCATCTCTGTTCATGACTGGGGGTAGGAGGGAGCATCATGGTAAGCAGTTGAGAGGGTTGAGGGTTGTTATTTTTAAATTTGAAGGATGAGGCAGCCAAGGCTACAAGGGAGAGTCAGATGCTTGGGAACATCGTCAGAGACAGTACAAGTGGGGTGGGGTATCCAATCTGAAGGTATTTTTTTTTTATCTGAGCTCCACTTGCAAGTTTGTGCTTTGATTTTATCAAGATCTGTAGCGACATCGAGCATATTTGGAAGTGATGCCTGAGCCTGGTATACGCTTATCAGATTGGGTGTCATAATGGGTATACAAGGATTCGTATATTTATCTCCCTGCGTCAATATGTTTCTTTCTCCCAGTGATAATAATAATACATTCATCTGTATTATGTTCAGCTTGAACAGACATAAGAATCTCTTCATAATCTATATAATGCAGCTCAAGAATAGAGATAGCTTAACCAATAAAGGTGACGAGAAAAAGAACATGGACAAAACGTAAGAAACACGAAAAGCAACATAAATTATGACATCGACAGCGGCAAAAATATCAGGTAACCAAAAAAGATTGCTTTTTTTTCTGTTTAATTCATTGAGTTTATCGGATATTTGTTTCTATCTTTTCCCTGTATGCTGCAAGTGTAAACATTTAAATCCATTGTTAGCATTGAACATTAAGGATATTTGAATCAGAACAGATTCAACAAAAACCCTTGCTTTGTCATTATCAATGCTTACCGTCTGTCCATATGAAGCGCATCTTTAAATGATTCATTTGAAAACCTGCTGCGCTGTACGGCCACTAATATTAACTTCACTAAGCATTGTCCCTATTATTTTAAGAGATGCATCCGCTGCTATTCACCTGGTTTGAATTTATGCAGTAAAGAAATACTAACAGTCAGCCTTAAGGTTGTCATCATTAATTCATTCGTTACTAGTTTACATCTCTGAAAATTCTTTTAGTTAGTAAATGATGGATGACTGATGATGCTGAATTTTGAAGGTTTTAAAACGAACGATTTTTTTGGTCACTTGATATCAACAGATAATAATGATACCAAAACAAGACAAATTGCACGAGGGATGAACAGTTCGATTGACGAGACACACAAAAGGTAAGGGGATAAATATGAAAAAGATGTTTCGAAATGAGAAATGAATTTGCTAACAAATGATGAGAAATACAATCAAAATGACAAGCAATTTAGAAATCAAGATAAAATCACATATGTATATATATATATATATATATATATATATATTATATAACGGAACACAATCGAAGTTGGTAAGCTCCAACTATAATAATCTATAATAATGTTTGAAATCAAAAGTGCTCAATACAACGTAGGGTCTATAAAACTTTAGATAAATAAAGAATATAATGTAAAACCAATGAAAATTAAGTTTCGGCCTCAAAAATGAAGGGGAAAGCTTAAGTTGTCTCGGTTTTATTTTTATTCTTTATTTATCTTACGTATTACAGGAAGTTTTTCATTACATCTATGTTTTTACTAAATGTTTTCCAACCAATCATGATGCGAAGGTTGCTGAAAAGTATTCGGCCTTCTCACAAATAAATCAAATAACCAATTATCAGATTCCTTGTTTTTAAAAAAGTTTTTTTTTTTTTTTTAATTAAACAGCGAAATGTTGAACAATAATCAATATTAAAAAATTAAAATCTTCATTGGGTTGTATATTAATATTCTTTCGTTTTTATTATTTCAGTTAGATTCCTCGACTAGTTTCGACCAACATGGCCATCATCAGGAGAAAAAAATTCTGCTTGCTAGTAACAGTGAACTACAGAAATGAATGTCTTGATGGAGAAAATGAACTTTTGGCTGTAGTTTTCATTTGTTTCTTTATTTTTTTAACATGAATTTTGGTCAGTCCTAGTGTTGGTCAAACAGTCTCTCATATATATATATATATATATATATATATATAGTGTAACCCGGATATAAGAGAGTTGTCGGGACCGGAGAAGAAGTCTCTTATATCCGGGCTTCTCTTATATTCGGGTTTGGTCTATTTTGTTTACATTAACACGGGCTCTAATTTGGGACCAGATAAAATCTCTTATATCCGGGTTTCTCTTATATCAGGGTCTCTTATATCCGGGTTACACTATATATATATATATATATATATATATATATATTTATTAATTAGTATATATACGTGTACCTAAGTTTTGGTGTGCGACTATAGTTTCGCTGGGTGGTTCCCAGCACGTGGGGCACAGGATCTATGTTGTTCGAAGTAAACAAATGGCCCATGGGAGTTTCACTGCTACGTAGCGTAAAAAATAAAGTTGCACAGAAGTATGTAAACGTGGGTACACGTATATGTACTAATTAATATATATCTTTCCTCTGTATAACCGCATCGAGCACTATCACGTTTCCACCTCATTTATAAATTTGA
Source organism: Acanthosepion lycidas (assembly GCA_963932145.1). Taxonomy (NCBI): domain Eukaryota; kingdom Metazoa; phylum Mollusca; class Cephalopoda; order Sepiida; family Sepiidae; genus Acanthosepion; species Acanthosepion lycidas. The sequence goes on along the minus strand of OZ010582.1, from coordinate 104,746,435 downwards.
CGATTATTTTTTTGCTTGCCCACTTATGCACACCAGCACACGCGTACACGCTTGCTTATATCTGACCGTTTCATTTGTCTACCCTACAACTCTCTCTCTCTCTCTCTGAGTCTGATAGACATGTTGGGTTTGTGTATCTTGGGTAAACCATATAGTGTGGGTATAGTGTGGTGGTATTCTAATAATCTAGTGCACCCCATAAGTTAGCTAGAGCCAAAATTGTAACCCCGTTTCTAGGCACCATCAGCACTACACATGAAACACTCGGGTAACTTACTCCAAAGAATACGATATATAAATATGAGTAACATGTCTATGGTAAGTTTAGACATCAAATCACTATATAGCAATACTAGCAGCATGGCCTGGCGTTGCCCGTGCTTGATTCAAAAATCGTACGACTCATACAGCAATCGCTATCACTTGACTTAAAATATTTTTGCCATTTCTTGCCTTTAAAGGAGTGCCCTTTGCCGTGCTGATGTTGCTACATGCCTTACTTCTTGTCTATCTCACACTGCAAATTTTGTCTAAGCTCTATACTAAACATTGAATCTGTTATGAAAAACGAACTAAACAAAATGAACACAAAACGATCAGCTTTAAAAAAGAACTCGTAACTGGAAAAACCGAATGAAAAAAGAATGTTAACAACAAATACTTTTTCACACCCAACCCAGTTCTGCGGAATCAGAATCAACGTTGAGTTTAAGCAAGCGAATGGGCCAATTGGAGTAAAGTGCTATGCAGATTTAAATTTTTCCCACTTGTGACGAATGCAGCTATCGATTTTTTTGCATGCTAGTTAACATTCGTGTCAGTCAGCTGTAAGGCCCTTCACTCTGGCCAGTAGAAAATGGCCGCAAACTATTAGGTTGGTGCAAAAATAATGTCGTTTTCTCACATGTGAGAAAACGACATTATTTTTACACCAACCTAATACATGAAAACTGCTGTAGAAGCATGAAAAAAATCGATTATTTCCACTATCGATGGTAGTTGGGAAATGCAAAGTCGGTCTTGGCCTTCATGCTAACTTGGAGCATGTGCATGTAAATTTTGGTGCAAATCCGTCGAAAATTGCGGCCGTGCATTCGTTACACACACACACACACACACACACATATCCTGCCTTTTATAGATAGAGATATAGCAATATATAGCAACCACGAAATGCCCTAATGTATTAAGATTTCAACTAAAAACTCCAAGGAAAAGCTTCCTCTACCCGTCCACAAAATTATAAAGATATGCAAATTAATTACTAACCACTGATACTTTTCTTTCAATAACATTTCTACAAACCAAAAATTCGGTTTATCAGTGGTATTCTCGCTTGCCTCTTTCTAGAAATCTTAGAATCCGCCCCATTTAAACATATCTAACAGCTCTACTTACATAAATGACATCCTCTTACTTTATCCCCGAGATACAAACCTATTAAACATAACAATAAAACTCAATAAGGTTGAACCTACCATCGAATTCACACACAAACTTGAAATAAACAACTCTACCTTTCTTTGATATCTTATTAATAATCAACAATGATAAATTAGATTTTAAAGTTTACCGAAAAAGAAAAACGTCCCAATCTATCTATCTATATATATATATATATATATATATATATATATATGTGTGTGTGTGATTGTTTCATTAAAAACGATAGACAATTTACTGTGATTAAGCTTTTTTATTTAATTTTTCTTGTGTTCCAACAAGTGTTTTCTTTTTTGGGACACAGAGTGTGTAGAAACTATCCAAATGTTCTATAATCCTGAGCGATTTCGGCTATACTTTTAACCATTATCAAGGATTTTTTTTTCAATTTAATTGGGTGTGTGCGTTGTGCGTATGCTTTTAGTGTTCTAGAGATGTTTTATTGTCCGTCATTTTTAATGAAACATGCATAAATGAAGGATTGCAACCTAAATACACAATATATATATATATATATAATATATAAGTATAGGATTGGTGTATACGGAATAAATTCCAATAACCAAAAAATACTATTCTTAAAGAGTGCTCAATACAGAGTAGAGCAAATATAACTTATTCGAAAATTATAGCATAAATATGTTATAAAATCACTACAAAAATAGCTATTTTGTTTCAACGCTTCTGGCTATTTTTGTAGTGATTTTATAACATATTTACGTTATAATTTTCGAATAAATTATATATATATATATATATATATATATATATATATATATATATATATATAAAATAATTTTTTAACGAACATTATTTTTTATTAGTATAAACATTATTTTAGTGCGTACACGTGTCTGAGTTGCTATCCCTGTCGAAGGCATAATTTTTGTTTTGTAGGATTTCCCAATCTAGACCGGTTGTTATTAATTTCGCTGTTTAATAAAATAAAAACAGGAATAGCAACTCAAACAGTACACACTAAAATAACATTTATGGCAACAAGAATATATATATATATATATATATATATATATATATATATATATATATATATATATATATATATATTAAAATAAAATTAAGTTAAATTCAGAAAGTGACATCCCAAATAGGAAATAAAACGATATACGTGGAGTACTGAAACGTTTTCGTCTCGATCAAAAAAACTTTTTAAAAAAAAGGTGTCGGATGTTTGGTTATTTGGTTAAATTTTGTGAAAGCTGAGTATTTTTTCAGCCTCCTTTGCATGATTATTGGTTGGAAAAAAATTCGTAAAATATAGACATAATGAAAAGCTTCCTGTCAATCTGCTTAAAACGTAAAATGTGCAATGTGTGTATAAAGTCAGCTATGATGTACGGGTGTTAAACATGGAAATTGACAAAATCATTTGAATCAAAGGAAAAAAAAAACGACGTTTGGAATACCTCTAAGAGATATAAAAAGATGAACTGGGATCCTATAAGAAACTAAGGAAAGAGATATAAAAGTGATTAAGTTACACGTATGAGAGTGATCAGGACACATGTTAATAAGGAAGGATAACAGATGTAGCAGTAGGTTCCCAATAGATAAGAGACGAAGTAGGAAAAACCAAATATAAAATGGGGAGATAAAAAGGTTTGATGGTAAGACATGGCAGAGATTAGCATTTACAGTCATTCATGGAAGTAGTTGAGAAAAACCAATGCCTAGCAGCGGACTCACAATAACCATTGTTTCAGATGTCGATGATATTTGTACTAAAATAACAAAACACTACAATAAAAATACATTGAAAGAAAATACCAAAATCATCGACATTAATAATTAAAAGAACCAACAAATTTGGAAAAAACTCGTTTCATACACCATTACTGGTTGACTGAAATTAGTTCACATACAGCGCCAGAAGAAGCTAAACTTAGAGTGTCTCATTGTAGTTAACTAATTAATCTCACAGATCATTCCAACTGTAGTGAGTTCAAATATCATAGTCTCCCCCTAATTTTTGGCCTTGTGCCAGACTAGATTAATCTTAAGTATCAAGTGCCTCGCTGTAATCAACGAATAATTATTACTGAAGGGGACTTAATACTTACTGGGTGCCCAAGAGTTGTAGATTTATGCTCTAATCTATGCGAAGCTTGTTAAGCGTTTAGTAACCTCGCCGTGGAGCAAGAGGCAGCAAATTAGTTTCGCTGATCACGAATTCTTTCTGTAATGAATACGATCCTCAGTGAGGATCTCAAACTTTTAGCCTTCAGCCAGACTATGCTAAGCTTTGTAAATATCTGGGCGCCTTCATTTAGAGTAAGCAAGATTTGAATATCATTACTTCTGTAGTGAGTTCGCTATTTACTTAGTGCCCCAGCTTCATGGTCTTGTGTCATACTATGCTAGATATCAATAATCGATAAGAAGAAAGTATTAATAGACGCTCGCCCTCAATAAAAAAATGATACTTTTCTGATTATGTCATGGAATATACTTACCTCGATGAGGCGTATATAAGCATTTAAATACAAATTATAATCGTTTTAACATACCTTTTACAGAATCTTGTAAAAAAGACCTTTTTGAAGTGGTAATCGGACACCAATCGGATATTGTTTTCTATGGACGAAAATGAGAATGTATTGCATGCACAACCTATCAAAGCAACGTGATGTTATCCAAGTTTTATTCATGCAGTTATCCAAGTTTTATCCATGCTGTTCAGTAATTGTGTAAAAGAAAATAATTCTAAAGATTCTACAGTCTTCATTCCGACGCTAATTAAAAACAACAACGACTATCACAACTACTACTATGATCATCAATAGACAACTACTACTACTATACTACTACTACTGCCATCGATTAATGGTTAGCAACTAGTCTAACAAACCACTTGTTAGGGTAGTAGTTCGAGTCTAGATTAGCCTTGTGCCAGACACAGCCGAACTTGCTAGATAACTACTGAGATTTACCAGTGTGACCAGTGTTCGAGACGGAGTAAAAACCCAAATTGTAAACGCTGGTAATCTCTTTCCATCTGGAAGCAAACCTATTTGATTCAATGCCAGACGCTTGTGTAAAGAAATGGTCATTAAGCTATTATCTCAGTGGGCGGTGGTCAATCCCCATTGAGTGTGAGGCATCGAGTAAAAATTTAAACCTCTACAGTTATTCAGTACAGTTTTAATGACCTGCCTTATTAGTTTGCTAACCCCTGTTCTGTAAAAAGGTAACACAGTGAAATATAATAATGAAGCTGGTGTAACTATCTGCTGAGTCCTCTCTCTCTCTCTCTCTATATATATATATATATATTGTGTATTTAGGCAACAATACTTCTTTCATGCACATTTCATTGAATACGACAGACAAGGTGCTTTGATTTAGTTTTTTATACAATTTCTCATGCGATCTAATATTGAAAAAGGTTAAATGTATAGCCAAAAGCGCTCGGATTAAAAGAACATTGTCTGTCGTATTGAATGAAATGTGCATATATATATATATATATATATATATATATATATATATATATATATAATTTTAGTATCGGAAATGTTATTGTCATAGAACTCGCCATGAGCTTACTCAATCATTAACTTAAGAATTAAGATTCATCAGAATATTAAAATAAGAAATGTAAATATAAAAGTCAACTTGGAATTTAACTCAACACTCAGCAGCGATATTCTGTTTCATGCTTATACGCAATCATAGCAGTTGCGTATAAACATAAAACAGACTGTCGCCGTTGGGTATTGATTTCAATGTTTATATATATATATATATATATATATATATATATATGATGCGTTTTCCCTTTTAATTAGAGTAGCATATTTATATCAAAATTGTGGTCAGTTTCATTAACAATTTACTAAGACGAAAATGTTTTAATCGTTCGATCATTCACAATAAATCTGCGACTTATATTCTTACATCGTTTCACCATTCTTTGGGGTGATCTATTATCACAATGTGGGATATTTAATAACAAAAGCGATGGAAACACAAACAAAAAGTAAAAGAAACTAAATGAAATCGGCGAGATTATATTTCCCATATACATTAAAAAAAAAAAAAATTTAAATTAAAAATTTCCAGCGTTTCTCGTTCGTGCGTATGTATAGTCTCATCAACGTAAACATAAACCTAGTCCGATGAAGATCTAAGGGACATAACGCGTCACACGAAAACTTTTTATCACTTTGTCATACATCTTTTCCCCAAAATTGTTCTGTATATATATATATATATATATATATGTTTCATGCTAGACGCAATCATTGTGGCCTGACGATTGCGTCTAGCATGAAACAGCCTGTCGCCCTCAAGTGCTGACTTCAATGTTCACTTTTATATTTACACACGCTCTATCTCTGATATTCAGTACTTCATCCCATAAATATAGCACACCTTAAGACTATATTTCTTATATATATATATATATATATATATATATATATATATGTATATATATAGTTTACATCTAACAAAGTCAGTCAATAAATTATTGGTGGATAACGCGTTTAAGAAGAGCCTATTTTTGCAAATAAAGTGTTCTACATAAAAAAAGTAGATCACCAAACAGATAAATTAAAAGTTAATGATTTATCGCTCAGGAGATCATGTATCTGTCGACACATGACTGACGAGGCAGATTTTTTTCCCGCAGTAGAGTGCCATTTCTTTCTGCGGTACATCAATTGCCATCCAAGGCTATAGAACTCGGTATAGGGCATTAGCACGTAATGGATGTAATGGATTCGACTGGAATTCGAACTCGCTTCTCCAATTTCTCAATCCGAGCCGCTGTCCATTACTCCACCGTGCCTCCCAATGACTTATCTACCGACTCGAAATTTCGCACACATATATCTACTGACTTGTGTCTGTGAAGTTTCGTCGACACAGATCAAGGAAGATGTGTTTCGGGTCGGAATATGAGTCATTGAACTTTTTTATCTATTCAATATATATAACATCTTATACCATTGGAACTTTTGCTTTCATTTCTCAGTTGTTTTTAACATAGCATTTTGTTCAACAGAGTTTATGGTGCTATTTTGAGTGTATGTTATATTCTTTAAAAGTGGTTACCTACTAGACTAGAACAATGTACAAATACGAATGTTATGAGAGAGATGAGGGTATTCGCCCGGGCAATTCACATAAATACAATGCCTTATTTCAGAACTTAATCTAACACTGGGAAAGCCGTTAGATCGTTCGAAGATCGGTCAGATCAGAGTACGCTTCGATCTGCAGTCGAGAACGGCAACGCAAACCAATATCACTTCGTCTGATACGATTCCATAATCATTTCAGTGAACGTTGTTTTGGTTTGCTTTTTTGGTATTCATTTCCATGATTATTCTTTCAGTCGCAAACCGAAAATAAGTGGGACGGGGTCGAAGAGAAAAGATAGTCTACGTTGAATATAAGTTATTATTGGCCGTTGATCGCCTGACGTTGGATATTTCACAATTGATAATGAGTGCGGCCTTTGCAGGGTTCAAAGTAAGAGACAAATGAGATTGTAAAAGCGTTTACTGACAACTGATGATATTTTTTATTGCTGGCACAAAAAACACTAGAAAGAATAAAAAAAAAAGAAAACCCATTCAGACAGGTTAATAAAGACGAAGGATCTGAATTGCATTTTCATATGTCTATGTAACAGGTTCCCTTCGTCTGTTTTTAGCTTTTATCAAACTATATTTCTATCCAAGTCTACATATCCAGCCAATTTTGTTATCTACTTCAGTATATATCTTACTTTATTCCCACTCCTCTTTCTTTATATCTATCTGTCTGTAGATATTCATTTTATCTATGGATGTTCATTTCTATCTATCTATCTATCTCATAGTAATGGTTTGCCCGACTAACTCGCTAAATTTCACACCACGGCCAGATGTCTTAGCTATCAATCTGTCTCAGCCAATATCGCTGTTTAATAACCTCGTAAGTAAGTTTATATGTATGTATATTTGTTTCTACTTAACTCAGTCTCTTTATATATTTACCTGCCTCACTTTCTTCGGGTTAATTTCATTTTGTGTGTCATTCGATCTAATTCTTTTTGCCCACTTTATAAATAAAAGGTTGTGTACATGTTTTCTCTCTCGTTTTCTGTGCATGCGCCAAATTTGACACTTTATTCAATGCTTCTGCGTAATCGTTTCCCGTGCATTCCCTGAAGTACCTCCCCATTTTCTTTGTCCTCTCGACTGATGCTTAAAAGGGATGCACATTCCACCAGGTAGGTGTGTCAATTTCACCAGGGACTGCTGAGAACTGAGTACCTAGCAGATGTATTTCTTCCCTTCTTCCTTTTCTACATCATTAAAAACGCTTAATATACGCCGCAAATTGCCTGGTTACGGTAGCGTTTTTTTTAGATTTCCTCACGCTCAGGTCTCAGAGCCTTTTATATTTCGAGGGCTTTTTACTGTTGTTGTCTTTTCCTCATCTTTACCTAAAAAGACTACGTTATGAAATATCTTAATGAGAATGGCACGACTGTCGCTTGTCATTAAAACAGGGTTTTCTACATTATATTCTATAAATTGGGATCAAATGGAAATCATATATGGATCGTAATCTACCAGAATGATAATGAACAAATAGGAAATGTTTATCAATCTAATATGTTTCACTATTATTAAAGCTTCATCAGAGAATGAGATATGGAGAAAAAATATATTCTGCTTTACTTAATGGATCTTTTGAAGCCGGTAATATTTGTTATTACTATAAACGCAATATTTAGGGAATACACAGGTTCGAGTAGAATCTTTTTTAAACAAGTCGGTAAAAGATAGAAATATCTACTCAAGTAAGTGTAGCAACTAAATATAACGTTTGTTTATATATATATATATATATATATATATATATATATATATATATATATATATAAAGGGTGATTGAAAAGTAACTCCCCATTTTAAAATACTTATGATCTATTTATTAACAATATTTTTTTTACAAGAAATGGACATGAGAGGAAAGCGTTTTATGGAAGACATAACTTCTTTTCTTGTATTCGCACTTCAAGTTTTTCCAAAGTCTTTGTTTGGTAGACTTGCTCCTTTAACCAACTCCAAAGAAAAAATTTAAAGGGTGTTACGCCACGACTCCTAGCTGGTCACTCATGCATAAAATAGGCAATTACTATTCAATCATCCTATATGTATATATATATATATATATATATATATAGAGATGTGTGTGTGTGCGTGTGTGTGAGAGAGAGTGAAAGAAAGAAGTTGAACAGGCAACTGGAGTTTTTAAGAATATTTATTTACAGTAACTTTACCGGTTTCACACTTCTGATTTTCAAACGTGAGATGGAGAAACATGTGACTATGCCATCATATGTCTCGCATCCCCATATATCCCAACGCGCATATATATATATATATATATATATATATATATATATTGGAGAGAGAGAGAGAGAGAGAGAGAGAGAGAGAGAGAGAGAGTGGGCATCTACTGTAAACTGAGAGTAAGCTAGTGTTCCTAGATCATAGTTATAGTAATTAATTCGCTTTTCCCTGAGTCTCTCTGTTTTGTGATCTTTTGGTCAGACCAAACTAAAGTTCGTAAATGCCGAAATATTTATAAATGTACACATTAACGTGATTTTTATACGAATATTCATAGAAGAAATGTAGAAAGATTGTGTAGCACCAACCTTTCAAGTGGGAACAGTTTATTTGTTTTTGAAATCATATTATGGAATTTTGGTATTTATCCGAGTGCGAATACTGACTCTTGGCATTAGTCAGATTTACAACACTGTTCCCAGCCATTGTTTCGTATATGTAGTTTGTATGAACATAAAAAAAAAAAAATGGAAAATGAACAAAAATTAATGTGGCTGACATAATCTGTTTACACGCGGGAAAGTTGAATAACTCTGCTGTAAAAGTTCTGCTCATGCAGGGAGCTTACCCTGAACTACATAATTTGGTTCAGCGTTTTATGGTTTTATTTTTACCTCATTCTCAATATCACTCCCAAGTAAATAAATATTTAATCGCCCGCATTACCACATATTTTTCAAGTAGACTAATTGAGGTTCATAAAGTCATAATTTGGACTGATGAGTTAAATGCACCTATTATTTCCAAAGGTATAAATAAATAGCAGCAACCTTGTAAGTGTTAGAAACTTTACCTCGCCTAACGATTTCATAAATCACATCTTTAAATCTTTCTCACATTTTTATACTAAATTAAGGTTTTTGGTGCTTAAACATTTATCCCCCCTCCTCATATTTTTAAAAAATAAAAAACAAACTTAAATTCATGAATTCTCTATAATCTTAAATTGACGTTTTATTTCTGTTCGAATTTCTGGGTGAGTTATTATTTATACTATTTATATTCGGACTATTGTCCTCATCTTAGTTGTTGTTATCATAACGTTTCGATCGTTGTACCCTTCAGCTTCATCAGGGGCATGGTCATCAAACTTCTTATTTTGACACAAAAATTGACATTACACCTGTTAATTCTTAAGGTATAATAAATAGCAACATTTCAACCGTCAGAATTCGTTTAATTCTAACAATTTCTAATATTTGTTGAAATGCTGTGAGGCGGCATGAAGCGGCACAAAAGTGCAATAAGAATTTGGGTGATCAGATATTTTACAAGTACATTAACTGACGATCGCAGTCTGGACTTACAAGCTAAATGACTATTCACGCTTTTATAAAATTTTGAGGTTTAAGAGTCTCTAATCTTTTCCCCTTACAACACTGTCGTAGAGTAGCGATTAAGAAGCGAATCTAATACGCCACTGATAAGTTCGATAACAATTGAATGCTCGATCAATGAGACCTAGAGGCAGGATAAGGTAAACTTGGAAAATATCTATCTTTAATTTTCCAGTCTATATGTTTCAGTACAATTCTTTAGATAAATATATCCCTTTATCCATCACTCAATCAATGGATCTGCTTGGTGGTTGACATAGCCTCATATTCGATGTTCGATTCCAGGTGTCATCCAATATTTTTAATGCTGATTTTCAAAGCAATCTGGCAATTTCTTATTAGTGGTTTGCATACTAGTAAAATATGCAATAAATAGATGGTTTAATTATCTATTTATCTTTGGGTTTTATTTACTGAGAGTTAGGATTTCACCACCGGTGTTAGTAAGTGTTCGAGTCCAAGAAAGGCCGGATTATTGTTTCTCATAGCTGCCAGATTATCTTCTCTTTGATGATACAAAATCTTCTGTATTTCGTCTGAGAGTCAATACAATAGTCTCATTGCAAAATCTACAATGCCCACGAGACTCTCTCCTCTTTCTCAGTCCATATTTCTCTGTCTCACCCAGTTTGTTCATATGTATCTCCTGTCTGCCAGTCTGCTTCACATTTTCTCAACGAATCTGTTACGCAGAACCCGATAACAAGAAATTCTTTTGCTACTGCCTGAAAATGAGACCGACTTGTTAAACATCTTCTTCCTCCCTGGTGCATTGAAATGTTCCTGTTTCTAAGGTAGGTATGATGTCAAGAATTATTTTCCTTCAATCAAATGGGAAACACGCTTTTATCTCAAAACAAACGAGGTCGAGCCAGTTAAGTAAATGCCTATAATTGGCATGCCCTCTGGCTGAGATAGTTGCACATTTCCCACAGTAGCCAGAGAGGGGTGCTCAAGTTGAGATCAAACCCAGGACTTTGAATGCTGATTTTTTATGTAGACTGGTTTTCCTTACTTGGAAGGTTATCGTAACATAATTTTATCTCCTAACTGGGCTTTGTGTTATATCAGAAAAAGTTACGTATTTCTCACTGAGACAAACGGTCAGTATTCGAGCCAGGTAAAAAGTTCGAATCTCGAATGCTGATTTTCTCGGTATATTCACCTTTTGGGAAGATTAGCGTAACGCAATCTTCATTCTCTGTAATTTAGTTTTGTGCCGTCTGTACCAAGGTAACTTAGTAAATAGCAAGATCAGCCCAGTTGCAGGTAGGCTTAAGTAGTGGGCCTAGTTTTGAAGGGAGTGCCTCTTAAGGCAATGTTGTCGCCGATCTGACAGGTCTGGGGTGGATTAGCTGCTTTTGCAGCTCTGTAAATATCAAGGGATCCCCGGGAAGAGGAAGTTGAGCTGAGAAGGCCTTGACGCAGTGGTGCAGTGAAACTCTACCCGAAGCTGGCTGATGACTGGGAATGCGTGGGGATGATGTCGGGGTCTGGAGTATTGGTTTGCTCTTACGTTTTATTTTGCTCCCTTCCTTTAAGAAGAAGAAGAAGGAAATCGATACCACCCCCACAAGTATAGGAATAGACCTGTGGCCATTTAAGAAAAGGAAGCCACGTATCTCACTTCGTATAGGCATGTATATGCGTGGGCAAACACACGTATATATATATATACGTACGCACAGAATGTAGCATGCTGAATCACTTAGGATCATGCAGTCTCATACCTGCACAGTATTGCATTTTAAAAATATTGTTCATGCGCACCTACATAAGGTATATCATATACCTTCGATATATATATATATGTGTGTATGTGGGTATGTTAAAATTGACTATATTTATAGAGGAACAATACTCAATATCGGAGGTAGGGCGTTTATATTTAAAGACAGTAGACAGTGTGGGCATATGGATCAACATTGCATGGTTTTTCACGCATGTCAGTTTCACGCTTCAACGTGATCATCAGGCCAATGGCAGTGTTTTCCTATCTATCTATCTATCTATCTATCTATCTATCTATCTATCTTCTTTACAATCCGCGTATGTCGATATGCACACATACATACAAATATATATTCAGAGATGTTGGAAATTTCTCTGGCCGATTCACTTTCCACAATCGACGACATATTTTCAGGTGTACAGATGCGAAGACAAATTTTGTGTATTAAATATGCTGTAATCGTGTCTTCAACAAACAGAATTCATATTGTTCAGACATGACAAATTGAAAAGATGATATCGACAAGGATATACTTTATCACTGGATTTATTTAACCTGGTACCGCGAAATTATTCTTAGAAGACTAGAAGACTTACCAGGATTTATTATCGGTGAACATAATTGTAACAGCACACATACCATGCAGATGATATTGTGCAGATTTAGAAAGAAAAGCGAAATAACTATTTGACAAGTTAGGCAAGGAAAGCAAGAAGAAAGGACTAACCACTAAATGTGAAAAGACAAAATACACATTTGTCATCTAAAGAGACAACCCAAGATGCGAGTTATGGATTCCAGCGATAAAACCAAACGAGATAACAAACGATGCCATATTTGAAGATTAGAGTAATCTTCAAATATGGCATTGAATGTTGAACAATTTCCTCACAGATGAAAAATGCGAAGAGACAGAGACTTAATTCTACTAAGGAATGCTGAGAATACCATGGACAGAGCATGTACGAAGGAGAATAAGAAGAACAAAAAAATCTCCATAGTATTCAGAGACAGTTGGAATTTTTGAGGACACATAATGAGGCAAGAAGGCTTGGAGAATAAAACCGAATTTTCCTGCCGGACTGGCCGGTTTTGTAAATCCTGTTAATGTTGCTCGTGGGTTTTCATGGGTCGAAGTCTTTGTCAGATGATGACTCTGGGGTCAAGCATGGTTCCGGGATAGAAACATCATTATCACAGTAATAACTCGCCAGGGTCTTTTGCTTTATCGGAATATTGAGGGGCTAGATGCGTGCAGATGCAGCTATTGTCCTGCCTGATGAAAAGTTCTCGCCCCAACCTACTTCCAAAAATCTGACCAAATGATGCTCCTATCAGCTTTCCACTAAATGATATTTTGTTATTTGCTCAGATTTGGGGAAATGGATCGGGATGAGAACTTTTTCAGTTCCTTTATGCGCGTACACACACGGAGAGACACACATCATACACAGACAGACAAATACACACGTCTATATGACTTGTTTCTGCTCAACGTTGTCAATGGTTGTGACAGTTCTTTTTCATTATTTTTTCACTGTTATTTATAGACATTAACTAACACCCTAAAAGTCTTAGCTTCATGGGACTTCTCGGATGCTGAGAGCTATACTCAACATCTATTAGAAGCAACATCCTACTAAATCACAGTTCTATGGACTCATCCCTGATATTCTTACAATCTTACACGAACACAGAATGCGCTATGCAGGACACTGCTGGCGAGCAAAAACAAGAACTTGCGAGTGATCTACTGCTCTGGACATCTAGCCATAGCGCAAGACCGACTGATCGCCCAGTAACCATCTACATTGACCGGGTATGTTATGACACAGAATGCCTCCCTAATGACCTTTCGACCTTGATGTAGGACAGTGGTGATTGGTGTGATAGACTTATGAATGTCCGAGATAGCTCGACCGAATAAATAAAGTTGCTCGCGTGGTAAAGTTTGGAAGTGTAGTTTGCCGAAATGATCTTTCGTACATTTGTTTTCCCGTCAACGATTGTGACATGTTACTAACGAGAAACTCATTCAGTATCTGTCTATATTTCTGAGATGAGGTGTTATGTACACTATTTACATTATTCGGGATATTGTCCTCATCTTTGTTGTCATATTTATCACAACGTTTCGGTCGTTGTACGCACCGGCCTTCTTCAGGTGGTTGGAATGTCGAATTGAACCCTTTATTTCGCTCGCTGGGGTAGACTGATCTAGTTCCATGTGCCATGTCTAATGGATGTCAGTTATCAGTTATCTCCTGTTAATTCAACTCTCCAAGTTCTCCACTACCTTAACCGGGTATTGAACTCACAACTCTTTGGGTCCTGTCACTGGATCTAACCAATGCCTTTATCCACTGTGTCATGTGTCCTTAAGGACATCCATTAGACATGGCACGTGGAACTAGAACAGTCTACCCAGCGAGGGAAATAAATGGTTCAGTTCGACATTCCAACCACCTCAAGAAGACCGGAGCGTGCAACGGCCGAAACGTGATAAATATGGCAACAAAGATGAGGACAATAGTCCGAATAATGTAAATAGTGAGAAAATCGTTGTCATTTGTTCCCTTCCCATAAGCTTTGCGATCACGTGACGTCTCATCCACTTTCATTCTTGTTACTTTTTATCTTCCTGTCATCTTGGACATTTGAGCTGCTCTTTTTTTTTTTTCTTTTTTTTTTTTTTTTTTTACCTTTCCCCCTCAACATTCTCTCTCAGGGGTGGGATGTATGGCAAGCCTGTCACTGCTCTATCGCTACTTCCACGGAAATTGCTCAAACGAACAACATTTCCTGGTCCTGCCAGTTCAAACCTTCACATCAAGAACACGCCATGCCACTTACAAAGTAGAAAACCACCCACATTCCCTCTGTATTCCATCAGCAATAAGTAAGTTCCACTCAAACAGCTTCTTCCTGCGAAACACTGCTTAGTGGAACCGATGCCCAAGAAGATGTTTTCCCGATTGCAACAATCTTAACTTGTTCAAACCTATGATTAACCATTATATTTCCATCCTATCCGCTCAAATTACCTCCTAATGTAACCCTCTACATCGAGTTGCTCTGGGCCTTGTAAAGTGTAAACCTTACTGTAAACAACAAAAACACACACACCATTTCTTCAACTTCTGCTGTGAAAACAGGATTAAGATATTCATATTTACTGAACCTTAGCTTATTTTAACAAAATGACACAAATATGGAGCACTCAGTGAGGATCGAAATCCTTACAACAGTAAGGATTTGTGAGAGTATAATATCAACTTCTACTTTACGGTGATGTATTCTAATCGATATTTAGTAATCATAACTTAATCTGCTACTAATGTGAAGCATTCAGTTCTGATCGAACTTATTGCACCTGTTATGGTGTGTGAGATGAACCAATTCCTTTTCCACAGCAAAGCGTCCCTATCGCCATTTGTTCAGCTTCGATTGTGTAGTACAAGGTCACAAGTATTGGGTCAATCATCGAGAAACAAATTGATTGGAGCAGTTAATGTTTAACAGACGATCTTGCTAACTACTGCGCCATGCTGAAGTGCACGGTAAGGATGATTTACGTATAACGATTATTTGTTTGTAAGCAACTTGGCAAGAAAGATATTCATTCATGTGTAGTGTGCCTTTGGGCAGAGAAGATCTGTCTATACACTGAATGGATTGGAAGATCATCCAGAGAGGCTCAGATATTCACCCACAACCGGAACATGTGGATTGAACTAGTCAGGTGCTCAGTTGCGCTGTGACCCTCCGACAACATTCGGTCATGGTACAGATGATGATGAGGAGGATGAAGAAGTTGATATTAATTCATCAAGCAAAACGATCTAAAGTTCATCATAAATGTTTTGATAAACATATGTAGCCTGCTGTAGCGTAGTGTTTTACAAGTTTGTCGTAAATGCCCTATTATTGTGGCCTTGTACCAGATTAAGCAAAACCTGTTTGGTTCGGCGCCTGTGACCCGTGTTTAATCCTAGCTAACAACCAAGATTTCGAGTATTGATCTTCAAAGTGAATGAACTTTTCCCGCTTAAAGGTTTGGTCTAACACAATCTTTCTACTTGGATTTTCTTTAATTTACCTCTCTTCCGTACTAAAATAATCTTGTTAAGTATTAATAAGAAAACATACCTTGCAAAAAGTCACCAATGGAAATCGAACCTATTATTGGCTATGCCCAAAAGTCTCCAGTTTTAATTATTATTATTATTAAGACAGTTCTCTGCTGCGTACTCCTTGTGTAGTTTTCACACACAAAAAGGTCACTGCGCACTTTTGCATACAAATAAAATAAAATTCGACAAAATAGAGGTAATTTTTAAAACGCTTGTTTTTTGTCAACTACATGATCTTGGAATAGAATCTAAGATCACATGTCTTATATCCACAAATACCTTGACGGCTGATTTATTAATCTCGGCGTTCTTGCTGTTTATATAAACTTAAAACTAGTAGCCTTCAAAATGAAATTTCAAGAGAAACGGAGAGTAGCAACCAAGAAATAGAAATAATGAAAATAAGAATAAATGTAGAACATCTAAGAATAAGAATAGAATATCGCCTAAAATAAGAGAATATTATCTCAGAATAAGAATAGAATATCGCCATAGAATAAGAGAATATTATCTCAGAATAAGAATAGAATATCGCCATAGAATAAGAGAATATTATCTCAGAATAAGAATAGAATATCGCCTAAGAACAAGAGAATATTATCTCAGAATAAGAATAGAAAATAAAATAAAAAGAGAACATCTACAAATAATGATAAAAATGGAATAAGGGTAATAAAATAAACTGTTATCGTGTTTAAAAAGTAATTGATTACCGAAAAACTTATTTCAGTTGCACGTCTAAAGTCTATCTGTGAATCTACTATAATACTATCATTATTATATATTATCATTATCAATACTATTCAGTTGTTATAAGGGTTTATTGAGATTCTGACAATGTTTACGTATTCTTTTAAGCCTGACTTCAAAGTAACAGACTTCAGAAAGTGGAAGGAAATGAAACAACATCTAATTACTTCAGCTTAAACTGGTTCATGCATTTTAAGGCTAATGACTTATCCTGTGAAAATGGATGGTCATAACATATCGATTAAGATGCATTAAAAAGAAGAGTAGAGAAGATTCCAACTGTCAACAGTATTAACAACCAAGAGAAGTTCAGATAATTCAAAAATACCGAACGCACAGCGTTACATAAGCACAAAAACTCACACATACTCAGGAACTCTGAAGGTGGACTCCCAAGAACTCCCAGAAATGAATAAAAACGAGTAAATTTTCCATACAATTATTATTACGTTGCTGTAAGGTTTATTTAAGCTAGATTGCCTTTTGTAAACTCAAATAGAGTGTTTTGATAACGCTTCGGAGAAGTGCGATAGATACGAACCTCATTTAGATCTGTCTTGTGACTATGATGAATACGTCTTTTTGAGCACTTGAATCTTCTAACAAGGCGTATGTAGACATGACAGTTACAAGAAGAAATACTTACATCTTCCTTTGATATCTGAAGAAGTTCCTCGTCCTTCGTGTTTGCACTTGCTCCATGTCCCAACTTCGACTGGAAAACAAAGAAAAACATTAAAAACTAAGGAACAAAAACTTAATTTTAAATGAAACATTAGCAGGGATAGAAAAATAAAGCAACAATATTTTTGATAGAAACCAATACTGTTCATTTACACATTCGAATAAGTAAATGAAACTAAATACAAATCTTTAAATCGATCTACCTTATTCTGTTTGTATTTGGTGGCTGAAAGAGGCACGCATTTAAATCTGGCGCCAGTGGCGAGTGTTCGAGTGTTCGAGTTCAAGTAAGGGTCAGGATTGCAGATGATGGTTTTAAAAGCAGAATTGTCTATCCTATTTGGAAGATTGGCACAAGGCAGCTTTTCTACAGAAGCAACTGTCAGTTCATTCTTATACTTGCAAAATATAACTGAGTTCACCCCCAAGAAGCAGTAAAGTCAGTAAGACACAAGAGGTTACTGGGTGTGGAAGAATTAGAAAACAAGGACATTATGAATGAGCGAGAAAAAACAAGAAGTTTAATCAGGAGGGCAGCAGATAACGATTGACATTACATTTAAATTTTTAAAGATTAAAGTTGACTGAAAAACAGAGCTGGAGAGAGTTCCATAAGCGATAAGTGCGAGAAAATAAATTTTAGCATAGAACTTACGATCACATCTAACCAATTAAACTGTAAATTGATGAGGCTTTGCCGCCAATCTAGTACTGCACTTAAATTCATAAAGTCTAGTTACCATAGTTGCCATGAAAGTATTTATAGAAAAGGCACAGGGAGGCAAGTTTACGGAGGTGGGAGAGTGAGTGAAGCCGAGACGCCAGATCAGGAACAATAATATTACTGATTCTTCTTTGGATTTTATCAAGGATCTGTAGATATATAGCAGGAGCACCAGGCCATATGTGGCAGCAATATTCTAAGCATCGACGAATGGTAGACTTAGATATGTATGATAGATTCTGGAATAATTATTCACATCGATCGTTGAGAATATATCTATTTATAGTGGCTTACGTTTCTTATTCACCTTTAGCATTTATAGTCCAAGACAAGTGCAGGATTTCGAATTCTGATTTTCCCCTATTGGAAAGTTGGTACAACAGATTCTTCATTTAGAGTTTTCAGTTATTCCATAATAATCTGCCAGAGAGACATTTTCTCAATTTAGGTATTGGTATCAAGCTTTACGAGGGACTGATGCTTGTGCTACTACTACCAGAACATAGTTGAGTAGGTGTTGCTACTTGGGCCTCTACTACCCGAGAAAAGTGGCCAAGGAACTAACCCACCGACCCAGACAATGTTGAATGCGAGATACCAGCCGCTGGTAACAGGGAAAACTTGACATGGGTCTGACACTTGATGCTAGCCGGACAAGATCGTCATAAGAGAGGGACTTGATAATGTGATCGCTCACTCACCCTCGTCTTTGTCAAGTATTGTGGCAGACCAATGGGAACAACATAGGATTTCAGGTAGAAATCGAGAACGGGTCTCAGGAT
>OZ010582.1:104691979-104716979 GCA_963932145.1 Acanthosepion lycidas | reverse complement strand
CATAAGGCATTCTTAGAGAAAACATAATCCATTTCTGTGGTCAAAGTATTTACAATATATTATAATATATTATATCTTTTCAATATAGTAATCCGCTATCAATGTATTTACATAATAAAAATAATGACATTGTTCTGTCAGTAAAGCTTATATTAATTTTGATATTAAATTCTCCATTCTTTCCTCTTTTTCAATGCACCACGGATTGCAGAAACTGAATACAAATAAATTTTACGTAAAAAAACTGCAAATTCATCAGTGTTTTGCCTCTATCGCCAGTCACGTTGAGTTGAAGGGTATTGGAGCAATGATGGAGGAGTGGCCATGTCGGTTGATAAAAAGTAAAAAAAAAAAAATGAACCATAACTATTATTTAATTTTCCTTCTACCGGTCATAATCTTGGGCTTCATTACATATGTTACGACTGAAATACCTGCCAGAAATATCTCTCACATAATGGTAAGAAATTAGATGAAGACACCATTGCCACTAATTTAGCATTATGTGAGAAGTATTTCTGCCGAACTGTATATGTAATCATTAACGTGAACGAAATTTATTTATTTAATTGAGGAGTCAATTAAAAGCTAAAGTATATAATTTTGTAGAAAAATTTATTTTACTCATGTAGTTTATTGTTCTTTAGGAAAACGAACTTCATGTCTTTGGAAAATTTTTCATTTTTAAGAAAATTGAAGTTTTAAAGTCAAAGCGATGGAAGTGATTCAATTGTGGATTCGATGTATTAAACTACGCCCTGTATTATTTATGGCCGACATTATATCCTCGAATGTTCAATTTGTAATGTATTGCTAAAGGGGACCTTGATTTTGCACCCATACACAAATATGTGTGTGCCTTTAGTGTATGGAAGCCTAAAAGAAAATTTAGGTTTAGAGGTTAGAATTAAAGTTTGGGGCTATGATTAAGTATTTAGATTTGGGTAGATACCTTGGAGTTAATATTTTTAAAGCACTACAAATTGAATTCCTAGTTACGGAAGAAAAGAAAATGTAATTACAGTGTAACCCGGATATAAGAGAGTTGTCGAGACCGGAGAATAAGTCTCTTATATCTGGGTTTTTCTTATATCCGGGTTTGGTCTATTTTGTTTAGGTAAGTATGGCTCTAATTTGGGACCAGAGAAAACCTCTCTTATATCCGAGTTTCTCTTATATCTGGGTCTCTTATATCCGGGTTACACTGTATTTTTTATTTTTTGGCTCACGTATTTTAAAATTACTAACGAAAAAAAAAAAAACTCGTTAGTCGCACAAAAACGGATACATCTTAGGACTAGTTTAGTATTGTTCAGTAATTCGACTCACCCTCTATATATTTTCATTCAAAGCATGTAAAATACTATTTTCCCCTCAAAATATACATATTTTAGCTTAACCGAATCGGGAACAATAAATCATACAATAAATGTAAATGTTAAAATAGTCCTGAATTCCTCACAATTAAGCTATTTTATTTTACGCTTTTGACAAAGAAAAAAGATCTATTAAATTTTTTCCGCTAAAAATCCTGGAGAACACGAGAAAATGATTTCGAAGCATAATCTTCATCATCCGTAAACGTCTCGAAAAAGAAGATGAAAAAAGAAACTACGTTTTTAATTTCCGGCAAGTCAAATAATCATATCTGGAAATTATTTCAGTTAGGTCATTTTGCGCTTAGCATTTAGTCCTGACTATTAAATTCAATAATGTCGTTTTTTCTTGGGTCCTGAGTGGGTTTTCACCTGTGTTCTTCTTCCATCACAACATTCGTCGTGAGAATTGATCTTAAACATAATTAAATAAAAAATATTAAATATTCTTCTTCAGTCATTTATTTTCAACGAAATTGTTTGATTTGGAAAAAATCAGTGATGCCGTTTTTTTTTCTTAGTTTTCGGTTAATTGCATTAAAAAAATATTTAAATTGCATTGGTGATGAAGGATTGGCTAAAAAGTAATAAAATAAAAAAGCGAAAGGAACCAGTTAATTAAAAAAAAACATATGGTTTATTAAACTAATATGTTTATGGCACAAGTAGAAAGTAAATATGAGATGGAGATGGATATTTCAAATGCCATTGCTTTCAGGTTTTTGCACAAAAGCAGAAATAAAATTTTAAAATTATAGACGCTAACCTTTCAGAAAAGATTTTGATAATATGGAAATGTTCATCTAAAATTTTAAACTTAATTATTAATATTACGAAGCAAATATTCTGTTCATTTGCTAAATACATTGGTTGTTACATCGAGAGACGCAAACTTTAGACTAAGAGCAGGATTCTAGTCAAAATTACCAGCAAATCTTTCTTTTGTAATAACTGATTGTAATAACAACAATAATAATACAAAAGAGAAGAAAAAGAGTTAATAATAATAATGATGATGACTGATTATGAAAACAGAAGAAATACAAATCTGAAGAATCGGAAGCATTTCGATAACAGAATGAGTAAAAGATTAGCAAAAATGTTGATTATTGCGCTTGGAGTATTGAGGAGACTTGCTGTCTCCAGTGAAATCCACTGGGGATAAAACTAACCTGAAAATTCAATTAATTAATAATAATAATAATAATAATAATAATAATTAGTAGTAGTTGTAGTCGCAGTAGTAGTAATCATAAGAAGAAGAAGAAAAGAAAAACTTTAATGCTATACCAGACAGGGTCAATATTGCTTCTGATCATTGACTGGAGGCGTTAATATGTTCATGTTTTTCTTGGTGATTTAAGATGGGCAAATATCCAGTTCAGTACCACACATTTACTTAACCATTTGGGCATGACCCGAGTGGCAAACACACTGGTTATCTCTGCTCATGAGCTGGAGTAGTGAGGGTGCATTATAACTGAGTGTCGAAAGGATTGTTTTTTGTAACTTTGAAGGATGAAGTTTCCAAAAAACGACAAAATCTGACCAATACTCCAAATGGTAATTATAGACGATGCAGAGCTAAAGTTACGACTCTCAACTATATTTGTTAATAAGCGAGTGCAATAGGTTGGCTCAGTTGATGAGCAATCATCCTCGGAGCATATTGTTTTAAAACGTGAGTTCGAAGAACTTTTGGCGAGAGTTTCTTTATAAAAGAATCCTTGTATCTTCGAAGACATTTATGAAGAGTGCTTTAATTTTAAAACAATCTGCAGTAAAAATTATGTCTAAAATTATTCCAAAGTTATGTCCCAAATTATACCAAAATTATGTCCAACATTATACAATTCCGCTGAGGGTGATACGATGTGAGATAATAATAATGATAAAAACAAAATGAGATTTTTAAAAGATTATTTCACCCCAAGCAAGGCGATAATGCCACTAAAACGCAAAAGGGTTACTAAGAGTGAGGGAAATGACAAAACTTTAGTGAGGCGAAAGGACACTAAAAGAACAGGTTTCAAGAAGGTTAAGTAAAACATTTAGATACATCGAATTTCAAAATTTAAATTTAGATGTTGGAAGTTCCTGTTTCTTTTAGATTTCGATTAAAAATCAATTTTAAAAATTTAAAAATTTAAATTTGAAGAGTTAAAATAATACAAAATGCAGCCGACATGTTTTCGTATTTTACCACCACCTTTTCCCATTTTTAATAATATATATATATATATATATAAGATTGAAAACAAAGTGATTTTTCAGAAGTGGTTTCAATGGAATAATCATTTTTGGAGCATATTGTTTTAAAACGTATTTTCAATAAAACCGTTATATGTCTGAAGTAGTTCCTTCCCAGGACGAAACGCGTCACTAATAAATTTTTTGTACACTATATATATATATATATATATATATATATATATATATATATGTGTGTGTGTGTGTCCGAGAGGCGATAGACTGTTTCTTGCTTGAGTGCAATCTTCATGCTCAGAAGATACGCTCAATTATGAAACAGGGTGCCGCCGCTCGGTGTTGACCTCTGTTACCTACTTAGATATTTACATTTGCTCTATCCCTGATATTGAGCACTTTTACCCACAAATATAGCATATCCTAAAACTATATTTTTTATCATGATATCTATTTTTCATAGAGTAACATAATACGATGTAAAATGCAAGCTGCAGATTATTTCAAGCGATACTAAATTTCTTCAAGAAACATTCTGATTATAAGTGATTCTGCACACTAAACACAAGTATAAAAAGAGACAAGGAGGTTTAATCTTACTCACAAGTATCAGTGAAGGTTGAGGAGAGCCGCAGACAGAGTTCCCGCCGTTTCCAGCATAAGAATTCGACTGTGGGAAATACAAAAAGAATACAGGAGCTAAGAATGAAATATCATAAATATATGAAAGATAAATAAAAATAAAAATAAACTTAGGAAGATCAAACAATGCTTATCTATGTCCGGCGACATATATTAAATATATCTTATTCTGTTTTTTTTTTCTATCTGACCATATGACAAAAAAAAAAAAAAAAAAAAAAAAAAAAAAGAAACCATGAAATCGAGGAGGATAAGAATATTCCAGTTATGATTTGATAAACGATATTAGAAATCTTAGCTTTTCACTAGTAGAAAATACGCAACTATCTCAACCGCCAACCACGCCTCTCAGTCTACATAAATTATATTTACCAACCTTATCACAAGGTTTAAAAGAAAGTATAGATCTTCGAAAATTGAGATATAGGGATTATATAATTTATATAGTAAATAGGCATCTGTCAGTCTCGGGAAACTGAAGTCTACGAGGGTGGCTAGCTAAGCACCGATTCAGACACCTGCTCATTGGTTTATACTGCAATTATGTAGACGTTAGTTACAGTTTCTGGAAGAGACCGTACGATTTGGCGGGATCAGTAGTTGAATATGGCCAACGCACTAAAGCCTTTAGATAGTTCATTCTGTCATAATCATCGTCTATCCAATTTCATTCACAAGGCTTGCGTCAGTTCCTGATATACTTTTCAGGTACTTCTCAATAGTAACGCACACTAGGATTGTTTTTCCAGGCCGATATTATCAAGAATTCACCTCCCCCCTCATAGTTGGAATCCTAAAGTTCTAACTCATCGGTTGTATGCAATAAGACACATCAGACCAGACAGCATTCGATTATTGATATACAGCCCAGTTTCAATGCTGGCGTAACTACTGAAGATTATTTTGGTGATAAAGATTGGCTAACAGAAGTAATCTGACTAGTTAGCGAATACACACTTCCATAGGTAACAAGGAGCCATTTATAGTATATTTTTTCTTTCACAGTGTTTAAAGGTTTCTGTAACTAATGGTACAGTAGCCCTTCTGTTGGTCCGTACTTGGTGAGAGTACATTCATTCACTTCTAACAACAATATGCCTGGGCCAATCATTATCTTGACAGTTGAAGGTTTTTGGTCCTCGGAGCACCGACGATAGATACCATAAATGAGCGTGAGCGTCCCACAAGGCCTGCCGTTCCCAAAAATATTCAGACTTATTCTACTGACCATAACAATTTTGTTTGCATCAGAGTCATTTAAATGTTTTTTCATGCTCATAACTGGCTTTAAACACATCAGAATAAAAACTTGAAACCTTCTTAGTTGCTTATATACTTCTGATCTTGACTTATACAAATGTTACGAGACAGTAATTGTCATTTCTACCACATGCCATTGCATATATATCATTATTAATTCATCGAGTCTAAAAGAATCCCTCAAAGAATGCAGAACGCACTGGACGCCAGCAGTGATATATATATATTTATATATCACTGCTTGAACCGGCTTCTAATGCTCCGGATGGAGCGACTTGGGGATACAAGACGTGACTCATGGGGGCACAGTCCGTTGGTATAAGTAGACTTGGATGAGTCACACGACGGAATTTGTGAAGAGCTGGCGCTATATCGAGTCTAGTTTATTACCGCTTCGTTACCGAGACACGTTGGTTCAGTGAGTATGACGCTTGCATCATATCGTAACGGTCCGAGTTCAATTCTCCGTAGTGGATGCGCACTGCTGATGAGTCCCCAAAATAGGACGAAACGGTAGTCCAGTGCTTTCTGTTGATTCTTCTAGACTCGATTAATTATGATTATTCAGATCCCCCTTTATATATATATATATATATATATATGTGTGTGTGTGTTTAAAAATTCAGATATAAATAAAATATATCTATAAAGACAAAAGGAATGCATCCACTCAGGGACTTCATCAAGGTATAAATCTCTGAGAAACGCGTTGGTAAAGAACAGTTTTCCTTTTGTCACACACACACATATATATATAGAGGATCTGAAGTTTTTAGTCCGACCCACTTCCTAAAACAGAACCAAATGAACAAACATCAGATTCTTTTGAAAGGCCTTTTGAGAAATATTCAGCACCTCTATATATATATATATATATATATATATATATGCTTGCAAATGGAATCTGTATCACTCAGGCACCTGCATTTTACCATCTTATCCATGTATCAGGATATGTTATTCTTTAATTACAATCCGGTGTCTGCGTTATGGAATCCTATTACCAGATAAGCTTTGCGCCAACTTTCGATTTCCTGCAACGGATCTTTGCCAAGCCTACTACCGTTACAAACACCACGCGAAAGTCATTGCTACACGTTAATATCTGCAGAGATCTTGGGCAAGTATTTACACCCCAAAACAACCAATGCAGACATTTATTTCGTAGATATACATGATAAGATTAATATAGTTTAACAATATTTTCTCAGTTTAACTTAGTAAAACACAAGAGCACATCTATGAGACAAACAGTGAGAATTTAACTTATTTCAGGCTGTTAGACTAACGAACTATTCAATATTTTTAAAATTGTTCTTTATCCAGTACAAGTCCCAAGAACCATTCAAGTTAGGTTACTGAATGAGTCAGTTGAAAGTAGATAACGGTTGACCCTAGACTTGAAGAGTTTAAGATTGTAGTGATCGGGAAGCATCCGCTTGGGTGTCTGTTCCCCAAATTAGCTGTTCTTGGGAAGAAGGTGTCCGAATAGAACTTCCTTCTCAGCAATTTTAAAGGGAATGAGGTTGATCCGATTTTGTGTAGGTGGCATGGCGGGTCTTAGTTGTAAAGGTCGGTACCGGTGGAACTAAGGAATATAGCGCGTCAGAACACTTGCCATGGAAATAGCGATAGAGTAGCGAGAGGTTTGCGACATTTCGTCAGTAGGAAAGAGGTTGTAGGCTGGAAAATATTTTATCGCCCCCAAAACCACATCGATGCTTTTAAACTCCGTCAAGACTGGAAAATGGGGATCTAATAGCTGCAGCTCAGATATGTCAGCAATATTCCACTTTTAGTCTGAACTGTCTCTTGTCAAAACAGAATAAGGCTAGTGGAGTCGGAAATTTTTCTGGGGCGTATTGATGAGTTCCACGAGGTCGGGATTGAAATTGAGTCCTAAAAGACGTCGAAAGCAATGGGCCTTATTGAGAGTATCAGTGTCTTGAGAAAATTCAGGGTCTTTTCGGTGATGATGAAACATTACTAGTTCAGTCTTGAAGGTATTGAATATTACAAACCAGTTTTTCCCACTGAGTGCTTAGGCACTGGTCATATAGATTTTGGGAGCTGTCCTAGTTTTCTATATACTGATATGTATTAATATTAGTTTTGCTTGACACAAAGCTACAATCATAGGAACCCATTGAAGATCAAACTAACTTCTAACCACTGCTCCATAGTAAAACACTGAAATAGATTTTATTTTATTGATATTTACCGTTATATGATAAAGATATTTAATCTTAACCATTCTTTAATTTATGGCGTTATTTACGTACTTAGATTAATTTCGTTTGATACAGAGTCACAAGTGTACCTGTACTGACTGATTTGTTTTTTTATGGTTTATCAACCCTTTGCATATTATTTAAAGCCAGAAAATATTTTTAGATTGTAAGAACAGTTTTGGAAATAATGATTTTATGGATACAAGTTTTACTAATTAACCCATAGCTGGGCCGAGAGAAGAGGTGGATTCATGCCTTCTGTAAGGGTATTTGCACGTAAGTAAATATAACAGACCCGACTGGAATTAGAACTCGAATCCCCAATTTCAAATTCCGAGCCGTTATCCATTACCCGACCTGCACATCCAAAAATACAGCACCTGACATTCCCAAGCGGTCACTAACCAAGCTCGACATTGCTTAACTTTGGTGATCATACGTGTATAGAATGAACACCAAACTTATTATAGTAGTAATAAGTGCCTACTTGCTAACCATTACTCTGCGATGGATTGGTCTGAAGCAAGGTTACAAGTGTTGAGTACCCAGTGAGGATCGACATCAGTTCAGTGTTAATGTTCTGCGAGACTAGATTGCTAACCACTGCTAGATGACGTAGTAAACCAGCCCTATCTACTTCAAAGCAAGTCTTTATGATGCCTAACACAAGCGTAGGTTGTCGGAATGTTTTTCAATATGCAATAAATGTAGGGGATGTTAATAAAAGGGGGTTCAGAAAGCCATTTAAAAGGTCTAAATGTGAGAAAGTAATAAACGGGGAGGTCGGAAAATTTCTTAAAAAAATTAAGTACCTAAGAAAAACCGTAAAAGCACCTTCCGTTGAGAAATGGTTCTCAAGATTGTTTCGCAGAAGTTAGTAGTGAGTTTGATTTTCACTGGGTATTATTATTATTATTATTATTATTATTCCTCTCTTCTAGACTACATGTGGCTTAGTAAATATATCTACTTTTGAAAGGAAATGAATGCAAGAAATACAAAATTTTTAACAGAAACAAAAGAATTATCCAAGATTTTGGTGTTTATTATTGGACTCGAAACCTCTTAAGCAAGAATCACTTTGCTGCACGGCCCATGGCTCGAGTCTATTTTAACAATTATAGAAGTAAATGAAAATAGATCAATGATTGAAAGACGATTGAATGAAGCAATGAACGAAATAGAAAAAAAAGGAATGAACCAATAAATAAAGGAAAGACAATAAGATATAAAAATAAAGTAACTAGAAAGGTTACTGTAGAAAGAAAGAGAAGGAGGCACGGAAGGAGTAATGGATAGAGGCTGGGAGAGCCGAGTTCGAATTCCAGTCGAATTCATTACATTCATTTACGTGCTAATACCCTTGGGAGAGGGTATGAATACGCTTCTCCCCCCAGCTATGGGTAAATAGCAGGACAGACCGGGTTCTATAGCCTTGGATGGCAACTGGTCTACTGCAGAAAGAAATGACAAAATCTGCCTCGTCAGTCATGTATCAAAAGATACATGATCGCCTAAGCGTGTATCACGTATGACACATAACTGACTGAACTAAAAAGGAAGATAAAATTAAAGCGAAAATAAAATGAAAATAGGGAAAATATAGATAAAAATAAAACAAAAAAGTAAAATTAAAATTAAATAAAAGATTAAATAAAGATTATAAATTAATTGAAATAAAAAACAAGTAGAAAGAAAAGAAATTAATGCAAAAATAAGATAGAAATAGAAAAACAACAAAAACAGAAGCACGAAAAAAAATTAAGAAAAGCGTAAAAAGCAACAAAAAAGATTTGGGTAAAGCGTATAAATTCCGATTATTAATGTTTCCCTTCATTGGAAAATCAATAATCCATTTTCTCCTGATCATCGTCTATCTTCTTAAAAAGGTCTCGTCACTAGCATCCCACGATAAATGGCAAAGAAATCAGTAAGCATCTGGAGAAACCACCTGCCTAAACTGACTAAACCTACCCACGTGGTAACAGCGAAAAGCTTTACAGGCTTAAATTAAATAAATAATTTAAAATAAGCTGAATTATGAGCATATGCCAGTAAAACACGAAATATTCGACAATGAAGCGACCATCTTGTATTAGGTTCGTGCAAAAATAATGTCATTTTTGACGTTAAAAATACGTAAAAAAAACGACAATATTTTTGCACCAACCTAATATCATAGAAATGTGTTAAGAACACTTGTTGATAATTGGCTTGGCGAAGAAAAATTGATTTAAAATCTGGGTTTATAATCTCTATTCGGGCAGTCAGTGTAGAGCGTAATCATCTCTTTGCCAGGGAAATATTTCAGTGTATAGTCTTTCCAATGAAAAATTCACGAAAATAGCATTTCTTCAGATGGGTCAATTGATGCTGATATCTCTATGATTAGCCTGACGTTTTAAATTAGAATTCCAGCAGTGAATATATCGTATAACAACTTGCCCGCGTTCCTTTGTAAATGAAACGTAACCTCGGCATGAGGATTGCTGAAAACGAAAGACGCCTTGATACCATCAAGTTCAGGGTAGTTAATATTTCACACTGGCAGTTACTGTGATTTTAGCTCAAGGTCTTTATCGATATTTATAAAGCTTAAGTTACAACAGTACAAAGCCGAACTGGGATGGTGATGGTGGAAATGAGGCTAGGAAGATTGTGCTGCGTTAATTTTCCAAGTGGAGATAGTCTACTTGCCTGCCTGTTTCGCACATCAGCACTCGATATATTTAATTTCATTTGAGCTTTTAAACACTGGTCTGAAGTACGAAACTATTTCACCCATTGAGCCATCTCCAAGATAGAAATGAATAGAATGGGAATTTAGATAAACATCAGGTATGTTATATTATACTGCATATATAATAATAGTAACATCCCAACGAGGAGAAGTTATAAGCAAGAGGCTTTGCTGGTCCTTGTAATTGAGTCACACTGGGTGCCCCATATTCGTGACCGTATGACAAAACTAAGTTCATATATATATATATATATATATATATATATATATATATATATATATATATATATTCAGTTGTATGGATATGAGTTTGTGACACTGGGTTTCATGCTTTTGCAATTTGTCTGAAGATCGCAAAAGTGTGAAACCCAGGGTCACAAACCCATATCCATACAACTGAATATGTTAGTTCTGATATTTCCACTAAGTACTGCACATACAGAATAATATATATATATATATATATATATATATATATATATATATATATATATATATATATATATATATTGCTTAATCATATGAAAGGATGGCCCTAGTCGTAAACCGAGTTACACTCTCAGGTAATCTTCAGACGACTAGAATCCTAAGGTCATCCTTTCATAGGATTTACTGTTGTTAAGCGTTTTTTTTTCTCCGTTTGGCCAATCTAGGCTTCGAGCACTTTACTGAGTAATTGGTTTGCCTCTAGACTGTTTTCTTTTTCTTTTTTTAGTATTGTCTTTTTTTTAGAGTTTATCTGGATGAGAATTTTTGATTTTGGCAAGTTGTCCGTTATTTCCATCGGTGTTTTTGTTTTTCTTTAATATATATATATATATATATATATATATATATATATATATATATATATATGTTGTGCGAACGACGAGGAACAAAATATATACATATTATTATTAGTAGGAGTAGTAACGTGTGTGTGTGTTTCTATTGTTAAACAAGACTGACAGCTTACTTTAGCTAAGTTTTGTGGTGTGCGGGAGTTTTAATGGATAGCAGAAATGAATTAAAATAAATTGAAGATTCATGTTCGAATTCCTGACGAGTTCGTTATAATCACGCAAATACTCTTGAGAAAGGTATGAATCTATATACCCATTGCTGTGGGTTAAATAGTAGGATTTGTAGCTGTAAAAATCATTGTTATATCTCAAAAAATTTTAGTGCAATATTCATTTCCAAAAAAAAAAAAAAGAAAAAATAATTTTTACAATCAAAAAATTTTTTCAAGTCAATATGGCTTTAAATAACACAACACAGGTTGATAAACCGTAAGAATAAAAACAAATGAAATCATTGTTAAATTTATTTATCTATGTTTTGTATGCGAATTTTTTTTTTGGACAATGAGTGTAGAGATTGTTCAAATCTTTGTTGATCCCGAGTGCTTTTAACTATCTGTCAATTTTTCAAGGATTTTCATTATACTGCTATAATAAACGGCGAGTAAGTGTTATTGTCGACAGTCTAAAAGTTGTTGAAAAGTAGACATATTCATAATTCCTGAATATGGTCAGTATACTGTGGCCGTGTTTATATATATACACACACACAAATTCAAAAGAGGGCTCAATACCAGGAGTAGAACAGTAGTTATTTATTATAAAATTTTTATATATCTTTGTTTCTCACCTGTCGAAATCTCATCTGCAGCGAACGAAAATCTTTATCGTGAGTATTTATTTTTGTCCGTATGTAAAAATTTTATAACATACATACATATATATTATAATAAAAAGAAAAAACAGTAAGATATATAATCTGGTGTTCTTAATTAATATTTTTATTTTTATAAAACAGTGCTCAATGTAATTTTACAGAGCATAAATTTTATAAATTAACTGATTATATATATATATATATATATATATATATATATATATATATATATATATATATATATATATTACATTACATAGATAGATATAGATATGTATAGATATTTACTAAGCTCAATTTTACACGCAATAAGACCAAAGAGAGTTATGAAGACTATGTTGCAGAAGTATTATAATCAGAGATGGCTCTTCTTGCTTAAAAAAAAATCAGCCTTTAAAACTAACTTTTATTCGATCTGTTTCCCCAACCCCTGGCACTGACAAAAATATCAACTTTCTCAGCCACTAAGTAAACTCTTATTTATACCAATTTTGTTTTTAATCATTTTACCCCCCAGTAAGGCAATAATGCCACTAAGACGCAAGAGGAAGTAAAAGAAATGAGCAAAAAACTTTAGAAGGAAACCTAGTCCTAAACAAGGAACAAAGAATAAACCGCTATTTCTGTTAAAAAAAAAAACAGGACAGGAGTGTGAATCGGACGATATTTAATACTTATACTAAAATCATTATAAGAGCAACTGAAGGGAAATATTGATGAGAAGATTGCAGTGCGCCAATGTACAATTTGGGGGAAAATTGAAAATCAGTATTTAAGATCGTGGCTTAAAGTGGTCATTGTAATAATTGGGAAGTACGCAACTATCTTAGCAGACCTTTTTTATGAGGGCACCCAGTGAGGATCTAACTTACTCTATTAACAATGGATAGGGATACTATTTTTCTAACCGTTGCTCTACAACATACGCCTGTTTACAGTGTCGGTCTTCTCGTTCTTACCCCATTTGCCTTGCAGTCAGTCAGTCAGTCGCATTAAATCATTGTGTAGGGGAACTTTTAATCCATAACCTTTACTGGGAGCAAATAGACTGTATTTAGAGAGAGAACATGTTCAGCGAATAGATAGAAATAGGAGGAGGAGTCAGACAAGGATGAGTTTTCTCACTGGATTTATTTAACATAAACAGCGAGACGATCCTAAGAGAATTGTATGGCCTACCAGGATTTATTATCAGCAGACATAATCTGAACAACATAAGATACGCTGCTGACACTGTGTTGAAGGCAGACGGAAAACTATTAAAGAAACTAATAGGAAATAACTATTAACTGTACGAAGATAGAAGGCATGGTTGCCAGAAATGAAAATCCCAGTGAGAATGTCAACATCAAGGAAGTGTAGAAAATCAACTTTATGGGTAGACGACAGAAAATGTAACATGGAAATCTTATGACGCAGATGAATAGCGAAGCAAAGTATTAACAATTAGGAAAGTTTCGTTAGAAACAACTGCATGAATTCTGAATTGCTATCATATTTAACTATATGGCTGTGAATGCTGAACACTCTCCTCACAGTAGAAGCGACAGGGACGCGGTTCTGACAAAAGCTGAAAATACCACGCGTAGAATATACGAGCCACGGAAAGGTTTTAAGAAAATAGAAACGACAATCAGAAAGCCACCGTTTACATTTCCGGGAGAGATAACGAGGATTCAAATCTAGGGCCTTTTCGTTCCTGTTGAAGGAACCTCTCTCTGCTTCACATGATTCCGAGAGTGCAGTCCTACTCACCACGCTTGGCCAATTAGGGGCGGGTGAGGTTATAGTTGGGATGGATTACTGTTGACACTGAGGAGTTCATCCGCCCTTTAACAGCTCTAGAAGCACGGTGGAGTAATGGATAGCGGCGCGGATTGAAGAATCGGAGAACCGAGTTCGAATTCCTGTAGAGTTCATTACATCCACTTACGTGCAAATACCATTCGGAAAGATATGGGTAAATAGCAGGACAGGACTGTGACATATAGCCTTGAGTGGCAACCAGCCTAGGAGAAGGATAACTCAAGTGGTTAGCGAGTAAACCGGCTCCCACGTCAGATCATGGCCTGTGGAGAATCTAACCGTCATAGAACACACTGAATGCAAGAGAAGCCGGGAAAACTGCAAGTAAGTTACTTAATGAGTTTGCGTGTATAGGGCGTAGAATAAGGACAGGGGGAGGCAGAATAAGGACAGGGGGAGGAACAGAATAAGGACAGGGGGAGGAACAGAATAAGGACAGGGGGAGGAACAGAATAAGGAAAGGGAGGGGCAGAATAAGGACAGAGTGGGGAAAAGATGACAGGGGGAGGCAGAATAAGGACAGAGTGGGGAACAGAATAAGGAAAGGGGGGGGCAGAATAAGGTCAAAGTGGTGAGGAAAATAAGGACATGGGGATGCGGTATAAGGACAAAAGGGATACAGAATAAGGACAAAAGTTACTTAGAGCAACAAAAGAGAGGAAGTTATTGAGAGGTCTGATCGCAACTCGTCCTGAATAGGTACGGCAATTAAAAGAAAGGACGCTTTATCATTAATTTTATACGTGTATTATATTATTTATGGTGTCCTATCGCTGTTCTTTTATTCACCATTCTTAATTTATCTGAAGTTGAGTCTTTTAGCAGTTTCCAAGATCATAAGATCTGTCGAATCTCATACGCCCAATTACGGCCAGTTTTCATGTGATAATTCTTCGATATCATGGAATAGAATTTGTTCGCGTTAGCTTACTCTCTATTACCTTTTCTGGCGTTC
This sequence comes from Acanthosepion lycidas, assembly GCA_963932145.1. Classification (NCBI taxonomy): domain Eukaryota; kingdom Metazoa; phylum Mollusca; class Cephalopoda; order Sepiida; family Sepiidae; genus Acanthosepion; species Acanthosepion lycidas. The sequence goes on along the minus strand of OZ010582.1, from coordinate 104,702,105 downwards.
AGGTTTCTGATTCGAAATTTGAGCCGAGCATAAAAACCTCGAAAAAAATATTATTTCCTAAATAATTTAGACGAATAACCTCATCTTATTTGCTTTGATCTTTATATTCCGACTGTTGTGTTCTCCGTCTCTCTTCAGGATTATGATGCATTCGGTAAACAAAAGACAAAAAAACAGAACACAAATATGAATATACCTATGCTCCAGAATCCAATATCCACTTCATTTAATCGAAGAATGCACAAGAATAAGTATTAATCCGAGTAATTCAAAAAATATTGTTACTATCTTAATCAAATCCATTCTGGGAGTACTCGGAAGGTCGAAGAGTACAGTGGTCAAGACGCAATGTTTTACACTATTATTCATTTAATACGAGGGTTAAGAGCCACTCAATGTAGAGGGATACTGAGTGATGTTGCTGTTAGGACGTACAAGGAAGAGGTAATAGGTGTATATGATGAAGATATGTAGGATACATAACGGCTGACCCTAGACTTGAATAGGTTAAGATTATAGTGATGGGGGAAGCATCCTTTTGTCCCACAAGAAGTCTGTTCCACAATGTAACAGTTCTGGGGAAGAAGATAAGTGGACCCCCCCCTACAATATTCCCGCAATACGAAAGGAATGGAGATCTCTGTACATGGCATGGCGGGTACCTAGCTGTGAAGAGCTGGACTGGTGGAACTAAGGAATGTAGCTCGCATGAACATCTGCCATGAAAATAGCGATAGAATAGCGACAGGCTTGAAACGTTTCGTCTGTGGTGAAGGGGGGGGTTGTATAATGATCAAAACAACAAATATAAAGATGTCAGTCCGAATATTTAAGGGGATGAAGGACTTGTTTTATCTGCAAACTTAGATAACAAATATTCAACACCGGGTAAATTGAAACAACATGTGTATCCTGCTCTGTCATTAACTGGTGTGACTTTAATAGTCAGATCACATCAAATGAAAGAATTGCTTTCAACTAACGTATTTGCCGACTCATAAGATGGTCGATTTACAAGGGTATTTAGGGGTTACTATTAATTGTAACACGAAATGTTAAATTTGAACGTAGGGAGATGGTTATTTATTTATAATAGCAATGCGCTAGACGCAGTGTAATGTTGGCATATTCTAAGTACCGTGTCCTTTCAAGTCGTGGGTGATCATGGTTCTCCATAACTTCATATCCCTTTTGACTCTTAGCAGTTTTTTTTCCCCTTTTGCTAAGCATACCCTACTGTTCCACCATCCATTCACGTAATATAGGCCCCCTGTTATCTTCACCCATCCCCCCTGCTCTCAATATGCCCTGTTACTGTTAAGTTTTCTAAGCCTTCCTTCCTCATTATGTAAAGAAATTTCAACTGTCTTTTTCTGATTCTGGATATGTGTTCTTTTTGTTACCATTTTCTTTTAGATTTCCTCATTGCTTACTCGCTCCGTCCATGGAAGTCTCAACATCCTTCCAGTTTTCTCTTCATTTGTGGGGAGAGATTGTCCATACGATTGGCCATACGAGAGGACGGTTATTACATAGCAATTCAGCACTCTTTTCTTTGTTTCTAACGAAAACTTCCCGTTTCTTAGTACTTTATTTAGCTTCCGGAAAGCATCTTTCGCTAATCCAATGCCATCTTCTTTTAAAACGCATAAATTTCAATACGCGTCTTATACGCCGGCATATAGAGTATTTAATTTGGATATTTATACTAACGTTTAGTCTTCTAAGGGTTGATAACCTCCTAACTTTTATTACGTGGAAGTATTTGAAAATCGATGTTATTGAGGTGAAGCGTAACGACCGTTCCACAAGAAACCATATTGCATTGCTTCTGTAAACACTGACTTAATTACTATTGACACAAGCAAATTATTGAGCTTAGACAAGAAAGGATTTTCAATGAATCCAGCCATATAAATTCATATTTTCCTAACACTACTCAGACAGGAAATTCTATTCGAGCGAAAAATTAAAAAAAAAAAAAAAAAAATTGAAAAATAAAATTAATTAAAAAAAACTCTTCTTTTTATCATTTCGTGAATTGTCATGAAAATGAAAAATGAATCATCAAAATTGAATCATGTTTCCAGTAAGAAATAATGTCTCAAATTATTTAACGTTAGATTTATTGCAAGAAAACAAATCCTACTGAAGCAATGGAAAAGAACAGAAATTCAGATAATAATTGGAAGGCCGGAGATTACACTGGTCAAAATGCAATGATTAAAACATATAACGATGTTAGTCTGAATAATTTAGAGAAAAAGAGCAATGTTTTATCTCAGAATTCCATATAATACTAGGAAGCCCGGAGAGTAAACCAGTCAAAATATAATATAAATATACTCGCTCGAATGAGCAACGGAATAAGGAGCATGTTTCATTTAAGAACTTCACACACCAAATATTAAACACTTTGAATAGGAATAAAATTTATTTATTTTTAGTCATTTAATGCGTTAATGCTCTTAGGGCGTAGAGGTTTACAAGGAGTGAAATAGAATGAGAAAACTTTACTGAGGAGAAGTGAGGAAATGATAATGAAAGAACAGGTTTCAGGAAGACATAAGATGGCGAATGACGTTGCATTTAAATTTTTGAAGATTTTAGGTGGCAGGGAAGCAAGAAATCGAAAGAGTTCTACGTGTGCAAAGTGCGAGAAAAGAAACTGTTAGAGTAGAAGTGGCGGTTGCATCTCGCTAGTTCGACAGCAAAAACGGTGAGACCTAGTCGCCATTTGTTCTGTTTTCTGTCATCGGTCAGTAACGACATTAATGGTCGGATTAAAATAAACCTTTTAATTTAGTTGATAGAGGATCTGCTACATTATGAGGAATATTAAAAAAAAAATCATTAAAATGTCTCATTTGTTTAACGTAAGAAGTAAAGAATATTCTTCAGCTTTCTTCACAACTAAGAAAAAGAAAATGTTACCAATGTTTAACAACAGATTAATGCATATTATTTAAAATGTTCCAGATTCGAGTATTTAAACTCCTACAGATGATGTTTTGCCAAACATTCAAATGAGCATTGCTTAATGGAAAATCAACATTTGAGATCTCACTTTTTTTTTTATATGAGCTTGAAAACCGATCTTTAACTTTGGTAGGAAATATGGAATTATGTTAGCCATGAGGCAGTAATTCTTAATATTGTAAAAGGTTAAATGAGGGAAGAAAGATTATATTGCTTCAACCTTCCAGGTGAAAATGGCCTGCTTTCCTAGAAAATTAGTATTCAACTCCCCCTTTTTTTAAATACACCCATAGCACCAATGGGGAATACGTAACAATTTTAATCATGAAGCAAGCCACACGATAGAATATTTTTCTCCAGTCTTTTCTATTGGAATCGCTTTTCTTTAAATGCCACGCGGATTCATGAAGAAAAGAAATGTGAAAAAGTAAGGGATTTTGTTTCACTTAACAAAAAAACAAAACAACAAATGCTTAATAAGAATTTTTTTCTCTTTGTGGGGGTGGATACGTTGTCAATTCTGAATGAAATAATAGACATGAGAATTAAACAAAAATGTAATCAGGCGAGAATCCGTTAATCAAACAGAGACAGATGCCGGAGGTTAGTGTTCGAGCGCTGGCAAAAGCCAAGGATTCCGAACGCAGGAAGGCATGCCTAACCCATTCAAAAGATTTTATAATACAATCTACCTACAGCATAATTTCTACGATTTGACCCTCCGTGCGCTCTATGAGGAGAATATCAATGAAGTTTTTAAAAAGGTATAAGCAGAATTCGTGTAGGATTTTTTAATGCTTTTATATTTGTACACATATCAGATAAAAAGTCATATTTCAGATGTAAATATAGAAAGCCATACGTTGATTTCATGGAATCTACAAAGGAAATGTTTTTTAATGTACGCGGGCGTATGCACGTGTACGTGTGTGCATTCATATACATTAGATGTTTTATTTGCAATCAAACAACATGTAACAAATATAAGAATAGAACATTCGATTATCTCTCTCTATCTTTATATATATATATATATATATATATATATATAACATAATATATTCAATGGCTTTGTCAAAGAAAGAAAAAATGACAGGAAATTATATTTTCTCTTTTTGATGGAGTGATTTCGAGAAATGTGAAAAATATACAACACGAGAAACGCTAAGTTGCAAGCCAGAGAAACATATCGAAAAGACTAATCTGCTCTAATTCCCCGGACTTTAGAAAACACCTTATATATATATATATATATATATATATATATATATATATATATATATATATATATATATATATATTAAACAAACAGGAATAACAAAAAGCCACTACCTTAATAATATTTGTGAGTTATTTAATGATGCTGTTTTCCTCTAAAGATAAATAAACGACATTTTGGAATAGGACACGCATATATATATATATATATATATATATATATATATATATATATATATATATATATATATATATATATATATCTACGAAACACCAATTGTCTCGACCTACCCTGATGATGACTTACGAAAGTCGAAAGTTTGGACCATATTTCTTGTAATTTTCATCCGAAATGAACTTCGGACAATATCTGACGCAATTTTATCCTAGTCCGAGAAGGATTATTCCTAATTTCGAAAAGTCGATCATTAAATATAATCGATACTGTCTGTTCTTTTTAATAATATTTACCTTAAAGAACATTCGCTCCCTAAATACACAGAATGAATATATATATATATATATATATTAGGTTGGTGCAAAAATAATGTCGTTTTCTTACATATTAACATATGTGAGAAAACGACATTATTTTTGCACCAACCTAATATATATTATTTACGAGAGAGAGAGAGAGAGAGAGAGAGAGAGAGAGACCGCAAAAAGAGATAAATAAAAATGAAGTTCTTTATTACTTGGCGGAGTCATTTTAAAAGATGTTTGCTATGTTAAGGGAGAGTTAAGAAACATCAAATAGCTTGACAAACAGATTAAGAAATATTTTCAAATTTCCCGGACTTTTGACTAAAACATCTTTATATATTCATGCATGTACCCTACGCATTCATCTACTGCACACAGAGAGACATAAATAGATAGATAAATAGATAGAAAGAGATAGAGATAGAGAGAGAGAGCAAAAAGAAAGAGATTGTATAAAGTAAACTAAATAATAGGCTCGTTCTTAAAATATACTTATTTCTTAAAAAAAAATTTAGCGACAAAGGACATTCCAAAATATACTCGAGAATTTTGTCAAATTAAAATCGGAAGTTACATGCAAAACTTACACGAGTTTGTCTTCTTCAAATATTGGATTCTCGAAAAAAAAAAAAAAAAAAAAAAAGAGCAGAAATACAAACTCCTTAGCATTTTTAAAAGAATTTTTTTGCTACTTACAAGTGTGTCTGCCGGCTTTTCTAAGTCGCTGGCGTCTCTTTTGCCGTCTTCATTTTCCAGCTCCGTCTGTCGAGGAAAAGAAGGAGATTGAAGTTAGGGTAAGCGATGAGTGCGTGATATGTTACCCGGATGTTGTAGGTATGTAGATAAGCCTGGGTGGGAGATGGAGATTGAGAGTAACTGGTGAGTGGTTAGCAGGGACAGCAAGCAGTTGGGGTGCCCAGGTAAAAAAAGAATAATAATAATAATTTAGGTAATTCTCTCAGGTGATACAAAATGAAAGAAGTCAGAGAAAGTCTCCCAGAAAACCACTGAAAACAGGTAAGATCGTTGAAGCAGCTTTACCTGCCCACGCTTTCAGATGCAGGTACACAGATTCTCTCTCATACGCATGCATACATACATACATACATATTGAAAAAAATTGGACACGCACACACACATATATATATGAAGAAATATAGTCTTAAGGTGTGCTATATTTATGGGATAAAATGCTCAATATCAGGGATAGAGCGTGTGTAAATATAAGAGTGAACATTGAAGTCAACACTTAGAGGCGACGGGCTGTTTCATGCTAGACGCAATGACGATTACGTGTAGCATGAAACAGCCTGTCGCCTCTAAGTGTTGATTTCAATGTTCACTTTTATATATATATATATATATATATATATATATATATATATATATATAGAGAGAGAGAGAGAGAGAGAGATAGATAGATATATATAAGCACATTGGAAGCAACTGTCATAGCGTGATAGTAAGCAACTGTGTCACATAGACCAATATATGAATTCGATCTTCATTGGGTGCCACAATGTTGTAGCCTTGTGACATACCTACCTAGCGTTCCAACCGTAGCTAGATTCGGAAACTATTACTTAAACTTGTGCGGTTAATTCTTACTGTGGGCCCCCAATTGTAGACGTATTCAAAACTAACTTAACCTCAGTAATAATGAAATCGCCTACCGCAGTTCGCTGTTAGCTAATCTTATAGAATACTGTTGGTGTATTGAGTTCAATCGGATGTTTAATGTGAAAGGTTAAAGTAAGCTCAGAAAATATCTTGTTAATACATTGAGATCGAACCTGATCAGACGTCCCGTTATTGAAGTCATGTGTACAACTACACTAAATATCTAGGTTCACACAGTCATACTTTCACCTATCAACCAGTTTTACATCCAATCACGTCTAGAGGTTCATCCCGTGTTTCATGTTTAGGATTGGGTTTATGGTTCCTTCTAAAGTCTTATTTGCTTTCACTCTCAGTAACCCCGTGTGTCTTAGTGGTATTATCGCCTCGTATGGGCGAAATGATTAAAAAAACAAAAACAAAAAAAAACAAAAACAAACAAACAAAACATAGACATCCCGAAAAAAAAACATAAAAAGTACACATACTTACAAACATGAAAATGGTGTACATTAATATTAAACGAATCATATCTTTTGAAAAGACTAAATTCGTATTTACTAAGCTTTGCTTTGTATAAGAGAATAGAGATAGGAAGACAATGTTGTGCCAATCTTTCAAATGAAACAGTTTACTTTCTGCAAAAATCCATATGGCAAATTTATGTTTTTAATTGGAGTCGAACGGGAACCATTTGAAATTCAGAACTAACTCAGTCACAAATACCCGCCTATATGAATGTCTCTATTTTGTCTCTCTTTTTCGTCAGTCGAGGTTTGGGTGTAGATTATCCGAATCCACTGAACTAAAATGTTTGTCCGTCTATTTATTTATTTGTTCCTTATTATTATTATTATTATAAAATCAAAATGATTGATGTAACTCTTTCAATATTTTATAACACTTAGAGAAGGACACTTTTTATTTAGTTTGTATTATTATTTTTATTATTACGACTACTTTCCTTCTACATTTTTGACAGACATCTGGGTTTCGATTACAGCATAAAAAGAGAAGTTTGACTATATATATATGGACACATGTATATACGTAGGTATATAAATATATATAATTATAGATTAAATTTATTAACCTCAGATTAAAAACAGCATACGGTCAAATGAATGGAATGCGAGTAGCAAGATTGTATTGCGCCGTTTCACCAAATAGAGACGATATCAAGGTATGGTGATTCCCTAAGCGTAGCTTAGATGTGGCACAAGACCGAAAGTACAGGGCACCCAGTGAGGAGCAAACTCATGACTCGGTTGTTCTAGCGAGACTAGCTTACTAACCATTACAGCACGTTGAGGTGCCCCAAAATATCAAGGTATGTGTGACGAGTAAGAAATGAATGTTGAGATGCCTATTTTTAGGGGCACTCACAGAGGAGCCCTGAAAGAATAAGTGTGGAAAGAGATACGAAATAAGGATTATGAGATGTAAACAAGAGAAGAAAGAAAGAAAAAAAATGCAAGATGCTTTGATTGTTGACGGATAATAGAGTTGCGCGAAAAGAAGGTGGGTCAGGTGAAGAAAGCAACAAGACAAGTCAAGAGAACAGAACAAGAATAACTTACGATTTAGGAGGAGAGAAGAGAAAATTATGTGTTCGGGCGGGGGGTCAGCAACGGGAGGAAAATAAGAACAAAAAGAAGAAAAGGAGCAATTAATAAAAGAAGAGAAGAAAATGTGGAGGAGGAGCGGATAGCAAAAAGAGAGAAGGGAAGGAGGATCGCATAGAAAGTAGAGAGAAGTAGGTGGAGGAGTGGATAGAAAAAAGAGGGAGGAGGAGGAGGGGATAGTTGAAAAAGAGAAAACGAAGAGAAAGAGATGAAAGTAAGAAGGTGGAGGAGATGAAAGTGAGAAGAAAAAAAGATTAAAACGAGAGGAAGTGAAGAAGAAAAAGTGAAGAAGAAAAAGTGAAGAAGAAAAAGTGAAGAAGAAAAAGTGAAGAAAGAATAGAAGTGAAGAAGAAAAAGTGAAGAGAAGGTGAAAAAAAAAGTAAAAAAGAAGAAGAGAAAATACATAGAAAGTGAAGAAGAGAAAGAATGTAAAGAATGAATTTCTGTAAGAGTTCGCTTTCCTTGTAGTGTGGGAACACTATGAAGAGGTGCTGAAAAATTATCGGCTTGTCCAACTTCCTCAAATTGGACCAAATGACCAAACAAGATTTTTTTTGTGGAAGGGCTTCTGAGATCGGACCGAGAACTTTTCAACACCTCTCATATCTCTCTATGATTTACATGTTCGGATCATTGCAAAAATGTAGAAATCCAGTGAAATATTTATAAGTAAATGCAGTGTCTGATTTCATTAGCGAAGCGTTAGGCGGAATCTTCAATGTTCCCAGCATATAGGTTTTCTCATGTCTATCAAGTTCAGAGTTCGTTTCTATTTAACTGCGGAAATCTGTTCATATTCATTTGTCAAGGATCATGTCTGTGTCCATTCAAATTTATTTTACACGGTTCAGCTCAGTTCTTTTGATATTCATCTCAGCCTGTTTACATCCATCAATCTATCTACAATTCTCAACGCAGACATTCACAAGTGAGAATGTACATATATAAAAATATTTTTTTATTGAATTTTAGACGAACACACTTTTTCATTCTCAAAACGCTTATAAGAGTAACCCCCAACTTAAACATATTTTAGGCAGCAAACCTCAAACTTTTTATTAGTATGTAGCTTATAAGCATGACAAGGTTCAGATTATGCATATTTTATGGCACAGAATATTTATTCATGCAACTTTATTAATAATTATTAATTGAAATTTCTAACACTCATATTTTAAGCATAAAATAAACATAAAATAAGGTTCACACTTGAGAATTTGCTAAGCATGACCAGGCTAGTAAAAAGTACAAGATATATAATAATTTGCTGGTGCACATACAACCAAAGATATACATGCATACATACACACCATGAAACCATATTTTTAAAATAGAAAGTAATTATAATATTAGTCTCTATTATTTTGCATCGAGCACTGTTTTTTAAAAATAAAAATATTTACTAACACCGGATTGTAAATCTTACTGTTCTTTCTTCTTCTTCTTAATATATATATATATATATATATATATATATATATATAGAGAGAGAGAGAGAGAGAGAGAGAGAGAGAGGGAGAGAGAGGGAGAGAGAGAGAGTGGGGGAGAGAGACGTATGTACACTGATAAGCCAAACATTATGAGTAGCGACATGTAGCAAGAATGAAAACTACCGTCTTATAAGTGATGTCAGAGTCAAATCGATATAATCAGGTAAACCAGCTTAGGTTACTTCATTTTGATGTGCTGAATGCCGAGGTTAGGAGCAAGAAACAATGAGTTGAGTGATTTTGATAATGATCAAATTATTTCGGGAACATGAAGATGATTTCACTATTCTGCCCTGGTTGCCAAACTCCGCAGATCTAAATCCCATCGAGCATTTACGGGCTATATTACACCTAAAAAAAAAAAAATCATATTGATATTGAAATCCGGTTATAAGTTATATTCATGCCTTATTTGGTAAAATCTGTTTCGCGGGCACATGGCGAACTAAGTGGTCACAATGTTTTGTTTTATAGATTTAAGAGTGAGATAGAAATAAGTGCTGAAAAAGGTCCTGTCTAGACACTCTTCCTACAATCAGTATTCCACTGATCATGCCTCAGAAGACCAGTTTTAGTGTGTGCATGTGTTTTAAAGTTCTCATTACCTAAAACCAGTATTCTGATGCTTGGTATAATGCAGATAAAACGTTCGCTTTCTGAGACGCGGGTTCGAATCTCACCATGGTCGATTTGTCAAAAATATGGCTTCTT
>OZ010582.1:104541979-104689479 GCA_963932145.1 Acanthosepion lycidas | reverse complement strand
TACGCTGTGATGATAACAACAAAGATGAAGACAATACTCAGGTTGTAAATAACATAGATAAGGATAATTCCTTATCCCAGAAATTCAGATATAAATTGCCTTGTCGACAATGACTATTGTACTGTGAGTGAATTGTACTTCTTTCTTTTTATGTGACATGTCATTTCAAGGTGTAAGCGATCATAGCTCTCTACTTCCCCCTATCCCTTGTGGCTCTCAATAAGTTTCGTGCCTCTGTCAACTCCCCCAAACCACGTTCTGCTATCCACTTGCTTAAGCCCGCTAGGCATGTCATACGTTGCTTTCCCTTGTATTCTTTCCCCTCTATTTGACCTGTGAATATCAGATTCTCCATGCTCCTTATTACGTGTTCCAGAAATTTTATCTGCCTCTTATGTTAAGTATAAGCTTCCTCCTTGTTTGCATCCTTTCCAAGACATCGTGGCTCACACGCACGCTCCATGATATCCTTAGCATCTTTCTGTAGAACCACATCTCCGCTGCCTTGAGTCTCTTCTTCATCATTGAGGAGACCGTAGTGCTGTGAATTTGGTCTTCATGAATGGCTCATTGCTGTGACTTCGTAATAGACGAAACTACGACTAATTTTTCAACCAAAGAAATTTTTATCTGCAAAAAAAAAAAAAAAAAAAAAAAAAAAAACACACAACAGAAGAGGCGACCAATCCCAAGTTAACTGCACCGGCATTGAAAGTCCGGCACGTGGGGAATTTGGGGGAAATATGGAAAAGATTGCGTTGCATCAGCCACTCAAGTGAGAAAGTCCTACTCGTACTCCTCGAAATCCCATTTTTTTAAAAATTTCATTTTATAGAGACTCAAATACTCTGTCAACGGACATTGGTTGTCGTCGACGATCGGCGAGAATTCAAGAATTCACTTTGGGTTAAAAAAAAAAAAAAAAATTACCGCTTTACTCAGTAGTCTCCTGAGAGTACGTCTAACATATAAGATGCTGTTACTGGTTAAGCCACGGAGGTTAACGGTTCGTGTACAGAGTCAAATCTATACACCTTTTCAATTCTCATCCGATTATTGATATGAAATAGAAGAGTTCTTGTTAAATCTTGTTCAGACTGCTTACTTTAACGGGTGTATCGACTTGGGTCATTGTGATAAAAGTAAAATGAAAGAAAATCTCGTAAGCAACTAATAATGAGCATACAAACATATAAAACAAGTTCTGCCCAGGGATTATGGGCCACTTTTATATATACTGGTTAAGTAAACAAATAAATTACTTCAAAAACTTATCTTCTCAACTTTTTGATATCAATAATTAATGTTTTTCATGTAATAACTTTTAAGCAAAATATGATACATGTTAGTAGATTCAATTGAACTATTCTACCCCACCACCCCGATAAGTAGATTACATATGCGAAACCTGAAGTCAAGAAGAGAAGTTTCAAACTTTTAATTTAATTTTTCTTTAAAATTTAATGATTTTTTTTTTTTTAAATTTAACATTGAGTATTTTACTTGAAAAACTCTTTGCCCGAAAACATTATCCTCTGGAAATGCACGAGTGCATGAATTTTTCTAGAAGAAAAAAAAAATTGGCTTATTCTGACTTTTTTTTTTTTTTATCAAAGTGTTTCGGCCAGTGTATTCACATTTAGATGTCTGCCGTATTTATAATATCGAAGTATTTGTTTGTTTTGAGAGGGGCATGTGTTTCCCGTCTCGCGTGAATCCCTGTTCCTCTTCGACTTCTTGGACCGATTTTTCTATAACATGTTGCCGCGGAACTGTTGCGCATCTCTTGCACATCTGTACCACATGTTTAAACATCGAGGGAGCGACATTCTCATTTTTTTTCGGTTTAGACTATAATTTTCGATTTTCAAATTTATGCTCTGCTCTTTTTTTTAATTCAAATACTTGAAACCAGATCGAGAACATAAGAGTGTCGATGGATCTCGTCAAGAATTTAATACGTCGGTCAGATTGTACAGAGGTGTTCATCGGTTTGCGGCCAGACATATAGGAAGATTGGAAACAGGATTCATAAAGAGAAGCACCGAACGAAACATTTATAAAGACAGAGAAGTACATCTCGCCTTAAATCAAGCAAGAGATTCTGCAACCCAAACACTTAAAATATGATAATTAACAACAAATGAACAAATATGTCATCAATTGTGTAATATTATGTTTTTATTTTTTGCATTATTCTTATTTTTGATTCTTTTTTTTTTATTGACAGTGTTTTGTCTGGTCCGTTCGCCAAGCTTCTTCAGGTGATATTTGTCCATTTGTTGTTAGTAGGACTTCCGTTCATGTTGCCTGTCATGGTGCATCTTGCTAGTTAGGAAAGTTTCATTGAACTAATGGCAGTTTTTTTGAGTTTATAAGGCGTACCCTTTCAAATCAAACAAGGATTTCGATATTCCAAATATATCAAACACCCAAGAAAGGTCAAAGTGTATAGCCACCCAAAAGTTCTAATAAAAACAACAGTGACAAAGAAATTACACCGAATGACTCAGTATAAAATAGTTTTCAGGTCAGTGAAAAACGTAAATTTGTTTTTCTCGTTAAGTGGCGCGAGGAGTGCTTAGTTTTTAATTAAATTCAAAAATATTGCTTTTTGATTATGACACTTTTTATATTAACGTTGATGTAATTTTTAAAAAATGTCAAAATTACTATTAGTGTCTTTTTATTGGTTATACTACTGAAGCTAGAAGAAAATAAGTACAATTTTGGGCATGTTAGGTTCGTTTTATTTCAAGAAAGGTAAAAATTCGATACAGGTAAGATAAAAATAAGGTAAAAATTCAATTCAAATAAAGATCTATGCAGTTTAGGAAGATACCTTGAATGATCAAAAATGTTAAAAATGGTTTACGAAGTTTTTTGAGGGAAATTATTTGCTGGACAATGCTCTTTGGTAATGCTATCCTTTATTCCAGTTTTTACAAAATTCTCTTAATGAAAAAAATGAAACGTAGCTAATCTCTGAGAAACTGCAAAAGGCACTCAGTGCAATACATTACATAAAAGATAAAGTTCTTGGAGGATAGAATTATGAAGTTGGCTGAAAGATGGCAAAAGATAGTGAAACAAAATGGCTGTTTTGCAATGAAGTCAAGAATAAAAAAAAAACTTAATAAGCCTGATGAATATTTTCAGTAATCAATTAGAAGAGCTCTTTTTAAAAATCTACAGCTTGTCAGTCAAATATATTAAATCGATTCATTTTGAGATAAAATTTAATGGTAATAAAGTTAATGGTAATAAAATTTAATGGTAATAAAGTTAATAGCAATGAAATGTAATTGTAATTAATTTAATGGTTTATAAAATAATAATAAAAATAATTGCTACTGATTTTCCCAAGATGTCGAAAAAGTAAAAATGATGCTTGAAATTTTCTGTAACTTTTACCTGTTTCGATGTTATTTAAAACTGACACCCCCAAAAGAAAGCAAAATTTGAAGAAAAATTCTTTCAGAGTGTGGCACCATTTAACGAGGCAGAAAGGGAAAAGAAAGAAAAGAGGAAAAGAACAGGCATTTGATAAGCAAGAACACACACACGGCTAAGAGACAATGGATAAAAGGATATTTTGATAAGTAACAAATGGCGAAAGAGTGTCATTACAATGACAGGGAAATTCTGAGTAAAAAGAAAGTGAAAGAAGGAAAGAATCAGATATGTTTTGGCATCGGCTGTGTTATCTAAGGATATGAAAACAAACTATTGGTACGGGAAGACATCTTATTATCAACTACAGACCGGCTGGCCAAAGAAAAAAAAATTCAAATGAAGATGTTATTTCGATAAGTGACGAAAAACAGGGAACTAAAGGGACTTTGGACAGATATAAAATTATGTTATCAGAAATATGTACCGAAGGAAAATGAATGGGAACCTAGAAGTGTTTTTTTTTCTTTCTTCGAGGCGACAGACTGACTGAAATTTTGGAGATGTTTCTTTTTGAGACCGTGTTAGGAAGACCACACATTCTGATAATTAGCGATAAAATACCTGACGTAAACCACGTGTAGAACAAGAGTTATGACCGCCATTGTCATATTGTCCCGTTCGCGGCCAGAGAAATGATAACGGCGATTAAGAGGAAGAAAAGGGAAAGAGAAGAGATCATTTTTTTTTTTAGTTAAGCAAGATATTTTTTTTTTCTTCCTGAAACAAAGCCGCGGATTCGTCCACGCCCGACTGAGACATCATTGGTCGAGTGGTGATCACGTGACGCACGAGGGAGACTGTTGCAGCCCATCTGGAGGATGAGTAAGAGAGGTTGCTACGAAGATGTGGGGAGGGCAGTTCACGCCCCTCTGAAGTATGATGAGAAGGTGGGAGTAAGGAAAGGTTCCTTAAAATGGAAAAAGGTGGGAATTCCTAACCAGAGAGGTGGATATGTATTTAGAATTATCGAGGAACCTCCCCGGCGCCGACAAACTCACCCCGGTTTTGGTCGGCGCCCATATAAACGAAGCCACAATGAGTTGAGTTGAGTTGAGTTCCAGCAGTTCCCAGAGTCAGTCTTCAGTTGAAGCAATCCTCGCAGATAGCTGACCAAGATTCACGCACATTCCGGACCTCTCTTCAACCCCAGAACAATTATTTTGAAGAGCGACTTAGATCCAGATCACCGAAATAAGTTTTTTTTTTTTACTTTCGTCCAAAGACCCACCGAAACACCAATTTCTTAGAGAGCAGACAACTTGAAGTGTTAAAACTTGCCTAGCGGAAAACGACGTGTCACAATCCATAGAACGGGTCGGGAGATAGATGCAGTCCTATGTATCGAACAACTAGACATAAAGTTTGTTACCCTTTTCTTTGATACTTTGAACTTTTGAGTTTTCATTTTATTGTCTTTTATGCATATTTGTGTGGTATCACCCCCGTTGAACTCGGTTTGCAGTACGGCCCCAACCACTGTTTGATCTCGTCTGCCTAAGATCAATTCACAACGTGGGTAGGCGGACTGGGGGATCAGTGCAGTTACCTTGGTAACCAGGCGTTTGAAGCGAGTTGGGAACGACGAGGCTGATATCAAATCTAACCAGATTCCCACCCGAATCACCAAAAGGTTAGAACGTCACATTTGGAGCGGCGACACCCGAACGGAGCAGCGAGGAGCGAACGGCTGGCGCCGCGGCGAAGACGTCACAATTGGTCGCTGTTTAGGGACGTCACAGTTGGTGCCGTGGTAGACTAGGATAGAACGTCACGGTTGGCGCTGCGACCAGGGGACGACGTCACAAGAGAAAGGAATGCTATCTCTGGAAGAAAACTCGAGGCTGGCAGGAAATACGCCAAAACTTGACTGAAAGGGATTAGTGAAGAAATAACAGTGAGATAACAATGGATAACAAACTAATTTCGAAGGTCATTGAGAGTGCCTTACTTTTATGTTAATATTAGTAAACTAGTCTAGCAAGGTATAAATGGGCGCCTCATTGTTAAACCATTGTACCAAAGCAAGTTAATCTGGAAATCCGTTGTTATTGGCTTCTTATCTTATTGTTTCCCTTTGTTGCAAAAGTGCTGTTTAGTAAAAATTTACATAGACTCACACAAAAATTCGCCTGCCCCAAAGCAAATGTAAAAAAAAAAAAAAAAAAAAAAAATAATAATCTCGCAAGTGTATTTAACGCGGTCGTCGTTAGATTTTCCAGGACTTTTACCAGACAAAATAAATGCTAGTTTGTCAAACGGGGCCGTTGTAGAGTAACAGCAAGGAAATCTCGCTAGCCATTGTTATCGAGTTCTATCCCTATTAGGGGCTTCATCACTGTGATTATGTGCCTGAATAAATCAAGCTAAGCAGATGATCTTCCGACTGCTGAGCGGAGGTAACTACATTTTTCTCACGTCATTGGTACAGTTCAATCCCCGTCAATGCATTACGGTTTTAACACTAAGCTGTACTAAACGCACCCATAACTATTGCATTCACACAAAGACCGCCTGGTTAAGGGTGGAAGTTAATACTCTATACGGGTTCGAGTCTGATTACTGCGACCCTGTACTAGATTGTTAATCTTTATAAAAAGTGCATTTAAAACATTTATGCACGCACAAATGTATGTATGTATGTGTGTGTGTAGTAGTGAAAGCAATTCGAAAAATAATAATTGTTATTATTATTGTATGTTATTACACCATGAGACACTTTCTCTACCACATGCATGCATGTATACACAGATCTGGGCACCTCGAGGCGGAGTAATGATTAGTAAGTTTGTCTTGCTAGAAAAATTACGACTGAGTAGCGAGTTCGATCCTACTTTCGGCCTTGTGCCACATCTAAGCTACGCTTGGAAAAATCACTATATATTCAAATCTTTTTCAAACCTTTTTTTTTAATTTTATCAATTCTAACCAGAATTCAAAATCAGTTCGACGATTCCATTTTATGCCCGATCAATCGCCTGTGTATCTTTATAAAATATAACAAATATATCTTTGCCGGTGTGAATTTCTTGTTCAAGTAACACGTGACAGATTATATTAAGTTACCTACTACCAGTGGCAATAAATCATCCCCCAAAACGTAAAAAAACAAAAAACAAAAAAACAAAAAAATAAACAACAAAAAACAAAACAAACATCTCCCCCGCCATCAATTCGCCCTTTTGGTTTACGTTTCAACTAATCTACTTTATCTTATCTTTCTATTCCCAAGTCATTCCTAATTTTAGTTCAATGCTAAGAAAGCAGAATTTCGTCGTGAACAGAGGCAGGGTAAAAAAACAATTCCTTAGTAAAGAGTCCCGGAAACCATCTCAAGAGTAGGTCACTTACCAAAAATGCCATTCTGAAAGCAGTAAATAGTTTCCTGTTTTCAAATGCTTCAGGTAGATACGCATTTAAACAAATGTCATCCACCCGTCTGCGGAATGAACTATTTACTATCGACCTTTGAACAACACGATATTGACTTACGTCAATATTTTTTAAATGTCATGTCCATATAGGACGTTGGCGATCAATGGTTCTCAAGAGGTTCCTTTTCTTTATTATCTGTGAATTACCATATATTCTGAGGAAGGAGAGTCGTGTGGATACTTGTTGCTTTCTCCACGGTTTGGCATTCACAGTTTTCATTCTCTTAGACTAGTTTTCAACCCAAGGCTTGAAAGCCCAATCTACTCTGTTATTTAACATTACCCGAGAAGAGAAAACACGGATATACGTCTCCCCCATTTGTGCAAAAGAGAACGCCAGAAATTTGAAATAAGTCTTATTATGCCTAACGCCACAAATATGACAAATAGTACAGATCAAACACACGGTAGTAATGATCGTCAAAAACATCTTACTAACTTTTAACCCTACGGAAAAGTATGTAGTTCTTTACTAAGCTTTGCTTAGTTGACCCCAGTTGTCGGGTGCACGGTAAGAATCGAACTCTATTCACGGGCAATGACTTTTCTTCTTGATCGTCAAAATATACAAACTGTATACCGAAAAACGATAAAATAAACTGTAAGTCAAAAAGTGTAAAATTCAAAGTTTAATAAACACCATATTATTCCTATGCTGCCAGAAATATTTCGCATGTTTGCGACGAAAATGACTAAAACAAAGTAGGTACGTTCTGAATTAACGATACAGTTAGTGGGCACAGCAAAAAAAAAAAAAAAAAAAAAAAAGCGGAAACTTTATCGATGTACAACGGAGCCTAATGCAATCCACATTAAGATGCAGTTGTGATTAATTTGGCATTTTTTATTCATTTTTAAAAAATAAATCTCACTCTTAACATCACGAATTATATAAACAGCAAGTTAAGAAATAAATTATTGTGAAGATCTTTACTAAAATAAACTTAAATATTTTTCTATAGTAAAATAATTTCCTTAAGATTTTAATTTTTTTTCTAGGGATCAAATACTAAGCAACCGATGTTACGCTCCCTTCAGACATTTTGGCTGTAGAAATCTGTTGTGTTTGTTGAAAGTGAGAACGGAGTGATATGAGATGAACAGTAAAAAGGAAACGCACGATAAATAAAGTTTAAGAACAATAAGACAATTACGATACTACCACCGTATTTATCTGTCTTTTCATATATCTATATATTCATATCTATCTCTTTTCATATCGATATATATCTTTTCATATCTCTCTCTCTCTTTCTATATATATCTTTTCACATATGTCTATCTTTTCATACGTATGTATCTGTACATATCTTTCTTTTCCTCTCTCTAGCTATTATATATATATATATATATAAAGAAATATAGTCTTAAGGTGTGCTATATTTATGGAATAAAGTGCTCAATATCAGAGATAGAGCGTGTGTAAATATAAAAGTGAACATAGAAGTCAACACTTAGAGGCGACAGTCTGTTTCATGCTATATGCAATCGTCAGGCCACGTGTGCTGTTATTTTTCTCGGCTATTTATATATATACGGGTTAGTGGTGCATTGTGGGTATTCTATTATGGCGGTTATTTCACCGGAAGTCGTTTGTTTATCTATTTAGGTCAAATTATATTGCTTGTTTTTATTTTTGTTTCTTATTTTATTTATTTATTTATTAACATAGTAAAAATTTGTTTATATCACTTATTTAACAGTTTTGTTTTGGTTTGGGAATTTAATTAAAGCTATTTGTTCAGTTTTGGGGTTGATATCTAGTCACATCTCTCTGTATAAATATTTATCGATATATATATATATATATATATATATATATATATATATATATATATGAATATCTATATATCTAGTCACATCTCTCTGTATAAATATTTATCGATCGATATATATATATATATATATATATATCTAGCCACATCTCTCTGTATAAATATTTATCGATATATATATATATATATATATATATGAATATCTATATATCTAGTCACATCTCTCTGTATAAATATTTATCGATATATATATATATATATATATATATATATATATGAATATCTATATATCTAGTCACATCTCTCTGTATAAATATTTATCGATATATATATATATCTATATATCTAGTCACATCTCTCTGTATAAATATTTATCGATATATATATATATATATATATATTCATATCTATATATCTAGTCACATCTCTCTGTATAAAATATTTATCGATATATATGTCTTTTCATAGATATCTAATTTTTTTTCGTAATTTTTTTTCATAGATATCTATTTTCATAGATATCTATTTTCATAGATATCTATTTTCATAGATATTCATTTTTTTCATAGATATCTAATTTTTTTTTAATTTTTTTTATATTTATCGATATATATATCTATATATCTAGTCACATCTCTCTGTATAAATATTTATCGATATATATGTCTTTTCATAGATATCTAATTTTTCTCATATGTATTAGATATCTAATTTTTCTCATAAGTATTTTGATATTTTTGCATCTTAGGAAAAATATCATTGGAAATATGCAAATAGAAATTTCTTTATTCCATTAATCAACCAGCATTCCGTGACCTGTCGTTTGAAAGATGAAAGAAATTCAATATGGCCAACTGTAGTGGAAACTGAGAAGATAAATAAAAAAAATGCAAAAAATGACAATTGAATTTTTGAAGAAGGAATGTAAAAATTAGGGGAAAAAAAAAGGATAAAAATAATAAAACGCTGAAAAAAAATGAACAAAATAGTAAACAAACGAAAGAATGCGAGAAAGAAGGAATCACAGGATTAGCAGAGGGAAAGTACGGAAGACAGAATGCTAGAAATGAGGAGCAAGAGAATTTGCGAACGACTGAGAACTAGAATTAGAAAAAGCCAGAAAAGTAGAATGAAAGAAAGAAGGAATGAATAAATAAGAGATAAAATAAAAAAGCAACATCCATAGAAGGAAAGGAAAGCGAATCGAAATACCGAGACAATAATAATCAGAAGAATGAAAGCTGGAATGAAAGGAATGAAGAATAGGATAAGAGAAAAAGGAACGAGCGAATGGTAGAAAGAGAAAACGAAAGAATATTAAAAGTGGGTAACTACAGAATTAGAGAAAGAAGGAATAAACTGAAAGTTCTGTTTTTTTTTTGTTTATATCGCTGCCTGTATAGATTCTCGAGCATCTCATCTATCACTTAACAAAACAACTTCTGGAAGCCAAGATTCGTGCATTTCAAATACACTCTGAAGGAACAAAAATTAAGCACGTCTTCTTCAACCGCAAAGAATATCCAATCAAGAAACAGGAGTGAAAATTTAAATCATATGCACTGAAAATATCAACTAATTGAGAGCAAGAGAGAGGGTTATAGGCAAAATAAAAATGCATTAACTCATTATATTTGCACTCAATAACTTAACGGTTAACCGAAAGCGAAATTTGTAACGTGTGCTTCCGCCAGACAATGAAGTTCATTAAATCGCAAGAATACACAAGACACACTATATTAATGTATCATTACGCGGTACTAATTGCTTCTATTTTCTAGTACCTTATCCTTTCTCTCTCCTTTTCTCTGCGTCTGCGTTCGCTTTTTCTTCGAGTCCAGAAATTCAGGATATGAGATTTCGTATTGAAATAAAAAGTTAGTTGTTATACCTAGATCAAAGAAAAAAGAGAGAAAACATTGATGCGTAGGCTTTTGTCAAAGTGCCTCATTAGAAGTTCTCTTCAAAACCTGTCACAGTCTGTATATCCTTAATCATTTCATATCGAAATATCAAGTTAGAGTTGTGGCTATTTCAATCTCTCTCGACACACACACACACACACACACACACACACACACACACACACACACACACATATATGGCGAATAAATAAACAAAAAGTCTAATGATATCTTCCGACTCAGAATTTCGCACACATAGATCCACTCGTTAGGTGTAAGATAAATGATTTAAATGTAACTGTTAATGAAACTTGATATTCATCACAAAAATTACTGTAGAGAAAACAATTTTAAGATTCATCATAAGCCAACTTCCATACATATGAGGGTGATATTTATTTAAAAGGTGAATTTTGCTGTTTTGGGAACTTTACCCAATAAATTATGCGTGTTTCTTTTTGATTTCCATCTGCAAATTTCGCTCCTTCAAATATTTTCTTGTTCATCAATCGAATTTGTATTTTGTGCATAGAAAACAGAGGAAGAAAAGGATTGTCAAATAATGTAAATGCATTGGTAATGATTTTACTATAGAAATGCATTGCAAATGAGGAAGAAAGGGGTTGTCAGTGGTCAGGAATGAATGCATGCATTGCTGATAGAATAGGGCTATATTGAATTTATTAACAGATATAAGATCTATTTTAAAATACGTTACATGGGGAAGGAAATGAACCTAGCAGATATAGAATCGTAGAAGTCGCAATGAGAGGTGATGCCTTCATAAATGGATAATTTGAACCGCGTTTTATCAAGATGGTCTCCTCCTTCCCGTCATGGCCAAAGTCGCAACTGAATGCTTCGGCTACAAGAGTGCTTTTTTTTTCTGATGGAAAAAGGGATACAGTTCCAATTTCTATCGATAGGCACAATTTTTCTTTAGCCAGAATTCTCGATCTTGGTGGTTGTTATTACTATTCTTGTTTAAGAAATAGAAAAAAAAATAGGGATAGCAACTTGTGTGTGTGTGTGTGTGTGAGAGAGAGAGAGAAGGTGGTGAGACAAAGTGGAAAACCTTTTTCGCCAGAGAAAAAGCTTAGATTATGTTCTCATTGGCGTCATCAGTTCAGTTAAAAGAAAAAAAGTGTTTTGAGGATTTCTGAGGATAAGTTGTTTGTCGAAAATCACATTAATTAATCTGGCCTATGATTTGCATGTTTTGTTTTGACATTTGAAGTGAGTTTGTATGTCTCTGTGCTTGTTTGTTCTATCTATATCTGTATACATACATACATATATACATATATGTGTGTGTGTGTGTGTGTGTGTGTGTGTGTGTGTAAGAAGCACTCAGTAAATCTCTTATTTTTCAACGAAGCTACAATATATGCTGGGAGCACAAAAAATCGTTGAATAGGACAAGTTTATTTTCCCATATAATATCACCATTGTCTAGGCATTTTTGAGTCGGCCACCATTTCGCCGGTTGATAGTTGTGCAGGGTAGTCCGGAACGGGATAAACCCCTTACAATGTTAAAACACATTACCCACTGTTTAACCGTGCTCACATCAACTGTTTGGTCTTCGTAATCGATCAGTAAACATCAGTGAATGTAAGTGATTTCAGTTTTTCCATATATGACACACTTCCGTTTTCTACACACTTGTTATGCCAGAAGCTTTTTTTGCCAGACTGTAACAAGGTAGATTAATTATGGGTTATTGGCCGGAAGGTTTTATCATTTATAACTTCGAAAAAAATTCATTAACATATTCAATATTATCCAAAACAAATGAATCTCTTTTTTGTATATTTTTTGTTGTCAAAACGTTCCAGCCGATCTATTCTTCAACTTTTTTTTATCCATCTCCTTCCCCAGTTATATAGGATTTGTATCTGGAAAAATCATTGGTATTCTAAAAGAATTGTTAATTTAAAATGTGTTTCGAATTTAAATAACCCACAAATGGTTGATATTAAAAAAAAAAAAAAAATTTAATCAATTGAAGCAATGAAAAATTTTAAACAATTTTTTAATATTATAAATTATTTAATTAAATTTTTTTTAAAAATGAAAACAATTCTTGTAGAAATGAATTATTCACCGAAAAAATTTTTTTCTTAAGACAATATTGTCCTTAATAAATGTTATTTATCAAAGCAAGTAAAATTTTTTCTAATTAAATAATGTCATAGTTTTATTGCATTTTTATCATACAGTTCAGAGCAAATTTTCGGTGAAAGGGTAAATTCATTCATTTCTGAATATGTCTTGAAAATTTAATTAAAATCCGACAATTATTTGATTTTTGCAAGAATTTCTAAGTTAGTGTGTTTTTCACCGGAAAAAGCACAAAATAAATAAATAAAACTAATCGTTATCATCACGTCGGCTGCTGACGTAAACAAAGCAAGATTTTTAACTAAAATTTCAAACGTGCTAGAAAGGATTAAAAAATTTAAAAAAATAATCAAAAATACTTTGGTCTTCTTTCCTCTTAATAATAACAAACCTTTTGACGTCAAAACTGTTTTTATTCAGTTTTGTTGAGTTTGGGTCATTTTTTCATCATGCTATGTTGCTTTTTCTGCGAAATATGGAGGTACCTACATTTGCATTAGGTAGTTCCCATATGAAGTCCGCTTAAATATAAAATGATTCATTGCTTATGACAGTATCCTTCCATGCACTAAGTTGAGTAGATACTGGAAAAGACAATGGAAGCGTAACGTACGCATAGAGGAATGAATGAAGAAAGAAACAAAAAAAAATGGTTATAGATAAGCAACATTGGATCTAAAATAATGTTATAAATTAAACAGAAAAATTCCAACGTAAGGTTTAGCGTTAACGTTGAAACGCAATGGCTTATCATCGAATCTAAAATGATACCGTTATAATGATTTTTTAAGCGCTGCTTAGATGTGACACAAGGCCGGAAGTATGGAGCACCCAGTGAGGATCGAACTCATTTTTCAGTAGTAACTGACCTAGCAAGATAAGCTTGCTAACCATTACACCACGCCGAGGTGCCCTAAAATGATACCGTTATATGATGGTACTTAATTCTAGCTTTGCATTGGAAGATACAATGAAAGTGTAACGTAGATAGGCGGGAACGGACACGAAAAATAATGAAGGTGAAAATAAGATAAAAAAAAAAAAATGTCAAAGTACTTACTAATTTGTCTGTCGATTCTGTGACGTCACCAGCTTGAACGTGATCCGAAATGTCAGAGTTTTTCGCCTGAGGAGCAAAAGAAGTGAAACGTATAGGATCAGTTGCATGATGGTTGATAAAAAACAGTAGTTCGTGTCATTAGAATTACAATCTAATTTTCCTTCTAATTAATTTCATAGGCGGAGCAAAACGATTTTTGGTGTGTGTGTGTGTGTGGTGGAGGAATCGGTCAAGTGCTGGATGGATATGATTTGTGCCAAATGCACACGAGAAGGATAGCAAAGTTATATGTCTGGAAAAAAAATATGGCGAGCATAGATAATGTAAATGGACCCATAGCCGCATATGGTCTTTTTCACAGATCCACTACCCAAAAATTCAGGAAATGAGAATGTATAATACGTTGACTGATGGGATTAGTAGCACCAGGGATAAGATTTTATGCAATATTCGTCTTCGTTGTGTGGTTACCATCTTTGTCTGTCAGTTAGAATATCGTCAAGTATAGGGAATAACTGACAGAAGAGGACCTTTAGGTGTGTCATACAAAAATCTTGAAAGATGATAAATACGTTTTGTGACAATGTCGTTCAATCTAAGGATTATCATTCATAACAACATTTGCAAGAACTAAGTGCAAAATTTCCCTCGAAATCAAATCAAATCAACATTCTCGAATGGATAAAAAAAAAAAAAAAAAAAAAAAAAAAAAACGTTGAGAAAGTTTGATGATTTTGACGAATAATTAATTAGATGTTTTCCTTTTGTGACGCAACAGAAAGAAAGAAGAAAAGGACGAAAAAGAAGTTCCGAAATACAGTCTGACGAAGTGTGTAGCATTAGAAGGGAAGACGCTTAAAATAAACAATAAATATTCAAACAGAATTACATGATATGATTTCAATGAAAGCCGCGAATATTGCAATTGTTACTCTCAGTTTTTGTTTATCATTTTAATTGTTATACAAGTTTTTTTTTTCTTTTAAATCATGCCATCGTATATGATTTCGTTTCCTTTAAAATTCAAGCGAGCGAAAATTATGATGAAATGTTTTTCTAATTCTTTAAGTGTGGAAAAAACTCAACTACAAATATAATTCTCGAACATTTTTTTCTATAAATATTTTATTTGTTTCAAATTTTGGAGAGAAGTCTTTTTAATATATTTTTTTCTTGTTTTCTTTCTTTTCCTTAGCAAATCTGGATATATTGGCGTCTCTTATTGTGAAAATGTCTTCTGGTATTTTCATTAACTATTTTAGCTGTTGCAGAAGACACGGTCATTGTTCTGTTACTGTCTGAAATTACAAAAATGCTTTTGGAATATTTCTGAGGGAATTTATTGTCCACTTAATGATCAACACGTTATATTTTAAATTTCCATTTTCCATACATTCCAAAAAGATATTTCTGTAATACCTGAAAAGTTTCCACGCTTTGTTAGTCTGGGAGAAATAAGTTTGAAAAAGTGAATTTTCTGTCATGTTAACGTATTATAATAGTTTTGGCTCGTGTTAAATTTTTAAGCAATACTGTTTTTTAAATGTTTGAAATTCCGAGATGAAACTTATTATTCTGGGAATTATTTGAATTAACATCATTGTCTTTGATTCCTATAGAAAACTATTTCAGAAATCAGGACATAACAATATTTATATTATTATGGATTCCCCATTGATACAGCGTCTCTTTCCAGAATACAGCGGTCTCTCATTTTTGAGGGTTAGAAGGGCCCTACTAACATCAGTTACGTTTAGTTGCTTTTGTGTATCGTTTCAGTTTCTTACTAGGTTCATTTCCCTTCCCTTTCATTTCATTCATCAGTAAATTTTTAATTTAATAATCATTATATTTTTATGGCATGGGGCGCGTTTTGTAGGTACCCCCTTGAGAGGATGCGGTATTATGGTGTATGGAGGATTGAATAGTGACGGACGAGTTCTAATGGTGAATGGGGAAATTGTAATGTATGAATGAGTCGTGAATCGGATTAGCTAGGTATAGGATAGTTAGTGACGACCAGCCTCAATCCCACCCCCATTTCAGCCTTGTGCCATAATTGTGTAATTTTTCACAATAAATATCGTGTCTCTTTCCACATACACACGCCTATATTGTTTATAATTTGTTATATTTATTGAGAAAGAGTGCTCAATATCGGAGATAGAGCGTTTGCATAGACAGTGGGGACACAGGAATGTGTGTAACATTTTTTTTTTGTTTACAGTGCTATTTCAAGATTAGAAATTTGTCAAAATTGATGTCTGTTTATTATTAACGCCCCAACAACTTTTTTTTTCAAAATGAGTGCATCTGTGCGTTGCCATCTCGAAATATATGGTTGAAAGGGAAATTATTGCGGTTTCTAAATAAATTTAATTTTATACAAACCGCGAGAACTTTCTTTTCAACCAGCTAAAAAAGAATAGAAATTAAGTTATATTCGTTCTTCATTTCTATAAATTGTTGTTTTTCTTCCAGACAGATTGCAAGTCTTGGTCGCACTTATGTGTGAAACTGACAGTTACCATACAGTGTTGATTCCTATAGCTACTTTATCTATCTGTTGTGAATAGCAGATCTTGTTCCTACTTGAAAGTTAATTAAAAGCTTTCATAATAATAAAAAATGTAAAAACATTAAGCGGCAACCTGCATAGTCGTTAATTTAGTTGACTATTTCACACGTGTGTTTGAGTCGAAATAAAATCAGAATTTATTATTTTTTCAACGATTTAGATTCACAGTGTGAAAGATTAAGACAACGCAAATTTCCAACGAACAATTAACCATCTGCTGGATTAAGTTTAGCAAACTTATATAATAAACCGTCTACTCTTATAATCTAGTATATTAATGCTGATTTTGCGAAAGTTATTTCTTATCAGACGCTCCATTATGCCATCATGTCCTTATGCCAGACTTGATTTGTTTATAGTAAATCTCTAAATAAGAATATATGTACCATTTTGTGATTATTTACTTGCTTTACTCTAGCACAATATTAAATAAAGGAAATGAAAATATCAATATTGTATTGCACTAAACGTTCAGAGGGGATGACCTATTTGATGTGAAAACTAGCATTTGAGATTTAGTCTTTTACTCGAACACCGACTTAGGATGAAATACACGACTACCTCAGCCGTATAACAGACATCTTCTATAGTATAGTACTTGCAAAAAATATGAAATAAGTATTATGTTCTGATAAGCATGAGGATATTTGCATAGCGAAGCGACTATCGTGATGGAAATTAGGATTGACATGTTGAGTTCAAATCCCAGACGAGACTGTTCTATTTGCTTTTGCACAAATACACTGGAAAACATGTGAATATCTAAACCCCTCCCAACTATGACTTAATAGCAGAGAAAACTTGGTTCTTTAGCATTGGTTGGAAACCAGTTTAGGAGAAGGACAAGTTTGAATCCCAAACTGGTTAGCCGCATGGCTAGCATCTCAATCCCATAAAAATATTTGCTACGGAATACACAGAAGCATCACTTACCGTGGTAAGGTTGTATCCCTTTACTCCGCGCCTATCAGGTTAATATACAACATCAGACAAGGAAAATAATCAGAACGAATCAATGTATAATAGAAGTAACATCGCGTCTAAGAAATTCTCGCAGACCCATACAACAAAGACAAGGAAACTCGTATATAACGACCTTCCTCTATAAGAAGGTCTGCATCATATTTCAAAATAAAAAAATTAAAGAATAGTTGATCAAAAGAGTATGTCTATGTCTTTCTTTCTCCCACCTTCAGTTGAGATTACACACATATATATATATATATATATATATATATATATATATATATATATATATATATATATATATATATATATATATATATATATAATCCCCTGTGTAGTTGAAGGCCACATCCTCACCACGTTAAGTGATGCTGCTGTGACTTCCGTAGCAAGTAGGTTTCACGGGGTGGAGTTGCTAGTCCCAAAGTTTTTGAATTCAAAGTTGGCTTTCTCTTCAATTGGTTGTCATTGAAAGTTAAAGAACCCAGATTGCCCTGCTGTTTAACCTATAGTTTTGCTGGGTGGGGGAAGAGATGGGTATTTCTATTATATATATCTTCTGCATGACACCTTTCACAGAGTACACAGTTATTACACTGATCGCAGGCAGAAGTGGCGGGAGGCTACCGGTTTATTCTAGGCAAAGCTCACAGTTTTTAGGCTAGTGGATGTGACAATCCATATGCAGAAAATCTCGCCATTGTTGACATATTAAGCTAGTCAATATACAAGAGTAATAATACCTTGCTTCAGAAATTCAAAGAGAAAGAAAGCTGAAGAAACAGCGGATGTCGTAATAAAAAAAGAATCAATGACAATATCTCGTCTCAGAAATTTATGAAAAAATTATTTTGAGAAAAAATATTTCATGAATTTTCAGTAACAACGACTTTACAGAGTTAAAATAACGAACATAACTTCGTCAACAAATATTTTTGTTTTGCAATAACTTTTCTCGATTCAAAACATGCTACCAGCAATTGATGTTGTCAATCGGTGTACAAATTATAAGAAAATGAATCAATCTATAAATAAATGCTTTTTCAAAATACGTCAGATTTTGGAATATGCCATTTTCAGATATTTTTGCAAAGATATAAAGCCTAACAGCATAATCGTGAAAGACTAACATTTCAATGATCCTCCGGAAAAGGAAACCTGATCATAACCACGTTTAAAGAAAAAAAAAAGAAAAAAGACTTTATTTTTAATAATTCGTGTTCGCCTGTTTTATTTAGTTCGTATTTTGTATAATTTATTGATTTTTCTTTCGTTATTTTTCACCGTGAAAATTTAAGATAAACTGGAAACCTGTCAATTCATCGAAGATCCTGTAAACTAATTTAGATCGTCACACTATTGTCGTTGTCTGGAAAGATGGCGGATTGTTGATCGTAAAGAGATTTTATCGGAATCACGACCCTGCCAAAGGCGGCCATGTTCGCATCATGTCTCCAATGAAAGCCTGGTTATTTATATGCTTTCTTCGACTTTACCAATAACTTTTGAGACGTGTGTTGTGCATGTCAAAAGTGATTTTCCCTGTATGCTCAATACGGCAGCACATAAATAGCTTCATCTGCAAAGCTTCTTGACAAATTATTACTGTTATTTAGCGATATTTGAAGGCAGCAGAAGTGGGAAATAAAAAAGAATCATGCACGATTATGGATTGGATATTTATGAATGTTCAGTCCTCAGTGCAGAGTAAAGGAGGAAAAAGCAAAGATAGAGAGAACGACATCGACAAAGATGTAATGGTGAGAGAGAGTGGGGGGAATAGCAGTAGAAGTAGAGAACAGAGTAGACTAAGAGTAAGTGAAGAGAGAAAGATAATTACAGAGGAAGAAGAGAGAGGGGAGAAACAGAGAAGATTGGTGAAATGAAGGTAAAAAAAGAGAAGGATTAACAGTAAGAGGGGGACATAAAGAAGAGCAGAAAATGAAAGAGAGAGATGGAGGTGAACGCTGTAGAGGAAAGGGGAAACAGTTAAAGGGAAAAAGAAGTAAAAGAAAAGGAGAGAATAGGAATGTGAGAGGAGAAGAAGAGGGAGACGTAGAAGAAGGGAAGAGAGAGAAGAATATTGAAAATAAGGTAAAAAGAGAAAAAAGAATAAGCAGGAGAGAGAAGAACAAAGTGTGAGAAATTGAAGAAAAAAGAAAGTGGGAAAGTTGCATGTGGGAAAATGGTGGGGAGAAAAGAGAAACAGTGAAAGAGATGCGAGGGACTGATATTTGTCAACGAACGAATATCTTCGCTGATCGTAAATACCTCACTTTTCCATTCACTTTTTAAATCTATGGAGATCTCTGGAGGGGATTAAGAAGAACGGAAAGGAAACGTCGAAGAATAAACACTAAAATAAAGTAAATTGAAAAAAAAAAAAAACATGAGGGGGATGAAAATGGAAATGTAAGAGTGAGTAGTAAGGAAAAGATAAAAGGAAAATAGAACAAAAAGTAAAGCAGAAAAAAGAGAATGAAGAGAGAAAAAGAGAAGAAGGAAAAAGAAAAAGAATAAAAAAAGAATACAGAAAAAGAAAATGAAAACAACGAAAGAAGGAAAAGAAAAAGTACGGAAAAAGAAAAAAACGCAAAGAAAAAGAATGGAAAAAAGGGAAAAAGGTAAAGAAAAAAAAGGCAAAAGAAAAAAGAGAAAAAGAAAAAATGAAAAGAAAAAGAACAGAAAAAGGAAAAAAATGAAAAGAAAAAGAACAGAAAAAGGAAAAAAATGGCAAAGAAAAAGAACAGAAAAAGGAAAAGAAAAAGAACGGGAAAAAAAGGGGGATAGAAAAAGAAGAGGAATAGAAAAAATGCAAAGAAAAAGAACGGATAAAAGAGCAAAAACCGCAAAGGGAAAGAAGAGACAAAGGAAAAAGATAAAGAAAAAGAATGGAAAAAGAAAAAGAAAAAGAACGGATAAAAGAGCAAAAAAACAAGTATGGGAAAAGGGAAAAATGGCAAACAAAACGAACAGAAAATGGAAAAATTTCAAAGAAAAAGAAAAAATGCAAAAAAAAAGAAAAATAGAAAAAAGACAAAGGAAAAAAAAAATGGAAAAAGGAAAAGAACGGAAAAAAGGCAAAGAAAAAGAAAAAACAAATGCCAAGAAAAACAGAAAAATAGAAAAAAGACAAAGGAAAAAAAAACGGAAAAAGAAAAAATAACACGGAAAAAGAATGAAGGAAAAAAGAAGGTAATTGGAAATGTAAAGAAAAAAAAAAATAATGCAATGAAAATAAATAGAAAGGACTTCATTAATTTTAATATAAAATACAATGTAAGTTTTTATATTTATCAGTTACAAAACCAGGTTTCATAATTTTTAACCAGAGCGAGTCGAAGCGAACAAGCTTCTACGTGCCGCATTCCTTAAGCGATCAGGGCTCTCCACAATTTTCTATCCCTTGTGGCCCCGAGTAGTTTTTCTTCTTTTGCAAAGGCCCCCGCACTGCCAGCCGCCATCTATTCACACAAGTTCTTCAGATAAGTGACTTATTGTCTTCTATCATTCTTGCCCTCAATATGGTCCGTGAGTTTTAAATTTCCCCAACCTTCTTTTCTCATTATGTCTCCAAGGAATTTCCGGTTACTATAACAATAACCTCATTACTAAGAAAACGGAGGTCAGGTTTTTAGACAACTATTTAAAATACTACTTTCGTTTCGTGGGGATATTTGTCTATTTTTACTTTGATTCACCTAAAAAGCAAATTGTTTTTTTATGATAGTTTCTTTTCAACAAGAAGTTGTAGTCTACTCAAAGGAAGCAAGATTGAATTGCCAATAGAATTGTGTGGCTTTACATGGAATCTTAGATCTTAAAATAACACGCGATAACAGTTAATAGTTATTATTATTATTATTAATAATAACAATAATAATAATAATAATAATAATATTATTTCAAAAGTTATTTTTATTGGATACTCGTATGTGCCGGAAGACATTTTTTTTATTAAGTTTTCCCGTGTACGCAGGCGGGTAGACGAAATAAATATTGTCTAAAATAAACGAAGCATCTACTCAAATACGGGTAACCATTAAAACTAACATCTGAAGTAATAAAAATATATCGAATTAAAAAATAAAATCCATTAATTCTTTGGAATTGTTTTGTTTACGTTTCGGAAACAAAACAGCAAATATGCGCTATCGAGAAAATCTAAACATGTAAGTGTGCTTTAAAGGGAAAATAGAACTTTGCTTTATTATGATGCTCTTCATAGCCGAGCAGTAAAAGCATGCCGAATTAGACGCTAGTTCGTCCTGCAAAGGGGTACGCAGGTTCGTATCTTACCGGAAGGCATATTTTTTAAAAAGTTTTCTCGAATACGCAGGCCGGTAGACGAAATAAATATTGTTTAAAATAAACGGGCGTCTACTTAAATATGGGTATCCTGCCTCATCTTTCTTTACATTTTCCTTATTTCGTTTCATTTATCCTTCCTTAGTTTCTCCTTTTCATTCTCTTTTCATTCTCCCGTCATTCTCCTTTTCATTCTCCTTGTCATTCTCCCGTCATTCTCCTTTTCATTCGCCTGTCATTCTCCTTTCATTCGCCTTTTCATTCTCCTTTTCATTCTCCTGACATTCTCCTTTTCAGTCTCCTTTTCATTCTCCTGCCATTCTCCCTGTCATTCTCCTTTTCATTCTCCCTGTCATTCTCCTTTTCATTCTCCCTGTCATTCTCCTTTTCATTCTTTCATTTTGCCATTCTTTCCTTTCATTTTTTCTTCCTTCTTTTTCTTCGATCTTTCATCTTTCAATTTTCTTTCCGTCTTTTTTTTCACCCTCTATTTTTTTTATTTTCTCCTTTATATTATTCATTTCTTTCATTTTTCTTTCTTTCCACCCTTCCTTCCTCTTATTTATTATTTCTTCCTCTTCTGTTCTTTCAGTCATCCCTTACTTTCATTCTCTTTTCTTTGATTTTCCTCTTCTAAACCTTTCACTCTTCCTTCTTTTCATCCTATCTTCCTTCATTTATTCTTCCTTACACAGTTATTTCTAAGTGCTGCATGTTTGCAAGAATGTTATCTGAATCATGTTGCTTTGGGACGATATGACATGCTAGAAATAGCAATAAGCTCCGTTCTTCCACGCCGTTGAATTAACAGTGGTGATAAATCTGCTATATATTTAGTAGTAGTAGTAGGAGTCATAATAATAATAAATGATTATTATTCGAGGCACTTTGCCAAAGAGAATCTCAGTAATTCATGGCCAATCTGAAAGCGTTGACTTACGAAGCACTCAGAAAAGCAAGCAAGCAAAACAGAAAAGGACGCACTGCGTAAAGACTTATAGTTTTTATTTTATTAAAACGTTTGTGCATCAGCAGACTAACACTGGAATGTTTGTCTACACGAGTTTGGCTTTCAACAAAGTTTGGGCTTCACTATTATAAATAGAGAAAAAATTACGAAGACGTACCCCCAAGTTTACTATACAATTTATAACAGATCCATTTCTGTATTGACAGACCTACTGGCTGCAATGTGTATTTCCTACTGCTGCCAGAAACCGATGTTCGAACCTCGATTTTAAAAAATGCACAGAAGAATGTCAAGGGCTTTCTTTTTTGGCGCTGTCAAATCCTCCCGACTTGGAAGATTGTAATAGCACAATCTTCCTTTCAAATACCATCTGTTATGTACAGTGTAACCCGGATATAAGAGAAACTCGGATATAAGAGAGATTTTCTCTGGTCCCAAATTAGAGCCTGTGTTAATGTAAACAAAATAGACCAAACCCAGATATAAGAGAAACCCAGATATAAGATACTTCTTCTCCTGTCCCGATAACTCTCTTATATCCGGGTTACACTGTACTAAGCTAAGCTTCGTAATTATCGACAACTACAAGTTGTGTTTTTGGGAATCTTTTCTGGTAATACTCACATAAGCAGTGACGGAAAATTGTTTAACGAGATGTGGAGCTTTTATATGCTAATTAATTCCTAAATGATATGACTTGAATAAAACCTGGCCGAGGAACGTTTGAGAAATGTTACGGAATGCAGAAGGTGGTAGCAATTGTTAAAATAAACAAAGAAAAATAAAAATGTAGCTGACTAATGCATGCATAGTAAATTGCAGTTTCAACTCAGATGAAAAGCAGTTCATAGCTTGGACAAATCTAGATCAACTCGACATCTCACAAATGAGTCTTCATTTTGCATAGTTTTCGGAATAAATTCTGCAGCATGTTTCTAGTCAATTCATATACGAGGACGTTGAAAAGGTTTTAAACCGACCAATAAGAAATTCCAAAACAATCTAAATGTTTGATCAGACTTTAGGAAATTGATCAGAACGAGAATTTTTCAGCACCTCTTCGTTACGATGGTCAGGGGTTTAAAATAATATAAGAAGTCGTCGGAGTAACTAGCTGGGATTTTCATGGCGTCTCTCTTACAAAGAGAGTTACTTGCCGATCTCTTCACTTACCATTAAACAGGGTAGTAGTCGATTATTTGTTATCAGCAGAAGAATCTCTGACCTGATTGTAATAAGAGATCCTCGGAGTACCATACTGGATCTCTTATAACATTTTTAGAAAGATCAGTGACTTCGTACTCTCTATCTCAAAGTAATTTGAAACAATATTATTAGGTTGGTGCAAAAATAGTGTCGTTTTCTCACATAGTAACATATGTGAGAAAACGACATTATTTTTGCACCAACCTAATATATAGTACGAGGAGATTTTGATACTGGGAACGTAAAAGAAATAAAAGAAACAAGCAGAGTTAGAAAAAAAAAAAACAATTTCGAAGAGATAATGAAAGATACAAATTGTAAGTTACCATTAAAACCTCAGAGTTCAGGGAAAGAGAGGTGGAAAAAGCAAGGAGAGAAAGTGGTGATAAAGAGAAAGAGAAAAATAGAAATACGAGAAGATAAAGAACGAGGCGAGGTGGAAAAGATGAGAAAAAAAAAGAAGAAAAAAAGGGAAAGAAAAGAAGAGAAATAGAAATGAAGAGAAAAGGAGCGAGTGAAAGGAATCTTAGAAAAAAAGAAGCAAGAGAAAAAAAAAAAGAACGGAAAAAATTACAGAAGGAGAAAAAAAGAAAAGAAAATAAAAATAAAAGGAACAGTGATTGAAAAAGAGGAAGGGGAAAACGATGAAAAGAAAATTAAAAAGATAAAAAGGAATCCAAAGAAAAAGGAGTTAGAAACAACACGGGAAAGAGGAAAGGGTAGAGGAAATCGAGAGAACAGAAAAAAAGAGTGAAAGAATTGTGTTGTATCGCAATAAAGTGTCGTTGCCGACACTGTAGTTTGAACACATCACTAGTGAGCAAACATGGACGATTTAATTTCTGATAAATAGACTACGTGATCATAAAGGAAAGATATATATGGGAATTAACGTAACGTCTAAGGGATCGCGATTCTCTATACTAGCGTTTCTCAATCGGGTCCTAAGGTTCCGCAAAAAGCCCGCAAGAGTTCCGCGAGAACATGTGAGATAAGCTATATGAATGAATTTTATTTAGCATTACCGAAAAATTTGACAATGAAGTATTAATTTTTTCTTAAACCAGTTATTCAAAAATATATACTATGATATTTTCTACGTGAACTAAGATGAAAATAAAATGAGAAAGATATGGTATATAATTTTGTTTTTGCGCAGGGGGTCCTTGAAAGGTTGAAAAATGATGCTCTATACTGATCATTATGCGAATTACTATTCGGCGATTACAATTTGAACAAGTATTATTAATACAAGTATTATTTGAAGGCGTTACTACTACCAGTATCTAAGTTTACAAAATCTCGTCTACAACGAGCATTTCGGAAGTGATAACGAGCATTCGTTGACCTAACGAAAGTTACAACGAGTTAGCGTCTAACATCACAAAAATTGTAAAGAAGAAAACACTGTTCTTTTATGAAGATGTGGACGATCATGGCTCTCCATGATTTACTTTCTATTGTCGTTGCACTTTGCATTCTTTTCTATTTAGTCTCATCTCATTCAATGAACGTTCAATAAGGAAAATTTTTAACATATTGACACTTCAAATTCGGCTGCTAACTCGTCCTAATCTGGACTCGAGCCAGAAGACACGAGCCGCTCCATTCTTGTTTTTCTAAGCATTTCTCCTCCTGATCTCTTTTCTCTTTGATCGACTGCCAGGGATGCAGGGTTTCATTCAGGGCAAATTTTGAAAATGCTTCAAAGAAAATGGAGCCGAATTAGAAGATCACCGCTGCCAATCTACAAGAAGTCTGGACTTTGCTGACCCGAGACTAAATTGAACTGATTCTGCGTTGACCTGATCATTTAATGGTCAGTGTAGCAGACAGCAACATTATTGTTTAGGTATCTCGTGGAGAGTCCGGAGCGTCCAATTTCCTTTTCCTACACTGTATTTTAAAGGTCAAGAAATAGCGAGTCAAGTCAGTAAATAAAAACTTATAGACCAATCAAATAATCTCAAAAGGAGCCAAGATATTTTCAATCAAAGTTCGATATATGCCTTATTGGACCTGTCATGGTTTACTATAGGTGTAACAGCACACATATGAAATTAAGTTGAAGTCAAAAATTAACGTTTTCATGTGATTTATTTTAAACTAAATATATCTGTTATTAAATTTAAATAATCTATCTTGTCTCTGACGATCGGAGTAGTTTTTGCGAAAGATGGAGTCGGAAGACGAGTTTTTGAACATTCACTTTCAATTTATTTACTATATAGATGCCAGTTTCGTGTCAGAAGAGTCTAATCTTAATAAGCGTAATTAAAGACACCTGAATTTCTTTAATCATTTCACTCAAAGAAAGGCGATAATGCCACGAAGACACAAGGGTTTAATGGGAATGGTAGAGAATGAAAAGACTTTAGTAAGGAGAAAGGACAATAAAAGAACATAATTCAGGAAAAAACATGAGATTACGATTGACGTTGAATTTACATTTTTGAAGATTTTAGTTGGCAGGGAAGCAAGGAAACGAAAGAGAATTCCACATGCAAGAAATGTAACGGAAGAAAATATCAAAAGAGAACTTACAGTTACATCTAGCTATTTCAACAATAAAACAATAAGAGGCATTTGCTAATCTCGTAGTACGCTTAAATTCATGCGATCGAGGCTCCCAGGAGGGGAGTTCATTAGAACAACAGACTTGAAAATATTTGTAGAAAAAATCATAAGGAAGCCACGCCAGGGCGAGGGAAAGTGACTTAAGCCGAGATGCCGGGTCAAGACCGATTTGCAATTTCATCTCCCATAGTAATTCGCCAAGTGACTTTGGTACTTACTGGTTGTCTAACTACCAATGCTGTATCAAACTAAGCAAATTCGGGTAAATAATTGGGACTTAAATATAGATTGCATATTATCCAACAGCGTCAGTAAATGGTGTAAATCAAGGTAAGTCAGGTTCACAAATGCAATTAAGTCCTCTTCAACTGAGAATATTGGAACAACGTGATATTCTTACTCCCATCCCCTCATTAAGCCTACGAAAACAACAATAAATATCGAAGTAGAAGCACTAGACGTAGCAGTTATAGCAAAAAGATATTGCAAATTAACAGTAGGTCCACTATTCACATTGTTCGGACTATCATTCTCATCTTTGTTGCCATATTTATCACAAAGTTTCGGCCATTGTACGCTCCGGCCTTCTTCAGGTGGTTGGAATGTCGAACTTAACCCTTTATTTAGCTCACTAGGGTAGACTGTTCTGGTTCCACGTGCCATGTTTAATGGATGTCAGTTATCAGTTATCTCCTGTTAATTCCCCTCTGCAAGTTCTCCACTGCCTTAACCAGGTATTGAACTCACACTTTTTGTGTCCTGTCACTGGATCTAACTAAAGCCTTTATCCACTGTGCCATGTGTCCTCATGGCACGTGGAACAGTCTACCCCATCGAGCAAAATAAAGAATTTAGTTCTCATTCCAACCACCTGAAGAAGGCCGGAGCGTACCACGACCGAAACGTTGTGATAAATATGGCAACAAAGATGAGGATGGTAGTCCGAACAATGTAAATAGTATACATAATGCCTCATCTCAGAAATATAGACAGATACTAACAATAGATCGCAAAAAAATAAAAATAAAAAAAACGAATAAAAAAAAAATGTTCATCAGCAGTACACAGTGGGATCTTAAACAATAAATGATAGCTTCAAATTATGATGAAAATAATTAAGAAAAATGAAAAAATAAATTGAAAATCAGAAAAGGGAGGAAGGGAAAGAATTAAAATCAGAGAAACAAAGATATTTGGTTAACAAAAAAATTGTGTTATTTGTACTCACGTAAGATGTGCTCAACCCGTCTCTCGGAGCAGTAAGGGTGTCCCTGTCGTGATTAATCTGCTGGAGAAACGGAGAGATATAATGTCAATTAATTCGATGAGTTAATAGGGATATTGGTAGCAAACGGTAACAAATATATAAAAAAATATTATTTGCCCAACAAGAAAGAGTTGTTACCATTAGGACCAACTTTGTCGGGGAAAAAGAAACACAACTAAAATATAACAGATCGGATGTCAAATACGAGAACATTGTAGATTAGATAAATTGAAATACTAGAAATAGTAAAACAATTCAAATTTATTAATGAAAAATTCCCCAAATCTTCATTTGCATATTATTCCTAATTTTTCTAAAAGTTGTCTGGGTTATTGATCTTATTAATAATTTTGTTGCTGTTGCTTTAACGTTTAGACTTGTCTATTCTGTCCTTCTTCAGCTGTGCAATCTCTACGGAAATAGAGAATACTGTAAAAATTGGCACGCAAATTATCCAGTCATTTATCTATATTATAAAAGAAAGGCTGATTTTCTGTTCATCACACTCTCCGCGCGTGAATTTGTATGCCCGTATGTAATATTATCTGTGTGTTCGTGTATGTTGTGCGTGAGTAATTTATATGCGTATGTGTCAGTTCATGTACACACAAGCACACGTACAATTTGACTGAGTTTGAAATAAGTTATTCTTCTTTGAATTAATCTGGACAATCTCTACTG
The DNA here is from genome assembly GCA_963932145.1 of Acanthosepion lycidas. Taxonomy (NCBI): domain Eukaryota; kingdom Metazoa; phylum Mollusca; class Cephalopoda; order Sepiida; family Sepiidae; genus Acanthosepion; species Acanthosepion lycidas. The sequence continues at coordinate 104,661,176 of OZ010582.1, read as the reverse complement.
CAGCCTGAGAAATAAAGCCATTAAGTGGGTGACAAAAAAAAAAAAAAATTAATTTTTTTAAACCCTAAAAGAAAATAAAAAAACATAATATTTTGTAGAATTTTTTGGAAATAAATAATTTTTTTTTTTAATATTTTTTAAGTTTTTTTATAATTTGTAGAAATATTTTAAGGTTTGTTATTGAATTAAATATACATGCACACGCGCAAACGTGTATACACACAAAATTTGAATGAAATTAAAATGGATATATGTCTAACAAGGATTAGTTTCCCTGTTTGCCAATAACCCCGGGGTAACAGGAAAAATGTATAAGCCGGTCTATTAAAGTCATTTTATGACTTTCGTATTTCAACTCAAAATATTTTTTAATAAATATAGTATTTCAAATGGACAAGCAATTTAAATTTTAAATATTATCATCTTGCCACTAGTGAAGCGAGAGGGGCCGAACCTAGTTTTGACGAAAAACAGTCTTACCCCGAGAGATTGCAGTTTAGGCTCCTTCAAAACACCTTTTGCAGAACTTATACACTTATCCCAGTGTCCTTCCGCTTTTCAAAACTGACTGCAAAGTTTTCTTTCGATATCACAAACGATTACTACATCATGTTTAATTCTCTTTAAGTTTTAATTTCGTCCATAGTCACCTTCAATGGTGACCTTAGCTTTAGGAAGAACCAAAAGTTGCATGGAGTCAAATGTAGACGGTAGGAAATCTGACAGAGCTGAGTGATACGTTGTTTTGCCAAACCCCCGCATGTGACGTCACTGTGAATGTGACGGTCACACAGTACACCATCTCACTCAGAGATGTTTCACTATCGACTGAATCCTCTCCACATGAGGAGTGTACAGCATTGCAAAGTAAGACCCTACGTGATTAGCTACCAAGTTAGATGAAGGCCACGCAATCTATTCTCGAGATGTTCAAAATAGCTGAATGCTTTTCGGACAGACATCGTATATAAGTTGATCCACTAATTTTCTTTTTTTCAGTATTAAAAAGAGGGATGATTAATAGATACTGCCTGAAAAAAATGAATGTATACACCTATTTTTCCTGGGAGTGTCTACCTACCTACGCCCACCCCTAGCCAGTGTTGATCTTTGAAAGTCCGAAGAACGGATAGACCCAAACGTTATGGTAACAAACGAAAAGAATATCATAGACTGAAAAACTCTAGGAATGATAATGAACCCTTAAATAAAAGGTTGTTGTTTGAAAATAGTAATGTCTCTTGAGTCAACTCTCTCACTGTGTACGTGCTTATGTTTATTTTGTAAATCTACTGATAATATTTCCGATTGTGTCTGTTGGGAATCGTTTATTTACGTTGTTGCTGCTTATTTGCCAACAAATTTCCCTAAAGTTTTATTTGCAATGCACTTTGGTTGAGTTAATCTCAGCCCGAACCACGTGGAGATTTCAATAAATACTCAGAACCTTAATCATATAAGTTTTATTGTCTCTATACCTGTTCCCCGAGTAAAATTAGCTTTAAAAGTTGCCAGGAAGCCCCCCCCCCACCACTTGGAAGATGAGCGCAAGTCAAACTTCATTTCACTTCTTTTGACTGCTATATTAAACGAAACAAAAAAATATTTTAAAGTTATATCCTTACACAGTGGTATATAGAAATAATGGATACCTGCGGAATTTAAATTCTACTAATATTGAAAATGGTTTTATGCATCTCCTATGTGTGTGTATATATATATATATATATATATATATATATATATATATAATGAAATGGACAAAGTCCGACAATTATTTATTAAGACATCTTTTTTATGTTTATACGTTCTTTTTATAGATACAAATATTTAAGTAAATGCTCTGTTTATAATAAACAGACCATTTACTTAAATATTTTTATCTATAAAAAGAACGTATAAACTTAAAAAAATGTCTATATATATATATATATATATATATATATATATATAAATTCATCGAGTCTAGAAGAATCCTCAACAGTATTCACAAAGCACTGGACGGCCGTTTCGTCCTATTTTGGTAATCATCAGCAGTGTGCATCCACTACCGAGATTCGAACCCGCACAGTTTCGATACAACGCAAGCGTCATACCAACGGGCCTCGGTAACGAAGAAGAAACTGAATAGACTTTATATAGCGCCGCTACTCACAAATTCCGTAGTGATACTCATCCAAGTATTCATAACCCAACGGTTTCTGCACCAAGAGCAACGTCTTTCCTTTCCCCGATATATATTATATATATATATATATATATATATATATATATATATATATATATATATATATATATATTAGTCATTTCACCCTAAGTAAGTCAATAAAATAAACTAAGATGCAAGGCGTTACTGAGTGTGGGAGGATGTGATAAAAAGAAAACATTACTAAGAACAGAGAACAGTAAAAGAACAGGAACTAAAACAGAAGATGACGATTGACATTGCATTTACATTTTTGAAGAACGAGGTTAATTGAAAAGCAAGAAACTGGAGAGAAGAAACTAGCATAGAACTTACAGTTACATCTAGTCTTTTCAACTCTAAGAGGATGAGACCATGCCACCAATCTTGTAGTATGTTTAAATTTCTAAAGTTTGCGTTCCAAAGAGAAAAGCTCATCAGAACAATTACCATAAAACTATTTATAGAAAAGTTACAGGGAAGCTATATTATGATGGTGGAAAAGTGAGTGAAGCCGAGATATCATATCAGGACAAATAATATTGCAGATTCTTCTTTGTATTTTATCAAAACTCTAAATACATAGAGAAGAAGCACCAGACCAGATGTGACAGCAATATATTTAAGATAAAAAAAAATCGTCTAGCACAAGAGTGAACCAATGTTCTTAGCATCAGACCTAGCAAGATGTCACTCTCCTGGAGGTTAGCATCAGCCATGCTGATAGAAGGCAAAAAAATAAAAAAATGGTTCTCTTCGAAATGTGTGTAAGATAGGAGAAAGTGATAGTGATAGTGAATAGAGGAATCTCTTACTGAGGAGTGTTGGCTTTTATCGTCTGCTCGAGTGTAGCCGCAGGTAATGGGTTGATCTTTTATAGCCTCACTGGTCTCTTGCTTTGGTGGATGAACCTCTGTACCAGCGAAAACCACCTAAGAAAAGAAACATCAAGAAAGATGAATGAGAGACGAATTGTTGGGTTCAATTGTAAAATCACTCTCATATATATATATATATATATATATATATATATATAATTTGCTAGATAATATTGCATTTCTATTATATCGATTCATTTACAATTCTTTTTATATCGCTAAGTCCCCTGCAATACTTTCGTATTTGCAATATACCTAAAATAGATTTCTCTGTGAGTGACACTCAAATTAATTTCTGAGCAATTCTAATATTGTATCCCTGCAGTAAATCATTTGCAATGCAGTTAAACCAATGTTTAACCCTTCAGAAGGAGGATATTTTACCGCTATTACTGTATACTACTTTGACTTTCTCGGCAACGTTTACTGTTTTAAAACGACATTGTTTAGAATTCTAGTAACAACCAAAATGCTACACAATATTTAGTTGTTAGAATGTTTATTTACAAGATTATAAAGTTATGTGAACCAACTATAATGCACTATTTATTTTCCATTTTAATGTTTAATCAGTAGAAATTACAAACATGCTTTAATTATACGCAAGGAAAATCTTGTTCTTTTAACGCATATGGAGATATACACAGAATATATTGCCGCCCCTTCCGACGCAGAATATTAGCTTGTAAAATCACATCTCAGTGAGTGGTGTTCATCTGGTAAATGATGCTTCCCTTACTGATGATCTGATTTAGCAGATCAGGCTGACTTTAATTTACCGACCGAGGAATAATCCTCACATTCCACCCACCTGGTTACTGAAATAACAGGGCCGGGATTTGGCAAGATCCAGATTCCAACTCTAATAACCCTCTGCGTAAATACTAATTATATACTGGATTTTGTGTACCTTGCATGTACAACTAATAGCCAATCAGGATCATCATATTGATTTATTGAGGAAAATAATTGGTTAAATAATTCGTCTTAACTGTAGATGGTTCAGGCCGACGATCATGTGAGGTTTTGGGATCTTGGAAAATCCTGCAAACCAGTAAAAAGATTTTCCATGTAATTTTACTGAATGATCAAGAATTTTGTAAATGCTTAAGCGTTAAAAAAAGTTTCAGAAACTTTTTCTGTTGTTTTTGTTAAAATTTAATATCGAAATTTAATTAGGAGGAAAACTTATTCCTTTCCCTTTTCAACGAAAATTTGACCAATACCGACAATTAAGAAAGGGAGTCTGTACCGAGAATTAAGGGATATTACCTAATGTACTAGTTACGCGTGATTGTTAAAATAATTGTCAGAAAATTGTTATCAGTTGAATGTTTCATGTATTCTAGTACACAGGATACGAGGCGGGAGCACAAAGTTCCTGACTGTACGTGTGCTGTTACTGTTCAATGGAAATGCGCGCGCAGCTAACACTCATTGTTTCTCGGCCCATAAGTTAGTCGGCCAATAGGCTTCGTGTTAGTTTCTCTTGTTCAATTACCACGTGTGGTTTCATAACGTTGCTTTGAGGTCTTGTGCCACATCTAAGCTATGCTTAGTAAATCACTATAACGTTATTTTGTTACTGTTCTTCTGTCCTAACGATGGCTATACAATTTAATAATAGTCTTGCATCAAATTTTGCGGGAAACTTGATAAATGCGCCGCAGAAAACTCCGAAATTCTTCGGTAGGCTATCAGTCGAAAGCAGGTTTTCAGGCCGGTTGAGTGTCGGTTCAAAATGACGAATGTTAATGGCTACAAAATTCCAGAAAATGTGGAAAAGTCGCCGAGCAATAATTCAGTTAAGTCACAAGATTAAAAACACAGTTTAAGTGAGTAACAGTGCGAAATATAATGTATTCAATCACACTCACATATGCAGGATTTTTTTTTTTAGATTGATTTGCTTTTCTATGGCTTATCAACACATTGCAGGTTATATAAAGCCAGAAAATATTTTTAGATTGTAAGGTTTTTCATGAGATAATAATTTACTGATATAGTTCATACTAATTAACCCATAGCTAAGGGGATAAAAAGTGGATTCATACATTGTTCTGAAATAATAACTCCCTTTACCCACTCACTTTACATGCGAGTTACTGAAGAAAAAGACGGAAAGGAATTCGCGAGCTTATGTGAAATTTTCTTTGGACCAATGAAAACCTTGTCTTCACAGAAATTAGCCATTGATTCAAGAAGAAGAAAGAAAAGAAATTAGCGAGCCTATGCAAAAATCCTTTTGATATAAAATGAAGAGCAGAACTAAATTAATAAGAGAAATGTGAATGAAGTCATGTGAAAGGTTTCGCTTCAGTTCCTCGCAACCAGCGTTGAAGTTCTTGTCAGTGTAAAATTATTCACCATTACATTATCTGATTTTAACCAAGCATGTGGCACTTCAAAGAATATTCTCTCAACAGTCAAAGAAAGTTAAGTATTTCTTTTGAACGTATGCAATCTTATATCCCTTCGGTGAGTAACGAACTCTCTTATCTTTGTTTTAAACATTTTTGAATATTGTTTTATGTCAGATCATTTAATCTTTTGTATGAAAATTTGCTCTTCATGACAATTCGTTAAAATTACGGACTTTAAAAATTCCTTATTTATTTTCCTGAAACAAACGACTGACACAACTTCAAGCGTAAAAATTCGTGATTTCCTTATGTTTTGTTAAATTACCCACGTGTTTTCTCATTACCATACTTCATTAATCTTCTTCGTGTGGGTAAATCAACTCTTCATTTTAACCCCTAAACCCTACACCACTATAACTTTTCACAGTGGGTATTTTCGCGTAAGTGAATATATATATATATATATATATATATATATATATAGTGGAGGATTGGCTTGTGAAGCTTATTTTGTCACAACGTCACTTAATCTCATGATGAGTCAGAAATCTCAACCTTTTAACGTAACCACCGCACACACATTATATATATATATATATATATATATGTGTGTGTGTGTGTGCTGATAATTTCTTATTCTGGACTATTCCCAAAATCAGTATTTCAGTGAAGAAATGTCAGAATACCGATTGCGGGAAGTGGGTCAGATCAAGTAATTTTCACCCACTCAACGCTCGAAAGAAAAGGGACGGTTAGCCAAATTGAGGTGTTAGAAAGATATAGAAATTAGGATGGCCATGAGACACACCTCGTCAGCTCACCTCCGAAAATCTTTCATTTTTTTTTAATACACCCAATTCGTATAATGAATTGTTTTGACGATTACTGTGAGAGGGAACAAAAAGAGAAATAAACGCAAATAGACTACGTTTGTCAAGAATGAAAGAATATTAAAAAGAAAGAACCCTAATATTAGATTTTAAATTGATACGACATCATCCATTTTTAAATTTGGTTGTTGTTATTATTAACCAATTATCAGTTTGCACAACGACTTTAGTTGGTTTTATTGCAAAATTAAAGGAAATATTTCTGCTTAAAACTATTAAAAATTACTTACACAGTGTGTTGCCTGACCTGTGTCTTCCCAATGCCGCACAGAGTCTTCTAGAATCTCCGTCTACGAAAACAAAAGAAGAAAGAAAAAATCGCATTTTCCCCCTAAACTAGAGAATCAGAGTTATCTAACTTTATCAAAATTAATCATCTGCACAGGCTTGGCGGACGTTTTCGTCTATTGACGAAAAGCTTAACATTTGCTTCCTTCATTTAATAATAAAACAAATGTAAATGTATTTCTTTGGAGTTGCCTTAAACCTGTTACGAATTCAAAATCTATATGTGCCAAAAGTTATAAGTCGCATAAAAGTTAATTCAATTTTTATAAAAGGTATGTCATCAGAAAGACAAAAAAAATTGGAGTATATTTTGAAAAAGAAATTTTCATTCAATATATAAAAACGGAGTTTGGATTTGTGTTTTGAATTTTTTCATTGTTCAAAAATAATTAAAATATCAACAGAAATTGAACATCTGCTAAAACTTCTATAAAAATATAAATAATTACTGAAATTTAAAACTTCTTTCCTATATTATATCAAAGACTATGGAGGGAAGGGGGTAAGAAAAATTACTGGTTCACGCGATCAAGAAGACATTAAAAAAGAAATCTGTTATTTGGATATTTGGTCAGATTTTGAGAATTGAGTAAACTAAGAACTTTTCAGCTTCTACTCGTAGATTTCTTTGTTAAAAATAAAGATATTTATTCCTAATATAAAAATCACTTCACTCACCTTCTTTATAGAATTAGTGTAAAAATATGGTTTCAGTGTTATTACATTTTATAAGTTTTAAATTACAGTGTAACCGGGATATAAGAGAGTTGTCGGGACCGGAGAAGAAGTCTGTTATATCCTGGTTTCTCTTATATCCGGGTTTGGTCTATTTTGTTTACATTAACACAGGCTCTAATTTGGGACCAGAGAAAATCTCTCTTATACCAGGGTTTCTCTTATATCCGTGTATCTTATATCCGGGTTACACTGTACCTAGAGAATTGTAATCTATTTATTTATTTAGGTTATAATACTTTTTTGTGAAAATCGTGTCCTGTATCGGAATATCTAAAACTGGAAAATAAAGTAAAAATTCCTTTGGTAACATTTTTTTTTTATTTGTCTGTATGAAAAAAAAAAGGCGGATTTTTTTAATTGAAGAAAAAATTAAAAAATATCAAATTATTTTTAGCTATTAATTTCTTTTGAAACGTTAAATAACTGAGAAATAAAAGAAGCCATTCATTTTTTGATCCATTCTAATACAGTGTAACCCGGATATAAGAGAGTTGTCGGAACCGGAGAAGAAGTCTCTTATATCCGAGTTTGGTCTATTTTGTTTAGCTAAGTATGGGAATAATTTGGGACCAGAGAAAATCTATCTTATATCCGGGTTTCTCTTATATCCGGGTTACACTGTATTGACATTTCTTGCTAGCTATATAGCTATTCTCTTACCAGACCATTCTCCGTTGAACATGTTGCACTGTCAGACTATGAAAAAAATTTTTAATTGTTCCAGTCATTTGAAATTTTCCGTACATTTGCACAACCGTAGTGATACAATGGAATAAAGAAAGATGGAGAGGTGTTGTTGAAACAAATTCATTTGAAAGCATTGAAAAGTAAATAAATAAATATTATTTCAATCTAGAAGAATATAGGTTTGACTTTGAATAAACCTGTCTCAAAGAAAATAAATCTTTCAATATAACGAAGGAGATGAAGAAGTAAAAAATTTACAATTACACAAACTTTCATCAAAATTACGAAAAGCAAAATGTCAGACAAACGGATAATCATAGTTCTTATTGTAGAACAAGGAAAACAAAACAGTAAGAGCAATAACATTTTCATAAGAATATAACATTTAAAAAAAAAAATATTTTACCTGTCACTTCTGTCGTTTCAAGTCGCTGATATCTGAAAAGTGAAATTCACTGAGGTTTGCTCCAATTACGTCGTGTTAGTTTAAGCGTTAGAAACACATTGGCAAAGCACAATCATTTGGCACATAAATGATGTAATAAAGTCTGTATGCAATCACAATAACAAACTTCCATCGAGTTTGTGACTCAGTTCAGTAATAAAATTAATGTAGATTTAATAACAATGTCTACAGCTTTAATACGACTTCATTTTAAAAAGGATAGAAAATGCATTGAATATTGCTTAAGCGGAAGACATCGTGACAATTGATATGTGTCCTTAATACAAGTCTTTCCTTTTACACGGATTTACATTAAAACACACGCAAAATATTTCATTCTGTTCTTGTAAAAACTGGTCTTAATAAGCAGCATTTCATTCAGACAGAACTCACTAAATATTTAATCTTAATAGAATTCAGAAAGGAATTGTTTTGTTTACAATTTTAACGAAGATAGAATTAGCTGCGCATGAACGGAGTTACATACAATATGAAATAAATAATGTTCTTTATGTTAATTTAAAATCACGTATTATTGTGTAACGAGTAAAAAGAACTCATCAATCCATGGGAAACAATAAAATACACAGAAAATTATTAGACAAGACGTTTAAGAGAAGCAGTACATATGTTCTATTTAATCGTCTAATTAACAAACTCGGCATAACTATCAACACTATACAAGAGCTACACATTAAAATATAACTAGCATTAGGTTTGAAGCTGGAAAATACAACCCGTGTGTAATAGTTCAATAGGTTTCTAAAGTGTTCACCGCATCTAATTCCCTGGTGTGTTGTGAAATACTTGAAAGATTTAGTAGATGACTTTTATAAGAAGCAATTCAACTGGCTATAAATTGGGTGATCGCTTTACAATGTATGTATAATGTAAATCTGGACCCTTACTTTGTGTCTCTTTTTACGACACCTGATGTTCAACCTACAAATAGAGGTTTACTCCCAGTATCCTGCTTAGGATTGGGTCTCCGGTTCCTTCTAAAGTTTACTTCGTTTATGTAAAAATTTAAATAAATTTGGAAAAATCACGTTTTGGTAGGGCTATCAAAATGTTACGACTTGACAGAAATCGCGAATTAAGTATATATATATATATATATATATATATATATATATATATATATATATAATTAACGTAAATCATCCTGAAGACAAAAGGACAATTATTATTATTGTCTGAAAGTGCAACAGACTGACAAAGTGATGCTCGGGTACAAATATACGAAGTCAAATATACAAATCATGGCACCCATAAATGAACAGCCTGATGCTTACACAAAGCATGGCTCTTATGGCTTCTGATATTAATTTGGCAGTATCATGAGCAGGAATAGTGGAGGAGCGTCATATTCAGTTGTTAAAGGTGTTGTCGTTTTAAAAATGTTTGAGGCAGCCAAGCCAACTTGGGAGTCACCTCTTGGGAACATCGTCAATCAGAAGCCAAGTTATTAGATTTCATTCATCGCTTAACCGAGCGGAACTTTTTCCAGTTAGACTCCACCTGAAAATTAGGCGCTGCTTTTATCAAAACATATCATTCACATTTGGCTGTGTTGCATGTGTCTGGTATAGCATTATCAGGCTGGTGTCATAATGGTTATACTGGATTGAATATAGTTGTACCCCAGCGTCAAATAATAATAATAATAAAAAATGGTTCCTTTCCGCTTAATTGGAATTCGTTCGTGTAGAAAATATTTTAGGGATGTGAAAAAAAAAACCAACAAGAAAACATAATAATAAAAGTAATTTGAAAAATAAATTTGTGGCGTCTAACATTGGTATCATTGTTTAGTCTCATACAGTGAGTTCGATCCTCACAAATTCTCAAACTTGTGGCCTTAAGACTGACTAAACTAAATATCAATAAGAAAAGTACTCCCACAGTAATGTAGAGGTTAAACTATATGTGTACACCATTCCTACAGCAGTGAGTTCGTTTTCGTACTTTTATCTCAGATTTGTAGACTAAACCAAACTTTGTAAAAGCGAATATGTCACTGTGGAGCAATGGTACGATTCTCCTGGTTTTCCCCAGCCCGTAGCTTGGACTCCTGTAATCTTTGTGGGAGAATGTAAAGCCAAAAGACGAAATTCTCTTTTCTGTTTTCCATAAGTGAAAAAAAATGTGATCATATGATTTCGTCTCTCTGTAAATGGTGAGTCAAGTCCGCTTTAAAACTGATCTGAGTCATCTCAAGTAACAATGAATGCAACGAAGAGAAAATAGATGAAGATGGTTAATGACGGCATAGCTATAGGGTTAAGGGCATGCATTATATTGAATGAAGCATGAGGTTGAATTCCACGAAAATGAGAACAGTGAGAATAAAAAATATACAATAAAAAAGAAAAACAAACAAAAAGCTGAAAATTATTGTTATTAGATTTCATTCATCTTAATTTCAGTTGCGTTTTATTGCAACTTCACAAATTGTCATTCTGTGGTTGTCAGTAAGCAGCGCGGATCAGAAATAAAGAATAAGCCTTCAAGATGCAAGTCCGAGTCTCCCCAGAGGCAGTATATAATGGATTCACAGACAACACTCCCATATAGAATTATCAGAGAATGCAGCGTTATTTTTTTCATCACTTGAACAATTTTCACGAGTCGTTAGTTAAAAGGATCACAGACCGAATCAATAAAATAAAGATGAACTGTTTTCTGTCGTTCAACTTCCCCTTAAAACAATATTTATCATGTTAATACTTTGTGATCACTAGCCGTCATTCACCGTCTTTGAGATGTAAGTTCCACAGTCCAACAGCCTCTTCCCACGAACCGCTACTTTGTAGAACCAACACCGAAGAGGGTACTTCCTGATCACTACAATCTTAACCTGCTCAAGTCTAGAGATAACCGTTATCTTCCCCACATACTCCCATAAACTGTGCCTCTTACTCTGTAACCCTCTACCTCGAGTGTCTCTTGAGCCTTATATAGGCCGAACATTATTGTTAAGGAGATATTTTGAACTAGTGATAGTGGAAAAATGAAAGGGTTGGGACCAAGCATCTCGAGGATATAGTTTCCGATTTCTTTTGGCTGAATGGTTGGGCAACATGGACAAAGGTCATTGGAGAAGAGGGTAGAGAAGTTTCTTTATATTGTTTTTTTTTTATTTATTTAATTTTATTTTCTTGATTCCGTACTTGATTTTAGTTATTTAATTGTATTCACTTTTGAACGGACGAATATCTATTTTGGCTTGTAATTGTTTTATGTTACACCGAGGAGATTAATATAGATTCATCATTTGGGGTCATCTAAATATATATAGGTTTGTACTATAACGGATTATGGATCTGGCTATTGTTTTAATCGGCGTATCCAGAGAGTTTTCTCCATTTCCAGGACTGCCATTCTCCAATCGCAAGTTGCTTGTCTGAGGAACCATTGATCTACAGTCATTTTCTGCCTTTACCTATGATATTCATCATAACTAATTGGCATATTCTTAAGGCGAAATCAAAGAAAAATGAAACTTGTAAATATTATGGCAGATATGTAATATGAATAAAAGAACTCTAAATCATTTAATATATTCAGTTTGCCTTGTATTTTTAAAAATATTTCCAGTGGTTGTTATAGTACTAAATATTTACAGTCACTTTAAATTATTCCTTGAATATCTTTTCGGATAATTCAGTACCATCAAAATGTAACCGATATCAAATTTTCTTGTTTAGGTGGGGGTTTATACATCTCTTCACCTGGAACCATCCAGCTGTATTTGTTTATATTCTGACAATATAGACCCACACCGATACTTGGATTGTGGGTACACATGTTTCCCGACGATTCCTTAAGTAGATGTGTATTGTATGATTTAGAAATATGAATCTGCAAATTCTCTCGCGTAAAATCTCTTTTCAGAGGCCAATGGGTAAAGATTAATATAAGAGATTAGGTTAAGGGTGACCATAGATCCAATATTCCTCAAACAGTGTTGGCTTCAAGGGGTGAGGCTGTCCAGAAGAAACAAGGACTTTTCTTCATTGCATAAACCAATCACAATAGAATAGCCAAGTGTACAATACCAAATTATATAATATACACCCGCCTATGTAAATCAATAAACTTTGTTCCTCGTTGAAGGTATATTGTTTGTGAAGCGAGCACGACTGTTGTTTTTCTATAAGTTTCAATACGAACTTAATGCAGTTGAAGCAGAAACATCAATTTAGCATTTAAGGAAGCAACTGCTAACAAGAGAACAATAGCATAATGGTGGTCTTAGAAATTTTTATCTGAAGATGAAAATCTTTCTCGCGAAAGATGTACGGGTCAAATTAAATCACAATCCCACCTTATCAAAATCCAACATTTCATGTGACAAAATTGAATAGCTTTTTATTGAGGTATAATTTCTTATTTTTGCTATAGAAATATTCGGTCATTATTTCGCCAAAAATGTTTGGGTTCCGAAAATAAAACGTTATTGGAAATATCAACGAATTTATATTCAAAATGGCTGTCCACCTACAGTGATTGTAAAAACTCAAAACGTGAAACTTTTTGGTTAATTCATACTTTTTTTTATTTTGACTTTCCTATGAATTCAAGAAGCTTGTCACTTGCAATAAAATACATCTCTAAAATTTATTTATTCTCGACACAAGATATTGTTGTGCAAGGATTTATAATCTAACGTCGTAAATTATAGATGACAAGCCATTATTTTTTTTATTGCAAATTCGAGTTATGCGGAGATGAGATGCAACAATTCAATCGCAATGAAAAGACATTCTTATTTATTGTTGATTTGTTCCAGATGAAGAAAACATGAGATGTTATTGGAAGAGGAGCTAATGTGATTATACTTATGCTTTATAAACAGCTAGAGTTCAGACTCGTTAGAGTTTTAGATTTTATATAAATCGTTTTATTTTCTTATCCTTCCTTATTTATACTTATATGGAATATACGTTGTAAATGACCAGTATTCTGACGCCCATGAGATCAATGCAGTCGTCTCTCAAGGCTCTCTCCAGAGTCTTTCTCTTATTTTGCTATATATTAACGATCTAACAACATCCTCAGATCAGTAGTAAAATATATATGCAAACAATACCTCGTTTTATGGGAGCTCTACCAAACGTTTAGATGACCAGAACCTGGCAACTGATCTTCCCTTTGAGTTTGCTTGTAGAGCTCAATTGTAAAGGAACAGGCTTGAAACATTCAACTTCGAAAACAAAACTAGTAACGTTTCATCATGAAAGAGAAAACCTGAAGTTTTCGCTAATGATGATGAACAGTTGTACTTTTAATGAGGCCTGGAACATCTATTGAATCTTAAGCTCACACTAGACTTCAAGTGGAAATAGTATATATGATCCATTGCTAAAGACGCTGGAAAAATGTCCGGATCCTTGTACCGCTTCAGAAAGAGCAAGACCAAACCAAAAATGGAGTATTGCTGTCAAATCTGGGCTGGAGCTACCTAATTCTCTCTTTCCAGCACAGAGTTCAAAAGTAATTCCACATTTCACCTCCTTCCTCACGGGTGAAACAGTGCAAGCCTCTCGTTATTCTACCATTATTTTCAAAGATGTTCGGGTGAACAACATTCCTTGGTTTCACCAGTCCAGACCTTTACAGCTTAGATCCTTTCTTGCTAGGTATACTGAATCGACTCATACACATTGCTTTCATATTACATTGCTAAGGAGGAAGTCCCACCGAAACAGCTTCTTTCCCAGAACTCCCGCGGGGATGCTGCTTTAATTACTGCAATTTTAATCTCTTCAAGTCGAGGAGCAACCCGTATTTATATATTCTAATAAATATGCAACCCTTGTCCACTATTCCTATAAACCATTACAACATTCCCATTCAGTAACCCTCTATCATGAGTCACACCGAGGCATTATAATGGGTAAATAATATCTGTCTGTATCTCTGAAATACTTACATTATTCGGACTGTTATCCTCATCTTCATTGCCATATTCACAACATTTCGGCCGTTGGTTAGATCCAGTGACTTGACCAAAAGTGTTGTGAGTTCAATACCAGGCTAGAACAGTGGTGAACAAAAACCTGGAGAGTTGAGTTAAAGGGAAATAACTGAAACATCCGGAAGAGCCATGGCACGTGGAACTAGAATAATCTACACCCACCCAGTGGACGAAATAAAGGGTTCGATTCGAAATTCCAATCACCTGAAGAAGGCCGGAAGGTACAACGGCCGAAACGTTATGAATATGGCAATGAAAATGAAAATAACACTCCAAATAATGTAAATAATGTGGCTAAATAATAGTTAAAAAATAATAATTATGATGAAGATATGAAGAAAGCCGAGGTTTCCACACCATTGCGGCAGTGCAAATATCGACAAGAAAATAGATGAAGCTGCTAAAGATTTGAGAAAACTTACCTCGATCACCAGCAAGCAGAAGATTATCTGGTGTGAGTAAGCATGCAATTTTAATAATAACAATAATAATAATAACAACAACATGATGATGATGATGATGATGATGATGAAGATATACACAGATATTGACGTGTTAAGATTCATGCAAAATTGATAGCAATCAACAATACTGAGTACTATTGATAGGCGCATGTACAAAGATGTGTCTGTTGATGAGAGATAGAGAGAAATAAAGTTAATGCAACATGAAAATAGAGAACGGATCGGAACGAAACCGAGAATATCGTCCCGTCCGGATTGGCGACAAGAAATGAAAGCAACCGAGAAAATGCACAGAAATGATGCGTTGTGACTTATTTACCCAGGTAAGCAGAGGCAAGAGCACGCTGTCAGTTGGCACATACTTCCGTGCCTTAGATAACGCCATCTGTAGGGGAGATAAGAAACTAATAAATGAATCGGTTCTATTTCGTTGTTTTTAGTTTTATTCCCACCTGTTTTCGCCTCTGTATGTTTTGCAAGGAATTAAAAAGACTTGATTTAATCAACATACGCTAATCAAGGGTAATTTTAAACTATAAAGACTTAGTTAAAAATAACTGAATTGTTCTCCACAATCTGGGTTTGAAGGCAAAAAAACAACAAAGTTTTGAAAGATCATGTAATTAAACACTGTTACTAAAACGATAATAATGTTTGGAAAGATTTGTCAAATGGGGACGCCATATTGGACAAAAGTTGTTATAAAAGGAAGGACAAAACTAACGAACAAAGAAACTAAGAGAAGAGAGAAAAGACAGAAAAGGAAAAAGAGAAAAGTAGAAAAACGTAGACAAAGAACGAAAGCAAAACTAGTTAAACATGACTTAAAAGAAAGCAAAGGTTATCTCACGATATCCTAGTGATCAACAAGCTAGTCTTGCAGACCGTTATTATAGCAGCAAGTTTGATCTTCAGTGGGCGCCTTATATTTGCGGCTTTATGCCAGAATAATTAAGGACATCTTGCTGTGGAATACTGGTTATTAATATTGTCTTGCAGACGTTAAAATTGCGGTCTTTTTGTTCTCTATAACCTTCGAACATACAAAGCCAAAATCGTTTAGCCGTGAAGCAGTGGTTATCCAAATCGTCTAGCAAGCCAAAAAATGTAGGTAGCAGTTCGATCTTCCCTGGATACCCGATACTTGTAGCCTAATGCTAGACTATTTTAAGTCACCTTTCCGTGTTGTCTTAGAGACAAACTTACGAACAAGTATGACAATGATAAGTTCATTTCTCACCTTGTGCTTTACACTCCTGGCCTTGTGCACTATTAAATATTTTGGGTCCATCGCGGTTGAACAATGGGACGGAAGCTGGCCTTGCAGACCATTATTTCTATAGTGAATTAGGTCCTCACTGGGTACTCTGCACTTGACTAAACCGAACATTGTAAATAATAACGGCGTTTTTTTGTTTTTTTTTATCTCTATTATATTTCTGTTTGAATTTCTGGGACAAGGAGTTATTATTTACAATATTTACATGCGGGCTATGGTCCTCATTTTTGTTGTTGTTGTTATCACAAGGTTTCTGCTTTTTTCATCAGGTGTATGAGGATCCGGGTTTCAGTTCAGAATCCCCTGTAGGGTACCCAGATCGACATACACCTGATGAAGGCCGGAGGGCACTGCAGCCGAAACGTTTTGTTAACAACAACAAAGATAAAGACTTTATTTTACTGTTTAAATGAAGCAGTCAACCATTCTTGTTCTTATTGATTTTTGACGAGAATCTTTCACCGTAATTATGAAGTAGCTTCTTGTTCCAAACTCATACAAGCCATCAAGCTACGGCAATGAATAGATTGCGTTAATCGTATAAAAGGATAAGGTGTAAGTGAGACTCAAAATCACGCCTCTTTTTGTCCTGTGGGGAAACGGTTAAATGTACCAGCTTCTCGTCTCAACTGAACTACCAGAACACAATGGTATTGCAAAGATCAAATTTAACCTTTAAATGCACCTAAGTTCACGATCTTTTTTGTCGTCATATTTGTATTTATTTATTTATTTATTTATTTATTATTATTATTATTAGACGAGGATAATTAATTCAAAACTCTGAGCGAGTCTATTGCGTTCATTTTTGCACAAATGCGATTGGGAAAGCCATGACACCGTCTCTTTCCTTCACAGTATTTGGATTAAATGACAGGGTAGAAGGAAAACTCTGAATTCCAAACCGTGAAGAAGCTAACGGGAAACTACTCCACTATCTTTCCCAAGAATGAATGACAATCCACAGAAAATAAAGATAAATCTGTGAAGACACGATCGTTTACATCCTGAAGGGACAAGTAACATTAATAGCAGAAGTATTATGTTTCTTTTAATTTTTAGATGCAGTGAGACGTAATGTGAGCCAAAATAAAAAGTATGTGAATCATATTTACCGTGTCTCTCCACTGAGACGTGATGTGACACAAGGTCAGGTTTATTGTGGGGAACCTGAGCGCGTACATTCGGACCAAGGACCAAAATTTCCCGCAACCGTCAGTTACGCTGGCATCAATACCTTTCTTTAGTGCCATGAGAGGGTGCAGCCTCGGGCAGTTGTTTTCCCAAGGCTGGGCACCTCACTGTATAATTTTCCTCAGTTGCTCCCCTGTCCTCCGACGGAGCCAAAACTGAGTCGCACTTTGCCCCAAGACCGAGACTCAAATGAGAGATGATAAACCGTACCCGGTCAGGTAAGTATTGTAAGTGAATATGAATCTCACCGAGTGCTTATCTTTTATTTTTATTCTTGTGCTCTCTACTCAGCGATAGAGCCTAAGTTACAATAAAAAGTAACTAGAAAAATCAAGATGGATGAAAATAATACAGCGTGTCTCAAAGATGTATACACACTTTTACAGTGTATAGCTCATGTCAATTTGCTTTCTTTTCAGATTTACACAGTACTACTAAGGTCATCCAGGTTTAATTTTGAACAAAGAAAATTAATCATGAAATGGCACTGGAGATGCGAAAATGAAGTTTGAAGGCAGTATCGAAGAAGGTTTCATTCAGATCCACCCACAAAACTTACAATCTTACGAATTAGAAATAAGTTTGAAGCTGATGGTAATGTACACGGTGTGCACAAGAAACATTCCGGAAGACCACGGATACCAACAAGCGCTATGGAGGAAGAAAGAGCGATAGAAGTTTTCAGAGAAGTCCAAGAAACCCTATCAAAATGTTGATTGCTGCTTGTGATTCCATTATGTCGTGTTGTCAGCAATGTCGGAATAGCAATTTGAAAAAATGCAATGACAATCTTAAAAGCATGCATTTATAATATATACTGTCTTCATATGTATTATTGAAATTAGATATAATTGATTCAAGTTGCTTGAATTATTTCTTGAAGTTTCAAAATGCGTATACATGTTTCAAGACACTCAGTAGTAAAAAAATTAATAATATTAAATAATTTTTAATAATGTCGTGGGTTTGATCATCAGAAAGCATTCCACACTTATAGCCTTGTGCGAAAGTTAAATTTAATAAATCATTTTTCAATAACTAATGAGTTTGATTCTCACTGTGTGTCATATATTGTAGTTTTGTGCCCGATGAAGCTAAGCTGGTCTTTTCGATTGACAACATGAAGGTAAGAATGAAAATAAAGAGAAAGAAAAGAAGAAAGAATGAAAACAGAAAGGAATACAAAAAAATAGATTGAAATGATAAAGAAATGAAAGAAGAAGAATGCGAATGTTGAAGAAAAAAAAATGAAATTGGATTACAATGGATTTGACGAGGCGAACGGGAAAAAACTTGGTAATATGTGAAAAAAAAACAAAAACAAAAAAAAAACCCACAATGGCGTCTGCAAATGAAACATTAAAAATAACATCAAAAATTCAATGTTATATCTTTTTTTTTTATTTTTTTTTTTAAAGCGATAAAGAGAGAAGGCGAAAAGAAAAAAATCCGCATCTAGATAAAAAGTACGAAAAAAATAAATAAAATAAATAAACACTGAAGCGGATCAATAAGCCTATAGCCTGACACATTTATGAGCAGAATTTCGATCTGAATATGTCACTGTATAATGTTCGATCTAGATGACTAATAGAAAAGCACTGGGTTAAGTGTTTTGAATAAGAATAAGATTATGTTGAAAAATAGATATTTGTTGTTTAAAATAAATGCTTTTTTTTTAAAATTATCAGACTATAGACTTTTATTGGTGTATCGACATAAATAAAATAAATAAAAAACAAAGAAGAATTTTTTTTCCGTCGAAAATACCATACAGATCGCAACAAAAATAAAACAGCATTAAAAAATGTTCGAATTCGCTAACTCTTTCTTGAAAATTGATGAAAATTTGACTTTAAAAAATATAGTAACAGAAGGCATAATTTTGATATTTTTTTCACAAAAATTGTAAAGGAAATGTACATTTTGATTGGTCCTCCATTTGGTTTCTTAAATTTTTTTAGTTATACATTTGCATATATTTATCTGTCTTGGTCGATGCCATAATGCAAATCTATCGACCCCGCTCCACGCTCAACAAACGTTCATTACATTAAGAAATTTGAATCTTCCTCTTTATGTGTCGTGTCCCTTCAGGACGTAGGGGATAATGGCTCTTCCATAATTCCCTGTTCTTCGTAACTCTTAATAAATTTTGTCTTTTTGTAATTTTTCCTAAACTCTGTTCCAGCATCCATTTACTTAAGCTCACAAAGTAGTTTATGCGAGTTTTCGTTTGTCATTGTTTTCAATCTATCCTGTAAGTATCAGAATTTCCAAGCCCCCTTTCTTCATTATGTGCCCTAGAAATTTCAATTGGCTTTTCCTTATGTTAAGTATAAATTTACTTTTTGTTTCTATTTTCGCTAAAACTTCGTCGTTGCTCACACGTTCGGTCCATAATATCCTCAGCATCCTTCTGTAGAACCACATTTCTGTTGCTTCAAGTCTCTTCTTCATCTGCGAGGAGATTGTCCAGCATTCACTGCCATATAGAAGAGACTTACTCTTTTGTTTTTAAAAAAAAAAAAACGTAAATTAGATTAAAATTTATCTTATATAAAGCCATCAGGAAAGATAGATTTAATTGTTTACGAAAAATAAGTATTCAAATTATGCACATCTACATACAGACAGATTATATAAGCCGTTCTATGAGAGGTGACTTTTGATTATCGGATACGTAGAACGCTCGCCATGTCCGACATACGTCCAAAATATGGCAGCACTACTAGAAAATCTAATTAATCTATTGGAGAGATTTTTAGGCTTAGTCAACATCCTATTTTCTAACTTACAGACGGTATCCAGCCGATGGTTACTATCTTCAGATGAGGCAGGCTAATTATGCATTACCCAACACTAAAAAAGGACCATGTATTACATTTAGCCTTTGTTGTGTAGCAAATGCTTATCGCTGTTAGACACTCATAATTATAGACTGGAATACACACACACACAAAGTTGAAAGTGGCCGCCTTGACTAGGAGTTATCCTTGCAGGGCATTAATATTGTATAAGGAATCTGAGTTTGAATGTGGTCTTGTACCAGACTAAAGTAAGATTAAATATTAGGTTGGTTCAAAAATAATGACGTTTTTTGACGTATTTTTAACGTCAAAAAATTATTATTTTTGCAACAACCTAATAACTGTCGCCTCTCTTTGGGTAGTGGTTAGTGATCTATTATGTCAGATCAATAAAAGTATGTAGTAATGTCGATTTTCATGGCGTTTCCCAACATGGTTTAAATAATATTACTAACAAAATCATTATCTTACTTGTTTCTCTGAAGAATCGAATATTCGCGAGAGACTGCCATCATTAGTCACTGACGATTGGCTCTTCTGTAAAAGAAAGATGACAAAAGGATATTAATCCAATTTAACATCTGTTATAAAGAACAAAGATATCATTTTTAAAACCTATAAAGTCAGCATAAAATATTGATAATTTTTTTTAAAGGAAGAGAAAATCAACATTGTGGGCATGACAAAGTGTGTTTGCCTAATTTTTTTGTTGTACTTTTCCAATTTACGAATAATATGTCGTACATTGAGATAAAAAATATGGACAAACTATCCGAAGATCATGTTTTGTTCTGTTTGAACTGTAAGGTAGACAAGATTTTGCTGGGTATATCTAGGTGATTTTTTTCTTTTGTTTTTTTTCATAGTTGTGGAATTGTAATTAATTTTGACCCTAATGTATATGTATTCGAAAATTGGAAAATGCAACAAAAAATTGAACAAAGCTTTTTATATACAACACGTACTCCGACCTGATACAGAATGCAAAACAAGGTCGCTTCTTCTGCAATTGGCATTTCCCGCCCAAAGAAAAGCAAACGTTTCCTCGACGGAGACATCAACGTGTATTCCCGATCCTTCTCCTTTTACTGAAACATTGTCTGTGGAACGAATCATTCAGTCACCAAATTACTGTTGGAATCTGTGGCGGGGAGTTGGGGCGGGGCGGTTAACCTGGCCTCGAAAATAGTATTTACATTGCACGCACGTAGATCGCCTTTGGATGTTCATTTTCCTCTCCATCTTACATTAAACAGGATCTACTGGTATATATGGTACAGGCAGCAGAGAGTAATTCTCGATATATTGGGAAAAGTGGATTCATGCCTTTCTCAAGAGCATTCTTGGAAAGTTAACACAAACTACCACGCTAACAATTTGGACTCTGTCAGTTCATTCCGATTTCCAAGCTTGTTAACCATCACGCCAACAGCAGTTTGTTGGATTTGCCCTCATATTTTCTAATTCAGTAAACATTTGACAAATGAGGTTGGTAGGATAAAATTTTATTGACTCGACCCGTTTCCCCAAAAATTTGACCAAATGATGAAACATCACATGTTTTTTTTTTTAATCCTTTCTAAATCGGTCTGAGTATTTTTTCCGGACGCCTCCCCATTGTGTGTATATAGATATACAATCACCAGTAATGACTTTCCGTATTATATTGTTGATGAACAAATATAGTTTTAAGGAAGATTAATAAAACTTATAGCAGAATAAAAAACAACAGTGGTAACACTATTATAATCAGATGCATTTAAATTACAATCATGGTGAAACATATTTAAAATCCGCAGATAGTAACAAAAAGCCTAAAATTCATGATCTATTATAAAAATGAGAAACTTTCAACTTAGCTGTAGTTAATAAGAAAACGTCATTAAAATCAAATCGTCTGTGTAAGACGAAAATGTTGTTGAGAAATTCACTTGTCCTATTGAGACTCTCTGAAATGAAAAAAAAATCTTATACAGAAAATATAAACACACCACGTTCTCATAGACTCAGTTGTCATAATTGCCATCAAATTACTCTACGGTAACCACATGATACAGAAAAAATACAATTAGACAGCTACTGTCACCGACACAATACTCAGCATAACAATATTACAAATTTTAGAAGGCATCCATATTAAGTCAAAATCAATAATCAAAATCGTTTATGACGCTGACATAGGCATTCTAAAATCTATTTAAATTTTCAGTATCCGTACAACGTCACGTTCACGTGACACCATAAAGTTTCAAGTCTGAAAAATAACATTACGGCCACGCGACATCCTAAAACATTCAAATCTTAAAATTTAAAAAGCATCAAAAAGATGTAAACTGGCTGAATTGTATGTAATTTCTTTTATTCTTTTTAATTAACAAAGCCAAGCGAAAGATGGGAACCTTAAAAAAACAAAAAAAAAAAAACAAAAAACAGTGAACAGTCCTCCTTACGCTTCAACATCAAAATACGGAAAATAAGCCGCCAGCAAGAAAGATTGATTAAAAATATAACTTGTCCGTTATCTTCAACAAAACTTGTTTGAACGCACGCAAACACATTCACCATTACTAAAAGGATGTATTGTATATATAAATTCAGTAAGAAAAAAAAAAGAATACGGAGCTGTTATGCGACATCTGTCCTTCTTTACGGCAGCGAATGTTGGGCGATTTCCTCAAAGATGAAGAAGAGCCTCGAGGCGATAGAAATGTAGTTCTACAGAAGAATGCTAAGGATATGATGGACCGAGCGTGTGAGCAACGATGAGGTCTTAGAGAGGATGCAAACAAGAAAGAAGCTTATACTTGACACCAGGAAGAGGCCGCTGAAGTTTCTGGAATACATAATGAGGAAGAAGGGCCTGGAGAATCTGATACTCATGTGTCAAATAGAGGGAAAGAGAGACATGGGAAAACAACTCATGACATACCTAGCGGACTTAAGCAAGTGGTTGACAGGACGTTGTCTGGGAGAGGAAGCAGATGGAAGGAATTTGTTGAGAGCTGCAAGGGATAGAAGGAGGTGGAGAATTATGACCACGTACGTCCTGAAAGGACATGGCACATAAAAAGAAAAAGAATGATGAAAATAATTTATAAGCGATTCAGTTCATTTTAGATGACAGTTAGAAAAAGACTTTTCACCGTGGAAGGCGCAAACCTGTGTTATGAGGTTGTCAATTATTAAGGTTACTCTTTAAGATTGATGTGATAGAGACAATCGTTCAGATTTCATTTTGAATTGTCTGTTATTTCGACGTCCATATTTTGTATACATCTATTGTTATTTTCATTTTATTCTTTTTAATTTCGTCTGAATTCCTTTTTTTTGGGTCTGAAAGCCATAATTTATTTACTTTTAACTTTTTTCCTTTTAATTTTCCTCGTCGTTTCCTACTTTCATGTTTCTTCCTTTCTTGTGAGATTTGTCAGCAATTTATTTATTTTTTTTTTAATTCGTTCAAATAAAGTGCTGCCTTTTTTTCAACATTATTCCTTTCTTCCTTTTAACTTTTCTTCTTTTGTTTCTTCTTTTAACGTTTATATTCTCTGTTGCCTTTCAATTTTCGCCTATTCATCGTCGCATATATTTAAAATGGATTAACATAAAATACATTTAAAGCTCTCAGACAGTCGTGACAACCTGGTAGTGAGAGATTCTGCGTCTTAGAACTTGTTCTCTCTCAATAATTATTTATGACATAAACACACATATAAATATATATATACTCTCAGAGACACACACACACTAGTTGTTTAATGTAAACCGTAACATTATAAGTAGGATTTTATGAGTATATGAAAACTATCATTCACTATCGAATGAGATAAATAACAGAACAAAGAGTAAAACTAGGTAAGAAAATGTGGTGAAAATTATTTCATTACTAATTCATTCGTAGCGTCAAAAATGATGGCAATATTTAAGTAATTTTACAATTACACCATTTATATTATCTACATGAAAAGTGTAGGACATTCTTTCGCTGCAATTCACTTCCCGGTCTTTTGAATAGGAGTAGAGGGTTTATCCCTTGTTTCCGAGTTAGTATTGTTTCCGGTTCCTTCTAAAGTCTTTTCATTCTCTTACACTCCCAGTAGCTCCTTGCATCTTAGTGACATTATCGCCTTACTTGAATGAATTGTTTAAAAAAAACACTATTGTCGCAGATAAGGATCCATAAGTTTTCAATGGATATACTCTCTAATGCCCTTAGTAAACGCATGAATATCTTCCACCAACTAGAGGTAAAATAGTAGTGCAGACTGGGATTTTTGCCTTGATTGACAGCCAGCCTAGGAGAAGGAAAAGTAAATTTAATCCTCTCTGTATTTTTGAAAAAAAAAAGGGTTTTACACTTCAGAAATCCAGTTGGAACCCATAAGGCAGATAAATGGCAATTTCTTTCACCATCCGGTAATTCCTGCAGCTACTGCGCCGGTACGAAACAATATTGGTTTATACTTTCTTTTAGACTCTATCAGCACCCCTGAGAGGCAGATCTTAACATATGGACAGGGCACATAATCTCCAAACCTGTAGCAGAGAGCACTATAACATCACCTCCCGAGGAGGATGAATGCCAACGCAATACAGCACTTGGAAGAAATAATTCTGCTTTTTACATCATTAATAGTAAAAATATCCATAGAACGCTATGATTAAATAGCAAGAAATAAAGAGCAAAGTATCAGCAACAGGTTCTCCTTACTTATTAATGTGATATTCCATTTCTATGGTGATATAAAGAGCGTTCGTTTAATGACATCGAATAATACTTTTACCATTATCAATATGTCATTAGTGATTAGACGAGATCAGCCCTGTTACTACACTAGCCGAGTATTAGGGGATCCGATAAGATACATTGTCTAATGACTTTTGGCACGTCAGTGTATATGTACTTTTTCCCATTATAATTATTTTTTTACTAGTTTTTCTCCATTTTATAATTGTTGCTTTTATCACAAAACTCCTAGTCGATTACTTTTCATTATTATTTTACTACTAGTTTTACTTCATCTTATAGCACAGCGGGTCTATACAGCGCGAAAATCAGGAAAAAAATGTTAAATTACACTACACTACATGGGAGTCCATTTTTCATGGACGTCGGTTTCACCGCTTTGGCCACGAAAGATTCGATAATAAAACGGAGCACAAATCTGCAGTAAAATTCTGCTGCTTTTACTTCCGTTATTTCATAATCACGTGGTGTTTGCGCCCGAAGAGGATTTCATCCCAAGTGATGCGAAACAATACAACAATGAGATAAAATCAATAATACACTAATAATAATAACAATAATAATAATAATGAGGATATTTCACGTAAAAATTTCAATAAATAACTTTCTCACTTTTCTTAAACAGTGAAATTAATAGCAACTGGTCAAGATTGTGATGACTAAAGAAAAATTGTGCTTCCAACAGGGATTGAACCTGTATCCCTTTTCTATCAGGGAAACAGCTTTTTATAAAAACATCTTCGTTAACAGATTGGCCACGGAGACCAGACTGACAGTGTATTGTTTGAATTACTTATTTAACGAATCTATATTTGCTAGCTCCAGTTTCGTAGCTTAAATGAGGCACAAGGCCTAAAACATGGGGCATCCAGTGAGGATCGAACTCACTATTCATTGATCTAACTAGACAAGCTTGCTAATTATTACCCCACATCGAGGTACCCAGGTGATTTTCTAAGTTTAGCTTAGATGTGGCACAAGGCCGAAAGTATAGCGCACCCACTACGGTTCGAACTCGTAAGTCGGAATTGATCTAGCAAGACAAGCTTGCTAACCATTTGCACCACGTCTTGTGTCTGGGATATTTTCTAAGCGTAGCTTAGATGTGGCACATGGCACATCCAGTAAGGATCGAACTTACTATTCAGACATTATTTAGCGATCGTATCCGAAACGTAAGCATTAACAACTTTTGGAAGTTTTTTTTTAATTTTTTATCCGATATTAATAA
The DNA here is from genome assembly GCA_963932145.1 of Acanthosepion lycidas. Taxonomy (NCBI): domain Eukaryota; kingdom Metazoa; phylum Mollusca; class Cephalopoda; order Sepiida; family Sepiidae; genus Acanthosepion; species Acanthosepion lycidas. The sequence goes on along the minus strand of OZ010582.1, from coordinate 104,634,994 downwards.
CATATATAATAATAAGAAATTTTATATGACAGAATCTTGCAGTCGGCTTATTATTTATTATGCTAAAGTTGGGTGGCCATATAGCAGAGTAGACTAAACTTTGTAACTACCATATTTGATAACAGATTGAACTAATTTTTATAAAATTACTAAGTCATAATCCTGTGAATCGATATGCGAAGAAAAGACTCTTCTGTAAACAGATATTAGGTTGGTGCAAAAATAATGTCGTTTTCTCACATAGTAACACATGTGAGAAAACGACGTTATTTTTGCACCAACCTAATATTTAACCTTCCCTATCGTAGACTGAAAATAGTGTCGGAATATTTCCAGCTGAAACCGGATATTCCTCTACCTGTTTGTCTTCCATGTCATCCGTTACAGTATTTAATCGGGCCTATATAAGACTGTTTAAACGGTTTTTAGACTATTCTACAGAGTAGTAAAATGAAAAGTTAATCAAACATTACATATACTCATTTACTTAGCTTATCTTACTCTGACACAAAGTCACAACTATGGGCCTTTCAGAGAGGAGCGAACCGACGAGGGAGAATATTTCAGATAATTTGTGTATTTCATCTTTATAAAAACGATTCCTGTTTTCATAAACTCATCGATGTATTGAGCTTTGGGAAGTGCAATTAGACAAGAAATGTTTCATGCATGTGATAGTCTAAAAGGTGAGAGGTCTGAAGAATTTGCCATATGTGGAAGACCTTCCCATACCAACTCCATACTGTGTAGTAGATATTTACTTGACTCCCCATTGAGTAAGTTTGTGACACAAGGTCGGTTTTTAACGTGGGGACCCTGTTCCAAGCTGGTCATAGCTTGTCCAAGCTGGTCAGAGCTGGTCTAAGCTAGTCATATATGGTCTTGGCTTATCCTAGCTGGTCCAGGCCGGAGCCGGTCCAAGCTAGACGTAGCCGTGATACCACCAGCCCAGGGACGAGCCCTGTGCCAGGTATGTATACTGTGTAGTATTTGCAATGTGAGATTTGTCGTACAGAAAAATAAATCACCGATTGACTTCTTTGCTCAAAAGAAGGTCTTTTCTTTTCCAATGCGTCAAACGAGTCAGTTGCTTACTCTATCGTTGAGCAATAATACTTTTTCGATGCTTAATTAGATCATAATAAAAAAAATAATTTTTGAATTATTTTAGATACAGAGATTTTCGTCCAGTAGATTCCATTTTAGGTGGGAGGTTGAAGGCCGTTTTGGATCACGTCTGAATTTCACATTAGGCTTATAAAACCATGTGCTAGAGATGATAATAAATCAATTATAAAGCCGAACGACTTCAAGAACTCTTCTATGATTTCCCTTACATTGTGCGAAAGATGGCACCAGAAAATTGTGTAGCGGTCTAATATTTGACAAAGCTTAGTAAAGTTTCTTTCGTGATGTACCCAGTAAAGATTGAACTCGTTACACTTGTAAAATGGTTTGTGATACGTGCTTGCTAACCAGAGCGCCATGACGCGTATCACGATATACTGTTACAGGATTACCCACACAGCACAGAAACAGATGCAACGTGGTTACGAGGATAAATTGAGAACGGCTTCTTTCATTTCAATGGGCCGCCTAAATATAGAATTCAAAAGAGTGATGGAATCGGCGTCAAATCTTTGAGTAGGAGAGTAGATTCAACGTCTCAATGCCAGAGTCTGCGGCTGGGCTACCTGTCGAAACGCTTGTCTAAATCAGTCAAGGTCATGCAAACGCTTCTTGCTACGACCTTGCTTCTTTCTCGACAGACGCCGGCTTGTTTATGTATAAGGGTTGCATTGCAGATGATACTTGAAGCGTCAGAATGAAGAAAAAAAAAATGAAAGAAAAGTGAAGCACTGAAGGAAAGAAGTACACATCTTAACCAACAGTTTGGGTAGTTGTTAAACGAGTACAAAGACACAATAATGGGGCACTCAGTGAGGACAGAACTCATCAGTAATGACTCAACAGGCATGATTCTTCGACATAACAGATTTTTACTAAGCTTAACTTTTTCAGGCATATCTTTATATAGGCAGAAATAGGTTCAAATGGAGACGGACTGCTTGTTTTCAAAGTATGTATTTTAGTTCGAACAACGGCCATTAGTTCTAGCTAGTTAATAACTAAACTTAAATTTGCATGGCACAAGGCCTACATAATGAAGCACCTAAGAGAATTTCTACCCTAGCATGTCTTGCTTGCAAACTGTAACCTTATGGCAAGCGCTTTCGAGGTACCTTTACAGTTATTTTAAAAAATTAGTATGCTTAGTCTGGCATATGGACACGGATATGAGGCGCCAAGATCCATGGGACACTAAGACTGGCTTGTTAACCGTTACTTCATGGCAAGATGTCCATATGCACCGTTAAATGACTTATTAGGTTTGTGTAAAAATTTCTAGCAAAAAATCAGGCACTAGTTTTCCAAAAAGTGTCCGAGGAATTTTTCGCAGGCGTTATAAGAAAAATAAAGAGGAAAGAGAAGAAAGGGGAAAAGAACAGAAAAGAAAAGAAAGCAAATGAAAGAGAGGAGTGCAATAGAAAAGAAAAAGACAAAAACAAAGAAAAATAGGGTGACAAAAAAGAAAAGAGGAGAAAAAACAAAATGAAAAAAAGAGAGAAAAATGAAGAAAGAGAGAAAAATGAAGAAAACAATAGAGAAAGGAAGAGAGAGAGAGAGAGAGAGCAACGAAGAGAGAGAGAGAGAGAGAAAAAAAACAAAGAGAGAGAGAAAAAAAACAAAGAGAGAGAGAAAAAAAACGAAGAGAGAGTGAGAAAAAAAACGAAGAGAGAGTGAGAAAAAAAACGAAGAGAGAAAAACGAAGAGAGAGAGAGAGAAAAAAAAACGAAGAGAGAGAGAGAGAGGAAAAAAACGAAGAGAGAGAGAAAAAAACGAAAAGAGAGAGAGAAAAAACGAAAAGAGAGAGGAGAAACAAAACGAAAAGAGAGAGGAGAAGCAAAACGAAAAGAGAGAGGAGAAACAAAACGAAGACAGCGAGAGGAGAAACAAAACGAAGACAGCGAGAGGAGAAACAAAACGAAGACAGCGAGAGGAGAAACAAAACGAAGACAGCGAGAGGAGAAACAAAACGAAGAGAGAGAGAGAGAGAGAGAGAGAAGAAAACAAAGAGAGAGAGAAACAAAGAGAGAGAGAGAAACAAAAAGAGATAGAGAGAAACAAAAAGAGAGAGAGAAAAAAACGAAGAGAGAGAGAGAAAAATGAAGACAGCGAGAGAGAAAAAAAACGAAGAGAGAGAGAAAGAGAGAGAGAGAGAGAAAGAGAGAGAGAGAAAGAGAGAGAGAAAGAGAGAGAGAGAAAGAGAGAGAGAGAAAGAGAGAGAGAGAAAGAGAGAGAGAGAAACAGAGAGAGAGAAAGAGAGAGAGAGAAACAGAGAGAGAGAGAGAAACAGAGAGAGGGAGAAACAGAGAGAGAAAAAACGAAGAAAGAGACAGAGAAAAAACAAAGAAAGAGACAGAGAAAAAACAAAGAAAGAGACAGAGAAAAAACAAAGAAAGAGACAGAGAAAAAACAAAGAAAGAGACAGAGAAAAAACGAAGAAAGAGACAGAGAAAAACGAAGAAAGAGACAGAGAAAAAACGAAAAGAGAGAGAGAAAAAACGAAGACAGCGAGAGGAGAAACAAAACGAAGAGAGAGAGAGAGAGAGAAAAACAAAGAGAGAGAGAGAAAAAAAACGAGAGAGAGAAAAAAAACGAGAGAGAGAAAAAAAACGAGAGAGAGAAAAAAAACGAGAGAGAGAAAAAAAACGAGAGAGAGAAAAAAAACGAGAGAGAGAAAAAAAACGAGAGAGAGAAAAAAAACGAGAGAGAGAAAAAAAACGAGAGAGAGAAAAAAAACGAGAGAGAGAAAAATGAAGACAGCGAGAGAGAGAAAAATGAAGACAGCGAGAGAGAGAAAAATGAAGACAGCGAGAGAGAGAAAAATGAAGACAGCGAGAGAGAGAAAAATGAAGACAGCGAGAGAGAAACAGAGAGAGAGAGAAACAGAGACAGAGAGAAACAGAGACAGAGAGAAAACGAAGAAAGAGAGAAAACGAAGAAAGAGAGAAAACGAAGAAAGAGAAAAAACGAAGAAAGAGAAAAAACGAAGAAAGAGACAGAGAAAAAACGAAGAAAGAGACAGAGAAAAAACGAAGAAAGAGACAGAGAAAAACGAAGAAAGAGACAGAGAAAAACGAAGAAAGAGACAGAGAAAAAACGAAGAAAGAGACAGAGAAAAAACGAAGAAAGAGACAGAGAGAGAGAAGAACGAAGAAAGAGAGAGAGAGAAAAACGAAGAAAGAGAGAGAGAGAAAAACGAAGAAAGAGAGAGAGAGAAAAACGAAGAAAGAGAGAGAGAGAAAAACGAAGAAAGAGAGAGAGAGAAAAACGAAGAAAGAGGGAGAGAGAAAAACGAAGAAAGAGGTAGAGAGAAAAACGAAGAAAGAGGGAGAGTCCGAAACGAAGAAAGAGGGAGAGTCCGAAACGAAAAAAGAGGGAGTTACAGAAACGAAGAAAGAGGGAGTTACAGAAACGAAGAAAGAGGGAGTTACAGAAACGAAGAAAGAGGGAGTTACAGAAACGAAGAAAGAGGGAGTTACAGAAACGAAGAAAGAGGGAGTTACAGAAACGAAGAAAGAAAAAGAAAATGAAGTGAAAAATGAAGAAAAAAAGAATGTAAGAAATGAGATGAGGCTAAGAAAAGAAGCGATTAGAAAATGAAGGAATAAAAAAAGAAAAAGGAGAGTTTAAAAAATGAAAAAGAAAGAAAGGGAAGATTAAATATGATAAAATGCAAATGACATCATGAGAAAAAAAAAAAAAAAAACCCAAAAAAACCAAAAATGACAGAAATGTCGATATAGAATTCTGAAAAATCTATGTTCGTTTGTGCGTTGAATATATTTAAGTCTATGGAGTTGAATGAATTAAGATGAGATTTTGTCTAGAGCGACATTTGCCAGTGGGGTCTGCTTGCAAGGTACAAGTGCGTGACATAACCTGAGAGGGGAAAAAAGATCAATGAAAACAGGAATAGAAAGAAAGAAAGATGAGAACAAGAGGAAAGACTAATCAAGAAAAAGAGAGCAAAATAGAAAATTGGTGCAAAATAATGTCGGTTTTTGACGTAAAAAAATACGTAAAAAACCGACATTATATTTGCACCAACCTAATAGAAAGACAAAATGGGGAAGTGGGAAAAGAAACAAACAGTGATTGAGAAAATGACATAGGAAATAAACTTTGAAGAAAGATAATCCGAGAGAAGACCAATGAATGTTCTGGCAAATAAAGGAAAATAAAAGATATATTAGATATAGAATATTATTATTATTCTGTTAGCAATGGCTGTCTTAATTCGTGACCATTGATAATACGTTTAATTTCATTTTCAGTGGATTTATGAAACAGTCATTAACAGTGCATTCAAATTATACCTACAATAGCCCTATTCTCTCAATAATACTTGCCTTATTTTCCTATGACTGATATTCCCTTACTTCCTGATTTAACATGAATTTCTTTAGTAAATCCAAAAGGAATGTATTTTGAATATATGAAGTGTGCTTAAAAGTTCACGGTCCGACCGACATCCTAATATATAATCAAAGATCGCTTTTTAAACCACTCTTTGGTTCGGCCGAAAACTTTCAGCAGACCCTTTTACATATAATAGCCCTATTCAGTCAGTAATACTTGCATTAATTCCTGACCCCTGACAATCCCTTTCCTTTATTTACAGTTCATTACTATAGCCACACGTCAAGTTAGTGAATTCGATCCTCACTAGAGTGTCCCACACTTGTGGCGTTATGCCAAACTACAAAAAAGAGCGCTTATACCTAACACCAGAAAGAGACAATTGAAAATTCTAGGGCACATAACGAGGAAAGCGGGCTTAGATAATTTGACACTCACAGGACAGACTGAAGGCAAGAGGAACAGAAAAATGCAGTATATAACCTACCTAATGAGTAAATCGTTAGCAGAACAAGGCTTAGGAGAGATAGCAAAAAGACGAAATTTACTAAGAGCTACAAAAGGACATGAAATTGTGGAGAGCTATGATCGCCAAAGTCTTTACGGGGCACGGCGCATAGAAGAAGACTGAATAAATACTATTTGGACACACCGTAGTGTTGTGGTTAGTAAGCTTGTCTCGGCTGTGTATTCGTTAGTTATAGTGAATTCGAGGCTTACTATATGACCTACTACTTCGTATAAGCTTTAATCAGCCTTAAATAGAAAAGCGTTAGAAAGTAACCTTTAAGGAATATATACAAATGAAATAAAACAGCAAAAGAAGTCATTAATCATTGATTAATTTATTGATATTTACGAAAATCTCTAGCACACCATACATGTAAGACACAGTGAGAATCAGTCTCTATGGTAATGATAGCGATTTAGCTTAGTAGCCAGTGATACTTGTGTCGTGTAGCCTCAAAAAAATAAAATCCCTTAACCAGGGGAAGAATATAGTCGAATGTTATCTTTCTGTAAATATCAAAACTTTTGATGTAACATTTTTAGATGCTAAACGACACATGCATCATTGGTTACTAAGCTAAATCTTTATCATTACTATAGAGATTGGTTCTCACTGTGTGTCCTACATGTATGGCGTGTTAGAGCTTTTAATAAATATCAATAAATTGAGGACAACTTGCCATAGAACAATGGTCACTAAACGAATCTGAGAATATTATTATTGTAGTGACTTCGATCCTCACTGAGTGCATCGCACTTAAACCATACGATGTTTAGTAAATATCAAGTAGATACCGTGCCATGGAGTAAATATCACACAGTGTCGAAGATCATTATGGCAGTAGAGAATTCGATCCTCAGTCTTCAGTAAGGCAATCCTAAGAGAATTCCTACCAGGGTTAATTATTAGCGGACCCGATCTTAACAATATAAGATACACAGATGACATCATGTTGATGGCAGACACATAAGGAAAATTTCAGACAAGGTAGTAAAGGAAAGTAGAGAGAAAGGACTAACTATCAATTGTAAGAAAACAATGTATGGTTGTCAGTAAGAGTAACAGCCCTAGATGCTAGTTACTAATTGGAGATGTCAACATTAAAAAAAAAAAAAAAATATTTGGGAAGTGTTTTAACAGATGGCATTAATTGAAATACCGAAATTCGAAGGCGAAAAAGCGAAAGATGCCTTTGAAAAGCTAAGGAAATTAAGAAATAGAAAAATTTCGTTAGAAACAAAAATAAATAAATAAATGAAAATGTGTGCTGAACTGCTATATCAATCCTATAATTTCCTCACAGATAAAGGGGAGACGTGAGGAACACAGATGTAGTTCTACAGAAGGATGATGAGAATACTATGGGTGTAACATATGAGCAACAAGGAAGTTTTAAGAAAAATGGAAACAAAAAGGAGACTTATACTTAGAATCAGAAAGAGACATTTGAAATTTCTAGGACACAAAGTGAAGAAAGAGTGTTTGGAGAACATGACACTCACAGTGCAAGAGAAGTAAAGGGGAACATCGTGCAATCTACCTAACGACTTTGGCAGAACAGGGAGTGGATGAAATGAAGAGATAAACATTGCTGAGTTGCAAAAGATAGGAAACTGTGAAGAGCCATGATCACCCATATTCTGAAGGGACACGGCACATAGAAGAAGAGGAAAATCACAATTGTAAACATGTGCTGTACTTAGCTGCAGTGTATCAAATATTTATAGTAGACTAAGCTTAGCAAATACCAAAAGGTGTTTTACCTTCCAGTTAAGTAGCATTGGTGCGGGATTCTATCAACAAATAGTTCTAGGAAGGAATCAGTAAAAAGGTAAATGGATATCTGAGAAAAAAAGGGGATTAAATGTTGAGTATCTCAACTCCGAAACAGTTTATTTGTTTTATTCCCCAAATTTTTTCCTCTACTTATTTTTTTTTTTTTATCATTATTTTATTTTAAATATCTTTATTGCTAACCTGTCGGTAATGGTTGTCGTTAATTCTTCAGAGTTAGAAGTTTCGCTTTTCACCTGTCTTACCTGCCACGGGCGGGATTTCTTCATACCTTTAGCACCGTACACGATAAGAACAGGCGTGTCTACTTAACTGGTTAGAAAAGATGAGAAAATGTTCTTTGAATAATGTTGAGAATCCTGAAAGGCGAAGAAGGGGATGATATGATTACACAAAGGTTAGAAGGTAACTAAGTTGCAGAGAATTATGCAACTGATACATATTAAGCTAACAGTTATTTTCGGTAGTAATTACCGGAATAACGATATATCTCATCAAGTTAATCAGCGACATATTACCACAGTGAGAAAGCTAATTTTATGCTTACAGGAGAGAGATGAAAATAATTTTTTACAAGTTGAAATCTAAAAGGTTTTAAATCTGTTTACGCAACACAATCTCCCTAATTCATTTGGCTTTGTCCAAGACCAAGCAAAGATAGATAAATATCTACAAGCAGCATTTAATTCGACAGCAACTTAAATAGATTTAATCTCATTTTCCATTTTTTATCAATACATTGTACTTAAAAGATAGGTAAATGTATAATAAGTGGGTTAATATTGTTATGATTATGAAATCTGTGCTCGGGAATTCTGGGACCAATAAAATCTGATAATCCGGTCCAAAAGCTAATCTGATAATTCGACCTTTTTCCTGTCTGTATATTTGAGACGAGGTTATCCCTTATCTTGGATTAGTTTTTTCGTTTTTGTTACTTTTTTCACTGTTTCGACAACTGTAACGTCCAGACTTCGTCAGATATCTGCTACGGTCGGTAACCTTGCAGGTATGTTGACTGTAAACCATTATTTGATCTCTAGCAGTTCGTTGGTGCAATTTCTATACTTGAGTATTCGACCCCAGACATCAGCAGGCTGTTGAGTTCGTGCTTAAAACAATATGCGCGTACATATTCTTCAATCAAATTCCCGACATTGTGTCACATCTTGACATTGTCGTGTGGTGAATAAATAACGCCTTTGGGCGCAAAAGAAATGTATCAGTAAATTTATTCTGGGCATGATGGATCCGCCTACAAGACATAATTCCCCCCCCCCATTGTGTAAAGAGGAGGTCTTGTCAGGGACAGATGTCTACTGAAAAATCAAGTGAACGAGTAATTAGGTAATCAAACCATTACAAGGAGAGTTTAACGCCATTCAGAAAAAAAAAATCCGCTTTGGCTTGCACAATGCCACCTATCATAAAAAAAAAAAAAATAAATAAACAGCATTTTTAGCAGATTCTCTACTATTGATTCCCATCCTGAGTTAGTTGTGAGGTTTAAAAACCCCAGCGATCCAAATAAATATACAGGCGCGAGTATTACCCCTGGTAGGTTCAACGAAGCCGGGAAGGTCGGAGGATAGGGGGGAGTTAAAATAAATAAGAACCACAATAATCCATTGGATGTAATATGGTGGTTGCGCTGATTCGATCTCAGTCACAATCTCAACCTAAAAGTGAATCGCCCCCGCCGGTGGATCACCTTATTCCCAAAATTACAATCATAGCATTAGTATTATAATGTTAGTATTACTGTTATGACTATAATATTAGCAAACATAGTGGGATTTGCCGCCGAAAGATTTATGACTTTGTAAACTACCAACTGCCATGAATTACCGGGAAGGATGGCCTCATGAATGTAAGCAAATTCAAGCAAGCGAAACCCTCTCTCACCACTCCCTCTCACTATGTGCACACACACACACACATATATATATATATATATATATATATATATATATATATATATATATATATTATATACATACACACACATTACATTAGGCCACCCTCTGGATTGTCAAGAATTGATGGCTGTTTCGCTTTTTCAAAACTAATTTACTAGCTCACTTCGGGCCAAAAGGGACTTTCAGTTTCTGAAGGGTTTTATCATATATTCATTAATAATAATAATAATAATAATAAATTATTATTGCATAAAGTTTCTTAAAAACTAGGTCTTTTTTGCCTTATCAATCTTACTGTCTAGTGGTAATCTTGTGGGTGACTATAAAAAAAATACCCGCCCGGCCCGGTGGCTAGGATCAAAGTGTAGTATCTGTGCTTTGTGAGCTGCCGGGTCGGGTGTCTGTCGAACTCTCTGCTTGCAGGGAGGAACTCTGACGTAACTCCGCCGAAGGGTAGGGTTGCGTTGGGGGAGGTTGACGGATCTGGCCCCCCTCGGGGGGTTTGGATGGTTATTTATTTTTGGCTGAGCCTACGGGCTCGGAGATACCCACATTAAAAAGGCCTTGTGCCACATTCAATCCTCGTGGGTGGATTGATAAATACCATCTTGTGGGTGACGGGTTTTGAGTTTTAGGTAACTTTCTCTCTCTAAAAAATTGGGTTACATATTTTCATCGTTCTAGGTTAGTAGAAATGAATTAAACCAAAAACACTATGAAACGTACTAATTAGAAAATCCAGAACATTGCTCCCAATTTTTGACCTGTAGAATATAATATAATTTATTTGTTTAAATGTTATTTTATAAATGGATACTCCTATTTGAGTAGATGCTCTGTTTCTATTTATTAATTAAACAGTATATTTATTTATTTACATCTACCGGCCTGAATTTGGTTTATATATATATATATATATATATATATATGTGTGTGTGTGTGTGTGTGTATTCAGGAAGAATATTTCCATTTAAGCATGTTTGGTTGAATAATCGAGACATTATGTCTATTTATTTTTATTTTAATCATCTACAAATTTTTTTATAAATACGCACTCTGTTATAGCCAATTTAAAAAATGAACTGTTAAGAATATGTATTAATTTATACGAGTTTTTTTTTTCTTTTCATATACATCTCTACAAACAAACAGACTACCAAAAGGATTACTTATCCTTGGACCTAACTGTCATCTCTACAGACAATAGATTTGATAAAAAAAACAAACAAACAAAATGAAATTGAAATGTTATATCAAAACCTTAAAAACTTAAAAAACAAAACCAGAAATATGTCAGCTACTCAAAGCTGAAGCAATAAAAGACAGACATGACAAAAGAAAAAAAAAACTTGACTAAGCTCCTAACAATTAGAAATTACTGCCAAGGAGCTACGTAACCATATTCATATAATTTTTAAAAAAGCAGATAAAACCAATATAAAAAGATAAATCTAATATCTTTGTTGTACTAAATAAATTCAATTATAATTCGAAATTACAATAGATACTTGACGACTACATCAAATTTAAAAAAAGTCAACAAAAATCATATTAATGAAGTGGAATTGAAAATCAGCAAACTAATCAGTGATCAACGCAAAACAAGGCAATTGAAAACGTCCCCAAATAACTGGCAAATTGGAAACGTATATGGAACACTAAAAATACATAAACTTAACATCCATCTCCGTCCTATCATATCCCAAATCCCCACTGCAGTTTATTAATTAACCAAAATCATTAGCCAACTCATTACACCAGACATACCTAATTAATACAGCATTAAATCACGAACTCTTCCAAATCTTAAAAGTACAAAAACCAATAATGAAAGCATAGCGTCACTTGGTGTTGAAAGTTCATTTACCAATGTCCCCATGACATAATTATAAAGAATATTTACAGCAATCCATCTCTCCCTCCATTAAAAATTAAACCTAACATTACGGAAACTAGTCTTGACTTTTATTACTGAGGTTCCCTTCTATGACCATCAAAATAATATATACATACAACTTTCTCAGACACATATACATAAGAAAAGAATGGAGTATTTTATTTATGAATCCGATAGATTTTATTACTTAAACGTTATTTTTAGTGGATACTCATATTTGAGTAGACGCTCCATTTATTTATTAAACAGTATATTTATTTATTTTCGTCTACCGGCCTGAATATTCAAGAAATCTTATTAGAAAAATATGCGCTCTCCTACAGGATTTGAAACCATCATCATATCTGACGTGCTTTGACCTCACGGCTACTGAGCGCGTCGATGGCCAGACAGAGTCTGGATAGTGCCATTAAACACAGATTTTTCTACAACTCTCGAAATAAACATATCTGCTCCGTAGCCGAGATGTCAAAGCGCATCAGGTCTGCTCCGTAGCCGAGAAGCTGACAACGATCAAATGAAGACATTATTTAGAAAAACAAAACAAAACAAAGCAAAAAAAATAAATAAATAAAAATAAGGTAAACAAAAGCAAATTATATGCAATGAAATACGGGAGTTCACCAATTTCCCCCAAATATTATTTACTCCAGTTGGTTATAACAATCATATTGATGTGTGGCATCCACATGTGTCAAACGAAAAAAACAAACAAACTATTAGATCTTATTTCTGTTTACGATATTTGAAGAAATGTGACTTCCAATGCAAAAAAGTTACCTTTTGAAACAAGAAACAAGAAATCGTGGGCCAAGTGAAACGAATCATGACCAATCATACCAAAAGCCGACATATATAAGTCTGTGTGTGTATTTATTCCCATTACACTGAATAAGGTCATGTATATATATATCTACAGCAAATATCGATAAATGCCGTTATTTCTGCCAACTACTCACATTGAAAAGCCCCTGTGTCACAGGTTACATCTGTGACTATGGAATATAGTTACCGTAAAAATCATAATTATCAAATTCTAAGCTGGCGATCGTTAAACAGATAATTAATAAATCTTTCAAGCGGATCGCGACAAATGAAACACGATTCCTGACAGAAAATAGCGGCGGAACGTAAGAATACAAATGAATCGTGTTACAATGTAATTCGATAGCACCGTAAGTATCCGATCACAATAGACTTCCTCGACAGTTAAATAGAAACAGAAAGTCTGCACATTTTTGTACCGGACAGAAATCCTTAGAGAATCCAGAAGTATGTCATTCTGGTTTAATAAATGTGTACACACTTGTGTTGGATTATATTTTGCTTTACTGTGATATGTACGAAGCAGGGTAAATGCTTACGAAAACTATCGACGAGAAGCAAACTTACGCAAACCTTTAGTAGTAAAGCTGATTAGAATAATAAATATACTAGTAGGAGCCGTGAAAATTTCATGGTTTTGCTATTTGAATTTTCTTATTAATTAAGGATTGAATAAGCCGTAAAATACTCGTGGAATTTCCGAAATTAAATATTTAATTTAACAACGTTAACAAAATATTCAAATAACAATCTGTATAAATGCAGATCATTATTTAAAGAAGTAAGAGGGTACAAATGAAAATGTTTAAAATTGACATGGTTCCCTTGGTCTGAAGCAGACGTTAAACACGGAATGTTCTCGCCTCCTCTATCTTCTCTCTTTTTTTCCACTGAAACCAACATCGTCTCTGATATATCTTTTTCATCTTTCGATGTGATCAAAGCGGAATAGTCCATTATTTAAAAAGTATTGACATTCTGAAATCAAGGAGAGATGACGCGTTTTGTTATTTTTGTAAAAAATTCTAAGTTTAACTGAAAAACATAAATATTGCTTAAAAGTAACATAATTTAATTCGCAATTATTATTTTTTCTGTTTCATTTATTACATATACAGTGTAACCCGGATATAAGAGAGTTGTCGGGCCCGGAGAAGAAGTCTCTTATATCCGGGTTTATTTTATATTCGGGTTTCTCTTATATCCGGGTTTGGTCTATTATATATACATTAACACAGGCTCTAATTTGGGACCAGATAAAATCTATCTTATATCAGGGTTTCTCTTATATCCGGGTTACACTGTATTATGATTATCATATTTATTAAGAATTATATATGTATTGTTTATTATTATTTCTTTCAATTTTTTCCATAGTTAACGCGTTTTTCTGTATTAGTATTTGTACAAGTGAAAAAAGAATATCTTTTCTAAGAAAATAAAGCATAAAATGTCAAATACTCTGAGATGTTAAGATCCTGTCAGATTCAGCCCGCTTCTCTGGCGAAGACTAAATCTGATAACTCTAAACAAAGAAAAGCGAATGTAGCTGATCATAAATCTAGCTATGCCGGAAGTAAATATTTGGAAAATAACAGAACCTTGAGTAGTCCCCATAATAGTTGGCGTACATGGAACCGCGTGCAAAAAAGATTTATATAATTTTTTGAAATAGGACTTCAAGGAAGAATAAAAACTGACCCCAACGGTGCTGAGGTAAGCGAGGATACTGAGAAAAGGATAAATATTTGAGGAATCTGATTGTTAATCTCCCACAATAACCACATGACACCTAGTGTAAACATACAAATAACAATATATTTGATTAGCAAAACAGGAAAAGGAAAATAAAAACATTATATATAAAAAAAAGCTTCATATGTAGCTGTAAATAAAAAAAATATACAGCATGCCAATACAAGGCCCAAGAGCCACTAAATATAGAGGGTTACTGTGTGGTGTTTTAAGAAAGAAGTCTTACGATGAAGCTAAATGCTGATAATCGACGGGTCGTCGCTCCGCAATCAACATCAATACGCCCAGTTGGTCTGAATTAATCGATAAAAATACGGTTGACTTAGAAAAAAAAAATTAGTAACAGGTATTGTTTGATTCTTTTTTTTGTTTTCTCCATTGAGTTCATGGGGCGCCTGTTTTACTATCGTGAAACTTTTCCTAGTGCAAGACAGAGTCTCCATTGCTAGCACTGAATCTTAATCAAACGTCTGACACAATCTGAAAAGAATGCATACAAATCCTCAGTTCCTCATCATTAATACTTACTGGCAATCCTTTATGAGCCGACTCACTTTTAATATCACTACGGCCATTAACTTCAACTTTAATAACCACTCTACATATTCTATAGGTTGCTTTTGTCTCAAGTTTACAATTGTACAGTAGGTAAAAATCACACAGATTGTGGGCTGCCATCTCTGATTTCATTCTTTACTATAGTAGCTATACTTTGTCATAATTTTATGTGCTAGTAAAAGTTATGTGGATATTTTAAGTTGTTTATTGTTGCCATTTGATTGATTTATGATTTTTAAGACTGATAAAAAGAACATTTGAAACTGCACGAACCATTTAGGCCACCTGATAAATAATAATAATAATAATAATAAATGTAGGCTGTGTAGAAGATGAGATAATGAACCACGTAATGCAGAAAATTGGTCGAGGGGTATTACAAGAATAGATATGATAGGATGGGAAGGTGAACCACTGGAGATTGTGCATCGACTGCATTTTGACCATTCTGGGCCAATGTTACACGTAGAGCAGAATCTATCTTAAAATTGAACATAAAATAATCAGGGATTTTGAGATTCAAACGGATCAACCAATCCATGTCAGAATACTAGATGTGGCCGTCGTAAACAAAAAAGAAAAAAAAAACATGCTAAATAGTGTATTTCATGGTTTCGTCAGCATCTCTGAAAGAAAATGGAACGTAACTCCACTTTGTCAGATAGATGAGAAAGTTGTAGAACGTGAAGGTTACAGTTGCTATCAGTGTGCTGGGAGACTTCCCGAAGAACCTATGAAAAAGATTAGAACTGGAAATCAAGGGAAAACAGAATACTAAGAAGAGATCTGGCGTATCAGAAGTGCTATCTGATAATCTCTAGTATAAACTAGTATTGAATAAAAAATAAGTGAATATAATAGATTAAAAAAATATTGAAGAATAAAACATCATGATGAGCATGTCTCAAATGCAACACTTATATCCTTGTAAAATCAGTAATACTCAACGAAAAGAAATATTAAAAAGCTCAAAACCAGGTAAATTCCTGCTATCCTCGTTACATCTCAGTATCTTTTGAAATCCTCTAAAAAGAGAAGCATCTTTCGTAGACTTGGGTTAAATATCATTGGTCTATACAAAAATGCGAAATATTCCAGTTACGTTTAAGTTACTATTATTCAATATCCTTTCCTCATCATAAAGTATTTTTATGCCCTGACAAGTACTGCACTTGAGATCTTGCTTGTGGGGAAGAAACATTTTCGTTAGTATCAACAACAACCTTATTTAACAGAAATAGTCACTAAAGCAATCTTTCATTTCATCAACATATTGTCCAACAAATAACTATATATAGTGTGTGTGATAGGGAGAGTATGTGTGTATGGGGTTATTTGGTTAGCAAACTTTCTTTCAAACGTTTCGTTGAAATTGATAAACTTTCTTTATTGAGTTTTTCTAGTATTAATTTTTTTTCCTTTCTTGTGGGTAAGGCAGCGTCAAAAATGACGTAGTGTCTATTGTCCCCAGCGCTTTCGGTCACTTCTTGATACATTTTCACGGGGTTTGTTGTTAATTTCTTTTTATGGTTGTCTGTTAAGATGTATTCTGTGATACATAGTGTACGATAGTAGCATTTATTACGATATTATATATATATATATATATATATATATATATATATATTAGTTAAGTTATGAAGAACTTGGTAATCCGTATGGGTAATCCCACGGAGGATGAAATCCTGAGAGCTCAATGTAAATCCAGAGCTAATATTTAAAAGAAAAACAGACCACTTTAAGGTATCATTATAATAATTTATTTCACCAGAGTCCTTTTAAAAGTCCTGGCGAAATAAATTATTATAATGGTACCTTAAAGTGGTCTGTTTTTCTTATATATATATATATATATATATTTTGATTGATTTTTTTTTTACCAGAAAGAAAACAAAAAACAAATGTAAGTAAAATTTATTTAAATATTATTTGTTAAAAATGTAACCACCCTGATCTTCAACTATTGTAGCCTAACAGGAAGGCATGTTTACGATTCCACCTGAGAGTATTCACGATTCCAAACTGGGTTTTTCTGAAACATTTGAAAGACCGTTTTCAACTTCTTTGTTTCTGAATACTTTGCCACTTATGAAATGTTATATTGATCGAAATAAATGAAAATCTGTAGATGCAAAACAAGACACTTTCAGTGTAAGGTTTCATTTACATGGTCAAGTTGCTGGCAATATATATTTTTAAAATCATATAACTCCATGGAAGGTAGTAAAAGTCACTAAGACCCAAAGGTTTACTGAGTGTGAAATAATAAATAAAAAAGAGAAACATTGTTAAACAGCGAGAACAATAGAAGAGCAGTCTGGAATACAATGGATGACGATTGACATTGTATTTAAACTTTTGAAGATCAAAATTAGCTGATGGACCCGGAAGAGAGTTCAACAAACAAGAAGTGCGAGAAAAGAAACCGTTAGCATAGAACTTATAGTTATATCCTACCAATTCAATTGTGAATAGATGGGACCTTGCCACCATCCTGGTACTGCGTTTAAATTCATAAAAGCCTATGTACCATAGCGAAGAGTTCATCCGGACAATTACCATTAGAGTATTTCTATAAAAGAAACAAGGAGGCTACATTACGGGAAAGTGACTGAAGTCGAGATGCCAGATCAGGACGGATAATATTGTTAATTCTTCGGATTTTAAGAAGAATCTCTAAATATAAAGCAGGAGCATCGGATGGTTTTAGAAATGGTCCTTCTATGTTCCAGTAGATCGTAATCGACGACATCTTTTATATTCCACCAGAAACAAAGCAATCACTTCTATGAATAGAGTATTTGTTTTGGTTTTATTTATCTTGTTTTTTTGGGGGGTTTTTTAGATAAGGAATTTTCAGTATTCCTTGATTTATTCGATTTATTCCTGATCTCAAGATTCAAACAAAATAATCAGAAAGCGGCACGAATCCGCCATAATAATTTAATGTCAAATCCATTTGAAATTGGATTAAAAAATAATTCCCCAAATCGATTAATCAGATGCTACTTTTTACCTTGTAGTTTTGAGTCCAATTCCTGTTTCAGGAAGCAACATCCATATCTTCAAGTTTAGCGAGAACGAATAAGAAACGGGATTTCATGGGCAAAAATAACAATAATTTGCTCATACATGAGATATCCTATCAACTCAAATAATATATAGTTGAAGATGACCAGTGCATACTACACCGAAAAGTTGTATATATCATAACATGTGCAACAATCAAAGTTGAGAATACTAAGTATATTATTATTTTGTTTCATATATTATTCTTAAAAGTATCTGGAACGTATTAAAGAGTTTAAACAAAGCTGTTGGCCTTGTGCCACAATTGCTGTATTTTCGAGCAATAAATCTCGAATTTAAACAAAGCTTTATTTTCAGACTATTAATCACAACACAGGTCGTTTTGCATTCCACTACCATTAAGTCAGTAGCATATAAATAGGAAATAAAGAATTAACTTGCAAGTTGAGTTCAAATCTTATCAAAGTTTATTCCTTTTTCTTCCAATCCATATTGTTGATTTAAATGTCGTAGAATATAAAACGAGCCCGCGTTACGATTAAAAACAAATGAAGATAAAGAAAATGAACGATATACTAATCTGAAATTAAAACTCAATGCAATATGATTATTTCTTCATATTATGTAAGTGTTTTGAAAACTATTGATTTTCAGACGTCTGGATGTAATTTTTTTTAACCAGCCTCAAATGTGCTTAACAGGAATTTTTTAAATATGTATGCAAAGACTCATGACTTCAGTTTTCTGGTTCAAAGGATTCTTTGGATCTGGAAATGTCATTATTGCTAATTTTTCCTGTTGGCAGAGGTTGCAAATATTACTGTGGTTGTTATAATGCTTATAAAAATGTACATTTCAATTAACCTCCACCGATACATTTATAATACCCTTCTTCTCGTTCCTTCTTCACATCCTCCTCCCCCCTTCTATCACATCCAACATCGTGCGTTTGTTTATTTTTAAAAATAATATAGTGTTCATTAGTTGTTTTTTTTTTTGTTTTTTAAAATAAAGCGTTGGAAGGTCAATTGATAAAAATCACCTGAGGATACCGTAAAGTTGAAACCAAGGTAGCGGTTTCAACTGATCTCCTAATTTTAAAGCATATTATATATATATATATATATATATATACACACACACACACACACACACACTTCAATTGGTTTCTTTTATATAAGAGAAAAATATAGCAACTTTTTTTTCTGAAGATATCTTGATTAGTTTCAATTTATTACTAGATTTTTCGAAACGCAAAAGTATTTAAATTTTCCACAGCATCAAATGCTAAAAAAATAAGTTTTAAAAGTAAAAACAGACGAGCGTCGCCCTAGAGTTAAAAAAATACTGATTGCAAAAATTGCTTTCATGAGTCCTGTCATAGCTTCGCAAATGAAAAGTTAAGAGGGTCATTCTCATCACTGATCATGACTCTTCACAACTTCCAATCCTTTGTCACTCTAATAGTTGTCTCTTTACTATCGCTTTCAGTGACTGTTTTGCCACACATTTACACGAACACTTTAGAAAAGATACTCAGTGTTTACGTAAACTCTTCAATATTTCATTTGAGTGGCAAATTCTCTAAGCCTTCTCTCCGCAATATGTGTCCCAGAAAATTACAAATGTCCTTTTTGTTTCTATTTTCTTTAAAACTTTCTTGTTGCTTACAAATTCCGTCCATGGTATTCTCAGCATGCTTCTGTAGAACCACATCGCCTTTGCCTCAAGTCTTTTCTTCATCTGCGAGTGTGAATGAGTGAAGGAACTTTAGAGGAAGTTTGGTTTCATTTACACCCCAGCAGTAACCGATATAAGTGTGAAGAAATTATTAATAGGGGAGAGAGAGGGGGCGGGATGGGAAGAATAACGATTTAGGTAATGTGGCAAATGTCAATGAGATAAGGTAGTCGAGAAAAGCAAGAAGAAATGACTAATCACTAATTGAAAAAAAAAAAGACGGATTGCATGGTTGTCAGCAAAAGGGACAATCGAAAGTGTTAGTTAAAAATCGGGTCATCAAAATCAAACAATTATGGAAATCTAATTATCTTGGCAGTCTAATAATATACAGGCGCATATAAACAGTGAAAGATGCTTCTCAGAAACTGAGTAAGGTACTAAGGAAACGAAATGTATTTTAATAAAGAAAAGAATACTAGACTTGTGTATTATCTACCAACCTTTTTGGCAACTGAAAATTGTTCAAGACTTGAAGCGATCAAGATAGGGTTCTACTGATGCATGCTGAGAATACCATGGACAGAGTATGTGACAAAGGAAAAACTTTTAAGATGAATAGGAACTACGAAGAAACTTTTGCTAACAATCAGAAAGTGACAAATGAAATTTCTGGGACATATGAGGAAAGAAGGCTCGGAAAATCTAACATTCCCGGGACACGTAGAAGGCAACAAGAAGCAGAAAGCAGTGAGTGATGCACTTAACAAGTTTGAGTAAATGGACGAGGAGACAGGATTCATAACAATAAAAGGGAATTGTAAAGAAGGAAGTATCACTGAAAGAAACAACATAGGAAGCTGTGGAGAAGTAAAGGGACATGGTAGAGAAACAGAAAGAGAGTCTATGACACGGTGAGTCGTGTTTTGTAACTTAAAAGAATTAGAAACAGTCCTGGTCGTTCTAAGAGAAGACAAGAACGTATAGAAATCTTGAATCATATTTTCAAAATATCTTATATAAAAATAACGTCGAAAGGCATGAATCCACGTCCTTGAGCTCGGTTCCATCAACCGGTAACTTGACGAACAAATCTCATCACTTAGCAGGTTATGGATAGGGGAGAAGAAAATGGAGGAGTAAGCACTTTGATGAAAACCACTCTCCAATACCTGACCGCCCAAACAGAAATTACTGCACAAAGTGCTGCACCTATCGTTAATCCTGACAGAGACCAACCTTGTCGTGTGTGTGTGTGTGTGTGTGTGTGTGTGTGTGTGTGTGTGTGTGTGAGTGAGTGAGTGAGTGAGTGAGAGAAAGAAGTGTTAACAAAATACTTAGGCTTTTCTTACCTGTTACTGGCACAGATGTTCTTTCTGGATCACGTGTTTCGGAAATTAGCCAAACTTTCAAGACTGGATTTTTCCCGCCAAAACGGCAAAAAGAAACTAACCCCGTCTTTTTCTTTTTACTTGTAATGTTCCTTCTGTTTTTTTTTTTTTTCTCTAACTGAAGAGAAGTATCATTCCCATCACCGATTCTCGGCCTTCCATAACGCAGTCTTGTTTGATTGGTTGATTGCGTTTAATATTTTCGTTTTTTTTTTCTTTTTCTTTTTTTAAAACCAATGCAGTTTTCAGTTACAAGTAGATATCGTCTCTTATTTTATTATTTTTTTTCTTTTTAGTTCTTTGAGTCCTGTAAAAATCTTTTCGTTTTTACATCAGACTAATATAAAAAGCATACTGTCTGAATATTTCTATAAGCGAAACGCTCGTTATATTTTCAAAGAACAATCTTCTTTTCTTTTTATTTTATGACTTCATTGTTTAAGCGATATTGCTTTTACATTTTTCCACGAAGATATTTGAACAAAGATGTAAAAAATAATCTTCAAACATTTAAGAAAAAAATTAAAAAGATCGATAAAAGGTAAGAATCAGCTGATAAAACAAAAATTTACCCCTGATTCCAAACGAATATTCGCGACCCTTAAAAGAGCAAAGCAAAACAACGAAGCAAGTCCCTTAAAATATTTCTTTCTTTCTTTTTGCCTTCGACAGGGGAGGAAATTTGCTGCTGCTGTATGATAGACGGGGTACGTTTTCTTCTCTTTCTTTCTCAAGTAATCGGCGAGGGAGATAAAAGCTCAGGGGACCCTTACATGTTTGCTTTTTTAATTCTTTGCACAGGCGATGCCAGCAGCCGCAATGGACGTCGTGCAAGAAGAAGTAGCCGAGTTGTTTTGATCTGCCGTGTATCGCTTTACCTTCGTTCTGCCCCTCCCCCTTAAATAATAAACCCAGCTCCCAAAACAGTCAGTAATAACAAGAGACAATTCAGGTGATAAGGGAGCACAAGCTGAGAGAAAAAAAAGTATGTACAAGCACCTACATATTTATTCTCTGCTCCATACATGTATTTTGGGAACAGAAAGATATGCCAAACGAAGATAGGCTTAGTAAATGGTTTATATATATGTTCCAGTGAGTTCTAGCTCAATGTAAGCGTAGTACACATGACAGCACATATGTGAGACTAGTATATCTGAATTCTAGCTTTACAAAAATGTTAGGATGTAGACAACGAAACTGTGTCTACCACACTGGCAATGTTCATTTCTTGATAATGACTGAACCGAAAACAGCAAAAAAACAGAAACTTTGGTCAGTTTGTCAACAATTTTGATTCCGATGTACTAGGCCTTATTTAAATATTAGTAAAATATGAATATGAAAGAGACTGAAAAACCTTAGCGGTTGAATTTAACAGAACTTGTTTGGATGATTTCTTGCTAACTAAATATATATAAGTATCGCAAGGTTGTTATTATTAGTATTAATTTCTTTATATATATATATATATATGTATAAAATTTTTCCCTTAGCTGATTGATGCGCAGGACTTCTACTCCGGAGACTAACCTTCGTGTAATTGTTCGGTCCACTCCTCAGGAGATATTAACAAATGTCTGTCACTTTTCTCATTTTCGTTATTTTTATATTAAGTTATAAAAAAAAAGAATTTATGAGCTTTTTTATTTGTGTTAGGTTGATTTTCTTCTTTGTATGCGTGTGCGTGTGTGCGTACATATGTAGGATGTGGTGGTTAGTTCTTCTTTTCATAATTTACACTCATACTCTCTCATTATTCCTTTTTTTTCTTTACTTTATCTTTTGGTTCTGTCAAAAGTTAATGGAACGAAGTTATTTCCGGAGCCAGAGAAAACTTAAAAATTAGGCTAATATTCCAGAATATTCTGGGATTTTCTAATTATAGGTGTATACTGTTTTTTTGTTTAAATAATTAAAAAAAATGAATGCTTAAATGGCAAAGGGCATTATATATATATATATATATATATATATATATAATGTATAAAATGCTCGATGTATAATAACAAGGCTATAATTTATATTAATAACAAATATGTTTTTTTTCCTAACCGATACCACAATTCCAAGTTTCATGCACAACGCAGTTGTCAAGAAGTGATTGAAAACTCTTCAATCAGCACCTGACGATTGAGTTGTTCATGTAACTAAGAGTTTTGCTACCGGTGAGGAAAAAATTAATATCATATATGTAAATCTGGAGATCGCATGATAGTGACAGTCATCATGCAATGTTAATTTCTGTGTCTACACTGTCAGCACACACACACACACATATACATATATATATATATATATATATATATATATATATATATATATACATATATATATATATATAGAGAGAGAGAGAGAGAGGTATCTTCATGAGAACACTAAAAACAGAGCATAGCATGATGAAAAAGACGCCAAACTTGAAAAAATTTTATTGTTTAAATGTTTATGTTATTATTGAGAGGAAAGATCAAAGTATTTTTTAATTATTTAAAAAAAATTTTCCTTTTTAGAACATTCTAAATTTTGATTAAAAAAAACCCCTTCTTTCTCTTTGTGTCACCGGAACTAGTAAAATAACATAAAATTTTAGCGCATTTTTTTTCTGTATGACAGACATTAATTTTGAAAAATCTTGCAAAAATAAAAATAATTGTCGAATTTTAACGAAATTTTCAGAAACTATTCACAAATGATGGAACTTATTACAAACATGTTTTTCTTTTTTTTAAAGTCATAGGAAAAAATTTTTTTTCATATGTATTCTGATTTTCTTAAAATAAGTTTTGAAAAAATTATAATTGATTTTTAAAAGAATTTCAAACTTAAGATTTTCATTTTTTTATAAATTGGAAAAAAATGTCTGACATGATCGATTATCTGTTAATTTTGCTGACTAAAAAAAAAAAAAAGAAGATTTTTAACGAAAATTTTGGACATGCTAGGAACGATTAAAAGATGTAAAAAAAATACTCCAAAATACTTTGATCTTTCCTATCAATAATAACAAACATTTAGATGATAAAGTTTTGTTTTCGTCAAGTTTGGCATCTTTTTCGTGCTATACTCTTTTTTAGCGATCTTATGAAGGTACCTATAGTGTTTATTTTCTATAAACACTATCTCCGATATAGAGTATTTTTCTTCCATAAAAATAGCAAATTTTAATTTATGTATCTAAATCTCAAAAAATATGAATCAAAAGCCATATGAACATTTAAGCCAAACCTTAAATATTATTATGAATAAAAAAACATAAGTAAATAATGATATAAAAATAAAATGTGGTGGCCTTGTTGAACAGTGAATGGAATCTGTCAGACTCAAAGCAACCAAGAAAAAAAATAACTGCTCCAAATCGCTTTGTCAGCAAAACTTTAAATGACAATCAAAACGGAAAGTCAAGAGACAATTAATTCGCTCGATAGGATATTTAACTGCATCGTCTTATACTTTCCATTTAATCTGGTCAATAGAACACTTTCGAAGTGGCAAAGCCTTAAAAGTTCGGAAAGTAATCAATTTACTATTAACAGAATTCTTTTTGTTCCGAATCTTTTATTCTTTCAACAATAACAAATGTATAGACTGAGCTTTTGATTTTGCTGATGATCTTAGAGAAAATGAAAACAAAAAAGACACTTATACTTAACAGAAAAAGAAAGTTGAAGGCACATAAGGAAAGAGGGCTTTGAAAATTTGACACGGACATATTGAAGTCAAGAGGGACAGAGGAAAGCAACGCATAACCTACCTAACGAGCTTGTGTAACTGATTTCTAGAACAGGGATTAAGAGAGATAGCAAAAAGACAAAATTTAATAAGAGCTACAAAGGACAGCAAATCGTGAAGAGCCATGATCGTCCACATACGGTAGATAGAAGTCCAAGAAGGCGCAATTAGTGAAGTGAAAAAAATTGACGGAGCTAGTTTCTCAAAAGTAGCTTAGTGCGGCAACCCTACTTAAAACTATGTTTTCTAGTATAGATATATACAGGTCAGCTAATGTGGAAAAAATTTGTTTATGATTCGGATGTAAAAAAAACCAAAAAAAAAACCAACTAATCCCCACTTAATATCCACTTGTTTGTTAATCAAATATTGATATCTACATACAGGGTTGCTCGATTGGTCTAAAAATAACGAATTGAGCCACATTTGAAAGCCCAGCTCCTCAAAATTTTGGATTGACTTTAATATAATTAGTAGCCTTAGTTGTTCCACTATCTTTTAGAAAAAAGCGCAAAAAATCTCAAGAAGCGAAAGAAAATGTTTAATAGCGCTGAGCTTTCAAAAGTATTTCACTCTGGCAAAACCGACCTATAAACAAATTTTCTAGTAAGGAAAAGCTACATACAATGTACTACGGAACGTCTGTTTATGACTTAGTTTTAGAACAAAAGTGATCTCCCACTGAATATACAATCGATTGTTTATCAAATATTGATCTACATTTGAATGCTAGGCAACACTAAATTTTCAATTTGACTTGCATATAAACTAATTACCGTATATACGTTTATAAGACGACTTCATTCATATTTCGTCCGCTGATCTTTTTGCATGAATTTTAATCCATCTTGAAAAGTATATTGAGAATGCATAATTCATAACCTCTTCAAAAGATTACCTGTGTATAGTGCGATCCCCTCTATTTTTTTTGCGTACCTCCCCGCAAAGAAACTGATCATAAACTCGTACTATATACCAATATATACGTTAAATATCTGTAAACCTTATTAGAATGTTGAACGATTTGAGGAGGGTAACTTGAAATCGTTAAGTCAACATATCATCAGTTCAGCATAGTCTTTAGCACAATAGCGAAGTATCCAGTGATGGCATAGATCGCTAGATTAATAAATGGTTAACGAAATTAATTTAAGGTCCACTGTTTAAGAAAGGCTACTGTTATTTACACCACATCAAATATATATACTACTAATAATTTGTGCGGGTGGCGTAGAAGTTATCAGCAAAGAAAATGAGTATGGCGTGCCGAGTTCAAATTCCGGTCGAGGTCGTTGCGTTCGCACAAATACCTATGGTAAGATTAGCAACTATTCTAAGCGAGGTAAAACTTTTACTTTCAAAACAGGCTGAGCGTGGCTCTAGTAACTCCACCCTGTAAAAACAACATCGAGTATAGCGATCCTGTAGCCCTATACTTCACGATAGAGTCTACAGGATAATAAAAAATCCTACTACAAATAAAAATAATAACATTGGCGACAATCCTAAAGTTTCCAGGAAAATTGTTTCTTTTTGATACTTAACGAAATTCAGTGATTACGACGAGTACGATAAATGGCCGCTTGGAATTCCCGAACGCGATTCCATAAATCAGAAGAAAATGAAGAGAAAACTAAGAAAGGAATAACTTAGGGAAAGTGTTTCCGTTCTGCCATCCATTCACTAGGTACTTTACTCGTTGACCCCTTTCGCCATTTCTACCTTCAATATATCCTGTGAGCATTAAGTTCTCTAGTCCATCTTGCTTCATTATATGTCCCCACCCCACCAAAAGCTCGCGTTCCGATTTTAAGTATTACTGGCCTTTTAGGTCCCATTTTCTTTAAAAAGTTTGAGGAAGAAAAAAGTGAAAGAGTCAAAATAAAAGGAATTAATATGCAACGGTCATAATGATGGGTGTAAGACACGAGTTCCCTTCTTATGTTGAGCAAGAGATAAACTGGACTGTGTAGCAACCGACCATGGCAGTTATTGGTTATGTCCTAGGCCCTGCACACCAGAAACGTCAGACATACTTTTGTTTCAGTTTAATTTATCACAGGACTAAATGACAAAAATGATTTTATTGCGCCAATTTAAAAAAAAAAAAAGATCATCATTCGAGCTAATGGTTATTTAAAATACAATAACTTTTATTCAAATTTATAAGTACCTTTCCTTAAGATTTTTTCCAGAGATGTTAAATCTATTTGTAATTAAAACAAACAAACAATACATATTCATCGGTCACGCAGCAGGATCTTCTCTTTTTAATAATAGGATATTCCGTTGCTATGTTAACAGGATACATTATTTGACGCCAATAATCCACTATAGCCCATGTTATCATGGCAATCGAATATCTCATTAGTAAATAGGGGACATAAGGTTGTTAATCCATTGAATTTTTTCTTTGTGTGTAATGAACGAAATTGAAATAAAGAGAGGATGAGGAGGGACGAAAGAGAGGAGGAGGAGTAACTGTTGAAAATAGAAAGTGGTTGTTAGTGTTGATATTGGAGGGTAAAACATTCTGGATGGGAAGCTGAAACAAAAGGGAGAATAAACGTTATGTAAACAGAAATAAGACACCTCGACGTGTCCCTTCTGTTATTTGGCATTTCTTCCTTTTTCTTTCGTGCTACGCCAAGCATTCAGAGAGGAGGGTACTTGTGTTCGTGCATACTTCCACTGCCAATGAGTTATTTATATTTCGGGTGTCGAGGATTTTTCAAGTACGATAATGCTTAATGAAAAGAGTATTGTTTGAGATGCGAAAACCAGATGCTATTAGATTTAACTTTTTTTATTTTGTATAAAGTATTAACTTTATAAATAAGTTTGGCTGTTTTATGGAAATCTGTTGAGAGAGTTGTGTATTTGGGCAGTAATCCCTTTCTGATACAAGTTTCGTTAAAATGACTAACAAGGTACTTCTAATATTTTAAAATTGTGTTTTTCATGCAAACTAACAAGGGATTTCGTTTATGGATTTACTATGTGTAGAAATTTCTAAATGACTTCACTCCTTGCGCTTTTGGCTAATCGATTAATCATTTTCAAGGATTTTGTGTGTACTATTGTAAATAACGTTTAAGTGCTATTGTAAACAGTTGCTGAACTGTTGACATTTTTAATTCCTGAATACAGCCAGAACATTGTGACCGTGTTCATAGTTGATGCAGAGAAGGGTGTTTTTTTATTTGTTTTTGTTTTGTGATAAAGCCATCTATTACTTTTAGACGCCTTTTTCAGTTTGAGATGCGTATCCTATTTGTGTTCTTTACAAATGTTGCGCATCAAGGTTGGTACATTTTAATTCTGATTTAAATTGGTCCTTATGGAGCTCCATTCTGAGAGATGTAAGGTCAACCTTGATAAGCCAGTGATGGCATATCCAACGTAATTATTAGGTTGGTGCAAAAATAATTTCGTTTTCTAACATATGTTACTATGTGAAAAAACGAAATTATTTTTGCACCAACCTAATATATATGAATTTATTTTTCGTCAGGGACGCCGTTCCCTATGAGATATTTGAATTCATGAATAATGTTGGTTATTACATCGTTTTTATCTCGCGGGAGAGTTGTCGTTGTTGATGAAAAGGTCCGTTAAGTTTTGTGTTTTTTAAGATAATTGACTTGAGATTCCAGATTGTTCAACTGGAGTGATAGAATTCCTTAAAACGAATTAGTTTTGTTGGCAATTTCTGTCCAGTTGATTTCCATAAAAATATTATTGATATTATCATGTAAAACGTGTTATTACTTAATTTGAAAAAAAAAAAAAAAAAATTGATTTCGCTGTCTATAATGCAGTTGGGGGAAACTGTTATTGATTAGTATTTGTTTTAGGCAACTGAGGATGAAACCACGTGCGCTCTTGCGATTTTTTTTTTCTACCATTAATTTGTATTTAAGTAAACGTTTGTCATTATAATTGAAATAGCAATTTTTACTTGTGGGTTTCTTATATCGCAAAATAGTAAATGTATTATTACATTCTACGAGAACGTCTAGGAATGGAATTCGTGTTACTGCTAAGTTCGTAAGTAAATTTTAGAATGGAGTCCCCACCTCCAATGGAGTGTTAAAGTCTTCAATTTCGGGAATAAAAATATGTTCACCATTCACTAACTTACAAACTATTTATAATAGTATAACTTAAATCCAGATTAGCCGAAAGCACCTGGCACAAACAATCATTTGTACAATTTCTACACACGCACTAAGTCCCCAAAAGAAATTTCTTGTTCACATACAAGAAAAATAAAATTAAAAAAAAAACAACTTAATAAAATTACCTTTTAATGAAACATATATGATGGCCTCTTGCATCGTTTTCGGTGTATAAGAGTTCACCAGTTCCACGTTTCATATACAGTGTAACCCGGATATAAGAGAGATTGTCTCTGGTCCCAAATTAGAGCCTGTGTTAATGTAAACAAAATAGATCAAACCCGGATATAAGAGACTTCTCCGGTTCCGACATCTCTCTTATATCCGGGTTACACTGTATATAAAATACTCATTGGAATCTAACAGCTTGTTTACTGAATGCTGGCCACATCGACCTGCGCAGATATAAACAAACAGCACTCATTTTCATGAATTTCAGTTTAATAGTCAGCTTGAAACGCGACATAAGCCTGAATTGTCAACCTAAGTTTTCGGCCCGAGCCAAGAATCCTTTAAAAAATCCTGATGTTTGGTCATTTGGTTACACTTTAGGGAGCGGATTGACAGTAGAACGTTTCAGCAACATCTACGTATACAGATAACGGTAGATCAGTAAGTCCACCGCCCAATAGCAAAAAAAGTCAGTCAGATGTGCCATACGTGATACACGTTTAGGCGATCATGTATCTTTCGAAACATGACTGACGAGGTAGATTTTTTCCCCCGCAGTAGGTTGTCATTTCTTTCTTCAGTAGGCCAGTTGCCATCCAAGGCTACAGAACCCTGTCTGTCCTGCTACTTACCCAGAGTAGGAGGGGAGAAGAAGAGGATTCATATCTTTCCCAAGGGTATTAGTACGTAAGTGAATGTAATGGATTCGGCTGGAATTCGAACTCGGCTCTCTGATTCCTCAATTCGAGCTGCTATCTATTACTCCACCGTAATACTGCTTTCATAAAAAATATTTTAACTCCTGTGCACTGACAAGGAGAGAGTTAATTCAGTGGCGAATATTGATCGCATAGAGCTAAAAATTATACAGTGATATATTCACTGAAGTTTAATCTGAAAATCTCCATATCAGACCTCGGATTTACTAATTAAACCTCGCATATATATCTCGAATACAAGGTTGGCATAAATGGAATAAAATTCCAATAACTAGAATCACTATTTTAAAAAAAAGTTCTCAATACAAAGTAGAGCGAATAATATTTATTTAAAAATTATAACATAAGTATGTTATAATATCACTACAAATTGCAGGGCGAGATTTAGTTTTTGAACTTTTTAAAACTTTTTATTTTGCAAACAACACCATCACTTGACAAGACACCAGTAGCGTTAAAACAAAATGGCTATTTTTGTAATGATGTTATAACATGCTTATGTTATGAGATATATAACAATACAAGGCCATACATTTGGTGTGGTTCTGTCTTTAAAAATCAGTATTGAAAACTTATATAAACTCGAACACCGACCACTGGCGTTAATAGGGAACAATTACTTAAAGTACGAAGGATATAGTTTTTAAACAATACTTAACATTTTAGTGAGACTGAAAAGAACATTTTTTAAGAACAGATTAGTGTTAACTATATTGGAGAATATTCAAAATTATAAGTACATCTATTTTTATCACTTAAGCATTATTTTTAGTGGGTACTAAAATATGCGCCCTCCGGCAAGAGAAACAGTCATAAGATCTGCCAAGCGGAAAGCAGGTTCGAATTCGGTTGGAGTGCATACTTATCTTTATTAAGATTTCTTAAATATTCAGGCCTGTAAATATACTGTTTAAAAATATTAAAAAAAACAAAAACAAAGACAAAGACGTTTAAGTGATAAAAATATGTCGAATTAATAAACAGAAAGACCATTACTTTATAAGTAAATTTATTCAAAATATATGGACAGTTTATCAGAACAAATGCACTTTACAGTATTTACATTATTCGGACTATTGTCCTCATCTTTGTCGCCATATTTATCACAACGTTTCGGCCGTTGTACGCTCCGGCTTTCTTCAGGTGGTTGGAATTTCGAACTGAACCCTTTATTTCGATCACTGGGGTAGACTGTTCTAGTTCCACGTGCCATGTTTGATGGATGTCAGTTATCAGTTATCTCCTGCTAATTTTCCCTCTGAAAGTTCTCCACTGCCTTAACCGGGTATTGAACTCATACTCTTTGGGTCTGTCACTGGATCTAACCAACGCCTTTATCCACTGTGCCATGTGTCCTTGAGGCACCTGAAGAAGGACGGAGCGTACAATGGCCGAAACGTTGTGATAAATATGGCGACAAAGATGAGGACAATAGTCCGAATAATGTAAATACTGTACATAATACCTCATCTCAGAAATATAGACAAATGCACTTTAATTCCAATTTACAAATATCTTTATGCAAGATTTTTTCTATAACTGTTAAATCTTCTATATATAAAAGAATAGAAAGTGACTTTATATAATTATTTGTCACAGTCT
The DNA here is from genome assembly GCA_963932145.1 of Acanthosepion lycidas. Lineage (NCBI taxonomy): Eukaryota > Metazoa > Mollusca > Cephalopoda > Sepiida > Sepiidae > Acanthosepion > Acanthosepion lycidas. The sequence goes on along the minus strand of OZ010582.1, from coordinate 104,603,745 downwards.
TATCTCACTTTCTTGATAATGGGGCATTCTTTTAAGCAGAATACTTTATTTGACTCTAATAAGCTAACATACTATGTATTATCATAACAATGGAATATTTCATTAGTAAATAGGTGTTAATTGACGTTTTGTTAAAGTTTTATATCTGAAAACCTAATAATCTTAAGGACTTTTGACGGCAGAAGTAAATTTTTTTTTTGGCCCATTCAAATCCATTGTAATTTATTTTTGTAATAATTTATCTTTTTACTTTTTAAAAAATGTCTTTCTTTAGATTTATTTAAGCACATGTATTGAAAAGAAAATTTTTATCTTTCAAGAGTTCAGCGCTTTCAGAAAGCAAAAACCTAATCTAATTGATTTGTTTTCTCTCTCACCTTAAGACCTCATCTCATCCTCAAGAACCCGTGAAATGGGTAAAAAGAAACAACATAATTTTAAGGGACGAAAACGTAAAAAAATATCACGATTTATCTGGTCAAGAAAACCTTACAATACGAGAATAAACATTGTATATTATTCGAATTCATTTCCTCTTTTTCTTTTCACGGCGCTTCGGCCATATTTCCTCTCACCTTCTTCAGATGTATTATTCTGCAGGAGCATGAGCATCCGCTCTCATACACGGTGTGACCAATTTTATAACTGACTTCCGTACTAACTTCGTGATCTTATGATTCGTACGCGTTCCTTTCTCTCGGACCATGCCTGTGGAGCCCGAAGTCTATAGTGTGCCTCCTTTTTGTTTAATGGTTCTTGCAAGCGACTGATGTCAACACTTGGTTTGCTTATTGGGTTGACTGAGCAATAGTAGCTGGGTAGATTAATTCGGTCTTATTCGCCAGTGCTTCTCTTAGTATTATTTTCACCGTATTCTATAAAGGTTGATATCTCGTTCTACCTCAAACCGCATACAAGGATTAAAACACCCTGTATAATAAATTCCTAGACTGGAATTTATCAAAAACATTAAACCCAGTCGACAATGAGACTTGGCTTCTACAAATTAATACCAATGAAAACTTGGAAATTGCCACAAAATAAAAATAATTTCAAATTGAATTAAAATATAAAGCCTATAAAATATAAAATAAATTAGATTAAAGATAATTGGAATAAGTAATGAGATCCACAGTGTTGTAGTGTGAGACATACCAGAAGACGAATACAATACAAGAGTGGATCGTACGGGACACAATTGTAGTTTAATGTAACCTACAGGCTTGATTTTTGCCGAAAAATGTTGAAATAGTGAATGATGTTTTCAGGAACTAAGGAAAGAATTAAAGATTGAAAAATATTTTTAGAAACCAAGAAAGGCGTGCTGAACTGCTATGTAATATATAATCTCCTGTTTGGCAGATGAAGAAGAGACTTAAAGTAAGAGAGAATACCATGGACAGAACAGGTGAGTAATAAGGAAGATTTAAGGATACACAAAGAAACTACTAACAATCAGAAAGAAACAGCTGAAATTCCTGGAACAACTGATTAGGAAAGCAAACTTTAATACCCACGGGGAATACTGAAGGCAAGATAAATGGGTTACCAGCGAATAAGCTACATTATGTGTCTGAATTAAATAATGGCAGAACAAAGCATACTTAATTTATGTACATTCGAATTATCTTCATTTTTGCCATTGAGCCCTGCGAGGTTAATCAGGTGTCTATCGATCTAAGCAACCTACAGGGAATTCCGAACTGAACACTTTATTTAATCTACGGAGGTAGACTGTTCTCGTTCCACTACCAATGTCTAGGGATATCTCGTCATGAAGGAAGTTGTAGAGAACAATGATCATCCATGTCCTGACAGAATATAGAAGAAAAAGATATAAAGTATGTAAATGTTTAAAAATACGATGCCTCTTTCATCATTTTTCTTACTGATTTTATTTGAGTCGAAGGTGGAATTAAATCTTTTGTAAGTGTTTTGGACGATGGAATAAAAGCCGAGATATTTCATTAAGTATTTGCTAGGCGATAAAACTCAATTAAGGCTGTTCTTGATATGGAATGAAATCTGAACGCGAGCAGAATATTTTCTGAGTCGAAAAATGATACTAAAAGCCAACAGCAACCTTAAAAGTAATTGAATTGTTCGTACCATCGAGTAAATTTCAAAGCAGTCTTCTAACATTTCCCACTTTTTAAAAAATCAACACTTTGTACTAACGGTGCAAATTACATAAAGAATTTAGTTTGCAACCAGCTGAATTTATCTCTTAAATATGGAAAACTGTGTGGGTGTGCGTTAGTGTTAGACCACATAGTAAAATTACTGGACGACCAAAAACTGGCATACGTTCACAATTTGTCTAAAGTACGCCTACTAGTGTCGTACTAAATTCTTACTGAAAAGAATATTTTAAGAGGTATCTGACAGTTATCCTTCAACATAACAGTCGGATTTACTTGCCCTTTGTTTTATAGTATAAAAATATATTCATTTCGACTTCATTCGGATAGTCAGACATATACTGTGATTTTCTAAGGGTAGCTTAGATATAGCACAAGGTCAAAAGTATGAGGCACTTAGTGAGAAACGGAATGGAGAATCCGGGGACTGATCCCGAGACCCTTCACATACGAATCGACCGCTCTACTACTCATAAGACAGTTATATATGACTCACATTAAATTATTTCAGAAATCATAGCCATGTCTACGGACTACGGTGGTCCACATAAAGAGAAATGCGTTGCATTCTTTTTCAAATTTGCAATTAACCAATATAATTAATTGTAGATTAATAAAACATTCCCCTATGAGCCGTGTCTATTCAGGAAGTTGGCGATCATGGCTTTCCATAATTTCCTTTTTTTTTTTTTTTTTAGCTTTTAATACTTTTTTTTCTTTTTATCTCACCTAAACCTTGTTTCGCCATCAATTTACTCTAGATTGATTATGCGTTGTTTTCATTTGTCTCACTTGCCTTAATTGTCATGTGAACATCAAATTTTCCAAACCCTCTTTCCTCATTATGTACCCTAGAAATTTCAATTGTCTCTTGTTTTTAAGTATAAGGTCCTTTTGTTTCCGTTTTCTCTAAAACGACGTCGTTGCTCACATGTTTAATCTATGGTATCCTCGGCATCCTTCTGTTGAGCCACATTTCTGTTACTTCAAGTACTTTCATCTGTGAGGAGAGTGTCCAGCATTCAATGCAATATAGGAGGATTTATATTGCACACAGATTAAGTACTCTACTTTTTTTCTAACAACATTTTGGTGTTTCTTATTACTCTGCTTAGCTTTTGAAAGGCATATTTCGATATCCCAATGTGTCTTCGGATATCAGTGTTACACTTTCTGTCCTGTGTTATAACACTTCCCAGATATGTAAATTGTTGTATTTGTTTGATTCTGGTATCTCCAATTTGTAATTTGCATGTTGGGCTGTTCCTTTTCCTAACAACCAAACATTCCATCTTGTGTGTGTGTGTGTGTGTGTGTGTGTTTGGGAAGCAAACCCTCCTTTATACAAGTTTATCGAAGACGACTGACAAGAAACTGAGATTAAACATTTTATTAATTTTTTTTTCTTGCATTCATACAAGTGATTTATTTTCTAAACATAGACGTGTAAAATCTGTCCAAATGATTTGTAGATTCGAGAGCTTTCGGCTAATGTATTCGCCATTATCAAGGAAGTCTTTATTTTTTTTCGTTTAACTGAATATGTAGATTCATACCTCCTGACGAGTGGACCGAATGATTACAAAAATGTTCGTCTCTGGAGTCGGAGTACTGATTTCCTATATATATATATATATATATATATATGTATGTATATATATATATATATATATATATATATATATATATGTATATATTATAGCGGAAATTGTGAAATATTGAAGATATCTTATATTGAGATACACAAGACGGTAAAAAATAAAATTAAGAAAATTCAGTTACAGTTTGAATTAATTACTTACTTACATACACACACACACACACACATATATATATATATATCAACAAACAGTATTTAAAAAAACATACTTTCAAAACAATTTTGAAATTACCAGCGTCTCTCGTTTCGTGCGCATGTGTAAGCGTGGCAACATTAAAGCCCAGTCCGATGAAATCCGTCACAAGAAATTTTCCTGTTTGTCATATTATAAATAAAATACAAGTAAAAGGTTTGTCGCTTAACTGATTGATGTTACTTTCAACATATCGACCCCAGAGTTTCGTAGACGGACCCTCCGCAAATCACTCAATCCACGTGTCGTATGGTATCAGTAACTGACTGTTCATATTTCTCGATTTTTTTCTTTTTATATGCATTTTTCATTGGTGCAATATTTTTTCCCATATTGCGCGTGAGCGTCCGTGCACGTATGGGGTAAAAATCAGATTAAAAATGAGAAAATTAATGGAAAATGTCAAAAAAAGTTTCGTTTCTAAGAAGGACGTCTTCAGACTAATAAAACCATTATCAGTCCGAAGAAGACATTTTTAGGGACGAAACGTGTTTTATTTTATTTTGACGTTCAGTTACCCGTTATATATGCATTTTAGATATTATTTAAATAAGTATATTTAGAGGGGGTATGAATCGTTTATACATGTATATTATATATTCGCCAGTATTACTAGTTTCATATTTGATGGTGTGATTTAGTTTTGAGAAGTAATTTTAGTTGTGGTTATTGCCTCTGGTTCTGCAACGATTCGTGATATTAGCAAATTGACATTATATTGATTCGAAAATAGGTAAACATGGTCGATTTGTGTCAGGAGATGGTGACAATGATTTACAAAAAAGGAGAAAAATACTAGAAAGAAACAGAAATAGAAAAAAAAAAAAAAAAACAAGAAAAGAGGAGTGCTTTATTATGATACATTGATTAGTATACTAGTCTAGCAGACCATTAATAGTGAGTTCGATCTACACTAGGTTCACTACACTAGTAGTATAATGCCAGACTAAGCTTGGTATCTACCTATGTAGGTGCATTGATGTAATGTTTAGCAAGTGGTTACAAGTTTCCTTGGTGCAGTGATTACTTCATTTTAGAGTTTGGTCGCCACAGTTTGGGCTTTGTGTTAGACTTTGATGAATACGAATTTGAATTTTGGTATACGAATTTAAATTTATATATTATTAGGGGCACAAAATTTAATAATTGCAATAAAAACGGACATGTTAAAATCAAACAGGAAGAAAGAAAAATGTTCTTGCTACCGTAAAGATAAGTACCTCTATGACATCACTAAAAATGAGTATAGCATGAATAAAAAGGGCCTTAAACTTGATGAAATTTTTTTTTTAAATGTTTATGTCATTATTAAGAGATAAGATCAAAGTATTTTGGGGGTACTTTTTTTACAGTTTCTAATCGTTCCTAATACGTCCGAAATTTTCGTTAAAAATCCTTTTTTTTTTGAGTCAGCAAAATTGACAGATAATCGATCATCTCAACCATTTTTTTCCCCATTTTATAAACAATGAAAATCTCAGTTTCAAATTCTTTTAAAAATCAATCATATTTTTTCAAAATTTATTTTAAGAAAATTAGAAATTATAAAGTTTATTTAAAATATTTTGAAGCAAACATTACTTTCTGCGTTGAAAAAAATGTAGTTTAAAAATAAGATAAAGTAGGTTTTAACATTTGGTGTCACTTGGTGGGTGATGAGTGACGCTTTCATCACGTATTGAAAGCTAAGGGAAAGTTACCGTGCGGAAGGACAGAAGTGACATTATTTAGTTTTGCATGAACCAACTTATTTACTTCGTTATTTTTAAGGAAAACTTTCAGCGCTCTAATTATTATTATTTTTTTTTATACTTAGCTTTCACCTTTATGTTTACGATGCTTTATGGAAAATATATTATAAAAAAATAAAATAAGACTGTTGAGAGTGAGATTAAATTTCATAAGAAAGGTATCTAATTAATTTATAGGTACCTTAGTAAATTTTATCAGAAGTGTACATAAAATATTATAATTTAATGTACGTTCATTACATTTTACTGTGTTATTTGTATTTCCATTCATTTATTATTAATTTTGATATTTCATTTATGGAAAAATATCATAAAAGAGATAATATAAAAATAAGATCATATAAATTTCATAAGATGATACTGATACTTGTAGGTACCTTTCTCAGTTGAAATTGAAAAATCAAATTAACTTCTCCACACGTGTTTCGCACGAACAGTTCGCAAAAATAAAGGCCGTTACAACGGAGAACAACGCTTAACTCAAAGATATTTTTTATTGTATTCTTGCTGGTCTTCCGTAAATTTGAGTTGAGTTTTATGGACACAAAAGCCATATGAAATTAGTTTTTTATACGTGGCTTTTCTGATTGTTATAAGCTATACAACTTATAATGCTAAAAGATAAATCTACTTGACTAAACTGAACAGTGTTTCACTAATTTTAGAATATTTAACAACTTTAATGTAAAAATAATAAAACAATTTAAGGAATAACAAATAATTGTTTTTAAAATTCATTTTTCATCGAAAAAGTTTTTTTTTTCCTTTCAGACAATATTATCCATATAAAAACAACTAAAAGCGTTTGAAATTAAATAATATCTTTGTTTTATTGAGTTTTGCAGGTTACAATTCAGAGCTGATTTTCAGGTAGGCGGTTCAAATTAAAAAAAAAAAAAAAAATGATTTGCTTTCCTCAAAGCCTTGTGCTTTTAACTAATATAATTACTAACCTGCGCAGTATTGAATTTCTAATAATAATAATAATTTCCATCATTTGTGAATAGTTTCTGAGTTTTATTAACAACCGACAATTATTTTTATTTTTGCAAGATTTTCCAAATTAATGCCTGTTATACAAAAAAAAAGTGCTAAAATTTTATATCTTATTTAGTAGTTCCGCTGATACAAAGATAAAGAAGGTTTTTACATTCAAAAGTTAGAATGTTCTAAAAAGAAGCATTTTTTTTTAAAAATACTTAAAAAATACTTTGTTCATTCCTCTTAATAATAACAAACATTTTGACGATAAAATTTTGTTTTCATTAAGTTTGGCGTCTTTTTCATTATGCTATGCTCTTTTTTTAGCGATTTCATGGAGGTACCTACGTAAAAATGTCAATCGAAAAACAAAAGAGAACAAGAAAAGCTTAACCTGCTTTCATTCTTTTCTAGTCGGAGTTCTATCGACGACTAAAAAAAAAAAAAAAAAAAAAAAAAAAAAAGGCACAGCGAATACAGCAGCGTTTTATTTAATGGCATCAAATGAAGAACAGTTTTCTACGTTTAGCCTTGCTTAGAAAAGGACGTGTTAATTATGGACGGAGATGATCGAAATCCCAGTTTTTACCCTGGATTCGAACATTGACCTCTGGGGCCAATGAGATAAGTAATCGTAATAATATAGAAACAATTTTTTTTATTCTTTTCATTTCTTCTTTTTAAAAATATTTCCATAATTTTTTTTTTTTTTACTAAATTTTTCTAGCACTTTTCTGTGCTTATTCGTATCAACTTTATAATGTCTACTCTTCTTCCTTTTGATCCAAGTTGATTGATTTGAATCAAACAGGCAAACAGATTTACTTCTGCCACAAAAATATAGCCGAAGGGTATTTTTATATCAACTGTTTACATAACTCTTGATATAATAGGTAGTGGTTATTAAAGTTGAAGTTTTTATTCCTTTCCGTGAAAATTTTGATAGTAACGAAACAATAATTGTAATAAAACGGACGTATTAAAAGCAAACATCAAGAAAGAATAACATAATAGGTAAATCGAAAAACAAAAACAAAACAAAAAAACGCAACTGTTTTCTACGTTTAACCTCACTTATAACAAAATCATGGTGACATGGACAGAGAAAGAACGAAACCTTAGCTTTGGATATTGATTCGAAAACTGACCTCTGGAACGAACGAGAAATATGCAACTATCTCAGCTACAATGTAATTAATTTCTTGAGTAATCAGTCATTTTTCTGAGTGATAAACCTTTTTCATTTGATATTACATTCATTAAAACTGACACTTACCTCTTGTTCTTGTAGTTCTGTGAGGCATGGGTTATCGTCATCACCAGGAACCGAAGTCTTGAAATTAAGAAAATGAATTAAATCAATAAATAATACAAAAATTATATAATTGGAAGTAAAATACAAGAAATGGAGATAAAAAAAAATCAAACAGAAAGCAAAAATTATCAGCTTTATTAATCTGAAAACTAAATGAGAAGAAAATCCTTTAAATGACCGATATCCATTGCGATCAAAAAACTCTGATACTGACAAAAATCTTACCCATAAGTGATTGGAGAGGTCTAGGTAAAACCAGAAACAGAGGTATTATTCATCATAGCCGCTCAAGATCAAATCTTGCTACCTGGAACATATTTTAAGGAATTCGATAGATTGAAAATGCCACTTTTGTACAAACACTGAGAAAACTATTGATCCTCAAGTATTTAGGCGCTTTACCCAAACTCCAAATGAATTTAAAATTAGACATTATAGAGTAGGTAAATACCGACAATAGGATATATGCCAACATTATATTGTTTCCCCATGCAAAAAATGGTATGAACAGCGCTGGAAGGCGGTGAAAATGTTAAAATACTCTGCTGGGACTATATATATATATATATATATATATATATAGGATTAATGCGAGTCAAAGTTTGTCATTTAGCTGATTGATGTTACCTACAACATCCCGACTCCAGAGTTTCATAGGCGGACCTGTCCATCCACTCTTTAGTGAGTATTAGCAATTATATATGAATGAGTGAAAGACAGAGAGAGACCGAGACAGATCTATACATGTCATTAAACAGGATATACTGATAAAAAAAATCTGTCACTGCCATTTCGGAGATATGGCCATTTCGTGTGATAACATTAATTATTGTGCTAATAAAAAGATCACTAAGAATAATTTAAAAGAATTTCTGATACATTTAAAAAAATATCCCAGCACATCAATCACTGGCATTCAAAAGATTGTTCTCATCAGCACCGTTCACGTACGCAGAAAAAATTTTCTCAATGTAATATGCTTAATAGCTTTTAACGAAAATCTTCCTTTACTACAGGTCTTGGTAAAGGATTGTGTCAAACAGTAAATCAGGAACACTGCAAATAATAATAATAATAATATCAACAACAACTAGCCTAAAACCTGACTTGCAAACATTTTTAATATTGACAACTTTTTCCATTTCACTGAAACAGACGTTAAACACTTCCCTTCTCTCTTTTGTTTTCTCACTGAAACGAAGCAGCGTCTCTGATATGTCAGTTCCGTGTTTTTACGCGATCAAAACGGATTAGTCCATTATTTATGAGTTATTAGCAGGACGAAACGGTCGGGCTAACTAACAAACGAAGGGAGGGACAAACAGAATTAGAATAGATATAATAATGTAGCACTCTCATAATAAAAGAATATAAACAAAGATATGAAAGTATGAAGACTGGGATACACTGGGAGTCGGAGTTTACTATGTCAATAAATGCTGTGTCCTAGAAATTAGCAAAGTATTCCAGGAGGCAGGAATCCAGAGCAACTTCTCATTGGACTGTTAAAGTCAGCGAGTGCGTTCGACTGGAGAAGTAGTTCTATCATTAGACTTCAATGTGATGACGTCATTAAACGAAATAAAGCCAGGAACTTGAATAGCAATGGAAGTTGTGGAAGATAAAGGTTAAAATCGTGCAGGTCAGAACTGGCGTACTTGAAATCGAACAATAACCACGGCCAAAAATTTGAACAAGTCTAGAGCAAATGAAAATTTGAGTAAAGATTGAGATTATCAAACCACTAGCAGTATAACCCGTCTTCGCCCGGGTCTTTCATTACTGCGAATTTTTTTTTTTTTTTGCCGTTCAATTGGATCAGTTTAAGAGTCAGCCCACCCGAAAATCAATATTAGCAACAACAATTGGGTGCAACCGAGGCACATCCCCAAATGGAGGTGGGTAACAATTTGAATGTGGGGGCCTGAAAAGGGCCGTTTTTGTGTCCTCAATCTTGCAAGGAAGGAACCTCTTCCATGGACCGTCATATTAATATACGATAAGTTTTATTTATAATGTATTTTTTTTTATAATTCTAATAATTTTTCGCGTTAGATTTCAACTCTCTAAATTGATTGTACGCTGTCATTTTACAGACATTAAATTTTGCCTTTGAGTTTTGCACAAAGTGTAAAAAATCAGTTTTTTCGATTTTTCACCTTCAAGGTTGCAATTTTTTCCAGTCAATTTGGACTCAAAACCGGCACTGAAAAATTATCTATCAAACAAAAAAATTTAATCGAAATCGGATGAAAACTGTGGAAACGCATAAACAACATCCGATCACACAGACATACAAACATATTTTGAGAATTATAGATATAGATACCAGTGGTGGGGTCTGTCAGTATAAGAAGATGCTGGAGATGTGAGGCCACTTGCTGTCACACAATTGCTAGTGACAATAACCTTAGACCTGCATGAAATAAAAACAAAAATTGAAATAATTTCACTGAAATTAAGTCCATCGGTTTCAATCGCAAAAAGCAGAAGGACATTGAGCGAGGAAAAACGTAATTTTCAAATCGACGTCACGCAGCGAATATTGAAAAGGGACGAAGTTAGTAAAAATAATGTGTGCGGTCACAAAACGCATGCAAAGCAAGCAAACAGATTTTCCGACAGGGAAAATAGAACGTAAATCTATTCTTACTCATTACAAACACAAGTGACACGATTGTAAACATTTTCCCCCCAAACAGTTCATGTACTGAGAAGCCTTATTTAAAAAGTGCATATCCTGTTTTTTTTTTTTTTTTTTTTTCGGACTTGCTGTTTCGGAAAACATCAGCCAGTCACGTGTCTGTGTAATTACATCTTAACTGAAAACGTTGACTAAAAACCTTGATTTCCTTGACAACTGCATCTGCAAGTGCTTCCTAGTTATAGATTCTTTTTTATGCCTAATGTATAAAACTGCAATAAAGTTAATTTTCAAATCTGGCTTTTCGCTTTTTCCTGCCTTGGTCATGAAATCTAGTTACCTACTGCCAATTCTAGAAATAATACCTAAGTATATCAATTTATTTAAAGAAAGCTGATTTTCAAGGTTGACTGACCCGGCCGACCTTGCCCTACACAATCTTCCTATCTTTATTTCTCAACCATTTGGTCATGTACTGAACAAAATTAAACTTAGTAAATATCAATTATTGATATTTATTAAATTTTGAAATCACATAAAAATGATTGCAATGTTTTGTTATAAACGGCCAACCCCAGTAATAAAAAAAATGTGCAACTCTTACTACATAATGAAATTGTAATGGTGCTGGCAGTTCGGATATACGTGGGTCATTTTGTGATGGAACCAATAGAACCATTGCCATTATGATCAATTTGATCTTCATTGGTTGCTGTAAACGTGTGGCCTTGTGCTACAGATAAGTGCATTAAATACATACAGGTAAATACGCGTGTGGGTGCCAGCATTAATCACTCGACCCGTGTCACTTTACAAAATTAAACTCATTGAAGCACAAGATCATGGATGTGCTCATAGTGTAACGTCTATCGGTGAGTAGGATGGAATTGGCGATCCGAGTTCAATTTTCGGCCTAATTGTTCGGTTCAATTCGCTGGATATCACCCCCTTATGGTAATTTACATATTTTACAGATAACATATCCCCCCCCCACACACACACAAACACACATGGTAATTTACATATATTAAAGAAAATGAAATTGTGGGGAGCCATCATTGCCTACATCCTGAAGAGAGATGGTATTAAAAAATATAGAATATTATATTGCACCAATTCTTGGATGGGAAAGACCCTGCCATAAAAAATTATTATTTGAAATTCTGTGATTTTATTTGGGTTCGAACACCAACCACTATTACTGGGAGGAAGAACGTAACTATCTTAGCCACGAAAAAGGCCCCGTCTTAAGTTTTATAAAAAACTTTGACATACTAATTGTTAGTTTAATCTCTGCTCGTGTGGTATGTACATGGACTCAATGGAAACAGGGTGAGTAACAATTTAGCAGTACTAAAAATGAGAACTAGACGAGATAACCCTAGACATGGTCAGTGGAACAAGAACCCTATCACCCGTAGATTAAATAACGGGTTCAGTTCGGAATTCTCTGTAGATTACTCGGTTTTATATAAACCTGACGATGGCTTGAAGGTACAATGACCGAAACGTTGTGACAACAACAGCAAAGATGAAGGCAATAGTCCGAATGTAAATAGTGAAAATAAAAAAAAAAGTTTTATCGCTAAAATACTCCATTGTGATGTTGCGATCTTACAAAAAACTGTAAAAGAAATAAATGTCAGTGGATCCCATAAAAATCCTTTATTTTATAATCGGTCTTTTATTTATTTATGGCCTTCTGTTAATCGTTAACACTGTTGACTTTCTGTAGCATAACATACAAGATTGACGTCTACTCAAAAGCTGTACTCTCTGGCCACCAAGTTCCAGTTTAAGGGTAGAGTACTTAAATTGCTCGTTTATTAAAACCGCTGTCAATTATTGGTGGTAGTTAATTTGATATTGCATTTAGTGGAAAGAAAGAATCAATACACAATCAGAGTGACAGAATTTCATTGCATATCATGTTCTTAATAACATTTTCATTTTCCTCGGGTGAGAATTATTGTTATTGCTTGTTTAACGACTGGAACAGCAGGATATCATCACCGGATATGACCTAAGTACAAGTGTAACTTTAAAAAACTATAACAATTTAAACTGAAACGAACTAATGACATCAACCGGATGCATATTTGCGCATGACAGACAGGAATTATTTTTAATATAATGGAGGTAAAAAAAAGAAAAAAAAAAGAAAAAAAAAAAAAGAGTATAATTCGTCTTTTCAGGTTACTTCAAATATTTGACAAAAGCTTATTATCAGACATCCATTAATTCAACTCAGTATTTCACTGCGGCTACTATCATGCCACTCCATTCGTGCTGTACAAATGAATCAATCACTTTATTTTGGAAAGAATTCTAGGCAAAAATATTAGAAAAACAATTTTCAAATGCAATTAAATATATTTTTATCATTAAACAATAAAACATTTGATAATCGTCACGTAATAATTTATAACGTTTTTTTTTTATCACGAAATCGTGTCAGATATTAATTTTGAGGCTATGTTTCGATACTGTGCATGTCAGAAAAAAAAGCTCAGTTCGCAACATCATGTAACTCCAGTTACTGTGTGTGTGTGTGTGTGTGTGTGATTGTTGGTTTTCTCTTGTCAAATCAAGACCTGAGATGGTCGACTTTTGTTGCTGGCGCACTTCTAATTGAACATACCAATACGGTTGGTATCTATTTGTCACGATACAGTGGCAAAATGACATCACGTGGTTACTTTTTAATAGTTTAATAGTAGGACAATTCGTATGTCTATCTGATACAGATTTTTTTGAGTGAATTTCTGAAGTGAAGTATTGTCAGTAAATTATTTTGATCCTGATCCTCATCTTTGATGTGTCAGTCATTATGATTTCATTAGACAGGAAATATGGTATTGAGCTCTGAGGAGAATTGTCATTAGTTGATAAATCATGTGGACGACTATTCTCATCTTTGTTGATTATCATGACATTTAAGTCAGTAATAAGCTCCCCAGTAGTTTTCTTGCTGACAGAAACTCACGGGCGAAGTGCTGGCATTATTTATTCAATTTAGTATCCTTTCTTTGGTTGTTTTGATTATGACCTTTCGGTTGATGAGCTCTCGAGACGTTCATAAAAAATATTTATTTTTTTATCATATGTAACTTAAAGGATCTAAACAACAGAAATAATCATACTGGTATGAATAATTAATAAATGAATTTTTTTACAGTAATATAAAAGAACAACTAAAACCTTTGGAAATCTCTCGTCTGCTAAAATCTCATCATTTGAAAGACGCTTTACTTTGACGAGTGGCACATGTCGTTCTTTTAATTCTAGCGTATTCATCCGAATTTTCAAGTATCAATTTCTTATTTTTTAGAAATTTCATTAACCAAGTTAAACACTGTAAATTTAATTTCCATTTATAGAAAGTGAGGATCTTTATTACTTGGATTTATTTCAAGAAATGTGTGAACTGTCCATTTAAATACGAAAAAAGTAGATTAATTCGACAGGTAGAAACTCCCTTCACTGTGTATGTTTTGTTTTTATCAGAAATTATAAATATTTTAAAAACCGGCCTGACGACGAAGAGGAAGAAGAAGAAGAAAAAGAATAGATATTATCGTAAATATTTTAATTAACGTAACACAACGCTAACAATCAGGGTTAAGGAGGCAATGCTAAGTATAATTTCAAAAGGAGAGAGACAGTCTGTTTAAAATTTTGGAATCCTTTTGGGTAACCTCGTGTTTTCTTTGCCTCAGATGTTTGTGTTGACAGATTATTGTTGGCAGATGTCATCGCAATGAAAGTGAAAAATTTACTTGTCAGACCTTTTACGATTGAACGTGAAAAAAAAATATGGTGCCTCGTATGTTTCTTATGCATACTCGTGGAAAGGAAGAAAGAGATTTCTCTAGTGGCAGAGTGAAAATACAATTATTAGGTTGGTGCAAAAATAATGTCGTTTTCTCAGATATGTTACTATGTGAGAAAACGACATTATTTTTGCCCCAACCTAATAATTTAGATTTATTGTATTCTGCAGAGGACACAAATCTACGCTCACTGAACAAGCTTAATATTATTTTATATTTCTTGTTTATTTTCTATATCAAATTCTCCCTTGCTTTTCAACGTTCATTTAATTCCTATTTTTCGACTTCACAATTTTTATCTTAGGCTATTTATGTCTATCTATGTATGTTCTTACCTGTCATTTTCAGTGGAAGTCAGGTTATTCATATCCAAGTCATTTATTTCTGTCTCAGTTTGCTTATATCTAAGTGTGTTATTTCTTTTTCTCTCTCATATATATATATATATATATATATATATATATATATATATATATATATATATATATATATATATATGCCAGTCGAATCCATTACATTCACTTACGTGCTAATACCCTTGGGAAAGGTATGTATCCTATTCTCCACCCAGCTATGGGTAAATAGAACAGATTGGGCTCTATAGCCTTGGATGGCAACTGGTCTATGACAACTCTGAATTCAAAACTTGCGGAGGGTTGTTTGGAGACTTCGTGGCATCAGGTCTCTTTATTCGACTCTTCAACCATGGTGCCAAAATCTATCTTTCTCTGTGATTGACCAGATGATGCGCGTACATGAATGCCATCATTCGCTTTGAAATAGTCACCCCACCCTACCTCAACTTGACCTCTTCCTGAAGGTGACTGATATGTGAATAAAAATTAACTCTTAGGCCCCTTATCAAAAATGGTCGCCCCAGCCGTTTCCATAGTAACGAATGAACATGCTTATAAAGATGCGTAAATTTCAAGATTGGTTATTCCTAAATTTTCGCTTGAGGATGAAACAGGGCTTGTTACTTTAATTCAATTTAATTTTAATAATTATATTGAGGGTTTTGGCTGTCTTTTTGAAACATGAGAACTCTTATGTAGCGAAGGAATCATATTTTTTTCTTTAAAAATAATTATAATTTAAGCTCTACTTCTGTATGGGGCACTGTTTTTTTTTAAAAAATAAAAACAAAAATACCAAAAAACTCCGGATTATTTATCTAACGTGTTCTTTCCTATTTTTCTACATACCTGCACACACACACACACACACACACACACACACACATATATATAATTCATCTCATCTTGTTCACATCTATTCCTTTTTGTATTTATTGCTGTTTATCTTAGATTTTTCTCGAAATATCATGTCTGCCAGTTTCATATCTAAACGAGGAAGTTTGTTTTCCTTAAAAGAAAAAATAGAGCTTTGCTGGACAGTGACGCTCTCTGTAGCCGAGTACTAAAACACACGTATCAGTAATTTCTCGTACAAAGTTGAACGCAAGTTCGATCCCTGCTAGAGATCACATTTTCTGTATTAAGATTTCACAAGTGCACAGATCGATAAACGTAATACACACCGCAAAAAAAAAAAAAAATAAAAATATGGAACATCTATTTTAAATATGAGTATTCACTATAATAAGGTTTGAATAATAAAAATGTCGGATAAAATATAATTCCATTAATTCCTTGAAAATTATATATAAGGTAAATGTTATTGAAGACAACTGACTTTTGTGTCGATTAATTTTATTGATCGACTTTTCCAAATGACGAATAATCCTTCTCAGATAAGGAGAAAATTCCCTCAGAAATTTCCAAAGTTCATTTTTGGAAGAAATATGGCTCAAGCTTTTGGTTAAGACATCATCAGGGTAGGTAGAGTCAAATGGTGAGTTTCGTAGAAATGGTGAGTGTAGTGACGTAGGCAAAGAGTGTTGTGACGTAGGCTAGGCGCACTTTCGCTTTATTTCTTTTTTATTTTATATACATTTGAGGGTGTAGGTTCTTAAATTAAAATTATATTTATTTACCGATTGTTGTTTTTGTTATATGAGTATTAATTCGAAGATCAAGCCTAATATTACTATGATCCTTATGTTGCTTATTAAGGTGTTGTCTTATGGCACTCTGGTCCGATAGATGTCAAGTGAGTCTCCGTACGAGTTTGGTTGTAGTATATGCTATGTAAGACGTTTTGGGTTTTTATTTACAGAGGAACATTCTCCTAGTGGCCAAGTATACTCATACACAACATGCAGAGGGGTTTGGAATATATTATTTTTAATAACTAGGTTATTAGTTTTTTGTAGTTAATAATGAAACTGATATTTGTTTTTATCGGCTGGTTTTATATATCTGTGTATGATGTATTTTTTTTATTTTATTGCGGCTTTGTTTTTTGTACTTGAGATATATTTACCTTTGTTAATTTATTTTAATTCAATTTTTCGGCACAATTTTAATTAAGATTCACAAAATAGCGTTGAATTTGTTCGTTTCTTTCTTTATATATTCCTGGAATAGTTTTGCTTCTAGCTTAACCCAGGATTTCCACTTACGTTAACTTGTATGAAGCATCGAGAAGGCACTACCTTTGTTATAACACTGAACTAGAAAATGTCCCAAACAGACATAATCGCTCTGGGTACATTTATAGAAAATAAATTAGTCTCTAAAAGCGGCGCTCACCAAAATGAAAAGGCATGTAAATTATATGTTAATCATGTGTAACCGTATTTGGAACCAAAATTAGCAGAAACAGTAAGGCGAACAGAATTTCTTTGGACATCATAAGACTAAGTTAAATTAATTGTGTGTACATCAGACAATAGAAGGATTTTGAATTCTCTTTTTGGAGATACGCTAAAAACGAGGATATCTGCATATACATATTTATTCGCGCTTCAGTAGAGAAATACTGAGGCACGGAAGGTTGTACACCACGAAAGAAAAGCAGTCAAGAAGAGATTGAGGGAATTCTTGAAAGGAAAAAAGAAAAGAAAAAAGAAAAAGAAAAGAAAATGAAAAAGCAAAAGAAAAAAAAACAAAGAAAAGAAAAAAGTAAAAAAAAAAAAAAAAGTCGGACAATAGAAAGAAGAACTAAGAAAGAAAGAGTAAAGAATTGAAAAAAAGAATTAAGAAAGAAAAGAAAAGTAAAAAAAAAATTAGGAAGGAAAAAATAATGGAGAGTGAGAAGAAATTAAAGAATGGACAGAAGATTTATGCAAAACTAGAAAATGGTGGACTTAGTCATAGAAGAAGGTAAAAGAAAGGAAAATAAGAATAGCTATTGGCAAATAGAATTTTATGGTACAGTGTAACCCGGATATAAGAGAGTTGTCGGGACCGGAGAAGAAGTATCTTATATCTGGGTTACTCTTATATCCGGGTTTGGTCTATTTTGTTTACGTAAGTATGGCTCTAATTTGGGACCAGAGAAAATCTCTTATATCCGGGTTTCTCTTATATCCGGGTTACACTGTATATCAGTTGCTATATGGGTCATATACAGCAAAGCCTGAACTGAGAAGATGCTTTTGCAATCTTTTACAAACCTAAGAGGCAATATGGAAGTTCTGTGCTTGATTCTAACCATGCTAAAAGGGACATTAAATGGAAAGCGTGGTCAGTAGTTTTGGTGATGATAACAGTAGCCTTGTGAAAGCCATCTTAGATTAATTATCTGATTAATTAAATTAAGCAATTATATTAAACAGTTATTGAATTATATTAAGCAATTATAATAATAATTATTATTATTTAATTTTATTAAATAATAGCCACGTGACTGTCATTAATACCGAATAAGTTTTTTTTTCTTAATTTTTTCTATCGCCCCCCCCCCTCATTTTTCTTTCTTACTTTTTGGAAAAGATAAAGAATATCAGAAAAGCAAGAAAAAGAAAACAACTAAAAATAATAGAACCTTACAGACAAACATTGAAAGCTGACATATTTTTCAAAAAGGACTTACGTGTCTACATTCTGTGACAATGACAAGAAGAATTTTTAGTAAGCATTGAGAATGCAATATCTGTTGTACTGTGTCGTCAGGAGAGTGAGCAAGTAGGTTTGGCATTTACAATTTCATCCTTAATTATCTCTGACATTGCTCCCCTATTGCGGAATTCAAATAACAAGACATGATACTAACGATTAGCAATAACTCGCGTTGAAATTGAATTCGTACGTCGGTTGTGCGATGTCTATGCCATTTGAAACGTACTTTGGTATTCTCCAAAACTTAATTATTTCTCAGATTGCTCCAATAATTTTTTTTGTAATGTTCACCCAATACAAGACCCAAGAGCCACTTAAGAGCGTGTCAGTTATGCGTGATACACGCTTAGGCGATCATGTATCTTTCGATACATGACTGACGAGGCATATTTTTTCTCGCAGTAGGTTGCCGTTTCTTTCTGCGGTGGACTAGTTGGCATCCAAGGCTATAGAACCCGGTCTGTCCTGCTATTTACCTATATTTACCCGCTGGGAGAAGAAGAGGAGGATTCATGCCTTTCCCAAGGGTATTAGCACGAAAGTGAATGTAATGGATTCAACTGGAATTCGAACTTTGATTCCTCAATCAGAGCCGCTATCCATTACTCCACCGTGCCTCCAGTTAGGCATGTGGAGTTGTATAAGCGTAAGAAAAGACAAGAAGTGAAGTTCATTTGGACTGAGACTTGAATAGGTCAAGACTGTAGTGATTGGCGAAGAAGCTGTCCCAATTGAATTTACTTCTTACTAACAGAATATCCTGGTGTATGTAGATCAGTAGTGGTGACACTAAGGAATGCTGTTTATCAGAAGATATGGCATGGTAGTAGCGATAGGGTTTGAAAGGCTCCCCATCTGAGTGAAAAAACAGTGGCAATTGTTCAATATATAGGTGAATTTTAGCTTAGCAAGATAAGACAGTTATCAATCAGTTAAATGCCATATGTAATACACGCTTAGGTGATCATGTATATTTTGATACATAACTGACGAGGCAGATTTTTCCCACAGTAGGTTGCCATTTCTTTCTGCGGTAGACTGGTTGCCAACAAAGGCTAAAGAAACCAGTCTGTCCTGCTATTCAACCTATAGCTGGGGGGAAGAGATGGATTCATGCCTTTCCCAAATGATATTTGTGCGCAAGTGAATCTAACAAACACGACTCGGTGAGCCGAGTTCTCATTCAGAGCCGGTATCAACGCACACTATGTTATTATAGTGAATCTCATTCTCATTAGGGTCCTCAAAGCTGTGGTATTGCGCCTGATTAAGCCCAATTTAGTTTATATCTGTAAAAATAATATAGATTTTCAAATCGCCTCGAAACTCATGAAACTAATTCCTTTACTCCTTCATTAACAAGCTTAACTAGTTTCCCTCCATCTTATTATTGTTACTTTTTTATTCCCATGCTAAGATCTTGTCACACTCTACGATTGCAAATAAAAAGCATTGATTGAAAATAAAGACGTTACTTCAGACAAGATTTATAACTGCACCCAACACCTTTATATGTAAAACAAGAATCTATTCATGTAAAATATTGATGCACAATGGGTGGAATATGGTAATTATCGACCTCTGAGAATGAGGTAAGGCAATAGTAGCAGATTATTATTGTTAAGAATGTGAGAAGTTGAAAGCTTACACTCAATACACTGATTATGACAAAAGAATGTATTTCATAGCTCAAAATGATAGCGCAATCTCATCAGCAGTCCTATGACCGGTTTTGGTCGTAGGGTTTCTGCGCAACTGACTATCTGACCAGTTCTCCCCACATATTTGTGTTAGAAACCGGAAACGTATTCATTTATGCGTAGTATGGCTTGTGAAAACAGACATGATGGAAACTATTTTTCTCTTCAGGTCAAACTACAGTCGATATCATTCAACTTGAAGGCTTGCCTTAGACACGGTCAGGCGGTCACTTATTCCATTCGCCATTGCCTTCAGTCTATGAAGCTGTTCTCCCAGCGATGTTGTGTCATCACCGCACTAGCCACATACATAGTCAAGTCTATCAGTTTGTGCAAGATGGCCGTTGATTCTACAAGAATGTTCATCCGCCCTTTAATAGGTCTTGTTTTTTTAATCCCATTAGATGTCTTGCCACTTTAGATTAACAACAAAAACCAAAGGTAGGAAATATCTTTCTGAGGTAGCCAGAAAATAAATAAAAGAAAAGAACATCTATCTTAAAATTACTTATATTTACAAAATTTCTTTAAAGAAACATGGATAATCGACAATATATGAGTGGATGTTGAAAAATCCTCGGTATGTCCACTTTCCAAAATCTGATCAAAAAGCCTGAATTTTTTAGAATCCTTTTTTGGTCTGGTCAGTAACTTTTCAACATCTCGTAAAGGAGTCAATCAAAAAATCTGTCGACTGACACGTAGTTTTTGGCTAACTTTTGTGCTAAAGAATGGGCTAGTGGATTAGAGTATTGGTTTGTGAATTTAGTGATATAGTGATTATGAGTTCAGTGCCTGGGTCGGGCAGTGGGTACTTGCACTCTGTGGAAATGGGCGAGCAATAACTGAGCATTACTAAATAAGAACTAGACGATATATCCCTAGACAGGAGAAATAGAACGTGAACATCCTACCACCGGAAAATCAATAATGGGTTCAGTTCGGAATTTTCGGTAGTTACCCAGATCGATATAAACCTAAGTCCGAATATAAATAGTGTAAATAATCATCCCAGAAAGATCTCTTCTTGGTATCCAATTGAGTAACTATGTGTATATAATTGCTATCAACTGCAGTAATCGGGAAATGAATGGACCATTTCTTCCTCGATAAATTTCGTTAAAAGTTTTTATCTATTTTTGAAAACTGTCTCGATTTAATTAAATTCAAGTGTATCCCATTTTTGAAATTTGAACACAGTCATTTTGTATTCAAATCCTTGAAGCTTCACTTTGGGATGCTCCGTACCAATCGCTAACCAGAACCCGTAAATCCCTTGTTTCATATTTAGAACAAATACCTTTTTACTTTTTTTTTTTTTTTTTATTTTGTCATAATTTGGGACACCCCCTATGTTCACTAAAATGCATCTAGAGTAAAATATAAAAATGTCTGAAACGATACACGTCTTTCAAATCAGCGATGGCTTCGGGATGCCATATTTAATCCCTTCTGCTGGATGATAACTAATTCAACAATCACTCGATAAAATAATTTCGTCGTCAGATTTCCAATGATGAAGTTTTGGATTCGATACAAAAGACGACGCTTTGCACGTTTAATTGGTTTACGAATTTATAACATTTCACTTCAACTTTCTGATTTTATTTCTTCTTGCATACGAACGTTACGCTTTCATTGTATCTCTCAGTATTTTGTCTACTCACTGTTAAACAGGAGGAGCATGAATTTATTTTACATTTATATTTAATTGATTCTACGTTATCGTTAGCAAATGCTCTATCCTACTTTGATGCGTCATTATTCCATTAAACAAAGGGAGAGAATTAGTGAAAGGAAGGGAAAGAGAAAGGATTATATTTTTTTAAAGCTGAGAAAGAAGAATGAAAAGAGAAATAAATAAATAAAAAATAGGAAGCAAGAAAGGAAACAATGATCGAATATATTTAAAAATATCAAAAGTTGGAGAAAGCGGGAGAAAAAAAAATGTAAAATTACGGAAGAGAAAAAAAATGTTGCAAAAATTACCGAAGAGAAAATAATATCTGTAAAAATTACGGAAAAAAATGCAAGATAAAAAAAAGCAAATAACGCAAACTGACGAGATGTGGGGGGATGCTAAAGGAGAGAACGGATGAAAAAAAGACGGAATGAAAAGAAAGAAAGAAAGAAAGAAAAAGCGTGAAAGAAAGAAGTTTTAAAAAATAAAAATAAGAAACAAAAAGAATTTATCCAGCAAATAAACAAACGACACAGTGCGGCCTTCTTTAAAAGAAATTCATAAAGAATCTGAATAGAGCCAATAGTTTAAAATCACGTAAAAACGGAAGACCAACGCCGAATGATGACAGGAAGCCATCTGCAATTTCGATAGTAAAGGGATTGGATTTCCAAACGCAAACGAGAAATTTTATCGCTCAGGTAAGATGAACGACGGAAGAATGTGAAGGAGGTCAATACAAAAATAGAAGTTTTACGTCACAGGAATCTGTACAGTCAAGTTCTTTGGGTTCCCATAAAATCATAAAAATCAACAAATGAGGTGATACTTTATTTAGGGATTTATTTCGTTCAGTTTAATCAGACACAATGTTGCAGTCGCAGAACATCCAGTAAATGTGCTACTCGGGGCACCAGCTGGAGAACTCGCAGTAAGTGTGCCACTCGAGGCGCTAGCTGGAGTACTTTCAGTAAGTGTGCCACTCCAGACACCAATTGGTTTAAAACACGCCATCGCTTAACGGCTTACTACCTGATGTGGCCAAATAGTATTTACTAGTCTAAGGTTAATTTGGCATAAGTTCTCTGTATGACACACGAGTGACGGTTGATTTCACTATCATGTATTAAATTTTACCCAATGGAGAGACAAGATGTAACACGACACATGATCAATTTAATGTGTAGTGCACATGCAAAAATCACCCTGATCCCGCCACCACTGTCACGCAGGTGTCAGACTACTCTAACTTTGTACAATGGAGGAGCTGTTACAGGGCCTAGAATATCCGGGGTGCAGGCTTCTTTCTCATGCAAACACACACATTATATATATATATATATATATATATATATATACACACGCACTACAGTTCAAAAGTTTGAAACCAACTCCAGAACTAGCATGAGATGAACTTGATTGAAGAGTGAAATCTTTCCATCCAAAATATCAACCCGGGAAACCACTTAGGTATTAGAGTCATTGAAAAAAGAATGGAATGAATTTTCAAACTTATAGTTTGAGAAACTTTTGCAACGACTTTGTGCTGTAGTAATCAAGGCTAAAGGATATTTTGACGAGAGCAAAATTTAATCAAAAAGTGCTTTTTTGTTTTCGTCATAAATTTTCTAACAAAAAATCATGTCTGACTTTTTTTTAGCCATGTATAATAATTTTCATTTATTTAAAGTACAAAACAACTACTTTTGGGGCCAATTTAAAAAATTACCAGAGGTCTCCTCAAATTTTTGAACTGTGATGCATATATATATATATATATATATATATATATATATATGTGTGTGTTAGGATATAGAAATCTCAACACTTTTTAAATTAGACAAATGGGAATGTTTCATGAAAATCTATCTATATCTATCTGTTTATCTCTCTCTCTCTTACACACACACATAAATATATATATATATATATATATATATATGTGTGTGTCTTTGATTTTTAATCAATTAATGGATTCTTTAATCTGACATTGTTTCTAGCTTCAAAGTGGTTTCCCCGGTTGATAATGGGAGTACAGATTTGATTCTGGTCGAAAGTCATATTTTCTCGTTCTCTAGTCCGGTAGACATTAATTTCCCTGGTTAAAAAAACGGTACGTCACTTCAAACATGTGTAGCACCTCTTTTTTTAACAAGTGTATTTAATGTCTACTGGCCTCGAAATTGAGAGTCCTACAAATTAAAATATGCCTCTCGAGCGGAATCGAACCTGTACTTCTATTTTTCAATCCGGGAAACCTCTTAAGTTAAATATACCTTAACATTAGAAATAATGTCAGTTTAAAAACCCAGTAATTGATTAAAAATTTAATTCGCGCACGCGAGTGAGATTTACTTTGATTATATTGTTCGCCGTAAGACAATATTTTGTGTAAACCATTGAAGATTTTATAATCCTTGAATTTTAAGTAATTTGGTTAAAAAATTTCATTTTTACCAATCATTTGGTTTCCAACCTCGAATTCTGGGACTGACAAACCAGTTGTCTACACCGTACCTTGGCCAGCAAATGCGATTTGCAGATAATCAGTTGAATCAGCAGGGGAATGCAGAAGGATGCAATACGCCCAAATAAGATGCTACAATTTATAAACGCCGCTTACAGAAGGATGCGATTACGATTTTTGTGGGCGAGGTTGTAAAGTACATGTAACACTGCATCTTGACACACACACCTTATTTGAATGAAAGGAAATGAGGCAAAGGCATATTAAATATATTGCAGTTTGTGCACTGCAGAGGCCAGGTGCAGTAAACATGCAACCGACACGTGTTAAAAAGATGTTCCACTTGACGTATGCAGAAAGCTGTTTTTCTTTGGAGAACACATATTTCTACTTGGATTCATATATGGTTATTTATTAAGCATAACTTGGCTCGTACAAGGCCAAATATCTTGAGCAGTCAATGAAGATTGAGCTTGCTACATTTAGAATGTTTTTTGTACAACTAATTTGTTAATCATTTTACAGTAGACGCTCAAATATTTATTAAGCTTACATTAGTCTGGCATAAGACTACAGTATTGGAACATCTGGTGATAATCAAACGTTCGTGCTAAGATGGCCTCCTCTTATGTATAAAGATGCCCGTGTGATTTACCTTGTAAGTAATCTCGTTAACACTGGTGCCAGAGATCAGTGGTCGAGTTGCTGCTAGTATTTCAAACACTTTTTAACACACCAGACAACCCCACCCAGTGATTGAAGAACTTTGCAATACAATCTCCCCCCCCTCCGTTTCTAAACATTTGCTTTAATAAGGGAAAACAAAAACAAACAAAATATCAGTGTTTTCTCAACTTGCTATGTAGCACTTGTTAATAAACTATTGTATTCAAACGTTTAATAATGAGCTTGATCCACACTGGGTACTTAAATTATATGGCTTTGTGCCAGACAATGCTGAGTTACCCTCAGTATCCACCTTGAGTTTTAGTGGCTTCATCGCCTTGCTTGTGGTGAAATTATTTAAGAAGTATATCATGTGACCGTCAGTAAACTGGTTTCGAAAACCATTTCACTATTGTAGAAAAGTCAAGCCTCATTGGGAGGCCCACTGACCAAGGTTTAGTAAATAAACAAATATAGTTAGATACAATAATATGCCCGTGGCTAAATGAAAGAAAACTATTGATTTTACACGACGAATTAATTTTTCAACATAATATCTCCACTTGCTTAATGTTACTTTTAACAAAACTTACCTGAATATATAGCGAGACAAATTTCTTGTTTATATTTGTTTGATTTGGTTATAGCGTCTTTACTTAACCAGATGCTTCTCTATTAACAAGATAAATCTAACATTAGATATAGGGTAGATGCCATATTAAACATCTGTTGTCTGGTTACAGATTTACTAATCCACATAAGAACGTTCATACGTGGAGAAAAGGATACAAACACGTTTCTATTTATATAAAATATATGCACGCATAAACACATACATACATTCATTCATTCATTTATATATATATATATATATATATATATATATTACTTAAACTCTAAATTGTTATTAATTTGTCATTAAAAAAAAAAAAAAAATCAAAAAAAAAAAAAAAAAAAAAAATCAAAGGAATGCACTTTCGTTACCCAAATTATTTTTTTTAATCATTTCACCCCAAGTAAGGTGATAAAGCCACTATTAAGGGCTTTACTGACGGTTAGAGAATATGATAAAAATACTATTAATGAAAGAAAATACTAAAAGAACAGGAATTAAGATAGAAGACAACGATTGACATTACATTTAAATTCTGGAAGGTCAAATTTGACCAGAAAGTATGAAACCGGAAAAGTGTTCCACAAGCGAGTAGTGCAAGAGTAATCTTATCATAAAATTTACGATTACATCTAGTAACTTCAGCTGTAAAATGAGGAGTCTTAGATGCCAAAATAGTACCGCGCTTAAATTCATAAAGTGGAGTACTAGTACTAAAATGTACGCAGTTTTTTTCACGATCTGCAGAACTGAGAATTTTGATTTTCAATCTCTCGTTCTCTATTACTGGACGCTACTTGTGTGTGTGTGTGTGTGATGTTCTAGTCAGCAAATGTTCGTTCGAACAATTTCTTTTTGTTAGATAACAGATGTCTATTATTTTTTTTTTAATAAATCTGGCCACCAAGATACGGAAATTAATTCGGTACCAAGAAAAATTTATTGAAAAAATACGACACAACTTAATGTTACTTTCAACAAAACTTAGCTGAATATATAGCGAGACAAATTTCTTGTTTATATTTGTTTGATTTGGTTATAGCGTCTTTCTGTCGCATCTTTTGTTGAGTAAAGAAATCTCGTTTCTTTTTTGCGAGATTCTGTAGGCAGATTATCATCTTGAAACCGACTGGATTTTTGCTGACTGGATTTTCGAAATTGGCCATTGAATGTTTTTTTTTTGTATCATTTTATATATTTTTTATTATTTCATCTCGTTTCTTCTTTAAGTCTCTGAATTTTTTTAATTCTTTCCTTCGATTATGTCGCTTTTTTCATATTCTTTCTTTCTTTCTTTCTTGATTACGGATTATTCGGTTCGAATCATTTTCTTTTTGATTGCTTTCTTCCTCTTCATTCATTCATTTGCTCTCCCTTTCTAACTGAAGGAAAATAAAATTGCAACATATTGAAGAACGACTATTTACATTATTCGGACTATTGTCCTCATCTTTGTTGCCATATTTATTACGTTTCGGCCGTTGTACGCTCCGGCCTTCTTCAGGTGGTTGGAATGTCGAACTGAACCCTTTATTTAGCTCACTAGGGTAGACTGTTCTGGTTCCACGTGCCATGTTTAATGGATGTCAGTTATCAGTTATCTCCTGTTAATTCCCCTCTCCTAGTTCTCCACTGCCTTAACCAGGTCAAGGATAAAGGCGTTGGTTAGATCCAGTGACAGGACCAAAAGAGTGTGAGTTCAATACATCGAATTTCCCTCAACATTCATTTTCACTCTCTATCGTCTTCAGGGTTGTAATGCTCGATCGAATATCTGAGAGTATTTGATAATATCCTCACTGAACTTCTCTCACCTAGTTTTTATATCTGTATATATTATGTTGGTGCAAAAATAATTTCTCACATAGTAACATATGTGAGAAAACGACATTACTTTTGCACCAACCTAATATATTCGATGTATATATTGGTGGTCATGTTTAGCTAGTAGGGGTGAGTAGTCTGGAATTGCGAGCTCATATAGTGGGATAGAGTTACTTGACTTATTCAGTTATCCAACCTACAATACCTGTACCGAGTCAGTCAGTACATGCAAAATCTAAAGCAGAGATGTCTAGCCGGATCGTATTCACGTGAGAACAGAGGCCTTTATTATTAGGGTGATAATATCGTTTTTTGACGTATTTTTTAACGTCAAAAAACGACATTATTACGTCATTATTTTTGCACCAACCTAATAACACCCCTAGAGTTAATACGTTGTATTAATATGGAATCTTAGTTATTTTGATACATCCCTTATGTCATGTAGACGTAAAGATCTGCATATTTTATCATTTATTGCAACCCAACTATATTACCAGTTCATTTAATCTGGTGTAAATTGAAACACATACTCAAGGAGTTTCACGTTTACTTTCTGTAAATAAATATAAGAAAGAAAAAAGGAAAACTTGTCTTCATCAACGCATTTCCTCCGAGGAACAGTAAATTAACTACTTTTTTTCCCCCCAAAACAATAAACATTTATAAAAATTGAAGAAAACAGTAAACACAAGTCGCCTAAATATTTAAAATAAACAAATTAATAGATGCGTATGTATGTGAAATTCAAATAATGAATAATCATTGCATTAAAAAATGAATATTCAGCAAAAACTGCAACATTCTCACTTTCGTTTAATAGGCAATGAATTGC
Organism: Acanthosepion lycidas; assembly: GCA_963932145.1. Classification (NCBI taxonomy): domain Eukaryota; kingdom Metazoa; phylum Mollusca; class Cephalopoda; order Sepiida; family Sepiidae; genus Acanthosepion; species Acanthosepion lycidas. The sequence continues at coordinate 104,575,476 of OZ010582.1, read as the reverse complement.
ATCGCTTAACGGACGCGAAGTTTTATCTTACCTCAGAGCATGAACAATTTTAACATTTGTAAATTTAACCACATATTTCTACATTTGTGTATAAATAAAAGTGACAAAATAAAATTTCCATATTTATACGGGAAAAAATCCTCAGGTGAGAAAATTTGTCTTTTGCAAATATATTTCATTTAAATCTGAATTTTTGTACACACACACAAACGTGTGTGTGTGTGTATAAATATATATATATATATTAATTCAAATCTTAGGTGGGCAGTGATTGACCACGGCTGCCAGTTTCAATAATTATTTTATGGCATTGAACACTTTTTTTTTCTAGTGTGCAATCTTAGACATACTCTTTTAGATTTTGCTTATTCTTGTTTCTAATTATATATATATATATATATATATATATATATATATATATATATATAAAAGTGAACATAGAAGTCAACACTTAGAGGCGACAGTCTGTTTCATGCTATATGCAATCGTCAAGCCACCCGCTCTATCTCTGATATTGAGCACTTTATTCCATAAATATAGCACACCTTAAGACTATATTTCTATATATATATATATATATATATATATATATATATATATATATATATATATAGGGTGTGAAGTATAAATTATCGTCTAAATTAGGCAAAAATGAAAATAACACTGACATCATTTTAACAGATATATTTATCAAAATTACAAAATAAGAAAATTTATTCAATAAAATTACCATTGGCTTCAACCACAGTCTCCAGACGACTTCGGAATCTCCTGCAACTCTTCTGGATGGTCTCTTTTCTTCAGTTCATCTTACAAAGAGTTTTTTTTTTTTTTTTGGTCTCTCGTCCAACCGCTCCCCACACATAATAATCAAGGGGGTTGCAGTCTGTGGAGTTAGAGGGGCAGATGTAAGGGCAAATGTGGTCACAGAAATTGGCGGACAGCCATGATTGGGCTTGTGTGGAATGGTGCAGAGTCTTGTTGTCAGACAAAGGGTCTTCCAGCAGCATCCTCCTTGATACAGGGCAGTACTACCTCCTCAAGGCATTTGATGTAGGTGCCTGAGACCCAGTGAATGGGGGCATAACGTCGCTATCACTAATGATCACTCCAAACACTTCGTAATCACCATTAGACTCATCTAACTCTTTCAGAATCCTCTGCATTGTCCTCAGATTGACACCCAAACACTCTGAAATGTTCGTATTGAAGCTTCTGCCATAAAGACAATGGTAACTGCCTGTCGGAGCAGGGTTAGAGGGCGAACTTGAAGAGCGCGAGTTGAAATATTCTAACAAGGTGTTAGACAATTTTTCGGCTTAAAAATGAACGTATTCTATCATGGTTATTAAATCTCACTCCAGGGATATTAATGTAGTTTGGTGGATTTTATGACTTATCAAACTTTATTGGCTATTTAATGTTGAAATCAGTTTTCTTTGTGTTTTTTTTTTGTTTTGTTTTTTTTATATTAGATTGGTGCAAAAATAATGTCGTTTTCTCAGATATGTTACTATGTGAGAAAACGACATTATTTTTGCACCAACCTAATACTTTAGTTTATAAACACTGGTCGCAGGCTGTGTAATTTAGGTCCCGACGATCGAGTAACGTATTCCGAGTTTTTAATACTTATTTACTAATGTTAGAAATAACTTTTTACCAGGCAGATCCTGAGTAAAAACAATGACAACACTAAGGTGATATAGCACATAAACTGCAAAAAACGACTGCAATTACTCGAGGTATTGAGTCTAAAAAGCAAGCAACCGAATATCGACAGCACTACATAAACCCAACATATTAAATATATTTCATTAAAAAGTAATTAGAACGTGACTATGAGCAATGACAGAAGGACCAACACGAGACACGCAATGTTTAAACAATTAAAACAAATAACGAACGTTTTGAAAATGGTTAATGATGTTAGCCGAAAGTACTCACATGTGGGTAATTTCATATTCCAGTACGAACCGGAATTCGGAAAAAAATATTAGAAATGATAAATAAATAAAAAAGCAAGCAACCAAAGATCAACAAAATTACATCAAACCTTGGACCCAACATATTATATGAAATATTTGAGAACAAATAATACAAAGATATTCAAAAGAAAAAAAATATATTTAAAAATTTGTAGATATGTTCAGCTACGTCAAGACATCTTGCTGGTATTTCTGCTGTAAACGTTATATCTCTACGACCCCAAAGGGTTACGAGGTTCGTGACGTGATGTGATACATATTCAGTTTAGAAAAACAGTAAAATGTCATTCAGTAAAACCGTCCCGAGCCTCGAGGGTGGTCTTGATACGTCGTCGGTAGTATTCCTTCATTGTTGCCATTATGTCTACAGTGGTAACCTCCAACGAGTCGTTAGTATTGTCTGGTTGTGGGTTCGTTTCTTTTATCAACCACATTACGGTGGGATAATAGATCAGGAAGATACACATCAGGAGAGTTAGGACAACCCGCATTAAGGGTAACATGGTCTTCAAAAATTTCGGCCCATTACTGGAACACGTACGGCCTGTTTTCAAAAGCTTGGCCACCATATCCGACCCATCCATGTAGGCGGTGTCATTGATCCCGGAGTCATGGGGGTAGAAATAAGGCTGCAAAACATATCCCTTGTCCCTCACAACACCACAGACGAAATGAGCTTTGCGTGCATGCATCTCCTTTCGTATCACCGCGTTCCTCCCCTTTATCTGGCCACTTGAAAGAAGTCACTGTGGGGGAAAACTATTGATACAAACACTGAGTGTCTTTTCATTTTCTGTGTCAGATTGGACATTGCTATGTTAATACTATCGATAAGTTTGAGCGAAATGAAAACGCATGCCACATGAGATTACATTAGGCCATTTTCAAATTTATGGTCGCTAAAACTGCGTTCTGAAATACCTGAACCATAATATATATATATATATATATATATATTATACATAAGCAATACCCCGAATGTAATGCTTCCTTTTTATATTAACAGAAATTACATCTGATACAGGGAGCACAATAACACCGTTGGTTAGAGCAAGTTCTCAGCAAATAAAAGTCTATTTTTCACAGAGTCACCACTATTGACTACACATTCTTGCTAGCAATAATGCTGCGGTAGAAAAAAAAAGTTCATCAGCGGAGGTAACGCACTATTCAACGCAGTGATGTATAAAAGCACCAACCACCGTTCAACTTTGCTTACGTCCACCTTTTTGTCTCCGTAAATGCCCGGAAAGCGTCAATTAATGTTAATAGGTGCACTTTTTCTTCGTGTGAAGAAATTCAGTGACACACGATTTCTGTTAAGAAAAGATTAACCTCGCCTGTCATACCATTAACATCTGTGTGAGCCAAGATTATAATAAAATTAAAATTGAAGGTATTACCTTCGGAACGACCGTTGTGTATATATATATATATATATATATATATAATGCTCAATTCATACAAGTGCGTAAGCATACCTTACAAATATATACATTGGTAATAATACATACACATATATATATTATAGAAAGAGAAAATATTTCTAAACATATTAACAAACAGATGGAAAGTAATTGTAAGCGAGAATGATAATAAATGAGACGTGGTTGTATGCTGTACCGTCATTATAATTAGAGTTACCTCCCCTTGCTGTGTGTTTCTATATTTCAATTGCTGACTGAATATAAACATTCCTTTCATGAAGAGCTTTTTTTCTCAAATTTCATTCAACTCTGGCGAAGGCTGCTGATTTAGTAGTAGTGTTTGAAACCAATTCTTACTTTTGCAATCTCTCTCCCTCTATCCATCTATCTATCTATAATCACATAACTTGCTATTAATTCAATCTTCTCTTGACTTCGCTAAAAATACATTGTAATAAAAGGTCCAAGTCATATACTCTAAATCAGTTGAAGAGACAGACAAGAAAGACATGAATTAAGGTTTAAGGCTCCAAGTTTCTGCTTACAGATTATTCTATTGTAGTATTGTGCCCACCAAAGCTAACCTTAGCATACCCTCACCGGGTTTTACACTACTGTGGCCATGTTCCATACAAAGATCAGTAAATATTTTAGACAATCAACTGTGGAGAAACGGTTACCAAGCTAGTCTCGTAAAGTTCGATCTTAAGAGCAGTGATTGTCATCTCTAAAGTCCCGTATACTAGTCTTGCAGGAGATTAGTACTGTAGTGAGTTCGATCCTAACTTAGGTGCTTTACACTTGTGCAACATCCATCCAAGCTTCGTAAATCTCGATATTCGCTAAATGTTCAATAATAGGTGACCTTAATTTAGTATTTAATTCCAGAGATTAGTAATTGTCAATATACTTGTATTATTTGAACAATTGCTGTCATCTTAAGTGATATGTTATTATAGACACAACGTTTCCACCAAATACATTCTGATCATCATCATTAATTACCAGTATTCATCTCTGAAATGAAATACTAAATTATGAAAACTGGTACGAACCGCCATCATAGCTAAATGTCAGAAACCATCCAACATTGAATATAAAAGGCTCCCAAACCAACCCCCTAATGTTCTTCGAGACGGATATACAAGTTATACATGTGTTATTGTCATCTTGTGGTAGCGAGTTTAATCACCGATTCAACAGGAATATAACAGAGCCAAAATATCAAAATAATCAACAGATATCCCATATCAGCTAATCAATGGACTCCTGATGATGCGTAGAGGGTAATTGATCGAAATATTGCGTCTATAATAATGATAATAATAATAATAACAACAGCATCTACCAAAATGAGAACGAAATAATACAATAGGTGAACATTTGCCAAATTGAACCTAAGCAAAGTGCCAGTCCAAGAATTGAGATTTCGTTTTCCAGTTGGTGATTCCTCATACCATCAAGCGGATGACTGATGTTTGTGTAATCACGTTGTAAAGAAGTGTTTTCAGGTTGTTTCCCTGGTGATAAATTAATCTTATTTCATATATATATATATATATATATATATATATATATATATATGTGTGTGTGTGTGTGTGTGTGTGTTGCGCAGACATAACTGAAGTATATTAATAAATCTGAAAGAGTTATTAGCTGAATTCTGGAAGATCAAAACTTATACTTCTACAAATCTAGGTTGTTGAATCTGGAGACGCATTAAGCTTCATTCCGAACTGCCCGCAATCATTGCAAGAGAATTCTAGAAAATGCAAGAAACATTCAGTTCAAGCCATGGTTGAAAACAAACGACTTGCTACGTGTGAGTTTTGAAAAATCTTGAATTATATTCTCAATAGATGCAAAGCGTCAGTGTCGGCTATTATAAATGGCTCTGAAGTTATTACATCCTTACACGTGTCAAGGCTAGTCTCTTTGCAATTAACTTTGCCCCTAATTCTACGTTTGATAAGAATCATCGCTTCCGCCATCGGAAGTTTCCAGACCTATCAAAAGCTCTGACTAAGAAGGCTACCCGATCCGGATAAAATTCCTGTGGTTGTTCTTAAGAATGTCAGCCGATTTGTTATCACTGATCTTGGCAAAACTTTAACCGCTGCCTGAAGAGATGCTTCACCTATCATTATAGATGGCTTTTCTCTCAAGGTTTCTTGCCTTGAACGCTTATCGGTACCCTAGCAATAATTCATATATATGTTCCACTTTAGGTCTGGAGTATGGGATGCTGGGAAAATGGTCAGTTCATTGTGTCGCTCTAGATTTTTTTGATTTGATTTCACTTTCTATACAAGAACCAGACCAAATAAAAAAAAAAATTGCTGGCATATCTGGCCTGGAGCTGCTAAACCCTCACTTATTACTCTGGAAAGATTTCAAAACCGTCTACGAGGCCTTGTGGGTGTTTTTTCCCCACACTTTATCCCTTTTCTCACAGAGGAAACGTCACAAGCCTATGGCTATTCCGTGGCAAGTGTTCTGACGAGTGACATTCCTAGGTCTCACATGTCCTGACCTTTGGTGTTGGGACCCGCCATACCATCTACGCGAGGGTAAATCATCCTTTCCCTTTGTATCTCATTAGTAAGAATTGCTTTTTTTGTGGAACAGACTCCCGGTAGGATGTTTTCCCCGATTACTAAAATCTTAGTCTATTCAAGTCTAGGGTTAACCGTTATCTTCCTTACTTAACTTCATAAGTCTCACTTCTTGCTTTCTATTACGATTATGTTAGAAAAAATCTTATTAGTCAAAATAAACACATTTCTAAGGTTCTCTGGCCTGATTAGCGATATTACACGAAACTCCGGATTCCATTAAGAAATAAGTTAATTGAAAATTTAGCAATTAACTGACATTAGTGTCTTATAAATACAGCAAATTTTAAACAAACATTAAAATTTGTATGTGGTGTTTCTGGAAAGTATGAAGCCATTTTGAATATTTTGAGAACAAGCTGAGCGATCTTCATGTAACTTGGCAACTAATTAAAGTAGACTTCACAGTACAATGTGTGAACACTTTTATGAGGTGGCATTAAGTCAGCATGCATATTATGTGACTGTTCACGGCGAATATATATCAGGTTCTGCTTTTAACTTGAAGATTACTCCGCGGAAACTATTCGAATCATTAAGAAAGCTTTCAGGTTTGATTCAATCAACGTAACGCAGATAAAAGTTTTGGTGCCGACGTTTCAAACTTCGCCAGAAAGGCATCCACATTTAGGAAAGCCTTCAACAAGCATGAAAGCTACATCCAAGCAAAATGGCCGATTGCCATTGTTAGAATTAGGTCTTCTAGGGTTCTTACGGCGTGTTCGGAAAGTATCCAGTCGCTTTGAATATCACTCGAATAATTTTTCGCGTTTCTTTTTGGGTGGGGAATGTAAAACCACGCTTCACCCAGGTATATAGCAACCCACGCTAAATTTCAAATTTAATATTACCGTTGAAACGGAAATTTCATACCATGGGCATGATTAAGGCGAACTCAACGAAGCAACTGATGACAATCCCGAAAGGGACGTGCCAATTATTTCGAAAAGCTGAAATGACGCCGGGAATATTGTGTAAACACCCAAGGACTTATTTCAAAGATATAAAGGCACCATTTCCATAAAGGTGGCAACATTCTCTTCTAGTGGAGGTGTAATATCAAAAAGCAAAAACAAAATTAACAAAAAACAGCTTGCTCGGTTTATTGATATGCTCTCATCAACGCTCAACCAAGAACGAGTAATGTACACAGTGACCAAAATGAAATATATATATATATATATACAAGCAGTAGTGGTTGTTAGGTTTAAATATAATAATTGATGTTTATATAACATCTGACCTTTTTTTTTTTTTTTCATTTTGGTCCGGCTAGCAGGACTTAATATAAATCGACTCGGAATTAATTTATATTAAGTCCTGTCAGCCATATGTAAGCAAGAGTGGCTTTTAGACTTAAATATAATCAATTTTTTAAGTTTATATATGGTTATTATAATAGATTCCAGTTTTATTGTTTTTCTTTTTAGTCACTGTGCACACTGCTTTGCATCGATTGAGCTCTGATGAGAGAGAATCGATAAACCAGTTAAGCTGCTTTTTATTCATCTTTTTATTATATTTCAGTATTACCGCGTTACGGTAATGTAAACTGTTTTAATTGTTGGTATGAAGATAATCGTTTAAATAATACATGGAACAATGAAAATGCAGCGGTCATTCAAAACATTAAACAATGATTAGCGTCAAATAATACACAAAATGATGTATCAATAAAAAAGGTGAGCCATTGTATTTTGTTTAATTCAGACAAATAACCTTTTTTTAAACTATGTTTCGTATAGTTTGCTCAGCTGTCTGCTGCATTTTGAAATGTTGAACCTTGACATCCGAAGAAGCCCGGAGAATCTAGCAGCAGCCTAAACGTTATTTAGAACATCAAAATAAATGTGGGAATTAGTTTATACGAAACAAAATACATTAATTAAAGTACCTCGTCTAAAAGAATTCAAAGAAGATAATAACAAAAAGTGAAAAGAATGATGAAAAGATAAATTTTTATCTGTGCAGGGAATAGTATTAATTTTCGCTAGTAGTCTTCTCTGATAAAAGACGAGATAAATCTATTGTCTAGAAAGCATAAGATACGAAACAAGGTTGATTGAATCAATTGTAATAACTGTAGTACAAGCAAGACTAAATCGTTGACAATTCGATTGAAGCGAAAAAGAAATTTTAAACCAACGACTAATAACGGAATTGAGCGATAAGGCGCTGGATAGTCTTCTCTTTCCACACTATGTACCCTAGAAATTTAAATTGTCTCTTTCTGATTCTAGAGTTATTTTATTTTCATTTTTTCTTAAAGCTCGTTCAGTCCATGGAGTTCTCATCATCCTTCTGTAGAACTACATTTCTGTTGACTCAAGTCTCCTCTTTACTTGTGAGGAGACTATCCCGCATTTACTGCCATATAGGAATACCAATGTTAAATAACAGTTCCCTCTTTTCTTCTAACGAAATTTTACAATTTCATAGTATTTTGCTTAGCCTTGGGGATGCATATATCTCTATTCCAATGCGTCTTCGGATTTTGGTATAACATTCTTTGTTTTCTGTTGAAACACTTCGTAGATATTTCAATTTTTGTAATGGCTTGATTTCGGTATTTCCGATTTGTAGTTTGAAACTTGGGCTGTTTCTTTTTCTGACACCCATACATTCTGTATTCTTACAATTGATGATTAGTCCTTTTTTCTCGCTTTCCTTTAATATCTCTGTAGGAGTTCGTGCGGTTTTTTTTCTGTACCTGTTATCAACACTGCGACATCTGCATATTTTATGTTGCTAAGATTATGACTGCCAATACTGAATCATGGTAGGACATCCAATTCTCTTAGGATCGCTACACCGTAATGGTTAAAAACACCTACACCTTGGTCTCACACTGTCCGCTGACCCGAGATGGAACAAATACATTAAATCAATAGCTTCATCTACTGCAGGAAAAGTTGGTTCTCTATGTCACGCCAGAAAGTTTTTCTCGCCCGAGTTCATCCTTCAAACCATTCGCCCTTGCATGGAATATTGCTGCCATATATGGTCTGGTTGCCCGCGCTGTTCATCTTAAGGTCCTCGACAAAATCCAGATGGATATGCAATGTAGTTGGCCCTGATCTGGCATCTCGTTTACAGTCGCTCTCTCACAGACGTCCCTCTGTCTTTTCTACAAATACTTTCATGGTAACTGCTCCGACGAGCTATTTCCGTTAGTTCTCAAACTACATGAATTTAAACGTGCTACTAGGTTAGCATTTCAGTGCCAACCTTTCACTGTCGAAACGGCTAAATGTAGCCGCCTCTTCTACTCCAATAGCTTCATGTCCCGCATTTCCCGTATATGGAATTCCCTTCCTCTTACTTGCTTCCCTGATAGCTGTAATCTCCAACTATTTAAATGCAATGTCAATCGACATCTCCAGATACCCTGGTCTATTCCCCGTCCTTCTCTTCATCCTTTCCTCTTTCACGTCTCTTTACTCTTGCTCCCACTCTCTATAACCACTTGCGTTCTAGTGGCACTCCCACCTTGCTTGGGATGAAAAGCTTTAAAGAAAAAAAAAAAAAAAAAAAAAAAGAAAGACATATCCTTGACTTACGCCCCTTTCTATTTTTATGTACTCACTGTATTCGTTTTCTTTTCGAATACAGGTATTTAGCTCCCAATACAGTTCTGGATTATTCTAATATCTTTCCCCAATAAACCACGCTTACCTAGCAGTTCAAAGATCCTTTTGTGTCGTGCTTGATCAAAGCGTTTTTGCATCATCTATATATCATTCTGCATTTGTATTACAGATCTGATATCTTTCTTATGAGAACCATTTTTGAGTATCCCCCATATTTATCAAGAGGCTTTTTTCAATGACAAGAAAAGATGCGAATCGACTTCCAAACGTAAAAGATGTCAGGATTTCACTTTGAAAGTCATACAAAGAAACTCAACAGCTAGGAGAACGGGATTTTCATTTTTTTTTCAATACGCTAGTGACAGTCGATAAAAACATGGATTTGTTAAGGGAAATCAAAATGAATAAAATCGTGGAGAGATCCCAGACATTTTTCAGTCTATTAACTATGTAGAATCTATTCGAAAAAAAATGTTCTGGGTATGACGATAAACTACTTACGGCAGCAAGGCCACTGATCAGGAGGTTTTGAAGAGAGTTGAGCCTACCTCTTAATTGCTGTTGTTCCCAAGTACACGCTGACCCAGAATGTAAGGCTCCCAACTATGGGGAAATAGTTAATGCTCCAAAATAGAACACTATGAAAGTATAAACATTTTTAAAGTAAAAATACTAGCAATATATTTTTTAAAAATAAATTCAAAAATAAAATTACTAAAAAGCATCGTAAAAAAAAAAAAAAAATATAATACCAGAAATGCAAATACTCCAAAGAAAGCTAAATTTCGGCATTAAATGACCCATGAGGAGTTGATATGCCGCTAAACTTGTGTGAAAAATGTATTGAAGCAAAAAAATACTTTTTTCATTGTTGATTTTACTTCAAGCCAATAACTGTTCTCGTATTACACTGCAACACAACAATCACTCGTAGATATAGTGATTTTCCAACCGTAGCTTAGATGTCGCACAAGGCCTAAAGTATAGGGCACCTATTGAGGATCGAACTCACTACTCAGTCGTAATTGTTCTAGAGAGACAAGCTTGCTAACCATTACACCGTCTCGAGATGCCCTAATCACTCGTAGATATGGGATGGAAAGTTCTTCTACATGACACATGATTCAGATCCTTCACTTTCAAGCTATCACATATAATACTCCGTGTTTCACTCCTTATCTATTCAAAATTCTAACAATTTTAAGATATCGAAAAATTCCTCGAATCGAAATTCTTATTGTTCTTTTATGATGAAATACACATTTTTTGTAACAGTTGGCATCATGTTAGGAAAAAAAATCTGGTAAAATACAGAGATGATCGAATAATGACATTGCGAATTTCTCTAAATAAAATAGCAAAAAAAAAAATACTGAGAACTTTTGATTTAATTTCATGTGCATAACTACACCAATAAGTTCGTTGTGTAATGATAAAAAACATTTATTTTATACAAATATTTTTGACAATATCCTTCCTCAGCAGTATTATATATAACAATCTATTCTATAAGATTTCTCCTTTATTATGAAAGTGATTTTGGAGACTCCCTCTATTCTATAATATTTATTAAGAAAAGGTTTATTTACTTGGTTAAGAACCAGACCTACTATTAAACAAAACGTGTATATATATATTTTGGGGACTACTTGTATTCTGTTCTACAACATTTAGTTTTCATTATGAAAGTAATTTAAGTAACTTTCAGGTAAGAAGCAAAGATGCTATTAACAAAAAGTATATATATATATATATATATATATATATATATATATATATGTATGTGTGTGTGTGTGTGTGTGTAAGATAGCATTTATTATATAACATTCTTTCTTGGTTTAATTAACTTTCGGATAAGAAGCAAAGCTGCTATTAATGAGGTCTAGATACACAAACCTGATATTCTTCAGAAATTGTAATTTGAGAGAAAAAGGATTTTGTTTAATATTGTTAAAAAGCGGGACTAAAACTCTCGCCTCCAAACTGAGAATGAGAAAAGCAGAACTAGCATAATAATCACCTTCTGAGAACAAGATAAACAAAAGAACAGAACTAATTTATAAGTACAGCTACGAATACTAATACCACGACGCTATCTGCAACCACACCAAAACTCATAAGACTAAATAAAATCCCATAACATAAATATAATAAATTTTATTTCAAATTCAAAGATTTCAAACAGAAGAAAAAAAAACAACACACACAGAGTATATATACAGTAAAAATTACTGACTAAATAAAGTAAAGCATTAATCCTAAACAAAAAATTTGAAAAGTACTGGCTTCCTTCAGTTCCCCAGTAGCTTCTTTATAGATCGTGCGAAAGAGGTTGTGGCACATGGCCTGAAGATCGTTTGAGGTGGAAAACTGACAGTCATTATGCAGTGTTGATTCTTATGTTCACGCGATCTCTATCTACAAACGCCCTATCACTAACATTCAGTAGTCTTCTTTTAGAAACATAGCAAGTTTCTGACATTCTATGAGAGACTATTTAATTTTCTATAAACTAATAGCCACATCTTTGTTGTTTCTATTAAAACGAAGAGTTATTCATAAAAAGGAAGAATGGATAACACCTGCATTAGGAAGCCCGAAGAATTACATCGGCTGGAACATTCTGATAAAAAAAAATAAACGCAGATACTAGCTTGAATATTTCTGAAATTGTATGTGAGGGTTTTACAACTCACGTTGCAAAAATAACAGATATGCTCTCAATAGAGCAATGCATAGATTAAGGATCAGTCAGTCAGTTCTGTACCATGCTTGATACACGATTAGGCGATCATGTATCTTTCGATACATCACTGACGAGGCAGTTTTTTTTTTCTCACAGTAGGTTGCCATTTCTTTCTGCGGTAGACCAGTTGCCATCCAAGGCTATAGAACCCGGTCTGTCTTGCTATTTACCCAAAGCTGGTCGGAGAAGAAGAAGATTCATACCTTTGCCAAAGGTATTAGCACGTAATTGAATGTAATGGATTCAACTGGAATTCGAACTCGGCTCTCCGATTCCTCAATCCGAGCCGCTATTCATTACTCCACCCCACCGTGATAATGATATTGGTTTCATTAATTCAGTGCACCCCAGCAATACATGGCAATATCACCAGCTTTTTCTGTTAAAGAATACTAAATCCATAAAGATTAAGCCTTTGCACGATCTTAAAACCTCTTTATACATTTCCTCTTCTCGGGGGCGGATATTTTGTTACTACCAGAGAAGAGAAAATATAAACGGGGGCGTTAATATTTACAGTTGAACTGATGTTATTATCATTATTACTTTTATCGCGCAGTTTAGGTCTTCTCAGATTGTTCTCGTTCGGATGTCCAGTCTTACATTCTTTTATTTTTATTTTTTTTTTATTTTTTTTTTTAGTACTGACCGAGATGATAGCCTAGAAGTTTAGAGCGTTGTTCGTGAATTTGGTGACTTAGGAATTCTGAGCTCAATACCTTGGCCGGGTATTACAGAATTCGACTCAGCGGAAACAAGGCGAGCAGTAACTACGCAGTACTAAATAAAAACAAGACGGGGTATCTCTAAACATGGACAGCGGGACGAGGACACTCTACTCCCGTAGGTTATCCGGTTCGAGAGATATATGAAGAAGGCCAGAGGACACAAAGGCCGAAACGTAATGAAAAAAGCAACAAAGATGAGGATATTAGCTCGACTAATTTTAAGTATTTGTCGCTCATTTTATCCAATTTACTTTATAACATTTTTTCTTTACTATAATTAAACTGAAATCAGGTCACTGACTTCTGCAATAAGTGGATAACAGAACGTGGTCTTGGGGGGGGGGGAGATGGCAGAAGGAAGGAACATGTTAAGAACTGCAAGAGATCGAGGGAAGTGGAGAGCCATGATCGCCTATGTCCTGAAAAGTCATGGCACATAAAAATAAAAAGAAAGAGCTTAACTGTTCATTTTCATCATTTACATATATTTTTGTGCTCCTTTTTGACTATTATTCCACACATACCGGAAATAAGACAGAATGCTTCCGGTTTCTTGTATGAATTAAAAAACATACTATAGCAGATTAGTCACAATTCATAATATTGTGCAATCAAAATGGAAGTAAGCCAGTCTGTATTTTGTTCTTTTGTAAATCTCTCTATTCTGGTGTCGTAACTCATTTTTCAGTTGGTTTCGGTCCTTATACAAATAGTTTTTGAAAATATTATGTCTGTGAAACAAAAACAATCTTTTGTTAATTTTGTGATGTCAATAAATACTCGTTGTCACTTTCGTAATGCTCATTGTAGTAGAGACTTTATAATCGAAGATATAACTATAGTACACCGTTGAGCAACGCTAGTGTCAGACGTCTTCGAATATCACTCGCACTAATAGTACTTGCTCGATAATACTCGCTTGAATAGTAATCTGTATAGAAATCCGAATAGAGAAATAGTATAGTGAATAGAGTAGAGAATAGTGGTCCATATAGTAATAGAGGATAGAGTAGAAACGGGGATCCGATTAGTAATAGAAGATAGACTAAAATTGGAGATCAATTTAGATGTCACGCGACTTATTATATATGCGTTTCCTCTATGGTCACGTGATCTATTTAATTCAATAATGGGATCACCTGTGTTTGCTTCCTGGCAAACTATGTTCAAACTCAAGTTTCGGTAGCGATACTTTATTCCTATATGACAGTTAAGTTTCGATTGAGACAATGAAACTGAAGCTGAAAGAAAAAACAATTTGGCATTTGAAAGAGTTCTATTTAGCAAACAAGTAGCTTCAGAAATTTTGTGCTGAAGATGAAAATATTCAAAAATGACGACACAATGAGAACGATTGTGTTTGAAGAGAATTATTTTGCTATAACTTTCAACAAACCTTAGAGTTTTTTCTATGGTTGCTTCCTATCATATGGCAAGGATAAGGAAAAAAAGAAAATAAATGAAATCCGCATAAATTTATAGGAAATCAGAAATTGCGTTGTTTTGAGAGATGCTCATCACTGCATAGTCGCAGGAGGAGCGGTCATTTTTTGAAACGTGACACCACTTGTGACAAAAAAAAAAAAAAGAAAGAAAAAAGAAAAAGAAAAAAAAGAAAAAGAAAAAAAAGAAAAAGAAAAAAAAGAAAAAAAAGAAAAAGAAAAAAAGAAAAAGAAAAAAAAGAAAAAAAAGAAAAAGAAAAAAAAGAAAAAAAAGAAAAAGAAAAAAGAAAAAAAAGAAAAAGAAAAAAGAAAAAAAAAAGAAAAAAAAGAAAAAGAAAAAAAAGAAAAAAAAGAAAAAGAAAAAAAAGAAAAAAAAGAAAAAGAAAAAAAAGAAAAAGAAAAAAAAAGAAAAAGAAAAAAAAGAAAAAGAAAAAAAAAGAAAAAGAAAAAAAAAGAAAAAGAAAAAAAAAGAAAAAGAAAAAAAAAGAAAAAGAAAAAAAAAGAAAAAGAAAAAAATGTCCTTTACAATAATTGTAAACGTATAGTTTTCGATAAAAAATATTTTTGGCGATCATACAGAAAATAAAGTTTTGACATGAAACAACAAAAGGCTGACACATATATTTTAGATCTCCATATGAGAGAGAGAAAGAGAGAGAGAGAGAGAGAGAGAGAGAGAGAGAGAGAGAGAGACTTCCGTAATCTCATTTAAATGCCTTAAATACCTAAAGTCATAGCAAAAATCTGTTACACCTATTGTAAACAGTGACTGAAACTATAATGTAGAATACTTCAGTTACAAATATACGTATTATGTATATTAAATAATTTTGAATTTTATCGCTAGAAGGATTGATTTCGTTATAAATAGACATCAGTAATGTCTGGGTTCATAAAAAATATACATATTCACACGCAAGTAAATAAATCGTTAGACACACACACGAGACAGAAAGTACCAGATAGGTTATATATCAGTGCCATAAACGTTTCTAAATGTCAACAAAAAAGGACATTTATACGTAGCATCAGAAAGAGACAGTTGAAATTTCTAGGGCACATAATGAGGAAAGTGGACTTAGAAAATTTGACACTCACAGGACATACTGAAGGCAAGAGGGACAAAGAAAAGTAGCGCATGACCTATTTAAAGAGCTTGTGTAAATTGTTGGCAATTGATTATGAGATAGCAAAAAAGACAAACTTTACTAAGAGCTGGAAAGTACGGGAAATTGAAGAGTGTTATGATCGGCCTCGGCCTGACGTGATGCGGCACATAGAAGAAAAAGAATATTTAAAAAAAAACATCCGTTAAAATATCCAAGAGTTTACAAGCACGTGACCTAAACAAAATATCCTCTGGTTAAATTCAAGGTAAAAACAAACTTGAAGAATATTGACCGGAAAAAAAAAAAAAAAGCAAAGAAAAAAAATACTCTCTAAATTCCAGAATAATCAAAAGCTATCAATTGAAATATTCCAAGATAATTTCGCTTACCGTTTTTTTTTTTTTTCTTAAGTTTTTAACTCATACTGGAATCGGCGGTTAAATTCATTGCACCTCAAACACAGGAAAAAAGATTGTCTTCGTCTTTATGTAATATGCTCTTCATTTTATTCTCTATCTCACTCTTCACCTCCTCTTTCTATTTTCCCTTTCTTTTTATTTTCTCTTTCTATCAATTTTCGCCATTGTGATTTTTTTTTTGGTTTATTGCTCCCCTTCTTTTACTGTTCATTCTTTTGTTCGTTATTTGTGTTTAATGTTACTTTCTTCTCTTCTAATTTTATCCTGCCTTTCTTTCTGTTTCTAAATCTTTTGTCTTTTAATTTAATATTCTTTTTCGTTATTACGCCCTCTCTCTTTTTGTTCATAATACCTCTTTTCTACCATCATTTCTACGTCCCACTTTTCCCTTCTTTCTCTGTATATCGACTTCAACCTTTCTTTTTTACGCCTCCCTTGCTTTCTTTATTTTCTACTGTTTTCTTATTATTATTCTCTTCCTTTGAGTTTGTTTCATATCCTTCGACTTTCTACTGCAAGGTAGGTACTTACCACCTCCACTCACACAAGAAATGAAAGTTACGACGTAATCAGAGTCAAGAAAAAGGGCTCTGCAAAAGAAGACGCAATCAAAGAAAGAAGGGGTCGTGAAAAAAAGGGGTAAATTTTTGACTCCTACCCACTGGCTCTGGAATGCTAGGCGTTAGTGTTGATGAGCTAAGCATTACCTTCTCAGGCAATCTCACATTATTCGCTTACAACTGACTAAAAACAGTGGCCCGTCAAAAGGCGACACGTGGACGCCAGAAATATGTAATCCAGGTGAGTTCCAAAGAAGCCCCCAAAGCCGCCCATATTAGTCTTCATCCTTTTTACATCATTTTATGTTCTTGTCTTTCTTTCTATCTCACGTTTTCACCAGCTATTTACATTCTGTAAAGTAATGGTGGAGTAATGGATAGCGGCTCGGAATGATGAATCGGAGAGCAGAGTTCGAATTCCATACATTTCACTTTCGTGCTAATACCTTTGAATCCTCTTCTCCTCCTCCTAGCTAGACAGACCGGGTTCTATAGCCTTGAATGTCAACTGGTCTACCGTCTCGTCAGTGAAGTATCGAAAGATACATGATCGCCTCAGCGTGTATCACGCGTGGTTCATAAATGACTGTCTGCTGTACTTTTCTCAATAGAGAGGTAACTGAAAAGGAGTGATGGTTTATGAGTTTGGAACTCCAAGCCTTCAACAGTATCCTCACCGACTCGGATTCACTAACGGACCTACTTGCAAACCATTCGAACAATAAGCGACTCAAACCATTGAAACTCAATAGTATTTTTGAATGATTTTTTTTTACGGTTTATCTGATTGTAGATTATTTTGGAGATAATGATTTACTGATACAAGTCATAGTAATCAACCCATACCTTTCATACATCTGGATTCATACCTTTCCTAAGGGTATTTGAGCGTAAGTATATAAAACGAGCCCGACTGGAATTGGAACTCGATTTTCCGATTTGTAATTGCGAGCCATTATCTATTACATCAGCCGCATATTCAAGGTTACAACACCTGGTATTCTCAAGCGGTCACTCATCTAGGTACTGATCAGATTCGTCGTTGCCTAACTTCGGTGATCGTACGAAAAGCGGTATTTCAACGTGATGTAGCTGTAAGCCTGAACTCAATAATAGGATACAATAGCAAAGTCAACTGAATACATTAGAATTAAATAGAAAACTCACGCGTGGCATTCAAGGCTATCATCACGCCCAGTATAATCGTTTGAACGGACTCAATATTCGAACTAATCCAGAGTTTACATGTAGAATCAACTAAAGTTACACTTGACACTCCTCATTCTTGATCCCCGAATGGGATTGTACGTACGTTCTCTCAGGGAAGTCTCATGCGCTGAATGCTTATTGGTAAAGCTCAATTCAGACCTTGGTCGGTTTTCTGTACAGCTGAAGCAAGTACCTGACTAATTCTGCAATCTTCTACCTTTGAAAGAACCAGATCAGGCAGAAAATGGAATATTGCAGCAATATATGGACAGGAGCTGCTTAGTTTTCACTTCCCAGTTTCAACTGGGATCAAAAGCGTCTCCTCGTTGAATGGGTGACTATTTCTCGCTCTACAACCTCTTTCCCACAAACAAAACGTTGCAAGACTCTCGCTGCTCTATTGCTTCAGGCAAACTACTTTTCTTAGTTTCACCAGTTGTAACCTTCACAGCTTAAACCCGCTATGCCATGCACATTGTAGCGAAACACTCATTCCCTTCACATTTTATTGGCGAGGTGTAATTTCCCTTCAAGTAGCTTCTTCTCACAAACCACTGCTTTGTGGAACAGACTCCCAAGAGGATGCTTCCCCGATCACAATACTCTTAAACTGTTCAAATCTAGGGTTAACCGTTATCTTCGCCACATATTTCCATAAACTGTGCCTCTTACTCTGTAACTACCTCGAGTGGCTCTTGGGCCTTGTACAGAGTGAACATTATTATTAAAAAAGAAGAGAAACGAGAGTTATTTACCACTTGTTCACATTATTTATTAAAATTAGTCAGAAAAGGGAACAAATTGAATAAAGAAACAGCTACAAAAGTTAGGTTCAATAAATCAGGTGAGAAGACACATCCTTGTCTTACGCCCCCTTTCTAGTTTTGTGTCCCTTCTTAAATTCGTTTTCTATCCGTATGCAGGCAGTTTGCTCTCAGTATAAATTCTGGATTATTCTAACATTCTTTCCTAATAGCTTAATCAGCTTAATGAGCCACATAACCAAGCTAATAATCTGGATGAATAGAGCACGAAGTAGAATTATTCAAGAAACATGTCAAGAACAGTATAGTTTTTCCGAATAGGTACTGCACATTATCAAATGCTTCTTCTTAATCTATAAAATACAGGTGCACATCTTTCTGCACTATTATTACTTTCTTTGATATCATTCTGATCATAAATATAGCATTTCTTCTTCCAGTATCTTTGACGAAGATTGTACTGTTCTTGTTCTGTTTCTTGATTAATTCTACCTCGCGCTCTATTCATCCGGAGTCGGATTCTGGGTTATGTGGCTCATTAAGCTGATTTTCCAATGGAGCTTGAATTCATCTGCACCTGATTACTTCGGTAGCGTTACGATCTACTCCTTAAATGTAAGCAATGATCTGAGACATTAAGGAAGACGAAATCAAATTTAAAAATAAGCGTCTGTATTTTTGTTTTTTTCAAACGCGTACACATTACATGGACAGATTTGTTTCTATCAAAGGCAAACATAATGCGGGTTTCTGAAGAAAGTAATCAAATGATTATTTAAAAAACAAAAAGAAAACGCTTCTCCAGCATCTCAGATGTAGAATGAAGCAGTCTACAATCACCATAGAACGATCGACAGTCAGAACGACGATTAATAAATATATCAAATATTATAATCGCAAAGTGGGTGACCAAAACCCAGCAACATCAAGCGACGCCTTATCGAGAGAAAAAGTAATTAGATTTCACGACCAGCCTCTTTCTTTTTTCCGGTAGACGATGAAGTCTCAAGCGAAGGATCAACGGCAGATGATAGAAATTTAATAGCAGATCTACTAGCAAACTACCGGAACTTACTTTGAACTATTTCTGCCCAGTCACTAATATATGGATATGCGGGTGGTAATGGATAGCGGTTCGCAATGAGAAATTAGAGAACTGAGCTCGAATTTCAGTCGAGCTCATTGCATTCAATTGGGAATACCCTTGGGAAAGGTATGAATCCATCCCCCTCTCCCCCGGCTATGGGTTAAATATTAGGGCAGCCTTGGATCTTTAGCCGTGGTTGGTAACTAGTCTAGGAAAAGGACGACTCGGAATTCAAAACTGCATCTCGTAAAAACCTACTAGTTGCTATGGAAACCGCAGCAGTAACGCTTAGCGTGTTTAGAGGTGTGCCCCACCCCCAGCCAGTACTCCACGGGGAGCCTAAGGGATTTGACCAGATTCGTTTTGTAATATGTTAATCCACGTATAACCGTGAGAGTTTTGTCTATAATCCTTCACACACACACACTTTCGGGAATCTAGGACAAGAAGAATTTCTGCTTATAAGGGACTGTTCAGCCTTGGTTTTTCGGCGACGCCTTTCGTAGCCGAGTTGGTCTAAAAGCACATCAGATCTAACACACGCACACACAGAGTGAGGAATGGGCTGATGAGCTGAAGTCAGAATTATACGATCTGAAAAGCTAGTATGACACAAATTTGTCGGTGTATTATATTCAGCCTACCGACTTGTTTCCTGCTTTATCAAGCGCATTCACACGATTAGGATATATATTATAACATAACTTATGTGAATATATATTTATACACACACACACACACACACACACATATAAGAGGCTTATAACTTGATCCCATTCATGCATAAACACGGGGGAGAGAGAGAGACGTACACGTCTGTTTTTATGCGCATGCGAGTACGGTCTATTAAATCGAGCTATCTCATTTTCCCCACACGTGCAAGCAGCCAGGCATGTTATCATCTTCCCGGAACTCTTACAGACTTGGAAACTTAAGTGTTTTCCTCATGTAATTCCGACCGTTCTTCTTCAAAAATAATCCGTTCTGGGGAACTGAGATTCGTTATTATCATGAAATGTCTGACAAATATGATTTTCATCGATATTTTAATTTGGAGAACTTTTGAGGCTGAAATATTTAATAGATTAAAACGAGTAGATATGAATCCTGGGCACCAAAAAAAAAAAAAAAAAAAAAAAAAAACTCAATCCCGATTAAAATTACTAGTTTAGTTTAATGTAGTGAACAAACTTTCCTAGCAGCCGACTAGCAATTGATTCAATATAATCATTCCATTTCATGTCAGTAGAAAACAGAAGACCAAGAAGTCGCAGCTAGTTGTACTCTTGGAGGTTAGCATCAAGCATATTAATGGAAAGCAAAAAAAAAAAAAAAAAAGAAGTTCTTTAAGATTAATAGTATCGTTTTGGAGGCGTTAAAATTAGCAAGACGTATCTTGCCCCGGTTAACAAGAGGTTGTAGGTCATTTTCGAGATCAGCTGCCAATTTGACTTTATCGAACACACACACACACATATATATATATATATATATATATATATATATATATATATATGACAGTTGGGTCAATAAATTCCTAGTCTGTTATATAATCAGCTGAATTTTAATTTAAAAATGGCACTAGATATTTTATAATCTAATGCTGACAGCTGAATTAAGCGCACTGACAAGGAAATAAAATAAATACTTTTTTTCATATTTACACGGCGGAAAGATACATTTCGTTTGCTGGAGTAGTTTCGTATTTCCAATAATTTACGTCCGAATCGAAATAAAACATTGCACTATATATAAGGAAGATATTATTACTACTACGTGTACTCAGACTCCAAGAAAAAAGTACAGTCATAACAGACAGAGTGTTTATTGCAGTGCACTGAGTCAACTAATTGAAAACACGTGTCAAAAGTTAAAAATAAATAAATAAATGATGAGAGAAAAAGCAACAGTGGAAAGGAATGTTTTCTCTTCAGCATTTTCGCTAATCTCGTGGCGGGCGGTTGAAGAAAGCTGCAAGTTTGTGACAACGGGAGTCTTGAATGAAAAGAACAATTAAATTTTTTTTTTATCGCCGCATATGCACAAGTTCATAATTATATGCGATATTTTCTTGTGTTGAATTAAGTGCGGGGATTGTCAATGCCTTACGTAGATACAATAAGCCTGTAAACTCAAGAAGCATTTGTTGCATTGTACAGTGAAACTTTAAGATCTAATAAAAGTTTTAATGAATACCGCCAGAAAAAAAATGACCCTCCTACCCCTTTCTACTAAGCAGGTTTTGCTTTTGAGCCTAATTGTGACAAAACAATATCTGATACAGGGTTATACAAAATGTTTGAAGACTTCAGAAGAGAATTCCTTTTTGAAACCTTGAGAGGTTTTGCGTTATGGGATATTATACAAGAAGACTAAACCTATAATGAAAAACTGTCCCGGTTTCGGGCTTGGAAATAATGAGATATTATATATATATATATATATATACACACACACACACACACCTGACGATACGGTACCCTGACCTTCCGCGTAGGTGAAACCTAGGTAGGTTTGCCTGTCTCTTTAGGTTCTTAATTAGATTTGCTCTACTTAGTGTATTGAGCACTTAGCTTGAGCTTAGGTATTTTTGCTTTACTCGTATTGGAGGCTTTTTTTCTTTGGACTGAGCTTGGATTTTGGACGATTGTTTTCGCCTCAATTACATGTTCTTAGTTCTTTCTTTTTTATTCCTTATTTTTCCTTGGATATTCGTTTGTTCATTTACAAGCCAAAACACCTAAGGTTTTTCTAATCGAGTATAATTATTTATAATTATAATATATATATATATATATATATTATATATATATATATATATAGATAGATATAGGCAGCCTATTTTCATTCAACCATGTTTGGTTAAATAATTTAGACGTATTATGTCTATTTTAATTTTAATCTTTTCAAATCCTTTAGTTGGTAGCTATAGGAAATAGATGAAAAAAAATTCCAAAATTTTCTTTAAAATAATTTTTATTTTCCCAAGTACTTTCAATCTCATCTGAGACCATCTTCAGTGGTTTCATATCTTTGGATGTCTTATAACACCGTAAATTCAAAATATATTTTACTACTATGCAACGGAGGTCATTTATGTGTTTTTTTTTTTTTTTTTTTTTTATATATATAACATTTTGCTGCTACAAACATTTAAGAACTTTGTTGCTAAACTCGTAGTTGACTTTATTTTGGGCCACAATTCTTTTTTGTTGAAGAGTTTGCTTTTTCACGGTTTATTAAGTTTCGTATAATAGCCATTTTGTAATAGAACATTCATTTTTATAGTTTAGAGTGCACGTTTTTATGAGAGTATAGCAACAAAATTCTTGAATATTTGTAGCAGCAAAGTGTTATATAAAAAATAATACAATTAAATAAATCTTTAATTCGTAGACTTGAAAGGATTAAAAGCAATATATATATATATATATATATATATATATGTGTGTGTGTGTGTGTGTGTGTGTGTGCACGCGCGAGTGCGTGTTTGCGTATTAACAGAACAGCACAGCATCCTTTGAGTAGTTAAGGCTGAACGCATTCATTTGGAAAGATTGTTGGATACGTAGGTAAAGCTCTTATTTATTTTTGTCTCCATTGCAGATTAGTCTGCCTTCATAGTTATTCAAATATAGGATATTTTTATCGTTGCATTTTCTCTCTGAAGGAATGACTAATTCGTTTCCCGAGCACAAAGAAAGAAAAAAAAAGTCACACACGTGCGGTTATCATTTCTTCCCTGAAAACCTAAATTCATTTGTTATAATTTCCTGACACATCAAGAAAGTTTCGTCTAGTTCATTGAAGATTATTTTAAGCGTTGTCTAAAGGTTTCGTATCTCGGACTTTTATCAAGGTCAGAAACTTGATAGTAGACACGAGTATGGCGAAAATCACAAGAACTCAAACGTTCAAAAAATACTTAATACCTACAGCCACTGAATCCAAGTATGCGTTCTTTTGATAGTAAGCAAGAAAACATCTACATGGATGTGTACAAAAGAGACAAAATAGTAGGACTTACAGCATATAGCAAGAATGACAGCTACTGTCTTGATACAACTGTATGTTACTATCAGAATAATTAACACGGCTTCGAGTAGTTCATTTTTGTGTGTTCATTGTCGCTGTTATGGGCAGGAAAAAGTGACTTTGATAAAATCTGTTACGTTCAGAAAAATTGGTCCGAACATTTCTGAAACAGCACAGTTCGTGTTGTACTCATACTCAGTTATTGTGACTATCTGTGGTCAGTGCCTTTGGGAGAGAAAAATCAACACCCAACGACAAGTCAGTCATCGACCAAGACTTATTCCTGTAAGAGAAAACAGCAACAAAGGCCCACTGTGGTAAAAATTACAGATAGCTTTAAGGTGAAGTAAGTAATGTATCACAACGCACAGTACATCATTTCTTTTTGGAAATGAGGGTTCTTTTTTAGCTGCAAACCAATCAGAGTACTTAGGGTAACCAATATCCATTACCGAAAACATCTTAAGAAAGAACACAAACGTCACGACATGACCCCGTATCAAGAGAAAAGGTTGCCTAATTCGATAATATCACATTCTCACTTGTATAAGGAGGGGATGTACGTGTGCACTGTTACCGTGAAGAAGCGGTAACACTACGATGCAGGAAAATAAATCAAAGGAGTGTGATGGTTTGGCTAAGGGCATCTTGATACATAATGAGTCCTAGGATTCATACGAAGGACATTTTATCATGAAACTTATTTCTCAATATCATTATCGATCGGATAAGCTCATTCATGACAACAGTCTTCTATGATGGCATTGGCACCTTTCAACAAGGTAATTCCCCACCACGATCTGCTACACTGTATGAACTGTGCGGAAACAGTTTCAGAAACTAAGACTTCACTTTGTTACTCTTGTCACCAAAACCTCCCGAATATCAATCCAATTTATCAATTTTGTGACGTGTTCTTAAGAAAGAACACACACATCACGACGTGACCTTGTATTAAGAGAAAAGGTTGCCTGATTCGATAATATCACATTCTGACCTGTATAAGGAGGGGATGTACTTGTGCATCGTTACCCTGAGGAATCGATAACACTACGATTAGTTGCCGATATTTATTCTTTAATATCAGATATATAAAGATTACTATGCGCCATAAGAAAGACATAAGAAAAGTTGCTAAAAACAGTGGTTAAAATCTACACACCCATCTTTAACTAAACATAACATTCACAATGAGAAAAGCGAAGAATCATATCAAAATTGATTTCTCAACAGTAAATTGTCATGATGTAGAGCTACGTTGAATCCTTTATGAAAAGAATCAACCAGTCCGACTTAGAAGAGAACAGGTGAGGATGTGGAATAATGTTTCGAGTTAGAATTGTAGATAAGTAAGATTATAAGATCTTTCAAAATTAATGATCGTATCAAAATAAAATTTTGAAAAATTATTCTTGGACAAGAAGTTTTTTAAGAATACAACCAAAAAGGTTTAAGACTGTATTCATTCATGACCATATTCTTTTACATTTTGCAAAGCTGTCTATTGGCCACCTTGCCAAAAATGAAAAGTTTGAAAGATATCAAATTGATATTTGGAGTGACTATTAATCCAATAAAAAATAAATAAAAGAGTACTGATGTGTTATGTAATATCGGTTTTCATATATGGACAATCCCATCACAGTTGGAGAAGAGACGTGAAGCAAAAGAAATGTGATGCTACAGAAGGATGCTGAGAATAACACGGACTGAACACGTTAACAATGACAAAGTTTTCAGAGAAAATGGAAATAAAAAAGGACACTTATACGCAGCATTAGAAAGAAACAGGTGAAATTTCTAGGACACATAGTGAGGAAAGAGAGCTTAGAGAATTTGACACTGACAAGACATTCTAAAGGCAAGAGGGACAAATGAAAGCAGTTCATAATCTACCTAACAAGCTTGTGTACACAACTGGCAGAACAGGGATTAGGAAATATAGAAAAAGGACAGACTTTACTAATATCTACAAATAAAAGAAGTTGTGGAGAGTCATGGTCTCCCATGTCCCGAAGGGACATAAAAGAATAAGAAGGTATTAGAATAGAAAATGTTCAAGCAAAGAATCTCTAGGAAGCATTAAAAGTACTAAGAAAAATGTTAAAGTCGAAACAATAGAAAAGTTTTTTTTAAAAATCAATGATTGAAGGACTGATGTAGCTTATAGAATATCTACGAGCCCATATCGAGAGGTAAAATAAAATAAAACTTTATTGCGGTTTATGGGATATTTGATCAAATATATATATCTATGCTTTTATTTTGGATTTATTTACCAATAAAAATGTATTTTACTTTTACTTCGCACCATAAAACCTATTACCCACCAAGTAGCTTTTTATCAATATGTTTGATAAGGACAGTTATTATAAACTGAATGCCATTGAGTATATTTAGCATTATATATATATATATATATATATATATATATATATATATATATATATATATATAACATTCATAGGTTGTTTAATACCAGTTTTATTAAGTAAAAGTAGCTTTTGTGGTAATTACAATTGCATCTATTTTTATCGTTTCGTGACCTTTTCCATTTGCTGTGTCCCTTTAGCACGTTGGCAATCATGGCTCTCCACAACTTCCTATCCTTTGTAGCTTTTAGTAAATTTTGTCTTTGCTACCTCTGCTAAACCCTGTTCTGTCATCCATTTACTCAAGCTCGTTATGCAGGTTATGCCCCGTTTTCCTCGACCCCACTTGTTTTCAGTATGTCCTGGAAATGTCAAAGTTTTCAAGCTGTTTTCCTTATTACGTACCCTAAAATTTTTAACTATTTCTGATGTTATGTATAATAGTACTTTTTGTTTACATTTTCTCTAAAACTTCCTCCGTTGCTCACATAGAAAAGATGTGATCAGTTTGCCGTTGTACGCACCGCCATCTCTACATTCAGAAGATGAGTTCTCGTCGATGTTTACGCCTCGCTTGCTTCGAGGTCCTGGTATTTCAAAGGGTCTCCAATTTAGGGACAAGAACCAGTACTTCCAGCGTGATTTAACCGGAAGCAAAATTAATAAATGCCAATAAATTTCTTAAGACCAGCTTTTGTTCTTCAACTTTGAATGGAATCGATATATTTCAAGTTAATAGCAAAGAAACAGCAGTTTAAGTATTTATTTATTTTTTTCAAATTACAGTTTCTGCTCTATCTTATCCGTATTTGGATAAAACGCTTATGGAACTCTCTAGAAAGACGCCATCCAAGAGATTGGTTTGTTTATTTCACTTTAAAATCCCCGAGATATAATTTAAAAAAAAAAAAAAAAAAAAAAAAAAAAAAAAGAAAGAAAGAAAGAAAACGATTAAAGAAAGAAGACAAATCATTTTACTACCTATAGATATTGGACTCTTCTGATGGTAGATGACAAATAGAGTCTCCTATTATTTTCATAAACAAAAACCCCTTATTTACTTATATCTTAATTTTTTCAGCTACCAGATAAAGATATAAGTCATTTTTTAAATTTCGTTGTAATTACAAAACTTAAATATTGCAGCTAATAATTTACGAAAAAGAGGAAGATAAAGAGAAAGGATGAGGGAGAGAGAAAAGATGAAAGAGAGAGAAAAAGGATGACAGAGTAAAAAGAGAAAGGATGAGAGAGAGAGAGAGAGTAATAAAGGGAGTGTGTGAGTTTGGACGTAAGAATCAACAGTACATGGTGATAAAGTATCATGCTTTAAGTCTGAAGATCACTTGGTGCTCAGACATTAACAGTCACCACGCAATGTTGGATCCTATGGCCGATACCGAACCCTACCTCCCAATAAATATAGTAAATTCTAAACAATGTATCATTATGAAAGGAAGTGATACTATTTCTTCATATTAATAATTGACGACGAAAAGCCGACAGTCATCATTGCTTCAAATTCAAGTTGAAGTTTTCGCGGAATCGACGAAATTTACTTGCAACAGAGAGACGACGTTATATAAATGTGTGACAAAATTATGACATTAGTGTAAAGATACAAGTATGACAGCCATTTTTCAACCTAATAGAAAATCATCGAAAATTTACATAAACAGAAAAAAAAATTGAATATGAGGATAGTGTAACAATCGGCACGGAAAGAGGAATCGGCGTGCAGAGTTCAAATTCCGATGAGTTTTCTGTACAATTATAATTTGGGAAAAACATGAATCCATATCTTCTCTCCCCAGTTATGGGTTAAATATCAGGCTATAATGCACTCTTTAACATTGGATGGCAGCTAGCTTCAGCTAAGGATTACTGTGAATTCAAAACCATGGATAAGGCAATAGGAAATCATTCCATTATCTTTCCCAGAGAGGTTATGGTAATTAACAGAGCATAGAAAGGAATATGTGGAGAGTCACTATCGCTTAAGTCCTGAAGTAGAGTCGTGAACAGTTATACGATATGTTTCCTCTGATATAGCAGTGAATCCTCAAAGATGAAGAGACACGAAGCAACAGAAATGTGGTTCTACAGAAGGGTGCTGAAGATACCATAGACCGAATAAGTGAGCAACGACGAATATTTGAAGAAAATGGAAACAAAAAGCAAACTTATACTTATCAGAAAGACAGAATCACAGGACATATTGAGGGCAAGAGGAAAACAACACATAACCTACTTAGTGAGCTAGAGTAAATGGATGGTGGAACAAGGTTTAGGAGAAATAACAAAAAGACAAAAATTATTAAGAGCTACGAAGGACAGCAACTTATGGAAAGACATGACCGCCTACGTCCCGGGGGGACACGGCATATAAAGAAGATGAAATATTTACTAAGACTCGCTTAGCCTGATTTATTCGTTTTCTACGGCTTATCAACCCTTTGCCAGAAAATATTTTTAAGTTGCAAGAATTTTTTTTAGATAATAATGGTTTAGTGATACAAGTCTTACTAATTAACCTATAGCTTGGGGGAGAAGAGTTAGGTTCATACAATTTGTGCGTAAGTGAATATATCAAACCTAACGGAAATTAGAACTCAGCTCTCCGATTAACCATACCGAGCCATTATCCATTACACCACCCACACATCCAAGCTTACAGCACCTGGCATTCCCAAGCGGTTACTCATCTCGGTACTGACCAGGCTTGGCGTTGCTTAACTTCGGTGATCATCAACCGCTTAGTCTGACACAAGGTGACCACAGTAAGGAGATTCCGAGTGGGAATCAAACTTATGGCATTAAAAAACTGGTCTGTGAGACGAAATTTTTAAATATAGTAGGCATTCATATATAATGAACTTTGTTATGGGACCAAAGCCATAGGAAAACTTAATGACTAACATGACTCTTTCTTTAAAGACCAATTTACCAATGCCGGTACACTGGGCAATCTTAAGGAAACCGAAACACCTACTGTAGGAATGTTAGTTAGTTGTACTCTGGAAAACATTACCCAATAGAACCGTACATAGGCAAATGAGATATATATATGTGTGTGTGTGTGTGTCCACGAATAATGCGAATTCTAGAGTTACTGCAGGGACCAATCAGAACTTAGTCTGCCGGTTTGGGGCAGCGAAACTTACCCACACCTCAGGGTAAAGACGATTCTACAAGATTTTTGTGGCAAAACGGGAGTCGTCCCCCAACAGCTGATGTGGTTAAAACAGAAGACAAGCCTGCGAGTTTTTATTCGTTTATCAAGTCAAATGCGAAGGCAATTTGATGACAGTTGTACACAAACTACACATTGGAGCACATTCGTTAGCAAATTGTTATATCCAAAACTTAGCTTAGGCTAGTTCCGCACAAGGCCATAATTATTGGGTACCCGTTGACGATGGATCTCACTACTCAGTAGTAATGATCAGCTAGACTAGCTTGCTAACAATTACCCACGCCGAGGTGGCCTTATCGGTGAGCCAGTTTTATCTTGCATTATTACTGTAGTGAGTTGGATACTCACTGTGTGCCACGTACATTCTACATTCTATCAGACTAAGTGAAGTGCAGTAAATACCATATAACATAGGGTGTGAGAAGATAAACGAATTTTTCTAAAAATGTTCTATTATAATCGTGTAAAATATTCATTTTGCTATATTTACAAAAATATATGAAAATAGATTCTATTGATCGCTTTATGAAGTCAATGTCTTGAATTCTTGATAGATTTCTTCTCAAATATCAAAGAATAACGTTAATATTTATATAACTTTCAATTTTGACTAGGCGTTAACAACGTTTTCCTGTTATCGTCTGTGTAGATAAGATACTAATGGGTGTCAGTAGTTACGCTATGTGTACACTCAACCACTCTTCTCAAAGTAGTGTGGCATGCCAGTGATAAGACATTTAACAAGATATCTGACTGCGAGAGATAACAGGTGTTTTCATGTCTTTCCAAAAGCAAAGTGATAGGTATCTTCAACTGAAATTCGAACTCGGTTCGCCAGTTTGTGAT
The DNA here is from genome assembly GCA_963932145.1 of Acanthosepion lycidas. Lineage (NCBI taxonomy): Eukaryota > Metazoa > Mollusca > Cephalopoda > Sepiida > Sepiidae > Acanthosepion > Acanthosepion lycidas. Next base: position 104,545,343 of record OZ010582.1, on the reverse strand, counting down.
ATAGACGTGTGCGTGTGTTCATTGATAAATAAGTACATGCAGCCAGAGAATAACTACAAATTCCCAATCGTAGAATACCCAATAAGGATTGAATTTACTGCATTAAAATTGGTCTGCGAGACTAGCTAACTAACCACTGCTTCAGTGACGTCGAAAGATAACATAAATAAAAGAGAGGCTTGGAAAAATATATTCGACGTTTGGTCGCATTTTTGGGAAGTGGGTCGGGTCGAGAACTATCCAGTAACCATTCATATGTTTGTATTTACTAACCTTTTTATATAGTCTAATGCAAGGAAATAAATATAAGACACCCAATGAGGATCGAAGACATTGCACGAGTAAATGTGTATGAGACTAGCTTGGTAAGCAATTGCTCCACGGCGAAGAGTACAAAGAGAGGGTCAGAATTGAGATTTAAAAAGTTTAAAAAGATTATACTCACTGCGTCGGAGTCTGTAACGGCCGGCTTTGTTATCCAGGGAAAATCCACACTAGGTACAGTAAATTTCAAGAGGCTAGCGGCTTTGGAAAGGAAAGCCATGCTGTAGAATGGAAATAGATACTTCAGTTAGATATATCGAGCTGTCTAACTTTATATTTGTATATTTCTTCTTTTTTCCCCCTTCTGTATGTCTTTCTTTCAGCACCTTAACGAAATTCCGGCAAAGAGTCAGGGAGAGAAGGAATGGGATATAGACAGAGAAATGAACGAGAGGATATGTAAGTAGACGAAGTGAAATTAAGTTGTGTAAATGAAGATTGAGTTGGGAAATTGAATAAAACACACCGAAAATCCATTCATTTTTTTCTCTAACAAGAATTGAAAGAGAAATATTAGTCAGTTAAAACTAACAAAAAATAAAAAATAAAAAAAATACATAAAAAAAAACAAAAAAAAACGGTCTTTCATAATTATTTTTTAAAAAAGCGACTCGGAGAAAGCGAAAAACGAACGTCACTTTTGAAACTTTTTCTTTCTTTTGGTATAAAATTAAGCAAAATAAGGGATTTACTTATGTAATTAATGAAAGGAAAGGAAAAAAAAAATCAAATGTAATAAAACGACGGAACCCAACTCGGAAAAAAAATTTGTTTTTCCATTTTTCATCTTTTTTTTTTTCACTCGCCTATCAATATTAAAAAAAAAAAAATCCTTTTTCCTTTCGTTTCGCACATTTAAGAGTCACGTTTTATAAATAACCGCAGCAAAAATGTCTGATTTCCTTGACTCGATACAAGTACGTAGCTGGCCTCTTCTCCCGCTTATATCTTGTTAATGTTTGTACATTGGAATTCGGACAGCCGTGTATGTCGACCCATCGGGCCCGTTATTGCCGACGTGTTTCGGAGTTCAGTGTATTTACTAATATTTATCTTTATCAACAATCATTACATCATCAACATCCCCCCCCCGCCGCCATCAGCATCATTTTCACTACCACCACTACCATTAACATTAAAAGAGGTTATATGAGTATTAGCAAATTACCTTATAGTAATAACAGTGATAATATTTTTTACAATGATGTTTACCCTGTACATGGTCCAAGAGGCACTCGAGGTAGAGGGTTAGAGAGTAAGAGGCACAGTTTATGGGGATATGTAGGTAAGATAACAGTTGACCCTAGATTTTAAGATTGTAGTGATCAGGGAAGCATTCTCTTGGGAGTCTGTTCCACAAAGTAGTCGTTCGTGAGAAGAAGCTGTTCGAGTGGAACTTACATCTCACCAATAGAATACAAAAAGAATTAGGGTGGTATGCAACAATATGCGTGGCATGGCAGGTTATTATCGTGACGGTTAGAACTGGTGGAAATAAGGAGTGTAGTTCATCTGAACACATACAACCGAAAGAGGGATATATCGTGGCTGAGAGAGTTGTGTCATTCCCAATGGTGACATTGTACGTTTAGGGAAAAATATGTATGATGAAGGGGGATACTCAAGTTAGGTAGGTCTGAAAGATTGGTGTAACATTGTTCTTAGATTCAGCGAGCTGTCTACTAAGGATTCAGTGTAACCCTGATATAAGAGAAACCCGGATATAAGAGAGATTGTCTCTGGTCCCAAATTAGAGCCATACTTACTTAAACAAAATAGACCAAACCCGGATATAAGATAAACCCGGATATAAGAGACTTCTTCTCCGGTCCCGACAACTCTCTTATATCCGGATTACACTGTATTTCCCAAACAGTGTCATTAATATGTGTGCCAACGCAGATTTAAATTTAAAAACATTAAGCCCATATCTCAAATACCGATTTTCCAAATACTTGAAAGATTGGCGCAACATAATCTTCTACAATATTTCCCCACTGTGACATAGTAAACTAACATTACAAAAATATCAGTAGTAGATAGTGAAAAGTTTATGTCTTGGTTAAAATAACGCCAGTAACCTGTGTTCGAGCCCACCTATCAGAAGCAGGGATTTCTGTGACTGATTTTCAAGGACTCCCAGTTGGGAGAGCAGAACATTCCAATATTTATACCACTATTCCCTCACCGTTTGACCATGTGCGATACGAGGCTTACGGCCATATAACGTTGAAACACCGGTTCCCATACGATCACCGAAGTTAAGAAACGTCGAGCTCGGTCAGTACCTAGATGGGTGACCGCTAGATAATATCAGGTGGTGTAAGCTTGGGTGTGCAGTTGTGTAATGGATAATAGCTCGGAATTGTTAATCGGAGAGCAGAGTTTCAATTTCAGTTGGGTTAGTTATATTCACTGACGCGCAAATACCCTCTTCTCCCCCATCTGTGGGTTAATTAGTAAGACTTGTATTACTAAATCATTATTATCTAAAACCAATCTAAAAAAAGTGAGAAGTGAATGTAATGACAAAGTACGCAGGTGTAGGCTTTGAGAAAGCTGTATTCAACTAAGAATACAAGGTTGGCGTATAGTGTCCTTTTATAGTCCCAGTAAATAGAAATGGCTCACTCAAAGAGGAGAGTAACAAAAGAAGGGGAGACCACTCTAGATCATTCATAACAGTGAATTCATGCATTTCCCAGATTCCCTTACATATCCAATTCATCGATACCGTGTTTTCCGTTTCTCTTCTGGTATTTGGACAAATATGGCTAGAAGCGGGAGTGGGATTAGAAAAAATTGTGTTACGTCAATCTTTCAAGGAAGAAGGATCTGTCTACCTGCCTTAGAAATCAGTATTTTAATTTTATGTGGGCTTCAATATTAACCAATGGCGCGACTGTGTCATACGCAACTACTACATCCGCTAATTTGACTTGTAAAATACATTTACATAGGCAGGTACTTATGTGGAATATTAAGTTTGAACTCACTGCAGTAGAAATATGGCGGCGGGACTTATTCCCCATGTCCATCT
>OZ010582.1:104481979-104536979 GCA_963932145.1 Acanthosepion lycidas | reverse complement strand
TAAATAATCACGCTCCACGGACTTCAGGTTGGGATCAGAGTGTAGTATCTATTCTTCACCTACCTGCCATGTTTCTCGCTTTGAGTAGATCTTGGGTGGGGGGAAGATTTCTGGGATAACTTGTTTCGTGAATTCGAACCCTGCAGTAGCACCTTCCATACTGCACTGAAGAAGTGAGGATTAGTAGATGCCGATGCCAACATGAAAGTGCCCGTTGCGACTAGATAATTTTTGTCCTTGGCCCATACGCGTGAGGACACTCCATATTAAACCGACCTCGTGTTACACCTCACCACTGTGGTGAGGTAGGTAAATAGCGAATGGACGCTTCCCGGTCGTCAGACGAGGAGCAAAGTGTAGTATCTGTTCTTGTCCTTTGCTGTGTTTCCACTTTTCTGCTTGCGTACTGAGTTCAATTCTCACCACATGTCATTCCCTGTTGTGTTATTTAATGTTGAATTTTGTATAGCGTAATCAGTGAGAATTGAACTCAGTACGCAACAGTAATGGTCAACCAGACGAGTATCGCCAGGCATTACTTCATACCGAGGGGCCTTGCTTTCGATTATTTCGCAGCTAAGTAATAATGGTAAATTGTTCCTGGGAGTCTAACTCTGCGGCAGCACCTTCCCCATTGTACCACAGGAATAATCGAAGTACTCTAACACCTGTGTGAAAGTGGTCGCAGAGACAGAACAATTTTCGCTCTTGGCACATGTGTACACGCATAGGCATCTCATGTGAAACTGTCTATGTGTCATATCTACCCGCAGTGGGAGGATATTGGCAGATACTGATCAGAGTGTAGTATCTGCGAAGTTCAATGAAAAGTGATATACACAAGTACAAGATGCGTCTACAAAAATTATAACGTATCTATTTTTCGCCATTTCATCCTTTTCAATGTTTCGCTCATGTTCTCTTAATATCCAACCAGCAAGGTTACTTAACGCCACAAGCCATACTTTCATGGCAAATGTTTAGACGTGCTCCATTCTTTAGTGCCAACGGCTCAGACCTTTACAGCCCAAATCAGTCTTGCTGCATCCACAGGGTTGACTCATCCTCATTCCCTACTTTATTTTCACTGCGAAACTTCCGCGTGGATACTTCTTCGAAAGTCTATGTTTAATCGTTATCTACCTTCCATATCTTCATAAACTTCAATTCCTACTTTCTACTCTTACGCACCTCATTCGGTAACCCTTGCGTAAACTTTAGTAAGTATATATGTAAAAAAAAAAAAAAAAAAAAAAAAAAGAATAAAAAAGCCTATTTTGTTTCCATCCCTTCCCCTTATCTATAGATATATTTTTTCTTTTCACCTGGTTTTCGCTCCGGTGTCTTCAAGTTTTTCCTTACCTCCTACCTTTGCTCTTTCACACAGATCTTCTCCATCTTTTCCCCTTCCGTTACCCGCGTTTCTTCCTGCTTTATATATCATTGCCTAGCTCAGAGTGGCCGGGAATCAAGCACAGATACTACACTAATCCAAGAGAGAAAGGTGTAGTCGTGGTGCAGATAAAACAAGCAAAATAATAGTAATTAATATTATCATTTTTATAAATTACTAGAGCTTTACGTAACATTTTATTTCACTAATAGAACTTATTAACCTGGAGAGAAAGATAGCGTCAGTTTAAACTGACGCCATCTTTCCTGTATATTGACTATTTTGAAGTTCGTATTTTCTTGTTTTCATGTGGAAACCTCGAAATCTTCCAATATATTTCAGTGAAATGTTCACTTTCCAAAATACAAAAGAAAGGAGAATAAGAATTAGTACCAGTTTAAAACTGACGCCATGAGGATATGGATTAAAGAAATCCCCCAGAATATTCATTCGCTCTAATGATCGCACACAGAAAATTCTAACCGTAGAAGATAAAGAAATGAATCAATAATCACAGCTGTTAATGTCGACGGCATCTAAACAAGATTTCGACCTTTCTTATCACCGTCCGCTGACTTTTCTGCTGATTTTATTCAGCAATTTTGGTCTAAGCTGAAGATTTATGACAGTACAGAAAAATTCATCGTTAAAAGATTTCTATTTATTTTGCATAATACGAGTTTGAATAAGTTTTGATACTCAACCCGGCATTGTCAGTAGTTAGGAATGAAAGAAAAACATTACTGATAGAATAGGTGAGGCTGTTGGAGGCATAATGGAAATTTTACGAGAAATGCAGAGAGAAGATATTTTTAGTTGTTAACTATTAGAACGACTGAAAGAATAGGTTGATTATTTGTCTTATGTAAATGTATTTCCAATGTTTTTACTATAAAATAAATAGTAAATTACTTTAATAGAGAAATGCACGACCATGATATATCAGGAATTAATACATTGAGAGAAAAGTCCTATTCTATGTATAATACTAAAACATACCGAAGTATGGCGAAGTCGTGAAGAGTCTATTTCCTTAAAATCTACTTAAAATTACGATATTTCAATCTATAGAGTAACACTAACTGTTCGGTCAATGAATGGAAAATGTTTCCTGTATGGAAACATCTAATTTTACCATTAAAATCGCCCACATCCTTAAAGGACATGGCATATGAAAAAAGACTATAATAAAACAGCTTAAGACTCTTTCGTAACTCAATCTCAAAAGATATAAAATGCTTGTAATTAAATATGCTGTATCGGGAATAAATTTGGATTTTCCCTGATATTTCTATCTGATATAGGAGAGAATTTAAAGGGCACAAGAACTTCATCGACATCTTGTACATTTACATAATGATAAGGTTGGAAACTTGTGTCGTGCCAATTTTTTAAATGAAGAGGAAAATCAGCAAAACTGGTATCTTTTTCTGTCTGAAGTAACGGGCAGTAGGAAGTAGGCAACGATTTCAGCCATCTTAACAGTCCCGAAAACTTTGCATAATGATTGTTTTATAATATACGCTACCTTTCCCCTTCTAATCTATGAAATTCAAAGCCTTCAGTATATAGTGTTCGCAAAAAAAAAAAAAAAAGAAAAAAAGCAGGCAGACTTATTTACAAATGGATTGGCAATTCTGTTTGTGTTTAGTAACTCTACGCTTTACCTCAAATTAAAATGTAGTATTTATGTGCTCTGTAATTGTGTTTTTATTTTTTATACACACACACACATATATACGATCGACATTCAAAAAGTTTGTAGAAAAAAGAAATTAATAGCAAATAGGCCATTCCATCTTAAATTAACCAACGACCATAGGTGACCCACCCAGAAAACTCTTTGAACAATACACAGGTGTTCCTTGGTCAAATCTATTGAAAAATCCCAAATATTACATTTGTACCTACAACAGTTTTAAAATCAAAGCATTAAGTTTCACCGCATTTTTTGCGTTTTGCTAAATAAGGTTTTCAGCGAACCTCTGACATACTTGTAATATACAATAAACTATTAACTGTTGTCACCAAATTGACAACATGTACAAGCTATATCCTTGGAGCTAGCAATGTCAAAAGTTCGTTGAAAACCTTATTTAGAATTTTTTTAATGATGTTCACCCTGTATAAGGCCAAAGAGTCACTCGAGATAGAGGGTTACATAGTAAGGGGCATAGTTTATGAGGATATGCGGGGAAGATAACGGTTAACTCTTAATTTGAACAGGTTAAGATTGTAGTGATCAGGGAAGTATCTTCTTGGGAGTCGGTTCCTCGAAGCATCAGTTCATGGGAAGAACCTACTAGAGTGGAACTTATCAAGAGAATGAGGGTGAAAGACGTTGTAGAGTGGGAAACTATTCATCGCCCATAATGATGTTTTTGGACTATCAATACTGGAAAGTGAAGAGTGGTCAGCTTCTGCCTATATATGGTCGCAGTACTTCCTTTTCTGACTGATCTGGCTCTTGTAAAGGTTAATGATATTAGAAGGCGTCAGGTACTTACTGGAGCAGTACAGGTAACCGATCATTTCCCCAATATCTTTAGCAATGGATAATATGTACGAATTCTACGAGGTCTTGGTTTATTTAAGTTCCAAGTGGCGTTCAAGACACGGGGCCTCCCTAACAGGGACCCGTTCATCGCGACAGCTGAAATCCGATCGGTGATGAGGGAACATCACTAGTTTGGTTTTCGATTCAGTGAATGTAACCAGTCAGTTTTTCCCCTCTGAGTTGGTCAGAGGAGAGATCAGCTGCCAGGCTCTGGAAATTTAGAGTTTTGGAAGTGCACCTATATACTATTGTATCATCAGCATAGATATTCACAAATGAACAGAGTATACGCTTATGCAATTCATTTATGTATAGTAAAAAGAGCTGGATCGTTTCGGCCTCCGAGTACTTACCATTAACCACTACCTTCCGTCAGAAAAGACTTGATTATTGAGAAGACTCTTCCAGTGATTCCATAACTCGAGAATTTGTACAGTAACCCTCTATGTTACACCTCGTCAAAGGTCTCTGACATGCGATTGTCCTTGAAATGTATTTGTGGTGTATTGCCCCTCTGATTAATGAAAATTAGGGGATCAGCAGTGAACCGAGTCGATCGCAATCTGTACTGCTTGTCGCTCAAAAGTTTGTGTCTATTGAGGTGGTCAATAACCTTGTTGATTATAGCTACAAAATTTTGCTAATATCACTAAGGACAATGGATCCATATTGAGAAGAGAATGAACCCTCGCCCGCACTTTTGAAAACAGTGTGTGCACTTAACACCTTCCACAGACTTAGGAAATGTTTCTTCTTCAAGCAGCAGTTAAAAAATTTCGATAAGATCGGGGATAACTCAGGATTAATATTTCAAAGGGCAATCATTGTGATTTTATCTGAACTAGTGGGCTTCATAAGGTTATGACTTGATAAATATTGAGACTTTCCCGGGCTGAGATAAAAAAAAATATCACTGGGATTGTGTTATGTGAGACGGGGTTAGTCGGGAAGAGGATGGCCTCTGTCATCTAACGCCGAGTTAGATGACAAAGATCGTCGCGACGAGCTTTGCCTTAACTGATGAGGATGGGATGATCTCAGGGCCATTTATGATAGCAGGCACTGACGCTTTACCTCTATTCCGAATTTGGTTGGAGATCTTCCAGCACATCCGGGATCTAATTTGTTTGTTTTCAGCCTTGGCCTAGTTACACTTTGCATTTTCTAGAACGTTCTTGCAACGATTGCGGGCAGTTCTGAAAGTACCCAACTACGCCGTTCCCTGTGAGAGATATTGTAGTAGTGGTTACAAGGAGCTATGGCTGCAGCGCATTCAGGAGTGAACCAGGACTGGTTGTTCCGTTTTTGCTGGGGTGGGGGTTCAGGTGTATAAAACTTAATTCCAGAAAGGGTCCACCCTGAGATGCGGGTGACACTTTTGGAGGTAGTATATTTGAAGAAGGCTGAGAGAGGATCATCTGAAGCTGCTCCAACACAGAAAAAATGCAGTGAAATTTTAAAATGCAGTGATTTTAAAACTAATCAGACATATAGATCTAATATGAGACTGAACAAGGAATATAGGTGAATATTCCCAGATTTTTCTGAGAGGATCACCTCTGCCGGTGGTTAATTTGAGATGGAATTACCCAAATATTTTTGAAGTATTAGTTTTATTTCTCCACATAATCTCCAACATTAAGACATTTCGGGAAGCAATGATATCAATCATTCATACAATCCTGGAAGAACTGTGTTTCCTGAGAATTTAACCATGTCAAAACAGCCCTTTTTATGTCATTAATGGTTTCAAAATGAATACCATTCAAAATTTGTTAACATTAAGAAATCTGAGAAATGAGCAGGCACACTATTCTGAAGGAAAAAAAACATTCTCGGTTGAATCTTTCCTGAAAACATTTTTGTAATAAGCAGACCTCCACCCAATCAAAAAAAAAAAAAAAAAAAAAAAAAAAAAAATCAAGCAAACAAAATGCCTCAGCACACCAGAAGCAAGCATTTCTTTGAAGGAACTTGATCTTCATGATCGAATTGATGAAGACAAATTTCATTTTCAGTCACAATTAGATCCCAGATAGCCTTCAGGATTATTATCCAATTTGTTTAAAATTTCCATTGAAAAAGTACCAGCTTTAATTTTTCAGATAAAGCTGTACGGAGTGGATCAAGCGAGATGTATAGAGTGTTTATTATTAATAATATTATTATTTCCTTTGATTTCTGTTGTATACACATTTCCTAAGGTCAGATATGGCTTCATGACTTTTTCTACTAATCATATTTGTAAAAAAATAAAAACACAAAAATCACACACATTTACATAGATAAAGCTCTTCATAATATGTGAGCTGTACTCGTGAGTACAATATTTTGTATTTCTTTAAAACAAGAAACATTATTATTATTTCTTCGGCTGCCCTTGAATCTGGAACAACGTCGATTTTTCTTCCTCACAATCTAGTGATTGGTTCATCACCTACACATTCATCTCGTCCGTCTAGTTTCAAGAGGTTATCAATTCGTAAACTGATAAAGAGAAGGAAAGCTTCTAACATATCCTGTTGCAACTGACACCCAATGCAACATTGTAGTCATCTAATGCAGAATGATGAAGTTATGTACAAACATCATTTAGTAATCAAACATATTGATTCTTATACAGAAAAAAACATCGTGAATCTCTTACCATGCTTGTACCTCTGTCACAACCACGTCATCTCTATGGAACTACTTAACTCAGGGATGCCGTTTGAGGAGCCAAGCAAAAGAATCTGAAGGAACAAAGTCAGGACTGTGCGATGGATGAGGTAAAGCATCCAAATTATTCGTTTGTTAGCCTGACAGTTTTCATGCATATATATTTGGTCTTTTTTTGATGAATCGTTTCTTTCAGTCTGTCCATGTTTCATGGTAACTGACAATGTTAACTGTCCGGACATTTAGTATGAAGTCTACAAGCTGCAAACCTTTTGCCTCCCAAAACACAGTTGATAATTTTTTCGCTAATTTCGAATTGTAGTGGTGCGGCTCGTTGAAGATAAATGCTTCCAGGTCATGAAATCAAACTTTTTCTCCAGAAAAAATGAGATACACTTTGGTCTTACCCCATCTGCTCATCTATACCGTAGCAAAAGCCTAGAAGAAATACTCATGCACTGGAACGTAAGGTCGTTAAATGAAATATTGGATACTCGCCATTGCTGGGTTTACAACGGTGACACTGAATTCTGATCGACTTCTGCTAATCTATACCTTAATTTTCAGACGTCACTATAAATAGGGTGCATCAAAAATACTTTTATAAACTTTGGGGCAGGTTCCTCACATCAAAACAAGGACAAAAGTCCATATAAACAAAAAAGGCCATCGTTGTATCTCAAAACGGATCATTGACTGGCGGACCCTTTCAAATACTCCCAAACGGTGTCGAGTGATTTCGAAGCGTCTCTGCATTATTAATGTCTGCTGCATAAACCAACTGTTTTAAGTGGCCCCACCGATAAAAATTCGAAGGATTGAGATCGGGGGAATGTGTACCCAGTGGGACCGGTCCACCCCTACCTATCCATCTTTTATGGTAAATGTCAACCAGTGCATCACGGACAATGTGCCTAAAATGTGCTGGAGCCCTATCATGCATGAACGACATTCGTACATCCTCTATGTCTGGAAATGTGTTCGAACTAAAGTCCCTGTAGACAGCTCCTGTAAGACGTGCTGGGAGAACATATGAACCTACCAGATAGTCACTTCCAATTCCAGACCACACGTTAATTGTGTCTAGCCTGTATTATAACACAGGGATTCCGAACCACCCACAAAATGGTGGCTGTGTAAATTTGTTATTCTATCTCTTTCAAATTTTGCCTTGTCCATAATCAAGATTGAAGAAACAGACAACGGATCGGCAATTTTTTACAACAAACCATCAGCAAAAGTTCTCTTGTGTGGAGCGATCAGAAGGCGAAAGACCTTGTACACCTTGCAAATGATACAAATACAAGAGCTGCTCTTGATTCACGGATCGTCTGATAGCCTGTAGAATATGTTCTTCGTGGTCAGGCGTACGAGCAGATCTTCATCTTCCTCGATCCATAGTCTGTGTTGCCACGGATCCTCTCTCAGCAACGCGATGATAAACAGCAGCAAAGGTTGGATGGCTCGGCTGCCTTCGGCTTGGAAACGCAATCTGATACAGCCCTGTAGCCTCGCGTTCATTACGATTTACGCGGCCGTATGTAAAATCATATCTGCCTGCAGACAATATGAATATCTTGTCATTGTCAAAGGGGATACTCTCCGCTAACTCACTACTACACACATCAAACGTTGAAGAGAGCCTATCCACAAAACTACACGAATGACAAATGTAACCTAGACTACATGGCGACACAGCGCCATCTACCGTAAACCTTCTCTAAACTTAATAACTCAAAAACGAAAGATTTGCGTATATATATATATATATATATATATATATATATGTAATTTCAATATACCCGATGAGAGTCAATTTTTCGGAGCCCTCTTATATATCCTAGGAATTTCATTTATCTCTTTTTGATATTATGTATAAGTGTCCTTTTTTGTTTTTATTTTCTCTAAAGTTTCACCTAGTATAGAGCTTTGGTTAGCTTGTTTATCTTGCAGGTCATTGTGAATACGATGGGTTGCTTAAAAGTTTTCAACCTAATCCACTTTCTAAAATATATAACCAAACATCGAGATTTTTTTTAAGATCTTGGTCGTGCCAAGTACTTTTCAGTAACATCTCGTTGGTTTGTACTGCACATTACTCTGTATCCCACGGTTGTAGCAGTACACTATATCCTGCAAAGATCTCCGTAGACATAGACGAAGGGCATCTGTAGAGTCTTAGAAAGCAGACTATTTGCTACTAAGTTCGAACCTTATTACCTATCAAAGTTTTTGTGGCCTTATGCGACTGAGCTTAGTAAATATCTTCAGACTCAGACTAATATACCTCAAACTAATATAAAAAGTAAAAACTTAAGCATAACCTCGTCTTCCCTAACTCCACGTCACTTATGGGTGTGGCACGCTCGTTGCAAACTGCCAGGTTCAAAGTAAACGGAAGCAATTTTTTTTATTTTTATTATGAGTTAAATTTAAAGAATGACTCCCAAATGCTGAACTGTGCCTGATTGAGAAGATTCACAGTTTTGGAAACTGTAAAGATTTATAATGGGGAGGATGCAAGTGCCAAGGTCACATGATCCTGATATATTACGGTTGGAAAATCCGCCCTGAAGAGGCATTGCGGAAAGAAGTTGACGTTGATGAAAGGCAGTTTTGAAAGAACAGACTGCGATAGAGAAAGATAGAGATTGATGGAGAGACAAAGAATCCACTGGAAAAAGCGAAAATGAATAGAGATGAACAAATTTCGACAGCCATGATAGTAGATAGATATGAATAAACTGTAATAGATGTGAATTAGTTGAATATGTTAAATTGTGATTGATAGGTACGAATAGATTGTGATATATTTGTTTCGGGTAAAATTGAAGAGATTGTAAAATAAATAGGAACAGATTGAAGTTGTTCTGTAAAAAATTGAGATGGGTTGAGAAAGGCCGGTGATAGAAAAAATAGTTTTCAGCTTTTCTCGTCTATTCAGGAATTCTTTTCTTTTTTTGTATCCATAACCTTTGATGAATGAACTGATTTCAAACGTATGTCCGACTTAAAATTCGTGTGTAGACACGGATTCTTTTAAATGTTTCTGCTTTATGTTTTAATTTTTATTTTAAATATACACGGCTAACATTTCCACACCACAAGTGAGAATTGAACACTATACTAAAGGTTCACAATTAGAAAAAAATAATACGTGATTCGCGGATTGATTCGTCCGCGTCGTGATGGTGAAATTACAAACGATGGGGTTTCCTTTTCTCTGGATTCTATCTCTATTGTTGTCAATAATTGATAACAGGTTCAATATCGAATCTTTGTTCGTTTACACTTCTTTTATGTGCCCTATCAAGACGTAGGCGAACATGGCTCTCCACAACTTCCTATTCTTTATTGCTTTTAGCAATATCATATCCTTACTATAACTTCCAGACCCTGCTCTGCCGTCAATTTAGAGACGCTCGTTAAGTAGGTTAGTCGAAGTCTCCCCCTAATGCAAAATTAAATTGCAAGTCATAAGTAGAAATTGTGTATAGCGCCAAGTATTCAAGTATGACCTGCCTTGAAAAGAATCATTCGAAATTCTGGCCTTTAACTGAGTCTGAACCCAAAATTCGATTGCTTGCCTATTTTTCCCCATGGTTTGGCGCACTGACCCATGTGAAATAGGTAAGGCTCTTAGCTATCCGTGGAATAGGTGGGGGTAAGAAGAATTTTTTGGTCAAATCTTCCAAGTGGAGAAGGTATGTCTGCTTTGAGAAAAAAAAAATCTTTCAGATCTTTGTTTTTATCCGGGCTCGAACACATACAACTAAATCCGGTTGTAGCGACGCAGGCTTTAGTACGCAGACATTTATTAATTTTAGTCTGACACAAGGCGATCGTGTGAAGCACGTGGTGAGAGTGTACTTCACTACAAGAGTAATAGCATTGTTAGATTAACTGTTTAATCATTTCGGTTCAGTAAGTTGCCGTCCCAAAAAGAATGTTTTAGATGTCTGTCAGCTTGTACAGTTGAGTCTAAACTTGGGCTTATGTTCCGCTAATAGTGTGTATTCTTTCTTTTCTGGGAATTTATTATACACATTACACGGCTCTAAGATTTTGTTCAGAAATGCTACAATCGCGGTAAGAGAAGATATGTCTAAATCTTGTGCATCCTTCTAAGTAATCAGACAATATGCCGTGTCTGCAGTAGAAACAAACCGATGACTCAGTTCGGGTGGAAAGAAGTGGAAACTCAGGGGGTAACATTTTATTACATAAATAATATAATGAATGGAAAGGAAGAAGTGAAAAAAGAATTAAAAGAAAAAAAAAATATTGTGATAAAAGATGTTCTTTTTGAGAGAGAAAACTGGGGGAAGGAAAGAATTCAGGAAATTCGTATTTTATATATTAATTTTCATTATTCCACAAACCTCACCCCTACAAAAAAAAAAAAAGAAAAGAAAAGAAAGGAAAGAGAAAACGCTAACCCGTTGCCAGTAGTAATTGCATTTTATCAGATATAAAAATAAACGCATGCGCAGTTATGCCATATCAAAATAGTAGTATAATGCAAGATCAAGAAAACAATATACGTGAGTCAGTATAAGCTATACCCTTTTTTCTTCAGTCAGGAAGGTTGGTCTCCGTGGTCAAAGTGGTGGCGGCGCGCTTTGGCTAAAAAAAGCCGTTTCTCTGATGAAAAAAGGGATACAAATTCGACTTCTGCTGCAGACAATTTTTCCTCAGTAGAACTTCTCAATCTAGGTCTGTTTTTATTAAGATAATTGTTTAAAAAACAAAACAGGGATTGTAATTCAAACACGTGTAACCACTAAAATAACGTTTATACTAATATAGTTTCAAGGTGTGCTATATTTATTGGATAAAGTGCTCAATATCAGAGAGAGCGTATGTAAATATAAAAGTCAACATTGAAGTCAACACTCAGAGGTGACAGGCTAGACGCAATCGTCAGGACACCATTGCATCTAGCATGAAACAGCCTGTCGCCTCTGAGTGTTGACTTCATTGTTCACATATATATATATATATATATATACCACATATAGTGCTGGTGTTAATAAAACAGAGCTCGATGTAATACAACAGAGCTATTAAGAATATATATTAATAAATATACATATTATCCCACACTAATAGCATGACTCAGGGTTTCATGTACAACGCAATCTTCAGGTGCTGAGTATAGACTGGCTGTTACGTAATTTAAATTAGAAACATATATCTGGTTATCGTAATGTTGGTGTAGATATATATTATATTGAGATTACAGTTTTTTAATTTTAAAAGTTATATTTGGCATTTAAAATAAACGAGATATCTATATATATGTGTAAGAAAAAGTTGAATTTTTTTATTTTCGAATTGTGAATATTATTTTTTATTATTAAAAGGGATATTACTTTTTCTCTCACACACACACACATATATATAACTCAGTTAAACAATATTTTAAAACACGTAATTACAATTTTTAATAATAATTTGCATAAATTAAGTTACCCCACTTGCATAGCGGTATTTTTTTTAAATTTTTACAGCGTTCATGCTCACAAATATTCATAACTTACATTAACTCTTTGTCTTAGTAATTCAACCCTGAAGATGATCTTAGACGGGATTGAAGGTAACTGGAAAAATAAAGACCATATGGATAATTACGGCGTTTTTAGATGTGGAATAAGGCTGAAAGTGTGGAGCATTCACCGAGGCTTGAAATCACTACTCGGTATTAATTGACCTAGCGAAACATGCTTGCTAAACGTTATACCATGTCGAAGTATTCAAAAATTACGACGATGCAGTATAGTGTAAAAATTCTGATTCTCCATAAGTTGGTGTAATTTTGCTTGAAGCAGTCCTATAACTTATCAATAATCATTTTAACACTGCAATAAAAATGCAATATGTTTGGTGCAAACATATTACACTTATTCACGTTTTAAAAGATGCTAAGAGGCGCAAGCTTCATCGAAGAAAATTATTTATTACGAAGTGAACAATAGTCTTAAATGCTAATGAACAGATCTAGAATCGCCGCTAGTTATATTTTTTTAAAGATACGGAAATGTATGACACAAAGAAGCTAGCAAGGCAATCTAGCCGGCAACACCGCAGCCCGGCCTTCGGGCTGGGTTGCGACCGTGGCAAAGTCTAGTTTGAACCATATCAGGACCTGCTAAGACAAGCTAAGACCAATTTGGACCAAAACTGGACTACGCTTTGACCAGCTTGGACATGTTATGACGAATATTTGACCAGTGACCCTATGCGGAAACGCTTGGGTTTCCCACGAAAAACGACCTTGTGTCACATCTTGACCTCGTGGGAGTCAAGTAAATATCGCCAGCAAGGCCATCTAAATTAACCACTGGAAGCCAACGTCGCCTTCTTCGAGACTCATCAAAAGCTGAATTGTATTTTTAGGACCACCGAAATAAACTTGCAGGAAGGTCTCTATCAGACCTACTTTTTTCATTTATTGTATCAACCTTCTTCAAGGTCATCAGTTCTCGATTTGGTATCTATGCTGACGATACAACTATTTACGTCTGTCTTAATGGCAATTCTAATAGGTTCGATAAAGTCAAATTGGCAGCTGATCTGAAAAATAATCTTCAATTTGTTGTTAACTCGGGTAATTAATGATTTGTTAATTTTAACCCCTTCAAAACTAAATTGATTTCTTAATCGTCCTACAGTAGAGCTATTCCCTTCCGTCAGTATGACAGATTCTAACCTCCAAGAGAATAATTTATTACGCCTTATCGGTATAACGTTTTCCACTGACATGAATTAGGCTGAATATATAGAATCAATTGTTTGCTGCTAGGAAAATTGGTTCGCTATTTTTCTTTTCAGAATATCTTGCACATTTATAGGTCTACCATTCGTTTGTGCATTGAATATTGTCATATCTAGTCTGGTGCTTTTTCTACTTATCTAGATATTCTTCGCGATATCAAAAGGAGAATCTGCAACGTTATCAGTGTTTACCTAGCATCTTAGTTTCAATTACTTTCCCACTGCTGTAATGTAGCTTCCCTGTAAGTTTTCTACAAATATTCTCATGTCAATAGAGCTTTCCTCTTTTCTACCTCGACTTCATGAATTCAAACATAGTACTAGATTGATAGCTAAGCCTCACCACTTTACTGCTGAAATATGTAAACGTAACCGGAAGTTCTTCTCTCTTAGTTTCTTCTCTCGAAACTTCTTGCCTATGGATCTCTTCCAGCCTTCTTGTTTTTCCGAATCTTAAAAAAAATTAAATGCAACGTTAATCATCATCTGTCGCCTTGAATCCTGTTCTTTTATTGTCTTCCTTCCTCAGTAACGTTTTATCTGTTTCTTTCACTCTTAGTAAGTCATTGCTTCTTAGTGGCTTTATCGCCTTGCTTAGGGTGAAAACTTTTCGACATTTTTTCAGTGTATCGGACAATCTGGGATTTCGGTTCACAAAGATTGTGATTGTTGGTGTACTAAAACACTTGATTTTGGAAAAATGAAAAAGGGAGATTGCCTAAACTTCTGAAGGAGGATCAAATTCCCCACTCAAATGTCTATTTAATCATGGATCTGGCAAAGGTAAAACCAAATCGTTTATGATATAAGGAAAACAAAACGTTCAGCATGATATAGAAGTGTTAGAAAATAGTCTCGTCTCACTTACCAATCGCCATTCTAAAAAAAAAAAAAAAAAAAAAATTGTACTCCACCAGGATAACGCAGCTAAGGACACCAATAATTGTTTGAATGCAAGAGTATCCCGCCTATGAAAACTCTACAGATTAGAGTCCCATTGAGAATTTCTAGGATAACATTTCAAGGCAGGTTTCTGAAAAGGGGAGTTATTTGAAAAGAAAAACATTTTAATCTCCTGCATAAAATGTTTCTGGGATAAAATTCCGTTCGAATTATTGCTAAGTCTTGGATTATCAATGTACAACAGATGTCTTCCAATTTGCCAATCAGAAGGAATCACTTGTAATTATTATAGAAAGGTCTGATTAAAACAAAACCTTAGACTATTCTTATCAAAGTACCCCCTCCGGGGTAAGTGAAATAATTGTGTGTTTTCTCACCAGAATCATTAGTTGATGTCCAAAATGCTATTTTCAAGGCACGCCCTTCTCTATTGGAAAAATTTACATAACGCAATTTTTCTGATTGGCTATTTTCTGGAAGTTCAAGTAGTTGAGTACTTTACACCAGTGTTGGTTGTTAGTGGTTAAAGATAGAATGTAGGCACTGCCCAATGAAAATACTGGCGCAGCCCAATCTTCTAACCTTCTACAAACTTGTCTAGTTGGGAAAGCTGACCGATACAAGTTTCCTTGAAAACATCATTCTCCTGCAATCAACAGCCAGGAAAAATCCACATTTGCTCATACAGTAAATACGTAGCTTAGATGTGGTACAAGATCCAACGTATGGAGCACCCAGTGAGGATCGAACTCACTAATCAGTTGTAAATGATTTAGCGAGATAAGCTTGCTAATCATTACACCACATCAAAGACTGAATAAAAATTAAATGATTCCGCCATGATCGAGATAGTGTGATATTTTTCAGGTAGCCACATATTAACAAATGTCATGTGACACATTATATTGGATTTTATGAGACCAGCAGGAGCAGCAATAATTTATGACCTGACCGATTTGGAAAGATGGATTCATGCCTTTCCCAAATGTATCCGTGCGAAATAAACAACTACCTCAGAAAGATTTCGAACTCGGATCGGAGGTTTCGTTTTTCGTTCTGTCGACTGTTATGTCAGCACCACACAACCACGGCAAATTTAACCACCTTTAATGTTACATTATTTTGGCTTAACTTAGGTGTCACTATTATGTGAACTGTATAGTGGCTGAAGTCGTGGCGTACTTTTCACAGGTGCCAGTAGTCGATAGTCGAGTAATAGTTAAGCAATGAAAAAAAAAAAAAAATCTGAATACTTTTTTTTTTTTTTGTTTTCAGGCAAATGAATGTTATAATGTAGACTGTACGCTTTTAGGCAAAGATTTTTTAAAAATTTCAGACACGTATTTAATAATTCTACGTTTATGTTACCTCTAGTAACAATGTTATGATTTATTAATGACAAACACGTCAAAATGTTCGGTCACTAATCATTATATATATAAGATAAGATTTTAGCAATGAAATGAAAATGAAACAATGACAGTTGTATTATAGCGCCGAATTTATTTCAACTCGTTATACACCTTGCTATTCAGAGCAGCATTCTCATTTTTTGTTATACTCACAATGTTTCGGCTGCTGTTCTCTCGATACCTGACGATCTGCTTGGTAACATTTATGGAATTTTGAACTGAACCCATTATTCAATCGTCCTGGGTATGACGAGAAAACTACATCCGCGTCCTGGATAAGACTATAAAACTACGTCCAACAGCAAGGCCTCTGATCAGGAGGTTTTGAGAAGTGTGGAACCACCTCTTAAATGCTGGTGTTCCCAGGTCTACCCTGACCCGGGGTGGTAGCACATGTTAGGGTCCCAGCTATGGGTAAATAGTTAAACCCCAAAACTCAAGTTTTAATACCGGAAGTACTTTTTTGAAAAAATTAATAGCAATAATAAATTTTTGAAGAAAAATTATTACCAGCAATACATTTTTGAAAAAAAAAACAAAAAAAAAAAAAAAAAACCCACCAATAATATCTTGTCGGCATTAAATAACCCATTGAGCTTGATATGCCGTAAACCAAACCAAACTATTATTCAATTAGCGGGGATTGATTGTTCTCATTCCACTTTTTATGTTTATTTCATATCAGTCAATACTCACCAGTCATAGTCACCTTAGTTTCACTTGCTATTTTCTAGCCCGGGGTGGCGGGTGCACGCAAGCCGGGACATGGAACAGCAGAAACATTGGGAGTATAGCAATCAAGATGGGTCCAAATAATAAAGTATTTAATAATGGTAGTTCCTAATATCATAAAATGCAAAATATATGCGTTTAAATTCGACAGACGAAGGCATAGAATTGATGCAAATGTCACCGACTTGAGAGCTATTATATACCTAATGTACACGTGCTCAAAGGAGTGGTATTTATCTCCCAGGAGATAAATTTCTAGACTGAAGGGAGGAAATTAAAGGAGGGGAGAAATTCCAAGCTGAGAAATAATGAGTTCTGACGGACTCTCCCATCGTCTTCGAGTTATGAGGATCCAGAAAATCAGTTCTTAGAACCGAATAGCCAGACTACCCGCAAATATGATTTGATCATAGTGGCGAAGCTTGTGTAAAAATCCATCTACACTTTTTAGAAGAAAAGATTACAAACACCTCATGTTTTGAATTTATAGTTATCTTCTAGACTGATTGCCAAGCAAGGTTAAACAGCCCAATCTGTCCTACTATTTAACCCATAGTTAAGGGGGATTCGAAGAGATGAATTCATACCTTTCCCAAAGATATTTGCACATAAATGAATATAACGACGAACTCGACTGGAATTCGAACACGGCTCTCCGATTTCCATTTCCGAGAATTTACAGTTAAAATTATTGTTTCAGACTGAGATTATTCAATTATTCATGTTGGAAAAGTGTTGGCAGATTTTTTTTTTGTAAGTTTATTTACACACACACATATATATATGTATAATGAAAAGATTTTTCAGATGACATTTCAAAAATGGGAGTTGGCGGCGGAGGAGGAGAGAATTTAATCAAAGTTGTTGATGAAAAAGTAGGAAGGGTAGACGGGACTGAGTAAACAACTCATGTGATGTAAATGTGTTAATGGTGATTTTCTAAGCATAGCTTAGATGTGACAAGGCTGAAAGTATGGGGCACCCAGTGAGGATCGAACTCACTACTCAGTCCTAATTGTTCCAGCGAGATAAGCTTTCTAGCCATTACATCCCTTCGAGGTGCCTACATAAATGTAATGTTAATGATTTTACAAGATTCATTAATAAGGTTTACTAGAAGAATATCACAAGACTGAATATCACAGAAAATAGCAAAAAAAAAAACATTACAATAACATTTTTAATCAAATATCAAACAGAAATATAAAAGTAATTTTGCAAAAATTATTAATTGTAATTTAAAGGCAGTTATATCGGCTGCGATAGTAAAGTAGATTTTTTTAAAGCAAATAACCCGTTTTAGTGAGTAACTTGAAAATCTGACATTGTTAATTCGCACCCAAAGAAAAACAACTTCTTGAATGTAATTTTTTTGTCACAAGTGGAATCTGGGTTGTCTCCCTTGAACCAAGCTCCCTGATGTCGCTGTCTAAATTTCGAAATATTTTAGGCCAAGCTAATGATAAGCATCAAACGAACGATGAATTAAAAGGAAAATCACGTTATTTAAGAAAGGCATATAGAGTTTCCCATTCTTATAAAAGATTATTGATTATAGTGACAGCGAGATTACCGTCCACGTTCACAGTTCCATTTGGCAGATATGTATTTAGCAGATTTATCCTTATGAATTAAAAATTTCACTTACTATTTTTGATTGTCTCCCTTCTTATGATTGCTATTTAAACAGTTTGTTATGATTCCAAAGTAGATTGGATTTATTTTCTTTAACACAGTGCTACCCAAAAAGTTACTGGAAATTGAACAACGCTTCTAAACCGAATTTAGAATGTAAGTAGTGCTCTCACACCGAGGTTTTACGTAAGGGTATTTCGAAAAAGACGGTGGAAACGTAATTCTTTTATGCCCATGTTTTATTATGTCTTAAAATAAGAAATAGCCTTACCTTTCTAAAGAACTCGAATATACCAAGAAACACCATGGATAAGGTAGTGTGATAATTATTTTTTTAATTTAATTTTTTTTTAATATATATTATATAAAGGACAAAGTATTAGTATTAGACCGAAAACCTCAGGTTATTAATAGTCCAACAGAAATACGTTATGCAAATTTCTTTACGGATCCAAGCATAACAGATGATTACATTGACGTAATAGTAAGCAAACTGATATCACACACAATTATTCCAGAGTACCGAGTTCGATCCTTACCAGAGGTCCTATAATTATGGGCTTGCGACGTGATTATCTCAGCTAAAAAAATCTACATGAATCGAAGTCAGTTTGACTACTTGTTAAATCTGTCATATATATATATATATATATATGAGGAGCTACTGAAAAATTCTCGAGTCACCTAAGACTGGATTTTTAAGAATTCTAATAATAGTCATTTAGTTAGATTTTGATAAAGAGACGAACTGGAAACTTTTCACTCAGTATTTACTCGTATTTCCCACCAAGCCTGACAGAATTTCAAAAATCTAATCAAATGAATAAATATTATATTTTGGAAATGACGCCTTGGCCGGACTGAGAACTTTTAAAACATTCTCTTATATATTAATTTATATTTTGATGAAAAAACTTAAGAGAGATTTTTAAAAATATTTCTTGTTTATTTTTAGAAAATATTATTGACATTGCCTAGTTTGGCACAAGGCGGTAATAATTGAGCACAGTGAAAATAGAACATATGAGTTTAGTTCATCAAGCGTTCGAAGTTTTTTTTTATTACAAAATTATTATTATTATTTCCAGCTCTACTATTGAGGTGTTGTGGACTTCAATAGTGGAACCGGAAAAGTATCAATTTACTCGTAATGGTTTGTGCGTTTACATTGTTAAGTATGAAAAATAAAGTTTACTTTTAACTATTCGGTTTTATTAAGATTTACAGTCGGAAAAAATAAGTTTTTTTTTTCTTCGTTTAATTCTCAAATTCTCGTCTTTTCAGTCTTGTGTCGGAAATGGTTAGTTCCTGCCGCCATCTTAATCAACGTGCATGCAAATCGATTGAATGGGTGACGAGAAGCCACGAGATGTCATCATTAATGAACGTGGGCGTATAGCAACAGGAGAGACATGCTGCAATAGGAGAATCACCGGGGATACCTCAATCGAATACATTGCACATCCATTGGCGGTTAATGTTACAACCATTGTCTTATTTGAAACGTATTTCTTTCTACTTCTTCTGGTGTAAAGAGCCTTTGCATTATTTAGGATAATTATACATTTAACAGCGTTCATAACTAACAAGGGCATATTTTTATAATAAACTAATTCACAAAACGCATTGATCGTAAAATCATTATTCTTACATATAATAATTTCTTTTTAGTCAATAACGAATTCATTCCGGACCACTGACATTAATGCATTTCTACCATAAAAACATTTTTCATGCATTTGTATAGTAAAATTACATAACATAATATACATATTTCATTAACGCTTATTCCCTGAAAAATCACTAATAATAATGCATTCCTATAGTAAACAGACACATTATATTATATTATACATATCAGTCAGTTATGTGCCATGCATGATATACGCTTAGGCGATCATGTATCTTTCGATACATGATTGATGAGGCAGATTTTTTCCCGCAATAGGTTGCCATTTCTTTCTGCGGTAGACCAGTTGGCACCCGATCTGTCCTGCTATTTACCCATAGCTGACGGGAGTGGGGAAGAAGAAGAGGATTCATACCTTTCCCAAAGGCATTAGCACGTAAGTGAATGTAATAGATTTGACTGGAATTCGAACTCGGCTCTCCGATTCCTCAATCTGAGTCGCTATCTATTACTCCATCGTGCCTCCTATACATATAATTGTCCTTATTCTGTCAGTAATTCTAGAAATAATTCCTTCCAATGACAATCTCATTCTTGAATTCTGTGTATTTCTATAGTAAAATCATTTGCGATGCATTTCTATGAGAAACTGATTTACACTACATTTATACTGTACAGTCCGACCACTTTAATGCTGCACCCTTTGGACCACAATAAATGCCGGATGACAGAAAACACCCGTAAAAACCCTATGTAAACAGTCTTGTCAGATCATTCCACATATATTGTTATGAATAATCAAGAGTGGTCTCCTCTTGTTTTGTTACTCTCCTCTTTGAGAGAGCTATTTCTGTTTACTGGAACTATAAAAGGACATAATATATGCGAACCTTGTATTCTCAGTTGAATAAAGCTTTCTTAAAGCCTACACTTGCGTACTTTTGTCATTACATATATATTGCTGTGTTACCCAAGGTAGAAGAACGCTTAAAACAGGAAATAAATCAATCACTAATACCTTCCAACTAATGTCGGCCGATTCGATATTGGGATATTGCTGCAATATTTGGGCTGCATCTGCTCAATCTTCATTTTTCAACCTCGAGTTCAAAATCGTTTACGCGGTTTTGTGAGGGCAGACTTATTTTCCACTCTGCAACCTCCTTCCCAGCCGACGCAACGTCGCAAGCCTGTCTGTAATATTTCCCTAGCATCGGTTAGATGAGCCCCATTCTTTACATCCACAGCTCAGAGCTTTACAGCTAGGATACACCATCTCATTTCCATAGAGTTGAATGATCCTAATTTCCGCTGTGTTACGGATGTAAAAAGAAAACTCCATTCAGACTGCTTTTTTCCAAGAACAGACTACCGCTTCCCAGAACTTGGTCTCTTAAAGTCAATGGTCAATGGTCATCTTTCCTCCTCATTCTCATATTTTTTTCTTATTTTCTTGTCCGGCCATATGACACACTTCATTCACAATTACAATTTTGTTGATTGTAAATCTATATCTTGAGTTGCTACCGAACCTTATATTGGAGAGACTTTCGTATTTTAACAAAAAAGAGAGAAAGCCTTATGTCATATCATTCCTCCAGATAGAACCAATCCCTTGCACAAAGGTGAATAACCAAAGAAACTTAGCAATACGAACCTCCATTCGATCTTTAGCCATATGCTGTGTACTCCACATTAAAAAGATCTCGTGTCACACTTGTAAATAAATACGTGCAACAGGCGAATTTTTTCAAGTAATGAAAGTTCACATAATAATGAAAGTCCATTACATCTAAACATAACCTTAAATATAGACTCATAAGC
Source organism: Acanthosepion lycidas (assembly GCA_963932145.1). Taxonomy (NCBI): domain Eukaryota; kingdom Metazoa; phylum Mollusca; class Cephalopoda; order Sepiida; family Sepiidae; genus Acanthosepion; species Acanthosepion lycidas. Next base: position 104,515,458 of record OZ010582.1, on the reverse strand, counting down.
ATACGCAAAACATTCTATTTTGAGTGTAAAGTCTTGTAAGTTCTTACGCAGACAAAGCATGAGTCAGAGCCCAATAACTGAATTGAGTATAATAACAATCCAATTTAATTATCTTCCTTCGACTTATCTCGACAGAAGCCATGGTCATTATCCTCTGATACAGACTTCCAAGTTCATGAAAGCTTTCTATATTAATCAACAAATAATTATAGCAGATCAACTAGTCATCGAGATCCATTTGAATGACGCGTGAGCTTCATGTGTCATATTATACACACATGGATTTTGCAAGTCAGTGATTCTAACTGGGCATTTAGATTAGTTAAACGTACAACAGGAGACACCACTGAGAACAAAAACAAAATTTCCTTATATCAGTCACGAGATGCCGAAATAAGAAAAGAGATCATTTTTATTTTTGATCTGAGAGATGAGAGTCTTTGATCTGTTTGTTTTATTTTATTTTTTTTTTTCCATCGGTAAATGAGTTTTTAAAAGGATTTGTAAAGCTTCGGTTGAGTCAAAAGGCGAAGTTCAACAAGTGAAGTAGGTGATGAATTATGGAAATGAGACGAGAATCAACCGAGAAATGTAATCAGATCCCTTGTTTAAATTCTCAATAAAAAGCTGAACACAAGTGTTATGTAGTGGTTTCACAGTGGAGGCTTGTATTTGTACTAAGTCGGTCCTAAAATAGGTTCGACGTACAAAACGTAAGGAACTTGATATAATAGGTAATGACGAAGAGAAATCTAGTTTTGGTCGCTGATACTTTAGTATCCGACTAACGGTCGTCCGGCATCGACTGACGGACCAAACCACTGAGCGACTCCCTCCTACTCCTACTTATTATAGGTGGGAGAGTCTATTAACAATAGAATAGGTGTGTTCCACTCTAACAACAAGAGAATCCAGGCTCAAAGATTGTGCCAATCTGTGCGCCTTTGTCAAGTTCAGCAATTTGAATCCCTCACTCGCAAAGATTGTCAAATTCAATTTAAAAATAAACAAATGAAAAAGCAAATGTTTTGCAGAAAAATCAAACGTGTGAGTTAGACAATAGATGGGATATTTCGATCTGATGTATTACTGAAAGTCTGTCAAATAAGTCCAGGTTATCTGTTAATGAAACTGGCTTTCGGCTAGTCGAACGCCATTATTGCGTTGGCAGTATTTCGGTATGTGCGTGTATCAGTCAGTGATAGTCATTTAGTATCAGATGCACAACTTGGACTTTTTTTTTCAATTGTCTGAAGTTATGCTGAAGCCTTTGAGAAATTTGAACATGTAAATATAAAAACAAGAAAAGAAACTTTAGTGTTTGTCAAGATTACAAACAATAGAATCAAATTATTTGATTATTTGGGATATTTAAAAAAACTTACTAAAAATGCGTAGATGGAATTACCTTACGGTTTTCATATCAACGAAAAGAAACAAAGTAAAAATTAACTTTATTTTTTACACAACTTAGAATTAAAGTATCTTCTCTGAATTTTGTTGTTTTTATCATTGTATATTGTTTATGTGGATTATTTTCCTCATCTTTTTTCCAACGTTTTGGTTGCGTACCCTTCGGACACAAGAAAATAAATGACGGAACGTAAAAAAAAAAAAAAATAAACAACGCAGACAAAGAAAACAACATGATTTTTTAAAATAAGTAAATCGTTTACAAGCGACTTTACTCAAATTTGACTAAATTTTAAACAACTCCACCACAGACGTCAATGTGACTGAAGCAATTAAAAAAAAGAAAAGAAAGGAAGACGTAATGTTAAATAAAGAGCTTGTGGGAATCACTTACATGTGCCACACCTCCGCTTTCTTTAATGCCATTGATTCATAAATATATGATACTTATTATATGACAATTTAACCATCGCAAATAATTCAAATTTTTCTCTAAAATCACGGATTGGTCCATTTCCTGACCAATCGCGTATTTTAGTACATTTTCTATATTTTTAGCGCCAAGCTCTCCGTAGCCTATGCATTGTTATATAAATCCTCTCGCTGTTAGCCAACAGCCAGTAGCAGTTCAATTCTTGGAAAATAAGGCACGGCGCTATATTGACATTTTAATTCTTAATTATTACTCATTCGAGTAATCATACTAATTCTTATTGATATCACTCATGAACATTACATCTTTCTACACTGATAAAACACTGTGGAACTATTCTTTATTTAGCTAAGGTCTCAATTGAACTTCGTAGTTAAATTACTTTCAACTTTGTACTCAACATTTATTAGCTAAACTTACCCTTTTTATTACGGAAAAAGGGAAGCAACTAACTTTATACTTATTGTTGAAATTTGTATACCATTGTTAATACAATATTTTATTAATGTTCACTGAGCTTGATTATTTTTCTCTCGTGTTTATTGTGCATTATTCATGTGGGATGTTGTTTTACAAGAACACAGCTTTCCTTCTTGATTATATTCACGGTGACCCTAGCCAACATTACTTACAGCACGACTACAAGCTAATAAATACATCATTTTATATTGTATTCAAGAATTATACGAGTTTAGTCACATTGAAGTGTCTTTCTTTTCTATTTATTCAACCAAAAGATTTAAGCAAATTGTATACGAATTTTAGGGAAAAAATTTACGCCACCCGAATACAGGTCAAAATCCTAAGTCGCATATCTTAAAAAATGAGACCCCCAAAGATTTAAAATATAGGAACAAAAACATTTTCCCTTTGAAGAATCCACTTCTCTTTTAATTCGTATTGGCTTTCTTTCTGTTGCGAGAGAAAACTGTTAAAATTGGCGATAGTAAACTGAACACTTTCATTGTTAAAGAGTGAAGATATCCTATGGAGAATAAGTAGGCAGAATATGTCAAAATTATTCAACGAAACCTGTCTTAATATGCTGCCGAAATATGCGCATTTTATATATATATTATATATATATATATTATATATATATTATATAAATTATATAATATATATATATATTGTATATATATATATATATTGTATATATATATATATATATATATATATATATATAACCATTCAGTCCGTGTTGTCTTAGTATTTTTTCGGTTGAAGCCATGGCGCTGCGGACGATAGAGCATCGCGTGTTCGCCTACGAACGAACACAAGTCCGTGACAGCAGTTCAGCATGACTTTCATCGCCGATTCAGTATTCACCGAAAACAGGCTGTTCCCACTCGTAACACAATCTTACATTGGGTTTATGCATTTCGTAAACGGTACGTATCCCAGAAAATGTGGAACGCTTAAGACAAATTTTGCTGAGCAATCTGAATCTCTCTGCTCGGAGGCAGGCTACTGAAGTTGGCATCGCTAATCATTCGTAAGGCGTATTTTGCATGAAGAACTGTATTTCCACCCCTACAAATTGGTGATTGGGCAACAGTTGAAACCAGGGGACTATGCACAGTGGCTTAACTTCGCACGTCAGATGGAAGCAATTTTTGAGGCAAATAACTACTTCATTTTGTTAATGAGTGATGAAGCTCATTTTCGTATCAATGGCATGGTCAATCCCCAGAATGAACTTCGAGCATTACATCGAGATGATAAACAACTACTTTGTGTCTGCATTACAACAAAAACTTATTTCTATCCGACGTGTGTGGTTTCAGCAGGATGAGGCGACGGCCCACACAGCCAGACCATCAATAGAGGTTCTTCACCCTCTCTTCGGTAACTGCCTCATTTCTAGGTTTGCTGACACTCCTCGGCCTCGGTCCTCTGATTTGTTCACGTGTGATTATTTCTTGTGGGGAAAACCTCAAGGCATGTGTATGAGCATAATCCCCATACATTGGACAGGAAGCTATTCATTGAAGGAAGCTATTCGCTTGGAAGTCACCCAAATTGACAGAGCTATGCTGGGAAGTGGATGGAGGCCAACTTCAAAGAACGCCTTCAGAAATGCATCAGGGAACACAGAAACCACATGGGGGATGTTGTTTTCCACACTTGATTTTGTCAAACTTCAGTTCAATACGAACACATTGCCGTCAATAACATTTTTTGAAGCTAAAAATAATGATGTCAATTTTTCCAAAACGTCTGTCTTCTCTGCTTCTTTCTTTCTTTTTCTCTCTCTCTCTCTCTATATATATATATATATATATATATATATATATATATATATATATATATATATATATATATATATATATATAATGGGTACGTGGCCGAATGGTTAGAACGTTCTGACCATGAGACCTGGGTTAGAATCTCACTATGGTCGATTTGTCAGGAAGGAGGCTTTCTAATGTTATCGGAGGGGTCGATCCCAGCGTGTGGCACCTTTCGAAAGTGTCTGAAAAGCCTTGGGAGTGAAATTGGGTAGACGGAATCCTTGGGTGCCGTCGATAGCTGTGTTAGCACGAAGTCACAAGTCATCGTGGCTAAAGGCTCGAGCTGGTACTGTTCACGCTAGATAACACAGTCTTTCCCTGAAACTGCAACCAAGGTCTGCTCACCATGGTTGTAATATAAACCACAGGTGGGCCCTGTGGGTGTTGAATAAACAAACGTCTGCAATAGGCGGGTATCCTTGAATACGAGTTACCAGCTTTCTGTCTCTCTCTCTCTATATATATATAGTAAGAGAAAGAAGAGAGAGTGAGTGACGGACAGACAGACAGAAGACAAATACTATGAAATATGCTAGGAATTCATTTCCATCAACAAAATAAAAACTATATTGCATGCAAAAATAAATTTACAAAAAATTAATGTTCGCAGTATCGCCAGTTATTTCAAATGTCTCCGGAAATCATTCCTCCAGAAAAAAAATAGAAAAAATTCTATTAAACGTTCATTATTTACGTATGCTTTTCCAAACATTAAGTTCACAGAACTTTTGAATAAACCCCAGTGTGAAGAAATTAAGCATTTCGCTTTAGAATTTCAGACAATGCAAGAAAGCCGACGAATGCATAGGTTGAATTTTTGCAATAATAACGACAAAGATGAAGGAAATAGTGCCAGTAATACATGAAGTAATGGAAATAGCGAATCTTCAAACTCCAGAAAACACTGAGCAGAGAATTCGTCGAATTTGAGAACGACTGTCATGGTTGCTCAATTTGAACAAATGTGGTGATGCCGATCTCAACATTTCCCCGAGAAAAAAAAGCCTTTAACAGCAACAAAGAAGAAAGAAAAATAATCAAAATCAAGACAAATACTCAAACGACTCTCCAGAATCTTCTTTTTGTAAGAAAAATGAACAAAATAAACGTAATATCACCCGAGAAGTGTTTCTTTTACGCATAATTTGCCATTGTCGTCTTTAGCGTTCACGCTTCAGCACAAATAGGCGTACGTGAAGTCATACTCTTGTAAAAATCCTTATTTAATAGAATCACAAAACCAAAGAAGGAAATTGTCTTCTTGCCATGGCAACCCTCGAGGCACAAAAAATAATTCCATTTCTTCAAGGACGAGTCTGAAAAGAGACCAGATGTAAATATATGTATAAATTTTCTGTTTCCCTGAAAATATCACCGTCTGTTACGTTTTGATAACAAAGCAATACCGATATTCGTATGAATTTGAAGGAAATAAATGTAAAAATGTACTTTACAAATGTTGCATTTATTTCTATGCAGTTTTGACGTAAACGGATTTGATTATCTTGCCTGAGAAAACATTTCTCAAATAATTATTGATACTAACTTTCATAAAGTAAACTAGATTTTTCGATAAACAAAAGGAAGTGTGAAAATTGTTTTATCAAAATAACTTTAAGACGAACATGTAAGAATTGTTTGTCAAAAAATGTGATGATGGCTGTGCGCGTGATTGCATTTGTTAAAAGGAAGTCACTCGATCTCCTGCATTATTTATTATAAATGACGTTCGGACAGTTTCCTTAAATATGGCGTTAAGCCAAAGAGTAAGAAAGTAGGTAAGAAAAATGCTTGAGGTTTAATTTTAAAATTCGGAGTAGATAATCGTCGAGAAAATCAACATTCTAAATCCTGGAGATTTATCTGGATTTGAACACAGACTTATGGTACCGATGGGAAATACGCACTTGCATCAAACATACAATGTCACATCATCAAGGCAACTAATTGGTGTCTGAAACGTTACATTGAAGAATTGGTTTGGAAGATCAAATGCTTTAGATTTATAGTGGGTCAGCCAATTTGTATTGGTTATAAATAGAAATAAAAACTGACCCTCTACAATTTTTACAATATCAAATGTAACAAAGATAACAACAAGAGAAATAATCAAGTAGTAGAAATTATGAATTTGTTCAACAATAAATATTTTTTATAAACACAACAAATACATAATATATAGTGCAAAAGTTGATAAACACAATAGAGTTCTTTGGTGTGTGTTACTGAAAGAATTTGAGTTACTGTATTGTATGTGTGAAAATGAGAAGGTGGAGTTAGCTATATTTGTTTTTATAGGAAAATTAAACAGTTGTTTTTGTATTAAATAGAAAAAAGTATTGTTCTTGACTCACTGATTGTTATAGAGATATCGCTCATTAACCAGGGATTCTTCCTGTGGAATAGAATATTTTGTGGGAGTGAGTGTTAAGCCTGGAAATGGTTGACAAGGTTTGTTGTTGTATTGAAGATAAAGTTCGGCTCCTTTGCTGTGTTGATTTCCAATGAAGTCAAGTGAATTGGTTCAATATTTTAAGTGCCCACTGACCAAGTCGCATCGAAGTTTCGTTTTTATTAATTCTCTTGGTCACGTGGGGAGGCTCGTGAACATGTTTACATTTTATGGCGTCAACTAGAGGTCAAAATTTGGGTCGGTACCTTCGGACGTAGTTGACGACAACTAATTAATATTTTACAACCAATCAAAATACATCAGTTGTTATATTTGTTTGGGAGCCTCTGTGTGTTTAACTTGCACAAAATTCAAGATTTAAAAAAAAAGTTTTGTAAAAATAGTATCTCCATCTAAGGCAATTTTGTGATGGAGAGAATTTGTCGCATATTTTGGCAGGCAGTTATGGTGGAGCAGACCGAAACAAATAGTTGACAACAGACGTGAAAACGAATAAACGAATAGTTAAACAGATGTGAAGACTTAAACGAATAGGTGGACAGACGTGAAGACGTAAACGAATAGGTGGACAGATGTGAAGACGTAAACGAATAGGTGGACAGACGTGAAGACGTAAACGAATAGGTGGACAGACGTGAAGACGAAAACAAATTGGTGGACAGACGTGAAGACGTAAACGAATAGGTGGACAGATGTGAAGACGTAAACGAATAGGTGGACAGATGTGAAGACGTAAACGAATAGGTGGACAGACGTGAAGACGTAAACGAATAGGTGGACAGACGTGAAGACGAAAACAAATTGGTGGACAGACGTGAAGACGTAAACGAATAGGTGGACAGATGTGAAGACGTAAACGAATAGGTGGACAGACGTGAAGACGAAAACAAATTGGTGGACAGACGTGAAGACGTAAACGAATAGGTGGACAGACGTGAAGACGTAAACGAATAGGTGGACAGACGTGAAGACGTAAACGAATAGGTGGACAGACGTGAAGACGAAAACAAATTGGTGGACAGATGTGAAGACGTAAACGAATAGGTGGACAGACGTGAAGACGTAAACGAATAGGTGGACAGACGTGAAGACGTAAACAAATTGGTGGACAGACGTGAAGACGTAAACGAATAGGTGGACAGACGTGAAGACGTAAACGAATAGGTGGACAGACGTGAAGACGAAAACAAATTGGTGGACAGACGTGAAGACGTAAACGAATAGGTGGACAGACGTGAAGACGTAAACGAATAGGTGGACAGACGTGAAGACGAAAACAAATTGGTGGACAGATGTGAAGACGTAAACGAATAGGTGGACAGACGTGAAGACGTAAACGAATAGGTGGACAGACGTGAAGACGTAAACGAATAGGTGGACAGACGTGAAGACGTAAACGAATAGGTGGACAGACGTGAAGACGAAAACAAATTGGTGGACAGATGTGAAGACGTAAACGAATAGGTGGACAGACGTGAAGACGTAAACGAATAGGTGGACAGATGTGAAGACGTAAACGAATAGGTGGACAGACGTGAAGACGTAAACGAATAGGTGGACAGACGTGAAGACGAAAACAAATTGGTGGACAGACGTGAAGACGTAAACGAATAGGTGGACAGATGTGAAGACGTAAACGAATAGGTGGACAGACGTGAAGACGTAAACGAATAGGTGGACAGACGTGAAGACGTAAACGAATAGGTGGACAGATGTGAAGACGTAAACGAATAGGTGGACAGACGTGAAGACGTAAACGAATAGGTGGACAGACGTGAAGACGAAAACAAATTGGTGGACAGACGTGAAGACGTAAACGAATAGGTGGACAGATGTGAAGACGTAAACGAATAGGTGGACAGACGTGAAGACGTAAACGAATAGGTGGACAGACGTGAAGACGTAAACGAATAGGTGGACAGACGTGAAGACGTAAACGAATAGGTGGACAGACGTGAAGACGAAAACAAATTGGTGGACAGACGTGAAGACGTAAACGAATAGGTGGACAGACGTGAAGACGTAAACGAATAGGTGGACAGACGTGAAGACGTAAACAAATTGGTGGACAGCTATACTAACGGAAACAAATAAATAATACATATATCGCAAGGATAAGAAGTGTTGCCAAGGCAATATTTAAATTAAAAATATGTAAAAATGTATTACGTATTATGGAACAAGCCCAGTACTATCTATTGAACTTAAGTATTATGCATAATTTAGCGTTAATATTTCGCTCCTCATTAAAATTAATATTTATGTCATATTTATAATTGCAGTCCATTTAGGGATATTTCAACGTCTTTGTCAGGCTTTCCACCTACTCGTGATGAGAACATTAGCAGTAACAATTGCTTTATTTTCCTTAAGCCAATATTTAATTACAAATAAGCAGATAGAATAAGTAGATCCTTGCTGAACTTATCTTAGGTTGGTACAAGGCCATTTGCGGAAAATCGAGCTCAGTACACCGTAGAAATAAACTGCGATACGGGTTCGCTAACCATAAGTTACCTTGTTTGCTGTTAAGGCTAAAGAAAAAAAATCAATTAAAGGGAAATAACTCGTGTAAACGCGTACATTAATTTTAAAATAAAGGTTTGTGATACTGGCTGGATCTCACAATTGCAGGATTCATTTGTTCGGTAACTTCAATGATACCGGCTGTATTTTGATTCTTAACAAAAGATTTCGACGTGAAATCAATACTGGAAAGGGAAAAAGCTAAAGTTGTATAAAAGTTTAATTTATCATATATACACAAAAATTGGATAAAACGGGATATATTTTTGAAATATTATAGTGCCAAATGCCATTTATCAACAAAAATAATCCGAATGAGAAGTTTTTCAGAACAAAAATTTAAAAATCTGCAATAAATAGATAAAATCAATCAGTTATTGAATCTTAATAAAAAAAAGAAAAAAGAAAAAAGATACCGTACTTATTTAATAAAAAATAAAATTTTCTTTTTAAAATAGTTTACATTCAAAATTTCGTTGAAAATTAATTATTTCTTCATTCGTTCATTCATTCATGCGATTAATCCTCCTTCTTACTAGATTTATGCTTTTGTGAGTTGTGCATGTTTCTAAGATGGATGTACAGGAAGTGTTACGGATATAGGTTTAGTAAGAGGAATCGGCGTACTGAGTTCAAATTCCGGGTTAGTCTGTGGTGTTCACTTTCACATAAATGCCCTTAGCAAATGAATGAACCCGTCTCTTCTCTCCTGATCTCCAGCCATAAGTTAAAAAAAGAAAAAGAAAAGAGAAGACTGACCTCTGGACTTGTGTGTCAACCATTCTAAGGAAAGGAAAAATTTAAGTTCCAAACCACGGGAAAGGCAATGGGTAACCAATCTAGTATCTTTTTCCAAGAATACGTCGCATGACACAGATAACAAAGAAAATTCTGTAGAGAGCCATGATCACCGACGTCCAGAAGAGGAATGTATACTGGCGTGGGACTCAGGGATTAAAATAAATAGTTGAAGATTAATGAAGGATGAAACACAAGGGTTGATTTTAACAAAACAAGATAGGGAATTTATTTACATATTTACACGCTTGAAGTTGTGTCAGTAGCTCGTTTCAGGAAAATAAATCAGAAAATTTTAAAGTCCGTAGTTTTACCGAATTGTCATGAACAGGAAATGTCCATACTATCGATTAAATTATCTGACACAAAATAATATTCAAAAATGTTTAAAACAAAGGTAAGAGAGTTTGTTATTCATATAAGTGTTATACGGTTGCATATGTTCAAAAGTAGATGAAGAGAGATAGTTTGAAATACTTAGCTTTCTTGCATTGTTGAAAGTTCTTTGAAATGTTATGTGCTTGGTTAAGGTCGATAATATAATTGGCGAAAATTTCAAGCTGGACCTGTGAACAGAAATGAAACATTTCACATGACTTCAGACGCTCTTCTCTTGTTATTTTCAATTTTTTTTTTTTTTTTTTCATTTTACATCAAAAAAGGATTTCGCATAGGCTCGCTTTTTTCTTTTCTTTTTCTTGGCTAATTTCCGTCAAGATAATGTTTTCCTTGGTCCAAAGCAATTTTTACATATGCTCGCTAATTTATTTCCATCTTTTCTCAGTTTGCCGGCCAATCTTTGTGAAGGCAAAGTTTTCTTTGGTCCAAAGAAGATTTTACATAGGCTCGCGAAATTCTTTCCGTCTTTTTCTTCAGCTCGCCCGAATTTAAAGGGAATGGATAAAGGGAGTTATTATTATTTCGTACTCACAACGGCATTAGAAGAAGGTGTATCAAAAATATAGTTCGATATATGTATTACTTTATCACTTTTTACCCGATCCTTCATTGGTTCGGAAAATCTATTATGGTACCTCTCAAAGTCTGTTCGCATACGTTGAGAGTTCCATCCTCACGGCATACCATATTTTATTTCTTTTACAGCACACTCCAAGATTAGGCATTAACGGGAAAACGCAAATTTGTAATAAGTTCGATCCTCACTGGGTGCTCCCATACTTTGGTTTTGTGCCAGACTAAGCTAAATAAATATTTTTAAAAAACATTATCGGCAGTGGTGTATTTCTCATTGGCATCAAAGATCAGAAAAAAAGGTACGATCAAAAAAAAGGTACGATCAAAAAAAGGTACGATTTTGGAATTCTAATTCTCCCGGCAGGTTCTTCCCACTTGAAAGATTGGCGCCAAACATTCTTCAGTATGTTTAGTCTTAGCAAATGTCGAAACGTATTTTAAAATTTAAACGTTTCATTTGTCTGCTTCCTTTAATGAGGTTATTCCGTACATTTTACTCGAACGATTTTGAAAATCCATTATTAATTTAGAATTAAATTTATTGTTTATTAATAAATTGAAGATTTTGTGATTTGAATAATTCTTAATTGTATATAGTTATAATAATTCACTTATAAAATCGATATCCGTTTTCAGGCGAAATCATTGTTTGATGCTATTTTCTGGCCTTTAGCAATTTTACATGCAGCCATTTCACTTAGAATTTTTGCCGATGAAAGAGAAGTTACTGCGACATTTGAGATGCGAAGGGAAACGGATTTGTAAAATGTCAACGTTGGTTTTTACATAATTACATTTCGAATACAGATAGTCTAAGAGATACGACGGAATTCTGCTCTAACCAAGATGGCAAAATGGTTCTGATCCAAGACGAATACTTCATGCAGTTAGTTGTACGATGGGATGCTGAAAAGTTCTCGACTCGACTCACTTGCAAAGAATCATACCAAATGACTAAAGATCGAATTGAAAAAAAATATTGAAAGAGCTTCTTAGTCGGGTCGAGAATATTTCAGCACCACCTCATAGAAGTAATGTTATTCAACATTAGTATCTTACAAATGTGACTTGTGCGGCTAGCGAATCGGAAAGAGAAGCCGAGTTCAAACTATGGCTGAGTTAGTTAGATTTACTTTCGCAAAAATACCCTTGGAGAAAGATATACATCTATCTCCATCTCCGTTTAGGGGTTAAATATCAGCGCTGACTGGACTCACTTTGAGGTGGTAATGAGTCTAGGAGAAGAAAATCTTTGAATTTTAAAACCAGCCTGAAGAGGAATGGGATTCGTCAGGCTACCTTGCTCGAGACACACTCCTCCTCCTCCTCTTATGGCTTCAGTATATGTGGCGCCTTAACGACCTAAATGGGTCACGGGTCCCGTAATGTAATGTTATGTAAACTAATTCAATTAATAAGCTTGGCACAATGTCAAGTGCGTGAGTGTCCCTAACGGGGATCAAGCTATGCACAGAGGTAATGGTTACTTATCCAGCTTAGACTGACAAAGTTTGAGGATGGAAGTAATTACAATTATGATGGCCTACGATGCAGATTATCCATTATTGCTTCATTATGAGGTGTTTTGGTAAGTATAAAAACCGTTGCATATATGGAGAATTTGCTTCTCACTAGGAGCTTTATTCTTTTGGTCATGTGCCAAGAATATCTGAGTTTCTGTTTGAATTTCTGGGATGAGGAGATATTACTATGTACAATCGGGCTATTGTCTTCATCTTTAGACTCGGTGGCAATGAGCCGAGTATAAATTGTGCAGTGACCAGATGAAAAAAAGGACAATTTACCCACATACAGGGTGAGGAGGCAAGACTTGCCTAATTTTGGTATTGGAAGCTGATTAATATAGCTGATTAATTAGTTTATTTAAAGAAATACAAATACAAAACGAAAGAAACATTTTATTCGATATATCCTCCTTGTTTCTCAATTACTGTCTCCACACACGCCTTGAAACTTATACAACTCTTCTAAAAAACAGAGAACATATTTTCCCACTCTTCTCCAATGGTATCAATAAGAAAGTTAACGTTTGAATGAGGGTTTCTATTTGTAGCATGTTCTAAAATGCTCCAGGGGGTTGAGATATGGGCTGCAAAAGGGACAGAAATGTAATGGTCAAAAATCGGCAAAATTGGATTTGCAAAAATTCTGTACTGTTTTGGCTGTATGGGCAGGAGTATTATCCTGAGTTCATACATAGTTTTCCTCTGGGTAGTTGTCTTTGAGCCATGGTAATACATTGGATCTCATTGTCTTGTAATAGGCATCAGCATTAACTTTTTCATCGGCTCTGTAAAATTTAATAGGCATTTTCCCATCGAATTGCCATAACCCCAAAGGCCATAACTTGAGCTGGATGCTTCGTTCTGAAAGTGCCCTTGACATGAGCTTTTGAGGATGTAATGTATCTGTCATTCCTGTGTTTTAGAAAAGCGTCAACAATAAAGATCTTTTCGTCTGAAAAAAAATTTCACAGTGGACTTGTTTCTTTTAAGATAAGTAAGAACTTTTTTTGCATTTTTCCAATCTTCTGGCATTCATGGGCCATGTCAGCAAATTTCTCCGTCTTCTTGTGTAAGATTTTAGCTTTAAGTCATCTTTCACTGTTGTTTTGATAGTCTTAGCATCCACCTCAAGTTCAGTTGCCAATTTTCTCATGGATTTCGTTAGTTTTTTTTTTCCGGTTTTGGATTTGAGATTGTTAATGAACACATTATTGCACTTTTTTTATTCCACCACTTCCAGACTTTCTCTGAATAGTTTTCCCTCATAGTCACCCTCTTCTTCACATCAAAAATTGTCCATAGGGATACTCCAACTATGCTTGAAATCTTCTGTGAATGAAGATGTACGTTTATTATATCACACACCTTTTGACGTTTGCTTTCCTCAACAATCATCTTTTACACAATTATCTGAAAAAAGTGGGTAATTATTATGCAAGGTTATGATAATGAAATACACCAGATTTCATAAAATTAGTTGAACTGTTTCATGAGAAAAACAAGTAAAACATTTAGTGCAAATTTTGCACACCCCGTAGATTAAATAATAGTTTCGAAATTCACTGAAAGTTAGCCGGATCGACAAATACTTGGTAAAGGCCGGAGGGCACAACGGTCGAAATGTTGTGATAATAGCAAAGATGAGAGCAAGAGTTCAAGTGTAAATAATGTGAGTATATGAGTTTATGATGTAATTACCTACATTAGGATCACAGCCGTACAGCGGAAGTAAACAATTTTGTCTCGTAGAAATCATTATTACTGTAGTATGTTCGATCTTCATTGACTACTCTATAATTGTTGCCTTGTGTAAAATGAAACTATAAACATGAGAACGCCTTGCCATAAAAATAATGGCAATGAGGCCATTACTACATATGCTAGACTTAGCCAAACTTAGAAAATATCTATTGTTTTTCTGACTCAAATCCTAAATTTTAAAATTGATTTGTTTGTTTGTGTTTTACGGCATATCAACCTCTTTGGGTTATTTAATGCCAACTAGATAGATAGCTTGTCCTTCATACTTTGATATAAAGATATATATGTTGATATCTACACCTTGACAATCAGATAGTTTGATAATCACACTTCGACATATAGACAGATATTCTGATACTCTGGCCTTAGAGGCTCTTGCAAATACTTTAGCAGAGCTTAATCGTTGCATTGGATTAAGTTATAAAAAGGAAAAAAAACTTTTTTTTTTTTAATTTTGTTATGGATGCCGATTTCTGAAAGGAAACTATATATCTTGTTGGCGGTTGTCTCTTCAAAGACTCTTTTGACGCTCTTATTATTTATTGTTATAATATTTTCGTCTTATTTAAAATTGAGTTAAATTTAATATTTAAGAAGCCAATGTCATTTTGTTTTTATTCTTAAGCAAAATACATTATTGCATGAGGAATCTGTTATGTTGATTAAAACTAGACCTGTCTGAGGTTAAGTTCTCCAGTTGACGAAGAGATGTTACCAGCCATGCTATGTACATGGAATCGAGAATCGAATCATCCTCATTCCTTGAGGGAAAAAAGACCTGCTCTAGTGAATCGAAAAGAGGTGATGTTTCATCAGGACAATGTGCGACCCCACACAGCAAGAATCACGTCACAAAAGATCGAAGAAATTGGTTGGGAGAAAATTCCTCATCCACCTTATTCTCCAGATCTTGCTCCTTCAGACTACCATTTGTTTCGTAGCTTACAGAATCATTTGGAAGAAACAGCTTTTGTAACACAGGAAGAGGTTAAAACTGACATTTGTGAGTTCTTCGAATCAAAGCCAAAATAATTTTACAGTAATGGAATTAGTAAGCTTGTTACTAGATGGAAGGAAGTCATAGATAATCAGGGAAAATACATTGTTGATTGAATCTGTAATTAAATGTAACATTTGGTCACTTGTTTTCTTTATTCAAAATTGAAACCTTGCGACCACTTCTGTGCCATTTCGGTAATCCTTTGCTGTTGGGCCAGTTTGAAAGTAAGACTTACTGCACTGTGATGGCGATTGAATTGTTGTTCCATTGTTGTGTTTCTCTTGCGAAAATTTTCTGCACTTGGACGTATGGCGTCTACATATAACCGAATTTTGTGGTGCATCAGAGCCTCGGAAGATGAGCTACCATTTGGGGTGTTTGTGTTTGGTGTAATTCTGTAACTTGTTAGGAATATCTCCAATATTTCGGTTACCGTGCTCACCGCTTTTAACTTTTGAAGCACCCTCTTAAAGGTATCCACAAATCGCTCAATTATTCCATTCGATTGTGGATGGAATGGTGGTGTGCATATATTTTTGATACCATTCCGATAGCAGAAATCTGAAATTTTCGCTGAAGTGAAAGTAGAGCCATTGTCAGAGACTAAAATCTTTGGGACTCGGAATCTGTTGAAGGTGTCCTGTAATTTCAGAATGTTTTCCTTAGAGGTGAATCGACTGATCGGAAAAAAATCAAGCCATTTACTGTAGGCAGCCACTAGTTTTCATCGATAGCTACTGCAAAATCAATATGAAGAAGCTGCCAAGGGAAATCAGTGACAGACCAAGAAAAGAGTTCCTCGGGGATTTTGCTGCTAAATGACATTTCGTACAGTTATGAGCAAGGTCTTCTAATTGCTTGTCCATGTTTGTCCAACAGATAGTTACGTGCCAAAGAATCATGCGGCAATTCCCTAATGACGAAAATTAAATTGTTTTAGGACCCTATTTTGTAAAGTCAATGGGAAAATCACACGTTACCCAAAAAGAATACAGCCATCCACTACGGAAAATGATGATTTTCCATGGTACAAAGGTTGAAGATCTTTATCCGGATCTGTCTGAGACCACTTTGTACGGTGGTAGTGAATCACTTTCTGCAACAGTGGGTCAGAAGCTGTTGCTTCCTGGATTATCTGCGAGGTGACAGACAGTACTCTTACAGAAGTTGTAAGCACTGAAACAATTTCTGATTCCACCGATACTGTAGCAACAACGAAGACCTCAGATAAATTCTGTTGTGCATACATAAGCTTGGATAAGTCATAATCTAATAATATTGTAGCCCATCTTTGTAACCAATTTGCAGTATAAACAAGAATACCTTTTCGGGACCCAAAAATATTAACCAGATGTTTGTGGTTAATAATCAAGGTAAATTTACGTCCATAAAGCATTTTGTGAAATATCTTTATGGCAAATATAATTCTCAAAGCTTCCTTCTCAATTTGACCATAGTTCCGCTCAGCTGAATCAAAGATCTTGCTGTTTGAGCAAAGGCCTTCTGACTACCATCAGGAAAAACGTGGGAATTCACGGCTCCAATACCATAGCATGAAGCATCCGAAACCACAGTGATGTCATGAGATGGGTTGTAATGTGTGAGAAGTAAAGTCTGATGCAAGCATAGATTTTATCTTTTTGAATGCAAACTGGCATCCTGGTGACCAGGTCCATGGAAAATCCTTTTTCAGAAGAAGATTGTTTAGAGGAGTACGAACATTGTGGAGTTCCGGCAAAAATTAACTGCAATGGCTTTACTAAACCTAGAGAAGAACGTAATTGTGCAATATTTTCTGCTACTGGCATAGTTTTGATAGCAACCATATGTTCCTGGTTTGGTCGTCGTCCATGTTTAACAAATATAAAACCCAGCTACTTGATTGACGCCCGGAAAAGTTGACATTTCTCTGCTTGGACATGAAGACCATATTGCTGAATCCGTTCAAAGACAAAGATTAAACTGTATATCCTGAGTTTCACTTGCAATTATGATGCCATCAATAAATTCAGCAGTTCTATTTAAACCAGTGAAAATAGCATGCGTCACCTGCTGGAATAAAGCAGGCGCTGACTTAACTCCAAAGGTAAGCCGATTGTATTAGAATAAACCTTTATGGGTGTTGATCATCAGCAATTCATTTGAATTTTCAAAAAAAAAAAAATCAGATAAATCAATTTATGAAAAGTAAATAAAATATCTTCTGGTTTGGGTAACGGGTAGTGTTGTGTATCTAAGGAGTCATTTAAACACATGGAAAATCTGCACATATACGAACATTACCGGTTTGCTTTCATGATCACAACAATGGGAGCTGCACATGCAGAGTAATTTGTTGGCTGGATTAATCCTGCAATTTAAGTCAAGAGAAGCATAAGGAGCAAAGCGTTTAGGCCTAAAAACTGGCATCGCATCTGATTTCAACTTGAGTGTGACTTTGACTTTGGTGCAGCACCTGAGATTCTTCCTGAAAACATCACTGAACTTCGTTTTGAGAGAATGTGCAAAGTAGTTTTCAATCTTGGAAAGAGGAAAGTATTGAGTGACAGAGTAAAGATCTAATGCGTCTATCCAGTCAAGATCAATCAAAACCAGTCTCAAAAAACCTAACTCTCTGAAATTCAACTCACCGTATAGCAGAATTTCACCACCAGAAGAACTCCGAGCAATGTGGTCTGTTTTCAATAAGTCCAGTTTCCCTATTTTTGACCACGTGGACCGTGAAATTAAGGTAATGTCTGAAGCTGTATCAAATTGAAACGAAACTGATAGAAACAGCAATATACTTTCTGCGGGATTAAAATTCAACTTTAAAAGTCGCTGACACTGAATGTGAACTTATTCGCTTATGATGAGACTTGCTCACAGATTTCCTTTGGACCTTCTTTGAAGTAGAATCGAAAGGTTTAGATCTCGAGAGGCGACAAAATTGTCCGCGTTTGTAACACTATGGACATTTATGTTTTTTGTAAGGACGAGAATGAGAATAATGCCAATCACCGCAAAACAACAGGCAGAAGGAGGAGTTTTCTTTGACACGCTTGATGAATTCTCCTTTGCTTGCACACTGCTGGTTGTGGATGAATTTGGATGTGAGGCCTGTTGTTATTGAACCATTATTGTGTCTTTTTAAGACTTAAGTCTTTCGCATTCTGCCGTGAGAGACTTCACAGTTATTTTTGTGCTGCTCCAGTTTGGATAATAGCTGTGTGCGCACATCAGAGTTATTTGTTGATTTAAGGGTAGCGATGAAGATGTAGCATTTAAATTGGCCTTCAATTAGTATTTGAAGCTGGAATTTCTCACGTTCACGATTAACGCAGTCATCCGACTCACTTTTCGTTATTTTTAAACAGTTGTATCTGATGTGAAAAAGAGACTGTTGAATATCCAAAATTTCGGTTAACTGGTCAACAGTTTCCGTGAACGTTAAATTTGAAGGCAATTTGAGCAGAATAAGATTTGTGAAACGTTCTTAATCCTTAGTTCCTAATTTACGGAGCAAAAGTCTTGATCTCCATGCGTCATCTTTGTGTGGAAAGTCGCGTTCAAAAGTGACCCTCCAAGGTAGAAACCACAAAGAAAAAAAATGGCGTTATCAGAAGGATCGTATTCGAACGGCGAAATAGAGTTTGCCAAAAAAACGACAGAACTGTTTTCGGTGAAATTCTGGGCAACCAGTTTAATTTGAAATTGCACTGCTAAAGCTGTTATTATTTCTCAAACTGTTCTTGCTTCTGACGCAAAATCTCTTAACTTGTCTGACAAAACAGCCATGTCTTTTTTTTTTGTATGGAAAAGACAAATGAAAAAAAAATAAGATTAAATTTCACTCACCAATACAAGTCAAAAAAATAATCCTTGTCGCCAAATATGTTGTATCGCTTGTTCTAATGACTTTCGTTTACTGTGTAATTTGAAGCAAAGAAAACAAGGATTGACAGTGATGAAACGGAGATACGTGGAGAAACAATAATAGATTTATAGGGTCGCCATGTTACATTTTTCCATCTCCCGGCCTGATAATTGAACCTTTTTTTCTGAGAGAGTTATTTCCCTTTTGTCTCTAACACATCCATTGTCAATTTTTTTTTTAAATGCATGATTAATCTCATTCCTGTAAAAACAAACAAATTTTCACTCCTCATTTGCTTTTGTAAGATTTGTTTAGTAATTATAATTTAATCATGAAATAATGTCATTCTCTTAAATTACTTATATTGTTTGATTTTTCAGATTTAGACTTCGGCATTAAATAACGCACGCATGCAAGTTGATATGCCGCCAAAACAAAACAACCAAGCAACTCTTTAAATAAAATAAAAACAGTGATGTCTATGACAATAGGCAAACCTACAAAAATATAATGTTTATAGTCATAATATAATATCGAATTTTAAAAACGTCTATTAATTTAAAAAAAAATACTTTGTAGAGTTTTCGCGGTGTCAGGTTTTTGCTGAGATTCATGTAAAATATCCATCACAAACCACGGCGGATTGTTAAACTGCTATTTGAAACTCCATTATATCATTTGCCCAAATAAGCAACGGAGCTTTATTATATAATGGGAAGAAGGAAACACGACTCTTTCAATTTGAATGCAAATCTTCGATTTTTGTCTCTGCTGAGCTTGAAATCACTTGCAAATAGAAAAGCGAAAACGTTTCCATTGTACAGTGAAGACAAAGGTTGAAATTCAGTCTTTTTCGACAGGTGATTAAATTAAAACTGTTCTAACTCCCACGCCGGCATTATTCACAAAGTGCACGATAACTTAGGTAACACCGACAGAATTAAGCACGTGCACTCACATTATATCAGAGTAGATCTACGTAGGTATATCAAAAACTGGAGGGTAATAATGAGAAAAAAAGATTGTACATATCAAATATTTTTCAGCAGAACCACTTTCATTGATAATGCACTTGATTCAATAGTTCTTTATTAGTTACATCGATCGAAAATAATGCAATGAAGATTTCAGATTTAAATTCAGCTAATAACTGTCTACGGTTGCATATTTTATTAATCGTACACAGTTATTAGCTAAATTTAATTTAGTAGCCTGGAAAGTATTTTTAACAACGATGTTCACTCGGTACAAGGCTCGAGAAAGAGGACTACTGAGTAAGAGGCACAGTTTATGAGGATATGTGGGGGAAGATAACGGTTAACCCTAGACATGAACTGGTTAAGATATCGGGGAAGCATCCTCTTGGGAGTCGGTTCTAAAAAGTGTCTTTACTTTAGGTGTCATTGATCAGTATTCACTTCTGTGTTAAAAATATTTTGAACGCTTAATAACAGAGCATTTAATTCGTAATTGTATCTATTTCAACACTTCCGGCTCCATTAATTCGAGTTCGAATCCAAATGTTTAAATTTAGCTTTAAGTTTTGAAAAAAAAAGCGTTGCAAAGTCACCAATTAGTAAACTGAAGAGATACTTTTCGTGTAGATATTTATTTTAATCGAAGAGAATTATCGAAATTACAAAAGATACGTTTGTCGCGGTTTAAATATTTTCTAAGGTTAAGTTCATACACATGAGGTATGAGAAGAAAATGTGTTTAAAAACAGCATCTAAAATGCTGTTATTAAATAACAGTGTTTTAGTAATCAAAAAATATTGGAATTCATCACTAATCCACGATAATTTTAAGATTAACGAAGTATGAAATTAGCAAGTATGGAGGCTTCATTATGCAATAACCAGTTTATTTACCCTTGGGTATTCGCTGCTTGATGGATCTGTTGGTAACATATGTTTGTAATTCTATGACCGTTCAAACCGATCATAGAATTATAAACATCAAATAGAGAAAACACTATTTACAGCTGACACCTATAAAAAGTCCTTGATAATCCCTAAACTTGTCACTACTTCTACTTCTATGTTAAGGTTGCCAGATTTGTCAAAGAGAAACACTCGACACGAATTCAAACTTCAAATGATTTCCAATTTTCTAATATGCATATGTAAATTGAAGTAAAAAGAAATCCAAGACAAATTTATTTATATGCGAAAAATATTATTGAAAGTCATTTGAATAAGTTGTTCGGTATTTTTATCTAACAAAACTAGCAACTCTACTCGACATTAGATATGTTCTTCGTCACCACTGAAACAGTTTAAACTTATAGACTAATCAAAAATTTAAATGCAATGTCAATCGTTATCTACTGTCTTCCTGATTACTCTTCTATTATTCTCGCTCCTTCATAATGCTTCCGTTTTCTATTTCTTTCACGCCTTGTGTCTTACTGGTTTTACTGCCTTGATTTGGGTAAATTCATTATATATATATATATATATATATATATATATATATATATATATATATATATATGGAGAGTCTTGAAGATGACCCAATGCCCAATGTCCTGCAACTGACACCACCCAGGAAAACATTGGTGTTTACCACATGGACATAGATGGCAGGCGACTGACTATAAATCAAATAGCCAATGCTATTAGCATATCCAGTGAAAGAGTTGAGAATATTCTACACAATGAACTTGACATGGCGAAGATTTCTGCTGGGTGGGTAGCACGTCTACTGACACCTAATCAAAAGTGCACCAGGCTGATCACATCACCACGGAAACATCTGACATTGTTTGAGGCAGATCCAGTTGGTTTCTTTTAAGGTTTTCTAACCCAAGATGAGAGATGGGTTTATTAATTTGAGCCAAAGACAAATAGACAATCCATGCAGTGGAAACACACCTGCTCCAAAGAAGACCAAGGTTGTTTCATTTGCAAGGAAGTTGATGGCCTCAGTTTTTTAAGGGATGCAAAAGGCATCGTGTTTATTGACTATCTTGAAAAGGGACACACCATCAATGGAGAGTACTATGCCAACTTGCTGATGCTTTTATGAAAGAATATCAAGACCGAACGCCTGGGAAAACTGACAAAATGCATTTTGTTTCATCAGGGTAATGCTCCAGCACACAAGTCCTTGGCAGCTGCTCGCTACCTCTCCAAAAACGAGTTCTATGAATGCTTCCATCAGTGGA
This sequence comes from Acanthosepion lycidas, assembly GCA_963932145.1. Lineage (NCBI taxonomy): Eukaryota > Metazoa > Mollusca > Cephalopoda > Sepiida > Sepiidae > Acanthosepion > Acanthosepion lycidas. The sequence continues at coordinate 104,493,294 of OZ010582.1, read as the reverse complement.
AACGTCGCTGGATAAAGTGTGTGGTTTCAGAAAGAGACTATTTTGAAGGAGAATAAATACCGAATGTGTTGCAGCATTCTCTTTTTAGCACCAATCTTAATAATTTTTGCCATATATATATATATATATATATATATATATATATATATATATATATATAGATATTATAAATTAATTGATTTAAAATATGGTTTTTCCGCTACACAGTTCTAACCATGTTTCAAAAATGGAAGGTCCGAATTTAATTTTGTAATTAAATTAAAGACATTAGTTCCATTTCATCCTCAAACGAATTTTGGAGTAACTTTTAAAATTACTGGGTTTTAAAGAAAGCAAAAATCATAATTCACGTGTCCAAGGATACAGAGAAATTCATTTCAACCAGACGAGGGTGTTTGCGTGTTCATTATGTCTGTATTTTGATGTATCAGTTATTAGTTAGGTTTTGGTAGTGGGTAGGGATGTATTCTTCAATGAAATCTTTATTGATAACGGCAAAAATTCTTACGGCATTTTTTCTATTTGTATATTTAAAGATTTTTGGGGGGTGTTTAGGTTAGAATACGTTATATTTAACTACAATTTGAAAAAATATTTTCACTTTTAATTTTTAATATACTATATTTCCTTTAAGAACAAGTAAATGTATTAGAATCCCTTACAGTATGTAGAGTTATTTTCACATAAACTATAAGTATGTATATTATTAGGTAACAATTTTTTTTAAAATTTATTCTGGAGCTTGGAAGCGCAAACAAAAAGTAGGAAGTATTGAGGAATATGCAAAGTAAAGGAAGTTCTTTTCAGATTACCTTTGTTCACAAAAAGAAAATCAAGAATGTGAATGTGGCTGCACTGATTTTAAAAGTATCCACAGGGGAGCAAACTTATAAATTACAGACATTTGGAAAGAACGATTACACTAAAGTCTGAAACAGAAAACGATATTACGACTGATTTTTAAATACAATTCCCATGATAAGTGGGTCGACGTTTGCAGTGATCATTTCTGACTATACATAATAAAACAGAAACCACAACAAATTCTATCACATAAACGTCCTCGAAATTTAAAAACAACAACAAATTAGGGTGATTCAACTTTGTGGAAGCCGTATAGCCGTAATTGCCTTAAGTAGTGTATCTGAAGAATGCAAGACATTTGAGCCATTGCATAACAATAGAGAGGTAATAGCATTTTCTTCTATACAAGACGGGGTTTGCACATATGCCTTTTTATCTCTTTGTGCTTAAATTTTTCAGACAAATGGTGTGTCGTCTCTACAAGAAGCATGTTGAAAAAGCCTAGAACACCGGAGCAATTATTTCCTCACGTGAAAGGAATATTGGCAATTTAGAAAACTCCCAATCCTTAATTTGAATTACCTAAAAGGCAAAAGAATTGATGCACTTAACTTACAGATGATTGCACAATCAGATCAATATTGACAACAATGTTTTCAAAGCTTGATTGTTCTGGGCAAAATACTTAGCAGGCAAAAGTTATCCCTACGCGATACAAATGAAGTGTTACATTGCTAGCAATGGAATCTTTTAATGTTTGTGGAATATCTAACCCTTTTTGATCTTAGCATGACTGAATATCTGCATAGGGAGAAAAGAAACAATGGCTCATTATGTAGGAAAATATGCAAAATGAGCTTCTGTTTCCGGTATTATAAAACCAATTGACTTTAATGCATGTAAACTCAGCCAAACTCAATTATTCTTAACTGCACACATGCTGTTAGTCACATTGAACAAACAATGAATTTTGTTAATATAATCAAACAATCACATAGGATGTCTGAAATTGAAACTCTCTCTCTCTCATATATATATATATATATATATATATATATATATATATATATATAGAGAGAGAGAGAGAGAGAGAGAGAGATGGAGTAGAAACTCTTCAGAAAATCAGATTACCAATTAAAAATTTATATGACAAAGGTTATGATAAAAAGAGTATCATGAAAGGCGAAGTAAATAGCGCACAAAGAAGAATATTGGATATAAAACATGATCTTTATGCCCTGCAATGAACATTCTTCAATGTTGATAGTAAATGATGTTGTCAGGTGTTGTTTGGAAGTAACTAGTTTCTCCAGTTTGGATCAACAAATCTGGAATTATTTTTCTGTATCGAGTACGCGTTGTCATATTCTAACTACATATTTATAAGACTTGGATATAAATGTAAAGCCATTGTGTGAATCAAGATGGGAGTGTATGGTCGGTACTTTAAAAACAATCATAGATCTTGCTCGTAATATATATGTTGTTTTCATGGAGATCTTAAAAGGTTCTTATAGAATATTTTCTGAACTGAAACAAAGAACCATGCACGTGTAATTAATAAGTCATGGATTTCCGTTACATGAAACAACATTTTCGAAGTCCAATCTTACAAGCCAGTAACTACAAAATAGGAAAACTGACAAATTAAGTGATCAAGAATTATCTTGTAAATTATCTTGTATGATGAGAGTTTAAGAGGTTTCGGTAGCTACTGCTGAAAAAAGGGATTAAAAATACCGCCAAACTTCGAAAAAGAACAGGTTTGATAATGAAGAAAGAAAAACGTCATGGTTCAAGAAATCACAAGATACAAAGCAAATCATCTTATAGGTAATGCCATGTAGTCTTATTTACACTATTTACATGCGGACAATTGTCCTCATCTTTGCTGTTGTTACCACAAAGTTTCGATCGTTGTACCCACCGGCTTTCATCAGGTGTATGTCGATCCGGGTAACCTACAGGGAATTCCGAACTGAACCCTTACACTTTATTTAATCTATAGGGATAGATTGTTCTCGTTCCACTGGCTATGTCTAGCGATATATCGTATATATATATATATATATGTGTGTATGCGTGTGTATTTATATGCATGCACACGTTTGTACAAGTTTATATATATATATATATATATATATATATATATATATATATATATATGAGTGAACATTGAAGTCAACACTCAGAATCGACAGACTGCTAGACGTAATCATCAGGCCATCATAGAATCGCTGACTGATACCAAATCGGCCGGGTTTCGGTCACGGCCTGAAGCGATCTGATGAGCTGTGATACATCTGTGGATGACGATATTAGCTCTCGATAAAATAATTTAATCGGTCGAGCACTGTGGGGAGTAATTAACGAATTTGTAAACAGTCACTATTACTGCTGATAATGTAAGATTTCCTTATTGATTGAGATCTCTGAGTGACTGGTGTATTTATGATGAAAAATACGCAAAAAATTTGCCTTTCTCTCTGCCGGGCGTCGATGGCCTAGGGGTTAGAATCTCCAAATGATAACCAAATCGGTCGTTAAAAAATACGTCAAAAAACGACATTATTACGTCATTATTTTTGCACCAACCTAATATATATATATATATATATATATATATATATATATATATAGAGAGAGAGAGAGAGAGATAGATAAAACAAACAGGCAAACAGAAACTCTTAAGTCTGGTTATTGGGAGGTGATAAGCTAAGATAATTTGATTTATGATTCACACTTATTGTCAGAAATCCCAATGTATTTTCCTCACGCACAGTTTTGTCTTTCTTTCATTCTAACACAAGTAAGCCAAAGGAAGCATACGATCTCTGGCAGAACGCACCGCTAATAAATTTCCATTTTATCTCATAATCTTCACCTTTGTTTCGCATACTAATTCACACGCACACACTTAAATCAAAGGACTAAAAATGTTTTTTAAAATCACTGATGCATAAAAATAAATCCTAGAAATGTTTTCCAATATTTCAATTGCTCGAAGGCTCCTTCACCTACTTCCAGTATCAGCGGCAACTGCAAATGGGGAGCGGATTTCTAAAAAACATTCATTAATATTTATTTATATTTTATGATGTTACAAAAATGTCTAATTGGCTTGGCAGCTTGAACATAGTTGAATTGCTTAAAAAATGTGCAATGGAAAAACACGCAAAGATTTTAATGGATTTGAAATTGGAAACTTTTATGAGATGCTTTTACTTTGGTTTACCTGATAGCCGTTGGGCTGTAAGCGAAACGTCATGTTAACTGGTTTCTGTTCCACGTAGCTGCAAATGGCGCATATACTTAGAGGTGTATTAGCTTTAACGTTCTGCTGTCAATGGAAGAGATAAACATGATCCCTCGAGTTCAAAATTATTTGTGCCAAAATAGTTTTCTTTAAGAAAAGGAGCAAAAACATTTTTACGTTTCCAATCAATTTAAAATAAATTGAACAGTTTTGCGTTTCATATTTTATTTTAGAAGATAGTCAACAATTCCTTAGGGCTGCAAGAGACAAGAAGTCGTAGAGAACCATGATCATCCATCTATGAAGGAGCATGGCAGATAAATGATATTCTTAAAAAGGTTAGCAATTTCTTCCATGAGTTTATAAGCATCAGACTTTTCTTTGGTTACACAAAAGTCCAGATTTTGTCCTGTTTATGCCACACAGATACAGTACCAACTACCGTCAATTCGGCAACAATGTTTCATCAAATTGCCATTATGTTTTGTAGTGCATTTTTAACATCTCCATCGTAATTTAAATCAAGAAAACAGATGTGCATAGCAACCATATTTTGACTGAGCCGGATCTCTCTTGAATGTTTTGAAACAACTTAATAAAATATTGAAGTCACGCCATTGACTTACTCTGAGTTGACCTAGTATTACATGATAGAGCCGTAAACAATGAGACTACGACGTCGGCATTCCTACTTATATGCGTGAGAGAATTAAACCTGCGACTGCGAGCGTGAATCTCCATCCGTGTATTGCGACATTATTATTCCATTTCGTCTGCTTTTTCCTTTTTTTTTTTTTTTTTTTTAGCGTTCCTATTTTTCTGAGTTCATTCCCTCCATTACTTCGTCATTTGCAGAAGATTCGTTTGCTCGACAGTCTTTCTCATGACCTCGCTTCAAAGGCGAGGCAGAATTCTTGCTTGCTTTTGCAATTTGCTCTCCTTCCATACATTTTTCCCTTATCTTGATCCTTTCCTTCTTTTCTTCTCTTTTATTAATTATTTCGCTTTTTTTTCATTTCATCTTCTTTCTTTCTTTCTTTCATCTCTTCCTGTGATTACGGCCACATCTCGCTGAAAAACTGGTTCCCATACGATCACCAAAGTCAAGCAACGTCGAGCCTGGTCAGTACCTATATGGTTGAGCACTTAGGAATACCAAATTCTGTAACCCTGGGTGTGCGGGTAGTGCTATGAATAATGGCTCGGAATTGTTAATTGGAGAGCAGAGTTCCAATCCCAGTTGGGTTCGTTATATTCACTTACTCGCAGATACCCTTAGGAAACAAAAGGGGCATCCCTTAAGACTTTCATACATACAGAGATAGCTCAATTGAATCCATTATACTGAAAGTATTAATAAACATTATATTAACTAAGCTCTCATCGTTTTATGAAAGTTAACTCAGTTTGGGTTTCGTTATGGTAAGGGATATAATGATGGCATAGGTCATCAAACAACTCCACGAACTTGCATAGCTCTCTGATAGGAAATTGTATAAGCGTTATGTTGACATCATAGCAGCATCTGGCCACCATAGAGACTTCCTCTTTTCATCCATTAGGAACCGCCTTCCATGCACTGACTCCAGTGAATACCCCACTCTAATAGAGGAACAATATCGGTCCACAAAATCTTGCATCTTTGGCGAGGATCCCACTATGGGAACGTTTCAAACCTCAGTAGGAATACAACAAGAAGGAAATGAGAGCCCCAGTCAATTTGATCTTTTCCTAGATTATTTTCTGAGCATTTACAAGGATAGATGTGAACAGATGGGCATGAATCAATGAAAGTCCTCAAGTGATGAGGTTTCTGTTAGCAGCAAAAGCTTAAATGCATATCGCATGTAACTCGAAGAGAAAATAATGATATAATCAGGATGTTGACATGCTACACTATTCCAAATAAAAGACTAGGAAGGAAACGGTCTCGAATACTATCCGCCCTGTCGGCTCGGGCTTCAGAATTTGCTGAATACACCTCTGCAGAGAGCTAAACCTTCCCAATGAGGCCACCTGTTTGCCGTAGGTGGCGACCTGCGAAGTCTGGGGACGCAATCCTGGTTTCAGCGGTCAGGTTTGGGTACTTCGGAATCCAAACACAGCACTTTGGTCCTTACCTGAACTAGACGGGCGGTCGGAGAGGCCCGATCCGATCAATCGGCGAGTCGAGTCAAGCCCTAATGCCTATAACGATGCCAAATTGAGTACTTTAGGAAAACTTTAACCAAATGAACTATTGGATGGATAATAACTCAACCCAATGTTATAGTGGAACACACCTATTCTATAGTTAATAGACTCTCCCATCTATAATAAGTAGGAGTAATAGCAGTCGGCAGGGGGTTGGTCAGTCAGTCGATGTCGGACGACCGTTAGTCGGATACTAAAGTATCAGCTATCACAACTAGATTACAACGTCATTACCTATTATATCAAGTTCATAACGTTTTGTACGTCGAACCGACTTAGTACAAATACAAGCCTCCACTGTGAAACCACTACATAACATGTATAGACGTTAGAAGGCGTTGACTGATGGTCAGTCGGTTCGTAGAGACATTTAGGCTTGGACATAGCTGTTAACCCTTCAATTTGTTTATTGAAAAATTGAGTAGTGTGACAAATGTGGTGACAGGTACTCCAGGTCTCTCATGAATGTGAGTATACTGGTTTGTGTAACCATGACCTGTCAAGGCTATTGGGTTTCCCCCTTGACATGTCCCAATCTTGGGCTCTGAGGTGGGTGGGGAGCACAGGCAGTAAAATTTAATTCATATAAATTATGAATCAAAATAAAGAACCCAAGCGATACCTTTCGGACTCAGATTCTGAAAAAGAAACTAAGATGGACTTTCCAAGATCATTTCTGCTCGATTATTTGGAGGAAACTCCTTTGTTGAGATTGTCCCCTTTCTTGTTTGAGAAAGTATTATCCAGTTGGATTAATCCAAAATCAGTTAGAAAAATGAGAGACAGTAATTTGATGGTGGAGGTTGAAACCATAAAACACGGGGAATCTATAATAAAAATTAAGACTTTTCACAATGTGAATATTAAAACTTTCCCTCACACAAGATTGAATATATCAAAGGGAGTGATTAGAGTAAAGAACACTCTCTTACCACAACAGAAGAATTTTTTTATCTGTCTTGGGATACATACATCCCTACCTTTAACTCACCTAAAATTCCATCTAAAATCAAAATAGACTACAATGTCGAGCCAGTGGAGCTATATATCCCGACTCTTCTGAGATGTTTTAGATGTCAAAAATTTGGATATCGCAGAGATAGCTGTAGGACTCGCCCTACATGCGCAAGATATGGCCAAAAAGAATCTGATATCGGTGAAGATGAGCGCCAGGATAAAATTAAATGCGCAAATTACAAGGAAAATTATCCAGCTTACATTCGAACTTGTGAATATCGAAAAAAAGTAAAAGAGATTATAGAAGTGAAATATAAAAGGAACATTTCTATTACAGAAGCAAAAACAGTAGTTGAAGGGTACATGAGGAGCCCTTCCTATGCAAGAATAGTGGATAGGACAGGTCTAAATAACTCCAATCAGACTGAAAAGTATAGGGACCTTATTGAGAGACTAGGGGCCGAATGATTGGCCCAATTTTCAAAAAAATTTGAAAGAAAGGAAAATGTAAAAAGGAAAAGGTAGCAGCCAGTAAGATTATAACATCTTCTCAGACCTCACCTCCCAAAAATGTTAAGCGATCTACAGAACAAAGGCCACAGAGATCGCCTATACGTTCACCAAATTAAGTGAATCACCAAATAGAACGGAAACGACCAAGCAAAAGTTGGAAATCCATAAAGTCCAATTCTCTACTGAAAATCGCTTTGATAAATTGGAAGAGATGGAAGTAGAGAGCCAAAACCCAGTGACGGCTAAAACTTCTAAATTAAAACAAATTAAAAACTAATAAGCCATAAAACACAAGAGTACAAGTATGTATAAAATAATACAATGGAACTGCCATAAAGTGAAGGCAAACATTAACGAGCTGCTTCTGTTGATAATAAACCTGGTTCCGGTAGTTATTTGCCTTCACGAAACCTTTCTTAAGAGGGATAATAAAATAAATATTAGAGAGTACCAGCAATACAATTATATAGATGACACTGGTCTTCGGGTATCAGGTGGTACATCCATCTTAGTCAGGAATAATGTTCCACAAAGTCAGATGAACTTAACAAATTTACAGGCGATAGCTGTAAAAGTAACGCTACACAGACCAAATAAACATCTACCCGGTGTACATACCACCGACTAGAGAGATAAATGAAACCGAATTGCAGGAAATTATAAGGCAACTCCCTGCTCCCTTTATGTTACTAGGGGATTTTAATTGTCATAGCACCATATGGGTCTGTACAGATACAAACCAAAAAGGAAAGATTATGGAATCTGTTATAAATAACAACGATTTGTGTATCTATAATGATAAATCCCCAGCTTAAATATATTTGTTTTCTGGAAGTTACTCAGCAATCGATTTGTCTTTGTGCAATCCATCTATCTTTATGGACTTTTCTTGGAAAGAATTGATGGACACATGTGGTAGCGATCATTTTCCAATTGTTCTGCTAAATTCAGAGCAAAGTGACTAAAATCCCCATATTGGAAATCGAGTTAAGCAAACTGAGAGGAATTTCAAAAGTTATGTTCTGAAAAACTAGAAGAAGAATTATGCATCAAAGACATCACACAGTTTGCAGAAATCCTGGTCTCTATTGCAAAGAAATGCATTCCAAATAATGAAATAAAAAAAAGCATAATAGACATTTGGTTTAATGATGAGTGTAAAAAGGCTATCAGGCTCAGAAGAAGGGTTTTAAGGGATTTTAAACAAAGAACCCACAACAGATAACTTGCTGAAATTTAAGAAACTTTGAACAAAATCTTGGAAAATAATCAATGATAACAAACAGGAATGTTGGAAAAATTGTCAGCAAACTTAGTTCGACAAAAACAAAATCTGTGTAGGATATGATAAAGAAGATAGCTGGTAAATTTCATACTAATGCAATAAAACACATTTCCATAAATAATAAAATAACCAGCAAAAAGGATATCGCTGAAGAATTAGCAATAACCATCTAAAAAAAAAAAAAAAAAAAAAAAAAGCCAAGAATGATGGTTAACAATTTGTTAAGTTCAAACAAAAAACAAACAAAAAAAAGAACTTTAAATCCAATAATGCTGAGAGCTACAACCTTCCACTTACGATAGATGAATTGAGTGAATCTTTAAAGAAAGCCCATGATACAGATGTGGGACGAGACGATATTCATTATCAATTCCTAAAACAGCTGCCAAACAAATCATTGCAACTACTGCTAAAATTATTTAATAATATATGGACAAGTGACCACTTCCCACATTTGTGAAGACATTCTTTCAGCATTCCAATTCCGAATCCTGGATGATTTAGAACCTGGAAATTACAGGCCGATAGCATTAACGAGTTGTCTGTGTAAAACTATGGAAAGAATAGTCAACAACAGATTGACTTGGCATTTGGAAAAGAACGGCCTAGTCAGTGATTACCAATGTGCATTCAGGAAAAAAGAAGTATCATGGATCCCTTTAGTGCGGCTGAAGATTTTTGTCAGGGAAGCATTTCTTTGGAAGGGACATCTCACGGCAGTCTTTTTCGACTTAGAAAAAACTTAGGATACTACATGGAAGTTCGGAATATTAAAAGATTTGCATGAATTGGAAGTAAGAGGGAGAATGACAGAATTCACAAGGAAGTTCCTTAAAAATCGAAATTTTCAAGTCCGAGTAGGAAGTGCACTATCGGAAGTACAAGAACAAGAGGAAGGAGTTCCAGAAGGAAGCCATTCTATCAGTGATGCTTTTTTGCATTAAAATCAATTCCATAGTTAAATCCCTAAGCCTAGGAGTTAGATTCTCCCTCTATGTTGACGATTTCTTAATCATGTACAAATCTTGACATATGAACACAATAGAAAGGTAACTTGAGCAATGCTTAAATAAAATACAGAAATGGGCCATGGAAAATGGATTTACGTTTTCTAAAACAAAAACTAAATGCATACATTTCTGCAAATTAAGAAAATTACATAATGATCCATGTTTGAAATTAGATGAAGCAGACATTCCAGTAGTGAAACGGCACAAGTTTCTAGGTGAACTTTTTGACAGGAAACCCTCATCTGAAGTATTTGAAAATGAAATGTAGCAAAGTCCTACAACTTCTGCTCATACTTAATGGAGAGCAGATCAGTCTATTTTGACCAAACTATACCAATTGCTACTCTGTTCCAAACTGGATTATGTTAGTTTTATATATGGGGTAGCCAAAAAGTCGTACATGAAAATCCTCAATACAACTTACCATCAAGGGCTCAGATTAGAGCTTGGGGCTTTTAGAACATCTCCAGTGGAGAGCTTATCTACAGAAAGTGGAGAAACCCCTTCACATCTATGGTGTATTAAGCTGGCATTGCAGTATTATGTAAAAATTAAATCATGCCAAACTCATCCAGCTTATAGAACTACATTTGACCCAAACTATTGCAATCATTTCTGTCATGCAGAAAATGCCATACAACCTCATGGACTTAAGATGAAAATCCATTACTGAAGAATTAGGTATTCCATTATCAAACATAAAAGAAACAAGAGTATCTAGTATTCCACCATGAATGATTAAAGATCCTGAAATGCATGATTTTCCAAAGGAAAAAAAAAACACCCTTGCACACTTCTGGAAAAATTTCTGGGCAAGTTCCAGGAAATACTGGAAAACTTCCCCAATTATACAACAATCTATACGGACGGGTCAAAAAGTGGGGATAAAATAGGATATACAACAGTCTAAAACTTTCGCCCCAGCCCCTCAACCTCTGACGTCTTACTCTCTGGGTTGAGGTGTCTACTGAGTCCTAACCGAATTTAAGGAAGTGGCCGTAGGTCCCCTGAGCATCCGTAGATTATTCGACCGGTCCACTGGTTTAATACTGCTTCCTGCCCACGTTGTGTTTGGTTTGATCCAGAAAGCAGAAGTGATGTTCATCCATTCACGGTCGACTGAAGACGTAGACATGGCTGGAGAGTCTGTGCTAAGAAATTTAGAATGCAGCAAAAAAAAAAAAAAAAAAAAAAATGATATCTGCAGAAAGCCGGACAAACAACTATTCCTTGCTTACTCAGCTCTATTCCAAGTTTTAATCAATAAAAATTATTTCTACCATTTCCATTGTCTGCC
>OZ010582.1:104461979-104476979 GCA_963932145.1 Acanthosepion lycidas | reverse complement strand
TCTCTTCTTCTCGTAACGGCATTCACCCGGGGTGGGTTGAGCCGACTCCAATATTGGAGTTTCATGGGAATTTGGAATTCACAAGCGGTCCCCAACCGCATGTATAGCACATGAGATTTGATTATAGTGGTGAAGGTTTCGTGCAGGAGCATCTATACTTTTTGAAGGGCCGATTACAGAGACCTAGTGCACTACGTGCCACAAGGTCCCCAAACGACCATCCGCAGGTTTTGAATTCAGAGTTTTCCTTCTCCTAGACCAGTTGCCATCCAAGGCTATAGAAACCAATCTGTCCTGCTATTTATCCATAGCTGGAGGGAGAAGAAGAGCATTCACACCTTTCCCAAGGGTATTAGCACGTAATTCGACTGGAATTCGAACTCGGCTCTCCGATTCCTCAATCCAAGCCGCTATCCATTACACCACCGTGCCTCCTTCAAACGCACAAAATTCACCCACCTTTGCTAGATACTAGTGAAGAGAGCCGCCGCTTTTCCGTCCTAATCTCAACTTTAAACTGATGCTTAAAGTACAAGATTAGTTGGGAAGAAGTGAACTTCTCACCTCCATAGAACCCTTTCTAACGTGTCGTCCAAATCACGACTCTCATAACCCCTAGCAAGCAAAAGAACACAGTGTGCAGTTCGTCAACGGCGGTACCATATTGCTACAGACAGAACTGGCCTCAAGGACAAAGAAGTTTCCGCTGAGCATGCGAACCATAAGACCTTCAACAACGGCGGTACGACCATGCAATGAAAGAAGGCATGACGCAGGGTCACGACCTCTCCATCACAGCGAAAGCAGTTTGGAGATTTCTCCCAGCCTGCCGAACAAAGTCTTTTGGCAACCCAGAAAGCCCCACGAATCACCAGCCAGGTGAGTGGTGCCTCATCGTCATTAAGGTATTTCAACCCGGGCGCCCAAGGCCGTGACGAGCGATCCCCCTGCTTCGTAAGACCGACATCGTCAATCAGCTCATAATGAATGGACTCCCTAACTATAGCGAAGGGCTCATCCTAACAATTACTATGAAAGTATTTATACAAAACACACAAGGAGGCAAATTTACGGCGATGGGAAAGTGTTTGAACCCGAGACGCCAGATCAGGACCAATAATATTGCTGATTCTTCTTTGGATTTTATAAAGGATCTCTAGATATATAGCAACAATATTCTGAGTATGTTCGGTCTATGGTATTCTCAGCATCCTTCTGTAGAACCACACTTTTGTTGCTTCAAATCTCTTCATCCGTGAGAAGATTATCCAGCATTCACTGTCATATCGGAGGACTGATATTACACAACAGTTCAATATTCTTTTCTTTGTTGCTAACGAATTTTTTTTGTTTCTTAATATATTGCTTAGCTTTTGGAAAGCTTCTTTCACCATTTCAATACGCCTTCGGATTTCCGTGTCGTACTTTCCATCCTCTGTTAAAGCACTTCCCAAATATTTAAATTTTTGTACTTGCTTAGTTTTGGTATCTCCAATTTGTAATTTGCATATTGGGTAGTTGCTTCTGCTAGCAATCATGCATTCAGTCTTTTTGCAATTGATGTTTACTCCTTTCTTCTTGCTTTCATTCACTACCATCTGCAAGAGTTCTTATAGTTTCCTTTCTGTGAATGCTATCAACACTGTGTCATCTATATAGTTCATGTTATTAAGATTGTCGCCGCCAATAATGAATCCTGGTAGGACTTCTAATTTTCTCAGAATCACCTCATTCTATTCTTTAAATAAGTCCACTGAAAAGACACGTCCTAGTCTTACACCCTTTTCTATTTTTGTGTATTTACTGAACTTATACAGGTGGTTTACTGCCAGTATAGGTTCTGGATTACCCTAATATCTCCCACATGTTAAAGTTACCTATCCGTACCAACAGTTCTTTGTGACGTACTTTATCAAAAGCTTTTGTGTAATCTATAAAACACAAATACATATCCTTCTGCTCTTCCTAATATAATTCTGAGCATAAATAACATTCTTTGTCCAAATGTCGTTGGCGAACATGCACTGATCTTGTTCTATTTCCAGATGCGCTCCCTATTCATCAGAATTCGAATGATAAGTTTGGTTGTATAGCTCATTAAACTGTCCGATGGAGTTCACATTCTTTTGTATCTGGATTCTTAGGCAGTGATAGGAAAATGGATTTACTCAGGTCTTCCGGTCTGTTGTATATGACTTAAGAATACTAAAAGCGTAATCTTCGAACGTAGGTAAGAACAAACAGAATAATATTGTAGAAGATACTGTCTATTGACATGTTGAGTTGAGAAAAAGAAATGATGGTGTCTTATAATGTACCCAGACTCGGGAGTTCAAAAGAAGCTTAGAAATTTCTTGGGATAGGTTTGCTTATATTGAAAAATAATATTCACATTTTGTGGAAGCCTTGCACCTTAACCTTAAGTCATAAAATCTGTATTGGATAAAAACAGGATGAATTATAGGAGAAGGAATGGTACTCCAAAATAAACTGTATCCGCTGGTACAGCCTTTCAGACGCTTTGTGATATTCGAATATTTCCCAGTATGCCACTGATCATTGTTCGAAGCCGGGTAAAAGAAGAGAATCCAAATGGTGATTTTTTAATAATTCGGCTCTTCTTCTTATTGGGAAAATTGACACAACATTTTCTTCATCTCTCATTTCTACCCCAACCTCCAAGTGGATAAAAGCTTAGTAAATATAGAGGATCTGAAATCACAAAGTGCATTGGAACCGCGAAAGATGCCTTTCAGAAACTGAGCATAGTATTAAAGGATAAAAAAATATCTCTTTAAAAAAAGATTTAAAAAAAATGAGTGCTGAACTACTATGTAATAACAAATTTCCTCTATAGCAGTAAATTCTAGATAACTTCCTCACAGACGAAGAAAAGAATTGATGCGACAAATATTTTAGTCTAGCAATGAATGTTGAGAATATTACAGGGATCTGAGAAACAGTGAAGATTTAAGGAGAATAGTAATTACAAAGAGACTGTTGCTAACAATCCGAAAGAGACTGCTGAAATTTCTGGGATGGATCAAAAGAGAAAACTTGGAGAATGTAATACCGACATGGCCTATTTAACGTAAAAGGAACAGGGGAAACCGGCGAGTAACCTACTGAATTTTAGTAAATGAATGGCAAAACAATTATCACAAAGAGAATTTGTAAGAGAGCAAGAAATATTTAGAACAATAAAAATCAGGAAGCTTTAGAGTGCCATGCTATACACTGAAAGAAAATGTCACAGAGGGAGAGTAAGGGAAAATATATGATATAAAAGAAAAGAGTCGATACAAAAAAGAAATGAAATGGTTGAAGATAAAAGCGTGCAAGTAGCGACAATCGTTTGCCGACATCAATACCGGTGTAGACTTGAGCGTTTTTGTTTTTGATGGTTGATGGATTTTGCTCAGCTCAGGATTTTCTTCTTGAAAAGACAAACAATCACGAAATATGTCTGAGAAAAACAGTTCAGATTTTTCTCGAATGGAGCCATTGCGTATTAGGTTCAGGAAGATCTGGAATCTTCTTTCGAATCTATCCCATCCTGCATGCAATGAACTGCAGAGTCGAGAGGAAATTAATTGTTAGCGATATTATTTTCTGCGATGAATTATTTTTTCTGCATGTAAATCTTGGGCCAGTTTCCCTATGTTTGTTGCCTTACAACGTTTCAACTAATGTATTTTCCAGCCTGTATAATATATCTTCCAGTATGACTTCATTTCTAAGACTACTAGTAGTAATTGTTGTTGCTGTAATAATAATGATAAATGTCATGAAGCAATTTCTGACACTAGGTCTCTGGTTAAGACCCGAAAGGAAATGTGTATACAACAGAAACCAAAGATGATTATTATTATTATTATTAAGAGCTTTATCTATGTAAAATGCGTGCGATCATAGTTTTTTTTTTTATATAAAAATGGTCAATTCAAAATGTCATGAAGCCATTTCTAACTTTCGGTCTCTGGTTGGGACCCAGAAGGAAATGTGTATACCACAGAAGCCAAAGGAATTAATAATAATAATAATAATAAAACTATTTTTAGATATGTTTCCTTGTTTTTGTTACCTTAATCAAGGATTTCGGTAACTTTACCCTCAAGCCTAATTCGGGTGCCCGTCGCATTCCACTATTGTTTTAAAACGCTACTAAACACCATTTAATTGTTCTAGAAGTCAAGAGTTCAATCCTAAGTTAGGTAGAGTATAACTAGTCTGACTCAGGGTTTGTTATTATTAATTGTGTCTTTTGATGTACCAGGCTGAAATAAACCAGTGAATATTTTTGCACTAAATGAATCAGAAAATGAACCCACATTTACTAAGGAACGAAATGAGCTTGACCAGTGTTTTCTCCGACAAGGACATCGCATAGTTTGTAGCATTAAATCTTCAAATGTTGTTGATATCTCCACTCAAACTATTCATTTTTGATTTGAACGTTCAATAACCTAATAATGAAAAACATATTTGTTTAACAGAATAAATATTTTATATCATCTGCTTCATGGCGTGATTACCGTTTACCGGGCACGTTTGAGATAGCCGAACAATAGAATTAAATTTTCTAGTTAACAATGAAAAAAAATAATATCATGCTCAAATTAAAAATAAAACTCCGCTATATAAAAATTAATTAAATTCTTTCGCTTATAAAGTTAATTAGTAAATGGGCGATAAATCGCGACTGTTTTTCCGAACGTTTCCAGTAAACGGTAGTCTAACCTTCATTATTTTCAATGCAGTTAATATCGTGGGGAATATGTCACCAAGATCAAAATTCAGCTAATTTCGTGCTAGGTTACAAACTTATTCGTGGATGTGTGTGTGTGTGTATATATATATATATATATATATATATATATATATATACCACAACATTTGATATGTATGCGTATACACAAAGAAAAAAATCAACTTAACTCCAATAATAGTGATATCCCAATTAGAGTATAAATTAAGTCAAACTTAGCATAAATATACGAAAAATTAGAAAATCCGCGGCCAATCGCAGAAATTTCCTGATGAGTGGACCAAACAATTAAGAAAAAGTCATTTTAAAACATATATTTACAAAAATTACACGAAAAATATCTTGAAATACTAAAGAGTAAATTAATTCAATAAAATCGCCATTGGCTTCAACCAGGGCCTCCAGACGATTTCGGAATCTCCTGTATCTCCTTATTTAAGTTGATGAATAGTCATAATCGTTGCCTTCAGTTCATCTTTGGTGCTACAAGGAGTTACTTTCATCTATCGCTCAACTGCGCCCCATACATAATCATCAAAGGAGCTGCAGTCCGGGTTGTTAGGTGTCCAGATGGAAGTAATGTGGTCGCAGAAATTGTCGGACACCCATAACTGGGTACTGCTTCTTGTGCGACATGATGCAGAGTCTTGTTGCCAGACATAGGGTCTTCCAGCAGCCACCCCCATTGACACAGGCCAGCACTACCTCCTTAAGGCATTTGACGTAGGCCTCTGTGTTGAGTCTGATGTCCTCACCAACAAATTTGAACGATCAGAGTGAGTTTCTGAGCTGCCGTACCTTAGTAATCACCATTAGACTCATCCAAATCTTTCCGAATACTCTGTACTGTCCTGAGATTGACAACAAAACACACTGAACTGTTCGTATTGGAGCTTCCGGTGTGAATGTCAAGCCGTACAGCATGCCATTTCCAAATGGTAAAGTGAATTGTGTCATGGTGCTCTTTTTCTCACAAACGGTGTCAAACTGACCCTACTATACTGTGCAGTGAGCAAAAGCAAAAACAAATAACGCGCATGCGCGAAATTAAATATATAACATAGCGACAATTTATCCATCGCACCATTTATATATGATAAAATTACAGTTTTAAGGTACGATATATTTATAGGTAAAAGCGCTCAATATCAGAAACAGAGCGCTTGACGATTGTATCAAAGTATGAAATACTGTCGCTGCCCTTTAAGGACCAATAACATTGCTGATTCTTTAGATTTTATCAAGAATCTCCAAATATATATCAAGTGCTCCGGACCATTTGTGGCAGCAATATTCTAAGTATGGACGAATGGTAGACTTATCCACATGTAAGATAGATTCTGGAGAGAAAAACTGTCTAGCACGACACTGAACCAATTTTCTTAGCAGTGACCAAGCAATGGATTCAGTATAGTCTTTCCGCTTCATGTTAACCCCAGAAGGTGCAACGAGTCACTTTCCTAGGGGTTAGCATCAGCCATTCTGATGAAAGGCAGAAACAGGACCCTCAGATGATTGACAGAGAAAAGTTTAGTTTCGGAGGCGATAAAATTAGCAAGTCATTCTTTGACCCAGTTAACAACAGACTAAATGTTTTTGACATCAGCCACCACGAATATAGCTGAGAAGTCTTACAACTTACCATTCTTTTATAGATGTAAGACTCTTCAGTTTATTAGCGACGATATAGAGTAATACGGCAAATGTTTCTAGTATGATAAAAAACAAACAATGAAACGACAATCATATCTGTATTTTAGCTATGAATAAACCGAGTATATGTCGGCATGATTTCAACTTGCTTTTTTATATATAATTTTTGTTTAATTTTCGTCGCTGCTTAAAGTCTCACAAGTTTGGTTCAAGAGATTAATGGCGGCTCTGTAAGAGCGTATTGAACAAAAGTCCTCAAAACTTCATTTCTTCAATCAGTTTGAAATACTGCCATCTGCTGCAGAATGCTTTGCTCAGAAATTCTCTTTCAATTCCATTCGTGACTCTTTAGAAGTAGATTTGCGTGATCCCCCACCCTCTCGGAGAAAGGAATTTCTACTGAGTGAGCATAACTCCGTCCATGGTTTCTGCTATCATCTCTAAAGTAGCTCTTCAAAAGGCTTACGGACTTGACTGCAACTCTAATTGTCCTAATGTAATGTGCTCCTGAATTAGCTTCTTTTCTATCCAAATTCTACACCAAATGCCTTGCCTCTTGCATTCCAGATTGAAATTCTCTACTGTAATTCTTATCTTTAAGAACACTGTTAAAACTTCTGATCCTTTGAATTATCGTCCTATTAATCTTTTATCTCTTTTTGACAAAGCACTAAATATTCTAATCAACCCTGAATTCGTTAAGCATTTCACTTCACGCCGCCTTCTTTCAGATAAACAATATGGCTTTCGTTTCTCTTGGTCAACCGCCGATGTGTTAACAGTTATTACTAAATTTGTCTATAAGGCTTTAGATAAGAAGAACGAGGCTCGAGCTGTGGCTTTAGATATCTCGAAGGCGTTTTCCACAAGCATAGTGGCTATGGTAGGTCTGGCCGAATATTTGATGTAATCCAATCATTCTTAACAAATCGGGTAATGAAGCTCATTTTGAACGGCCATGCTTCTAGATCATTTAACATTAATGCACTATCCTTGGATCTACGTAGTTTCTTAACTTTATCAACGAACTTGTGAGTTCAATATCTGGCCACAGAAGAGGGAACAAATATTTGGAGAGTTTAGTTACCAAGAACAATTAACTGAAACTGAGATATCCAAAGGTATATAACGTGGAATTAGAACAATATACTCCGGTGGACTTAATCAAAGAACTGAAGACTGAAGAAGGCCGGAGCGTACAGCGACTGAAACATCGTGAATATCGCAGTAAAGATGAAGGGCAACTGTCCAAACAATGTGAATAGTGTAAATAGTTTTAATATCTCAGAAATATAGACAGATGTTTCCTTTAGGAATATATAATAAATTATTTTACTAAAGAAATGATGTCAATGACCAGGAAATAATACATGTATTATTGATAAAATAGCTTATGTGAGTACATTACTAATTGTTTTACTCTGGAAATGCATTCTAAACTATTTTCTTATAGAAACGCACTGTAAAGGATTTTACGGCAGAAAGGCAATATTACAAGTAGTCAAAAATCAATTATTAACAGGATAGGATTTCTATACCTATAATGAAGATTTATTGCTAATGATTTATTATAGAAATGTATTATAAATTCTTTTACGATAAAAATACATACTTAGGAATTGATATAATCATTACTGATAGAATAGAGTATAAACCATAGAATAATGTTTAGTAAGATATGTAATTGCGAGTGTAAGGAGTGCGATCGTCACCAACTGGTCCTCAGCGGTGTGTACGAGTTTCTACATATATATTTTTTTATTGCGAGAGATTCCGCCAAAGAAAGAGAAAGAAAAGAATACTTTTTATATTAGAAAGCTGCTAAAAATGAATCGCTTCATTTTACACCGTGTATTTTAGAAGCATATAAGCAGTCCAGAAAAGGGGAAAAGTTGTTGAACGACTCTTTCAATACCAAAATGTTCTTCTTGACATCTTGATTAAATTACTAATTCCAAACGTATAGCGCACGCCCCACAGCACGAGAGCGGGCGAGCCGGGGGGGGGGGGGCACTTTTAATATTTGTGAGGGAAATTTCGGTGAGATTTCATGGCTGAGAGTTCTGTCGCTTTATGGCTTAACTAATTAATTTTAATAATCTTCATAATTTTTTGACTGCCGGGTTGGGACAATGAGTAAAAGAAAAGTGGGTGGGGGGTTGGGATAGGGAATAAAGCATTTACGCCATAATATCGCTTCTTGATACAAATATTCATTCAACTGAGGCACAATATTCTGAAAAGCTGATTTCACCCGACATTTTTGCGATAATTGCGCGGGAAGTGAAATTCAATATTCGAAATCGCTAGCCTAGTCAAGATCTGCTTTCAAGTAATCTCCTTCAAATGCGTTTGTATCACAAAAACATATTTCCACTTTTTTGTGCCGTGTCCTTTCAGGTTGAAGGCAATCATGGCTCTCTACAAATTCACTACTTTCGTTCTGTTAAAATAAAACTTTGTTCTTTACCAAGAATTTTTTTTTTTTGGTTTGCCATTCATTCACTTAAACTCGTTAAGTTGGCTATTCCCATGCTTCTCTTGCCTCCAGTAAGCCTTATGAGTGTTAAATTCTCCAACCACTTTTCTTTTTGCTTACCATCTGTATCTTTCAAATTGTTGGTTATAGATCCCATGTAGTTTCTATTCTCTTTTAAACTTCCTCGGTACTTACATGGTTTCTCCCATATTATTCTCGGCATTTATCGGTCTGCCTATCGACACAGTGATAATATGGACGCAAGGCCGTATATTTGGAGTTAGGGATTTCTTTTTTCACCGATGAGTTGCCGCTTTACATTCTACTTTTCAAATGTCAGTTTACCATTCTATCATTGAGTCAATCTTAAAAGTCACCGCCCAGTGTTCCTCGCAAAACTTAGACGCATAGATGCTGATTTATTTAGGTAGTGAAGATTTTAAAAAGCATGGGCAAAATTGTTCTTTTGAATCGTCGAAAGAACAAAAACAAAATCGGTTTGCTAGTTGATGAATGTCTTTGAATGAACCACTACCCGAAACTGAACCAGTGATCATGAATTTTAAGCATCAGAAAGACAACGCCCTGTTCGTACATAAACATCGTAGGTCGACATGCAACCACATCACTACCAAACCAGACGTCTTCTTCCACCGACACAATTGCCAGTATTTCGGAACGATGGGAGTAGTACCCCTCGATGCCTAAGCTCGAGCACGTCAGCAAACTTTTATTTGGGGGGGACACCAAATTTTTCGCATGAACAAAGTGCGATATTAAACTCTTGTTATTTAGAAGATAAATATCGGATTTTACAAGTTTTATATTTTTCTTTCTGAAACTCGATACTTTTTGGTTACTTTAATCTTGTTAGCATTTTTTCTTTTGACTATTTTCAGCAAATCCAGGACGCCTATATTTACGTCGATCCTCTTTTCCCTCTTTGACGAACATTCGGCAATTATATGTGTCATATTCACGTCTAGGACCATGCAAAGTTAGTAACAGACAGATTGATCGATTTGTTCTTTACGGCTTATCAACGCATTTCAGGTTATTTAAAGCCAGAAAATAATTTTAGATCATGAGAACTTTGGCCGGGTGGGGGTGGAAGATAATAATGATTTACTGATACAAGTTCTACTAATTAACCCATATCTGGGGGAGATGAGATGGATTCATACCTTTCCCAAGTGTATTTGTGTGTAAGTGAAACTGGAACTCGTCTCTCTGATTTCCAATTCCGAGACGTTATCCATTACACCACCCGCACATCCAAGTTTGCATCACCTGGTATTTCCAATCAGTCACTCATCTGGGTCTTAACTAGGCTCAACGTTACTTAACTTCGACGATGGTACGAGAACCAATGTTTCGACGTGATATAGGCCATATTTCCAGTTGTTAATTAAATATGTTTATAATCAGTGCCAAATGCCCATACATGATGTGTTTACAGAAAGGAAGGAAAAAAGAACCTGCTCACTTGTCCACATTAGAAGCGGCTACATTTTTAGGGTAGTTATATTTTGTTTCGTATTTTCCTTATAGTCCAATTATGTTGCATTTCAAATGGATTCAGATTATGTAGTCTCTGTGGGCTTCGATGAGAAATTAATTGTTGATTTTGCTGCTCATTCTTGACACCGGATTAGTTCAAATTATCACAATTTTCATTGTTTTTTTTTTTTTGCAAATCTCGCAGGATGCGTAATTCTCATAGGAAATTGCGCAATTTACCTAAATCTCGGAAAACCCTTTCTTTTATCTATATTAGTTTAATACTAAAGACAATAGGAAAATGACATTAGTAGTAATAGTAGTAGTCGAAGGTTACTCACTCAGTACTCCAAAACCTATGCTTTCCTAAGACATATATAGAAATCAGATTCTTTTTTATGTGCCGTGTTCCTTATGGACGTAGGCAATGATGGCTCCCCACAATTTCCTGTCCTTCGTAGCTCGTAATAAATTTTGTCTTTTTGTTATTTCTCCTAAACCTTGTAGTAAGGTTTAGGAGAAATTATAGGCTATAATTTTTTTTTCTGTGTTCCTCTTTCTTTCAATCTGTCCTGTGAGTATCAGATTTTCCAAGCCCTCTTTCCTCATTACGTAGCTTAGAAATTTAAACTGTCGCTTCCTGAAGTTAAGTATAATTTTCCTTTTTGTTTTCACTTTCTCTAAAACTTCGTCGTTGCTCGGTCCTCAACATCCTTACTTAAAGTTTTCTTCATCTTTGAGAAGATTGTCCACCATTCGCTACCATATAGGAGGACAAATATCACGTAACAGTTCAGTACGCTTTTCTTTGTTCCTAACAAACATTTTCTGTTTCAGAAATCAGATTAAGCGAATCAAATTTTAAGAAAAGAGATATTCAGCTGGTTTCTGCCCATGTCACATTGTTCGAGCGCTGTAATCGCCGGCCTCCCCAAGGTCTATGCTGATTTTTTTAAATTTCTTCTTTTCCGTAATCTTATCGACAGTAACATTGGACTTATCGCCATGATTAGTACACAAAACTCACAATTCATTGGTTGTTCTACACTCATGTCCTTGAGCCAGACTACGCGAATCTTGGTAGATCATCAATTAGGATGACTCACTGTGGAACAGTGGTGAAGCAAGTTCGGCTTGTAAATCAGCTCTAGTGGAATTAGATTGACCCTCGCGGGATGACCATCGTGTCCTTTTGTCAGACAAATTAAATTTTATAGATATAAAATCACGTCACTGTGGAGCAGTGGTCAAGAAATTAATTTCACAGACCATTACTCGTCAAGTTAGTTCGACTTTTGCTGGATGTTCTACACTTGAGACTGTGTGCTAATCTTGATCGAAAAATAACGCCGATATATCCGTTATTATCTCCATTCAATTAGGAACAGAACCTTGAGATCCCTAAATGTTGGGTTGTTAGATATTTAACTGCTCCGTACCCCGAAGAGCTCTCAAACAGAATATAAAAAGGTACTAAGTAACAAGAAGAGAGGACGTCAAATACTTTTAGCACATTCATTATATGTATCACAACATAAAACAAAAGACAAAAAAACAATAGTTTATTACACACAAGGTGTTTGTACTCTTGTGGGGATTTCTCAACCTATCGGCAGGGAGGTTATGGAGCCCAGTTAAGTGGATGAGGTTCACCTTTTTATATTGACTCGGGACTTCTCAATATGGTGTCTGTCATTGTCACTGCCAAACTCTGCCTCTCTAGGAGAGTTCAAGACGAAGGGATGTGGTTTGTCATGTGACCGTTTGGAACGGAAATTTATGAGATCCCAAAATAGATCTCGTAGGACAGTGTATCCCTACAGCTACGTTGCAAGTTATTGTCTTTATTTCTTTTTCTGTCTCCTTTCTTTCTATCTCTCTTCCTCTCTTCATTTCTCTCTTTCAATGTTATATTTTGCTCTTTTCTCTTTTCAGATTTATAGTTCACCTTCTATTTCTTTTTTTTATGGCATTTTTCTTCATTTTTACTGGTCATGGTCAATGTCAGCTGTTTACGTCATAATTGACCTACAAGTAATTTGTGAATATTTTCGTATCACTTACTACTACTACTACAGCAGCAACAACAAAAATGCAACCGAAGTAGGAGAATGACTGATTGTTATCAGCTGTTGTTACCGTTCTCGAAATAGAAATAACTGCATGAGTAATAGTTGTTGTACAAGTTGGGAAAGTAGTCGCCAAGTCGAAAATTATGTGGTAGTTTTATTTAAAAAGGGAGATAATTTCTTTATGTTTAGTTCAATGCTTTTCGTTCTTTTTACTTCCCTTCCATGAATTTGTTTCTATCTTTCTTTGAGCATTTTCAAGTTTAGCGCCCCAAAACTCATTTGCCTATCAAATACTGAATGCCTAATAATCAACTAATGTATTATCTCCCTTATATTTTCCTTAACTTTTCCTAACAAACCTCAAATTCTGAACCTTACTTTGGATATGAAACATCATATTAGGTTGGTGCAAAAATAATGACGTAATTATGTCGTTTTTTGACGTTACGTCAAAAAACGTTATTATTACGTCATTATTTTTGCACCAACCTAATACATATGAAAAAAAAAATAGACTGTAATGGAATATAATCTACTATAGAAGCGCCGTAAAAATAATCTCCCAATTATAAGGTGATTTTCTAAGCGTAGTTTAGATCTGGCACATGGCCAGACGTATAGAGCACTCAGTGAGGACCAAACTCACTTAATCATAACTGATCTAGCAATACAAGCTTGTTAGCCATTACACCATGCCAACGTGTCCAATCCCTCAAATATAAGTGGCATGAACCAGGAATTATTGTCATCTTCTATGAATGAATGTATGTGGAAAGAAAAGGAGGACATTTTTCTCTGGTTCTGAAAGGTTATTGCCTAAAAATATTTTAGCATGTAAATTGAAATATGTTCGTGCATTATTTTTCACGAGTATTAATTAAATCTTACTTTTTATTGGCGCAAATATAGTTGAATTACATTTAATTTCGGATGCAATTTTTAATTATATTTCATTTTAATGTATATGTATACCTTTTTCAAATTCAAAGGACCACTCAGAATATGAAGCTACTTAAGAAAAATTAAGGAAAATGTAAGGGAAGTAATTCAATGTAAGGTTTGCAGAAATCCCCTGAAGTTGTAAAATTGAAAACATTTCATGTTTGCTTTCTCTTTTTTTTTTTTGCATTTTTGTTTTTTACTTTTATTTTCTCGTTCTTTCTTTCTTTCTTTCCTTCTTTCTTTCCTTCTTATTCCCTGTCTCATATTTCTAAGCCTTATATTTTCTTCATTTCTTTCTTCACTTTCCTCATTTTCATGCCTTTCTCTCTTTTTTGATTCCTTTTCTTTACGCCGTTTTCTTTTTTCTTTTCTTCTTCCCTTTTTCCGTATCTCTCTCCTCTCTGTCTCTCCCCTTCCTTCTCTTCTTCCCATCTTCCTTTTCGATTCTTCTCTCCTTGCTCAAGTATTTGACACCATCGTTCGCGGTCAGAAGTCAGCGAGCTTCGATTGCTCAAATGGAGTAAGACTATCGCTTGAATTCCTGCAACGCAAAGCTTAACTCGCTTAACATAACGCCACCGCCGCTGTTACCGCCTCCAGTAAATCAACCGCTGATTCATTGCTATGTGAATAGGAGAATCACCCATGCGTGAAAAGAAAGTTATTCCTAGATACACTTGTTGAGGGAGAGCGGTTAGGAAACACTACTTGCAAGCTATTCCTAGTAATTTCAACATTCACTGGTTTCTCACACGATTAATCTTGTACTAGTCTAAATTTTATTAATTTCTGTTTGAAATTCTCAGAGTAAGAGTTATTCTGCTGTTTACATTCAAAATAATATCTTTATCTTTGTTGTTGTTATCACAACCTTTTGGTTATTCACTTCTGCCTGGTTCAGGTTTTTGTCGCCTCGGGAATTCAGGGAAATATCGAAATGAGCTGTATTTAATCTACGTTTAAATAAATGTTGTGTAATGGGTGTCGTCGCGGAAAGTGGGATCAGAGAGTCGAGTTCAAATTCGGATTTAGTCTGTTGCATTCATTTTCGCACAACTGCCCTTGGGAAAAGTATGAATCCATCTTTTCTTCTTTCAGCTATGGATTAAATAGCAGGGTAGAATGGGTTCTCTAGCCTTTGGATAGTAACTAGTCTAAGAGAAGGAAAACTCTGAATTCCAAACAGTGGAGAAAGCAACAGGAAAACACTTTTATCATTCTTCAAAATGCATGGCGTAGCGTATAACATAAAATAAAGAAAAAAAATCTAATGATAGCCTACTACCTGAAGGAATATGGGAAACAATAAAAAATGGGCAAATGGTTTACAAGCTGTTCTTATTGTCTTTTACTGGTGTAGAAATTGCAATTTTCCATGAGTGAACTTTGTGGTAGACTCATAATAACAATAACTGGGCACCTCGAGGCGATGTAATGGTCAGCAAGCTTGTCTCACTAGAACAATTACGACTAAGTGCCCCTTACTTTCGGCCTTGTGCCACATCTAAGCTACGCTTAGAAAATCAACATAACAACTTCATGATGCGCTCTCTTGATGACTAAATAAATAGATATTAATGATTGGT
>OZ010582.1:104431979-104456979 GCA_963932145.1 Acanthosepion lycidas | reverse complement strand
TGGCAAACGAATGGTCACAGGGTTGAACTATTCGTCATAAAATGTCTGAGTGTGCTTAATGCGGTTTATAAGAACGGTGTTTATAATTAACCGACACGGTGTGATGATTTTTCACTATTTTGATATTAAATCTGGGAATTAAAAAATATGAAGGCCTTTGTGTAAGAGATGAAAGGGTTCGAATTGAAAGGAATATAGAAGGAGTATATTAAATATATAAAAATGCACAAATGTTCGATAGAGATGACAAAGAGCAGAATATATAGAGATTTTCAGAAACTCTTAATGTGAAAACAACAGGAGGTCCTCCAACAAAGCTTTCTTTAGATGTTGACCCTGAGGTCAAGCATAGTTTTAAGGCTGAAATATCATTAGCCTGGGTGCCCCAAGCAACACTTCCCGATATTACCAGGCTTTGTTGTTTTTTCGTCACATTGTAGGAGGACATGATATATGTAGATACATCCCTTGCTTGATCGTAAAGTTTCAATATATTTTCCTCTTTTCCGTTGCTCACATAATTAGTCAGGTTGGCTGGGGTACAAAACTTGATATTTAGCTTCGATAGGAAATATATCGGTTATCTTTTATGCATTGTTAACTCCTTTAAGAAAACTTACTCAATAACATATTTACATATTATCGCATGCGCATGTTTGTTCGTTTTGAATGGCGGCGAGCATGCTTCGTGTTAATATAACAATGAATATTTTAATTTTTTATAAATTTCCAATGTACTTTTATAATTTTTAAATTTAAAAGAATAAATAAATAATTATAATCATAACTCGACACTTGTTTAATTGTAGGGGCTCCAAGAATGCTTCATCTTACCAGAACTAATTTTCTCATTACTGATTCGGTAGTAAGAATATGTCTCTAATAATTTCACGACGATGAGCGAGTCTATTGTTACGGACAGAGAAAGAAAAGGGAACAAGTCAAAGTTCACATTGCTTTTTCTTTTTGGATAGACCCGGATGTTCAGGTGGTCTAATGGATAGTAGCTCGGAATGGGAAATCGAAGAACCGAGTTCAAATTCTAGTAGAGTTCGTTGCATTCACTTACGCGCAAATACACTTGGGAACGTATGAATCCATTTCTTCTTCCTCCAGTAGCAAGGAAGGCTGCTTTTAGCCTTGGTTGTCAGCCAGCCTAGGAGAACAACAGCACTGAATTCGAAGCAGTTTTGGCAAGGGGCTAGCAACTTCATCTCGTAATCCAGTGTTGTTAAGCGCCGTGGCCTTTATACTCCCCATTGGAGTCTACGGCACTTGAGTGAGTGAGATTGTTTAAAAAATAATAAACGATATAGGTTTTTGAAGACACCTAATTGACCTACCCTCTCTCTCTCTCTATATATATATATATATATATATATATATATATGGTACACCATGCATATGGACACACAAGGAAGTATAGATACAGGAAAGCAGAGATAGGAAGATATGAACAGGCATAGCTAGGTAGGTAGATAAGTATAGATGGTCAAAGATAGATTTAGAAGGATAGGATAGATAGATAGATAGATAGATAGATAGAAGTTATTATTTTTGCTTACATGGTCTTCCCATCAATAACCTATAATTTCTTTTGCTTTGTAATAGAGAGCAGCTAAACAGCAAACTAGCAAAATGTCCGACATGAAATTGCTTATGAAGTGAATTTTTTTCCCGCGGAAAAAAATGCAGCCCATTGATATTCATCTGCGTTTTTTGAACGCTTCTAAGGAAGCGAACAGTCGATGTGAGCACAGTGACAACAGCAATCTATGGGAAAAGTCACGTCCGAATCGCTGAAAGATGAACTACGTGGACTGCATTTTCCCGACAACATCTTCGCTGTAGCGTAAAGTGACAGTAATATTTTGCAGCTGAAAAACCTGCTCTATGAAACGGTGTTATTCATACTCTCTTTGCCTATTGTAGTTTCCGTCGAAATAGATAGAAGGCATTACTTTAGGTGCATTCCTCGGAGATGAATTCAGAAGGGTATTCTTTCTTTTTATGTGAAATGTCCTTTCAGGGTGTAGGCGATCGTGGCTCTCCACCTCCCTTTATCCCTTGCAGCTCTCAACACGCTCCTTCCCTCTGCTACCTCCCCCAGACCACGTTCTGTCGACCACCTGCTTAAGACCACTAGATATGTCATGTGTTGTTTTCCCGTGTATCTCTTTCTCTCTATTCGACTCGTATCAGATTCTTCAGGGCCTCCTTCCTCATTATGTGTCTTGGGAAATTCAGCTGCCTCTTCCTGATATTAAGTATAAGTCTTCACCTTGTTAGCATCCTCTCTAAGATCTCATCGTTGCTCACACGCTCGGTCCATGATACCCTTAGCATCCTTCTGTAGAACCACATCTCTGTCCCCTCGAGTCTCTTCTTCATCACTGAGAAAATCGTCCAACATTCACTGCTGTAAAGAAGAACAGATGTCACGTAACTGCTCAGTATTCTTTTCTTTGTTACCAAAGAAATCCACTTGTCTCGCAATACTCTGCCCAGATTTTGGAATGCGTCCTTGGCCATTCCAATACGTCTATGGATCTCATTGTCGCACTTACTGTCCTCTGTCAAAACGCTTCCCAGATATTTAAAATTCCGCATTCTACTTGATTCTAGTGTTCCCGATCTGCAAATCGCATTTCGGGCTCATCATTTTACTGCATTCAGAGGGGGATAGGTCACATAAAACTGAAGTGCCTAAGCCATTACAACAGCAGTTATTTTCATTTGTAAATTGCCCAACCATTAAGAGATAACTTCTAAAGAATGCGGAGGCTGGGCCAGGATGGCCAGCGATTGGTCAGAATACCTAGTGGGCGTGGTATTCTGACAATGATGGATTGCCTTTGTTTAAGTTTTGGATATAAGTTGAAAACGGCGCGAAGTCGGCAGAGGAATTTTGAAGCGCCGATACGCTTTCCATACCTACCATCCCATAGAGAGATTAAGGCCGCACGTGGCGGATGGTTAAATAAAATGCGTTTTTCTAAAGTTCTTCCTCCCGCTGCCTCATAGAATCGACGCTACCACGTCTGTCCCTCTTGAACAATAAAACGAATAAGGAAAAGAAACCGTCTTTCGTTGATATAGTCTATGAAGTGGCGTTTGGAGTCCGAGGGGCTGAAGCCAGTGACGGCGCGAAACGTAACATAATACTCCTGTGATGGTGGTCCTCAAATATATACAGAACAAAATTATGATTGTATGTGGCAGTTATAAGACGTTCTTTGCTAGATCTCTTATTTAGTTCTTCAATAAATTTTATCGTAAATTTTACTTCATTAATTATTTGTCTTTGTATTATCTAACATTCATTTCTATGTATAATCGCAATCCTCTTTTCTGATTAACAAGGGATTATAACGGAAGAGACTTAAAGAAGATCACTTAATCACAGATATATCTATAATTTTAGTTAGTGCGTCGCCATAATTGTTGGTACGCATTCACCAACCATTCGAAAAAGTGTCATCGTTGATAAATGATTTGAAGAACGTCTCCGAATGCGTCTCCAGGAAGTGAATTAGATTAGATCGGTTGAAAGTAAATGACCCTTGTTCTGGGATCAGACGAATAAAGCAGGAAATAAATATAGAAGTTAAGAAAGAAAAGAAGGGAGAGAAATAAAGGGGTTAATGAGAATTGGGGACAACATTAGAGAAAGCGAGAGGGAAAGGAATTGAAAAGTGGGATCAAAATGTACAAATGAAGCAAGTAGAAGTAAATACAGAAGAAAAAATGGTGAAGAAGTAAAGAGGATTAAGATGTGGAAGGCGAGGAAGAAAAAGAAAAGAAAGAAGAAAAGCAGGATAAATAGAAAGAAGAGAATGGATGAAGTAGAAAAGAAGAGGAAGGAAACATATTAAGGAGAATGAGGAGGACAAGGAGGGGAAGAAGGAAAGGTTGCGGGAGAATAAGACGAGAAGATGTAATAAAATATAAAAAGAAGAAAAAACGAAGAATAAAATTAAACAAATGTGGAGCATGAAAACAAAAGGGATGAAGAAGAAGAGAACGACAAATAGGAAAAAGGCGGCTCATCGGATGAGTAAAAAGACAAAGAAAAAATGAAGGAAGGAAGGGAAAAAAAAGAGAAGAAGAAGAAGAAGGAAGAATACGAGCAGGGAAAAGTTGTTAAAAAGTGAAAATGGACGAAAAGATGCCAGTGGGTGCAAAAAGAAAGAACAATTTGAAAAAGAATTAGAAATTGAAAGAAAAGAATATAAAAACGAAACGGATGTTGCGGAGGAAGAAATTGTCCATAAATGAGAAGAAAAGACATTGTCAAAACTCGGAGAACAAAATCAGTATTGCTCATCAACAACATCCACGAGATTAATAACAAAATGGCGACAGTAGCCCAAAAACAAAAGAACGAAAAGTCAAAATGATGATGGAAGAAGAAAGCAAAACAACACAAAATAAAAAAAAAATAAATAAAAATACCAAGAAAAAGGAACAAAGTAAAACAAACATCGTCGTGGTCAATTATTTATTACTGCATAGGCAGATTCGAATGTATGTAGTCTGAGTCTCCGGAAAACAAGCGAAAACAAAAACAAAAAAAAAAAAATGGACGAGAAGCAGACTTAGCCAGAGAGGTTTTAGGCTTTCTTTAATGTAAATAGTATTTATTGAAAGCAACACATTCTGATAGTTGCATCTAACATTATTTCACTACGCGCTTTAACGAGCAGATTAATGACATTTTATGATTTATTATGTAAAAGTAAAGGCAGAGAGGGCAAAATCTGTAGTTAAGAAGTTTTAGGAGATCGAATGTGTGTCATGTTTTAAACAGTGTACTTTTCGTGCCGTCAACTTTAAGACTTAAGAAGTATAAGTTATAATGAAATATTTGTAGCTAATCGATATTTTCTTAATATGAAAGAGTAGTGAATTTTGTTAATATTTTAATGCTTGTTAATCATAACAAAATAGACTTACATATTACAATATTTACTAAGTACAGTACAAGGCAAATGGAGTAGAAGCAAAAAAACGGAAGTCTGCTTAGAAATTCAACATTCGAAATTTTGGCTTTTACCTCGACTTAAAGACCTATATCTGGCGCAAATGAGAAGGTTGCTTAGAAATTCGGCATTAGAAATCTTGACTTTTACCTCGATTCAAACACCTTTCTTTTGGTCGATTGGAAATACATTTTTTTACACTGATATTCACACTGTGCAAGGCCCAAGACCGATTCGAGGATGAGGATTACAGAGTAAGAGGCACAGTTTATGGAGATACGCAGGGAAGATAACGATTAACCCCAGACTTGAACAAATTAAGATTGTAACGATTGGGGAAGCATCGTCTTGGGAGTTGGTTCCACAAAGCAGCGGTTCGTAGGAAGAAGCTGTTCGAGTGGAACTTGCATCACATCAATGGAATACGAAGGGAATGAAACTTTTTCGCTACAATTTATTTCAAATTCAAGACAAGTTACAAAACATTTACTAAATTTAGCTTAGTTTGTTATAAAACCACAACTATTGGATCCACAGCGAGGCTTGAACGTATAATTCAGTAAAATGGTCCGCGTGATGAGATTGATAATAATTTACAACCAACGTATCTTTTTTATTTACTGAGTCTGATACAAAGCAGCAAGTCTGGAACATGTGGCGTAGGTCGAATCTGCTACATTAGTCATGAACTGCTCTACAATGATGCGTTTAATCTATAAAATACTTGACAAGAAATTGTTTTCAAAAGCTATGGTGATTTAAATTTTATTCCCACTGGTTTCTCCATAAGCGTGACGGTGCCCAGAAGTTGGCCAAGTAAAACAAATCTTTAAAAATTAGTTTTGCTAGATTAATTACTACTGAGTAGTGAGTTCGATCCTAACTGGGTGCTCCATACTTTCGGTCTTGTGAAAAGTGATGATGATAACACAAAGTAGAAAAGCTATAAACGATGCGTTTCGCTGAGAGCGTCTGCTCTCTCTGACTTTCTCAGGTTAGAATGAAAGAAAGATAACACTGAGGAAAATGCTTTGGGATCTCTGAGGATGAGTGGGGACCATCCATCAAATGAAATCACCTTAATAATTTAATTTGATGTAGGATTGCAACTCATCCTCAGAGATCCCAAAGCATTTTCCTCACATACAGTTACTTTTCTTACATTCTAACCCGAAAAAATCAGAGAGAGAGCAGACACTCACAGCGAGACAAGTCGTTTATAGATTTTCCACTTTGTGTCATTTTTGCTTTGGATACTATTAAACATCACACACACACACATATATATATATATTAGAGCCGTTTGGTATCTGTTGGATTTTATTTCTGTCCAGAGAAACTAGATTGTTTTTATGCATATACTTGTATATACGTGAACATGTATACCCATCTAACCAGGTATATACATATATTAGAGTCTTTTTATGTATACTTTTACACACATAACATACCCACTCAGATGTGTATGTGCACATCTTTTTTCTGCATACCTGCGCACATATATACATACATGCAAGCATTACTTATATATACATACACACATATAATATATAGAGACAATTCGTTTTTTATTTGTGGGAGTGTACTGTTTTTGCCGTGATATTATGGGTCTCATTGGGATGCCTAGTTTGTTTGCTTGTTTATATATATATATATATATATATATATATATATATATGAGCCGTTGGTGTCTGTCGGATTTCAGCTCAGCGGACTCCAAGTAGATTGTGTTTTTCTCTACTAGCTAGTATACCGCATTATGCTATTATTGTGTTTGCGATGGCCGGTGATATAACGTACGGTCCTGATCTTAGATTTACTATTCCTAACTGGGAAATTAACGCACTCTCAGTGCATTTTCTTCTGATCAGGCCAGTATTTTTTTTAAAGTCAAAATTTTGGTTAGATTATATTACGGTGAACCAATAGAGCGTTAAGATTTTTGTAATGCGGAATAATCTCTGCGGTGTTCATATAATCATTTTTCTTCTTTTTTTTTTTGAGATTTCTGGATGTTTCATCGGCGTACATCAAGGAGCATTTGTTACTATTTAGTTTGATGCTAACGATATCTGATTATTATAGTGTTGGTGTTGAATTTTATGTCATGGTTTTTCGATGGTGTCTGTTGTGGTAGGATTATGTATCCAATTTTTCTTTGGTTGTCGGTATTATTATTTGTGAACAGTGGCGTAGCTAAGGGGAGAGAGGGGGCGGACACAATGTCACCCCCAACAAAATTTTTCAACCAGGTTAAGTTGCCAAAAATAGTCTGAAAACAGTGGTGGAGACACAGGATTTCGCAGGGATTTATGAGCCCTCAGTTTAGTCCCCCACTCGTCAGAAATTTTCTAATAAATTGTCGGGAAATTTGTGAGTAGGAAAAATAGCAATGTTTTCAGCTTTCATGTGTTTCAGTTGCTACAATCTTGGTTACTAACAAGAGACATTGTTGTAACATTTTATCGGATGATGGTGTTTTAACTCTGCATCATTAATAACAACAAAGCGAAATACGAAGCCAAAAGTGCAACAATTTCTGTCTTGCCTGTGTATCAATTCACTGAGATACAATTTTCCATTGAGTGAACGATATACTTTTGAATATATCTACTAGTGTTGGGACGATTAATCGGAATCGGAATCGAGAATCGGAAAAATCGGAACTTTTTGGGGTATCGGAAACGGTATCGGAAAAATTTTTGCCTATTTTCCGATTCCAAAAACGATTCTTTAAAATTTTTAACTTAATTTTCCATTATTGGTATTACTGATAAATATTTATTGTTTTTAAATTATCACTAAAACTAAAATCATAATAACATCAAAATAGGATGTAAATTTATTTTACTTGTATAAAGAAAAACAAAAAAAATAAACTTTGCATAAATTCTCTAGGTAACCTTTAAAAGAATGCAGTTGATTTACAATGTTCCGAAAAATGCTTAAAAATTAAATAGAACATTTTTGTCAAGAAAAATACTTTCAAACATCATTGATAATTAAATGGTACCCAGAAAATGATGCAACGGAAAATTGGACACCGGAAAATTAGCAACAGAAAATTACGTCAACCATGAGCCAGTCGAGACTGTCGGATCTGGCTGTGCTGTCCATTGAAAACGAGCTTACAAAACAAACAGATTTTGACGATGTCATTGACCAGTTTGCCACAATGAAAACAAGAAAACATTCATTCTAAGACCATAGTATCGAATGTCATTCTTTTGTGTATTGCCGTGTTTTGCATTTAGTTGTTCTGAAAGTGAACAGTTGCATTTTAAAAATCTTTTGATTTGAACTGATTATTTTGTGGTAATGGATTTTGTCTTGGATCATACATGTAAACAGTAACGTACCGGTCAGTAGAGTAAAGTAGAGGTAGAGCATGTATGAAAATTTAGCTACAGCTAACCATTCAGCATAGGGTGAATCGGGGTCATTGGGGTGACATTTGAGCGGATCGCCCCGGGTGACGTTTACTCTAGCTACGCCACTGTTTGTGAAGTTTTGTATATTTTGTAATTTTTGTGGATTTTGTAGGCTTTGCGTTTGGCATTGTGCAAGAAGTAATTCAGGTATTGGAGGAGATGTTTGAAGGTGTTTTCGATGTATCTCTCTTCTTCCGGCAGGAATTAGGAGCTACAAATTTACTGGAGCGATGGGACTCTCCACAACTTTCTATATTTTGTAGCTCTAGCTTATTGAATCTTTAAAAAGTTTGAACACTAACACACATATTTTGCTTTGTTACAGCACCGGTCAGGAGAAATGCTTCATACTCTGACTGTTTCTATAACAACATTCATATGTTTTTGCGTGCAGATTTTTCTATAAGGGGTAAAAACTACGCTGTTGTTACGTTTATCTTCTCGTCTTCCAAGTAATCTCACAATTATCTGTTAATTTTATGAAATAGACTTCTGCTATTGTCGTCTGCTCACTCATATTTCCAGGTCACTCTTACCGTATGATATTCCTTGGGATTAATAATGGAGTTTTTTTTCCCGTTGCCTTCTCTTAGCTGGCCATTGACTCATCGAGAGTTCTTCTTTCCTTTGTTAGGTCTCATTTTTCATCCTACTCGATTGCTAACATGGAGTAGGGTAGCCGGTTTAGTCGCCGACACTCCGACAGTGGAATGCATTCTGAGACAATCAGTAAGGAGGGTTTGGAAAATCGGAAACTCATAGAACGGATAGAGGGGAAAAAGAAGCAGATGAAAACAACGCGTGACATACTTAATGGGCTTGAGCATATAGATGGCAGAAACGGGGTCTGGAAAAAGAACAAAAAGACAAAACTTATTAAGAGCTACAATGAACAGGAAGATGTGGAGGACCATGATCACTACGTCCTCAAAAGGACACAGCACATAAAAATGACAAATTGTCGTATGTCTTCAGCTATTTTTCAACTCTCAATTATATTTATCAGATTTTAATCGTCTTTTTCAAGCCGTCTTTTCACCAAATGACCTAAGTTCGTTTTACTTTCTGTATATATATTCTTACTGATATCGAACAATCAATTTTAAAAGGGTCGTTATATTTTAATAACTAAATCGAATGCAGATAAACACAGCAGGTCATGTGACAGCAATATGCATTTGTTTCGTTTTTTTTTTTTTTTTTTTTTATTAGTTTTACTTCAACGCTTGAACGACTTTTAGATCAACTAAGAAACTGGGAACTAAGATGTAGCTTCCATTAAGATTCGAACTTGCATCCCACACCTCAGTGACACGTCTTTCATGAAACGTCTCTTTTTACCTTATTTTCGCTTCTGTGATCATGTGCATATTTGTGATCACGCGCGCGTGTGTGTGTGTGTGCGCAGTCTCACTTGCCTTCATTTGCATGTGTAGCAAAACTAGTTTTATTTTTATTTGTAGTGTGTTTTTAATCGCTTCAGTATCCTCGTGTAACTAACCTCGCCACGACCCCATAAACTAAACTCTTTGTTATATATGTGCCACCCACCACCATGTCAGGGAACTCCTATAGTCTAACAATAGTCTTTTGAGACTACTTGTTCCGATGATGTCAATGGCCGTGAGAGTCATTTCGCGTGCGAACCGGGCGAGACGAGCGCGTTGTGAGATGATTGGTTATTGAAAAGAAAACTGCTCAGCCTGATGACGTCAAACGTCACGTTGCCAAAGTCGGTAGGTGTTTCATCTGTTACACTTCTTGTCTTTTTCTAACACTTCTCATATATTTGGCCTTGAGACAGGGTGTAAAACGTAGCATAGTTTTGTTATGTGTTTTCTGATTGATTATATACTGTAATTTTTATTGTTAATTGATGAAGAGTGATCAGTGGACTACAACCTCGTTAATAGTTCTGATGCTGTCTGTCGACGGAAATGTAAAACAAAAATGGCGAGAAGAAGTAAATATAAGAAGAGAAAATATATTAAAAAAAGCCAAATCATTGGCAAGATTCTTCTTAGCAGCAGTGCAGAGATCATTTAAAATGTATACATTGGAATACATTTTTAATGAAGTTCAGCTGATAGGTAGAAAAAGAAACGATGATAAGTCCAAAGATATTACGAAAAGTGAACATAAATCCTATTGTATTTACAAAACATTGTTTTAATCGTGAGAGTAAATTCATTAACGATATCTGCAGCTAAAGATGTATGTAGTAAATATAGAAGAAACAATTCTTTAAATATAGTCTTACACAGTGA
Source organism: Acanthosepion lycidas (assembly GCA_963932145.1). NCBI lineage: Eukaryota > Metazoa > Mollusca > Cephalopoda > Sepiida > Sepiidae > Acanthosepion > Acanthosepion lycidas. The sequence goes on along the minus strand of OZ010582.1, from coordinate 104,446,299 downwards.
AAGTGGCTTGTAGAAAGAACGACTCAAAACGATGATTTACCCCTTTAACGAACGGAAGTAAAAAAAAAAAGGTTTTGTCGCTGATTATTTAAGTGCTCGTCGCACGGTTCTAGTACTACGTATATTATTGGACCGACTTTCATAATTAGGAAGTTACAAATATTTTCTTTTGAAATATCAAAAATGGATTATTATTGGCATGTGCTTTTTACGGAGTCGTGTTGCTTAGCCCGGCACCTAACATTGCAAGGCGAAATGCTTTACTATTTATCCAGTAACTGGAAAGAGTGGCGAAAATAGATTCATGCCTTTCCTCACAGAATGAGTACGAAGTGAAACGCAAATTGTCCATCGTCGAAACTTGAACTTGTTTCACCGATTTCATTTTCTGTGCCGTTAAGCATTGACCTCATCCCCATGTCAAATGGATGCTACGGCCTTTGATTCCCCAAGCAATTCTTCCCCAGCTGGAAGGCGAGTCTAAATCACGCTCCAGAAATGACGCGAAACGAGACTCATAGTGGATTAAACGGTTGGTTGGAGAATTTGGTGACATAGTAATGGAGAGTTCAATCACTGAAGCGGGTAGTGCAGAGTTCAACTCAGTGGAAAAATGTCGAGCAATAACTGAGCAGTATTAAATAAAGCACAAAACGAGATATCTCCAGAGAACGAGTACACTCTACCCTCGTAGAGTGTAGAGTTCAGTTCGAAACCCCCTGTAGGCTATCCGGACCGATTAAACACCTGAAGAAGGTTGGGGGGCACAATGACCGAAACGTCGTGATAATAGCATCAATGATGAGGAAAATAGAGGATAAATGACAGCTCTTCATCCTATAAATATATTCGTTAAAATGAGACATGTCAATGTTATTGTCATTTCAGCGTAATTTAGATAACACTTTATCCATCGCAGCCTGTATATATTGAGTACTTACTTGGCAAAGGTGCAAATACACCGCTTCTCCCCCCCTCCCGCAGCTACAGGTCAATTAAAAGGACTTGTAACAGTAAAACATTATTTACAAAAATTAAAAACATTAAACAAATTATTTTAATCTAAAAATATTCTCTGGCTTTAAATAACCTGCAAAAATAAAATATCTTTCGAAGCTGTGAAATCTTTTAATATACTAAATACAAGTTGTTTATAAATGAGAAGGTTGCTTCAATCTATGAGTGTGGGAGATTTTATTATGACGTCAAATCAGCGAAATATCTTGTCAGTTGCTGCAAGGCACTTTTGCCAACGACACGCCTTGAATTATTGCTCCATTCACTCGGAGAATAAAAAAAAGATCTAAGAGAAAGAAATTTCACACGAGCAAACCGACGAGCTAAGAGCGTTGTGGAGGTACACGGTAGTCGGAATAGCAACAAGCTGTTACATATTAAGTCACTAAAGAGCGATGTCTACAAAAGAACATCTAAATTGTATCCCAGGAACGCTTGGAATGAAAACTGTCTTTTGAAAGTGTCAAATAATTCAGAATTTTTTTTCTGCTTCAGAAATATTCCATGCAGGCGAAAACGCCCAAATGTACAACTTTTAATGAATGCCAGGAAATGCAAAGGATAACAGTTTGTCTATGACAGAAACATATGCGCAGATGTAGAGAAATGATAAGTTCAAACAGCTAACAAGCGCTACTTCATATGTAGAAGTGGACACTGAGTGGCGACAGCCTGTTTCATGCTTGAACGCAGTCTTCATGGCCTGAAGATTGCATTCAAATATGAAACAGACTACCACCGCTCGGTGTTGACCTCAGTGTCCACTTTTATATTTACATACGCTCTGTCCTTTATTGAACAGTTTTACACATGAATATAGGATACCTTAAAACTAATATATATATATATATATGTATATACATACAGACCGCAGCTCATCAGTGTGGTTAGACATCCGATTGCCTCAAGCCGGGAACGAAACACAACTGATTTGGTATCAGTCAGAGACTATCCATAACCCATTGGCGCAAGGCAGGGATGAAGGTGAATTTAGACGTGTTTATTTTTAGATAACTGGAGAACTCGATTCGTCTTAACGAAGAGTCTTGCATCAGCAGCAGTAATAGTCACTGTTTACAAATTCACTTTTTTTAGTCTTGCATATATATATATATATATATATATTTATTACACACACACACATTATAAACAAAATGTTTGTGGCCATCCTCTAGATTTCGAAGAATTGAAGGCTCTGTGCATTTTCAAATACTAGTTTACTAGCCGAGTTCGAGCCAGGAGGACTTTCTCTCCCTGAAGGGTTTTATCTAATATACAATAATAATAATAATAATGATAAAGACAACATCAACACTACTTCATAAAGTTTGCTTAATATTTTAGCTCTTTTTGACCAATCTATTTACTGGCTAACGCTAATCTTAAAGCTGGAGGGTTTAAATTTTAGATAACATCGTTTCTAAAAGAAAACTTCGATGCCATGCAGTAATGTGTAAAATAGTTTTAGCATCCTATCTTAGCAGGAGTTGATTAAACCAAAAAAAGGTATGAAACTTACTAATTATTAAATTCAGAGGGGAGGTCTAAAGTTTGGCTTATATATATATATATATATATATATATATATATATATATATATATATATACACACACAAGTATAGGATTGGTATATACAGAATAAATTTCCAATAACCAAAAATAATATTCTTAAAAGAGTGTTCAATACAGAGTAGAGCAAATATAATTTATTCGAAAATTATAACATAAATATGTTTTAAAATCACTACAAAAATGGCCATTTTGTTTCAACACTTCTGGTGTCTTATCAAGTGATGGTGTTGAATGTAGAACCGTTCTCAAATTTTACAATCAACACCATCACTTGATAAGACACCAGAAATGTTGAAACAAAATGGCCATTTTTGTAGTGATTTTATAACATGTTTGTTATAATTTTCGAATGAATTTATATACACACATATATTATATATTACTCATACCATCAAAAACAAAGCCAAATAAGAAATTGATATTTTGTTGTGTCTTTACAATTATGAGATATTCATATGTTATTCTTTAAATACATTTTTCATTTATTGCTGTACTCTGCTCATTTCCGTTGGTTGGGTCATGTCCGGATGATAGCAATCAATCCGAAATTGGCAGTTGACATATAAGATCACCTTGTCTCATCAGAGAGGTCAGAATAACAATGAGAAAGTAAAAATAATTAACACCCATTGGAACGGGGTAGTACACGCAGAATCTGTAGCATTGTCTGCCTCTCTCACATTGGACTTTGCAGTGACGAGAAATCGGTGTTCTACTGATTGAAAACGTCTATTTATGCATTGAAATCAAAACCATGGAATATCCATCCGGAATTGAGAGAAAGTGTGTAAGATTTCGTCGGGATAAATCTAAATCGTAAATGTCTTTGGTAACCATACAACAATCGGCAGAGATCAGCTGGGTCGTTTTCACTCGTTCATCAAATTCACTAAATATTACACCTTTTGATTATCATTTATTGAATCTTTATAAAATTCTCTTAAAAACAAATATTTGGAAGAATGTAAAAATCAGAGATTATTTGTGATGCTATCAGCTCCCGAGTAGGCATATTTTCAGAGGACATTATCATTTACACCTGTCTCAATAGTAAACCCGGTAGCGTTGACAGAGTCAATCTGGCTGATGCTCTCGAAAAGGACCTTCAATTAATGGTTACCTGGAGTGGGAAATGGCATGTAAATTTTAATGCCTCCAAAACGAAACTTCTCACATTTATGAGTCAGTTATGTGCTATGTATGATACACGCTTAGGCGATCATGTATCTTTCGATACATGATTGACGAGGCAGATTTTTCCAGCAGTAGGTTGCCATTTCTTTATACGGTAGTCCAATTGTTATCCAAGGCTATAGAACCCGGTTTGCCCTGCTATTTACTCATAGCTGGTGGGGGGGTTGGTTGAAGAGGATTCATACCTTTCCCAAGGGTATTAGCAAATAAGTGAACGTAATAAATTTGACTGGAATTTGAACTGCTCTCCGATTCCTCAATCCAAGCCGCTATCCATTACATCACCGTGCCTCCCCAGACACCACAGAGATAATTCCCTGCCGCACTTTAACATAGTTGATGCTAAACTCCAGGAGAGTGTCTCTCTCCGCTTTCTTGGCCTTACGCTTTCAAATGACGAAGTGGAACAACTACATTGTATTAAGAGCTGCATCTGTTGAAAGGAAAGTTAGCTCACTGAGAAGGTTTTCCTCGTCAGAGTCCATCCTACATATCCACAAATCGAGCATTCGTCTGTGTATTAAGTATTGTTGCCATATCTAGTCTGGCGCCCCTGCTGTTCATCTCGAGGTTCTCGACAAAATCTAAAGAAGGATTATGCAATATAATCGATTCTGATTTGGCATCTCGAGTCAAGTCACATTCTCACAGACGTTATGTGACTGCCCTCTGTCTTTTCTAAAATTATTTCCATGGCTGCTGCTCTAACGAACTTTTTCTCCCTGGTGCCCGGACCACGTGTGTTTAAGCATGCTATTACATTGGCATCTAGGCTCCACCCTTTTACTGTTGAATTAGGTAAATGTAACCGCCACTTCTACAGTTTCTTTCGTCGCATTTACCACCTGTGGAACTCCCTTCCGTTTTATTGTTTCCCTGATAACTACAATCTTCAAAAATTTACATGCAAAGCCAGTCGCCATCTTCTATCTTCCTGAACCCCGTTTATCTTTTATCTTTTCCTCATTCCCCCTATGCACAGTTTTTCTCTCACCTTCACTCTATGTAAACTTCTGCGAACCAGTGGCATTTCCGCATTGCTAAGGGTGAAATGCTTATAAAAAAAACTTTCTGGTCGAATGAAAATATGAAATTTGTTTGAAAATGAAACATTACGAAACAAAACAGTAAATATGCTGTTTAATAAAGTTAATTTTGACAAGAAAGAATAACTAACTTATTACTTATTTAGAAGAACAACTGTTTTAATTTAGCCAATAATTAAAAACAGACGATTTCTCTTTATTGCACGGGATGGAAAATTTGAGCTCAAATAATAAGCATGGAGTTGCCGTGGAGTTTTTTTTTTTTTTTCTTTGAATTTTGATCACTTAGGATTGAACATATAAACAGACATTCAACCGAAAAGAAAAAATAACAAAGGAAATGGCGAAAAAAGTGTCACGCGATTGCATAACACCTCACGTGATTATTATCTGTTGAAACCTTTTCAATGAACATTGTAATTTAGAAAAAAAAACGTGTAGGGAATTTCGATGAATGCATTTCTAGTTTATAAAAGAGAGACAGACAAAGAGGAGGTGGAGGGAGAAAGGAAGAGGCTTAGATAAGAAAAGACTGATCGCTTGTTAAATACATTTAAACGGAGATAGATAGATAGATAGATAGATAGATAGATAGATAGATAGATAGATAGATAGATAATGAACAGATACGACCAATGATAGATCATGAACAGACTGAGATGAACAGATATGAACAAAAACAGATAGATATATAGATAGGAGTAAAGAAAGAGAGAAGTACAGAGAAAGAGAGAGAGAGATAGAGAAATACGAAAAAACTCGAGACAGAGCTAGAGAGGCAGCTATGGACATAGACAGCTAGATAGATAGATGTGAACATAGAAAGAGAGCGAACAAGAGTGAGAGAGAGAGAGATGGATGAAAAATAGACATATAAATAAATATATAGATAGCTATTAAATTAACACACACACACAAACGCAGAGGAACAACGACAATAAAAAAGCCGTTCGGATGTAGGCAAAACTGACGTCGTCCGGAAGCAAACAAGAATGTCAGCTGACGTAAATAGTTGATTCGCCACAGGATTTGATGTCATCTCATGACGTCACCTTGCTCTCTTAAAAAAAAAAGAAACAAAAAAGAAAGAAAAAGAAAAGAAAAAAAAAGAAAAGAAAAAAAAAGAAAAGAAAAAATTCTTAGATGTTCCGGTGTTGCATTGCCTGCCCACATTCAAATTCCTCTTCTGTCTCTGTTTTGAATCTCACAAGCAGTCGACCTAATCAAGACGCGTTCCTTGACAGCTGCGCATGATTTTTCTGCTTCCGGTTCTCTATTGCCAAGTTTGTCGATTTATGGTACACGAGACCGGAATTTCTTGGACTGAAATGTCACCTTAGCGAAGCGACATGCGCAGCCCTTCAAGTATCGAGACAAGCGTTTGCGCAGGCGTTGGTCAACTGAAGTTCCCATGATTTCCACTTTGTATGCCTAACAAAGATTACTGTTACCATTTTGTTTAAACTCAAGTTTTCATTTTCTTAACAATTCTTCTTTTTACACTTTTCATCATCGTCTTCTAACAATAATAATCGTGATAGACAAGATAAACCGAAAACCTTTTGGTTAGGATAGTGGGAAACATCAGCAAATGTCATTAGTCACTCTTCAAGTTACATGTTTTATATATGTTACGGATGGGACTCAATCCACAGCAAAGAAAAATGTGAGAAAGTTTTTAAATATAAAAATATAAAATATTTTTATTTTCGCGTTTGTACAACTAAATTTTTCCCAGTAAGTATGCACGTTAATTTTCTTGCTTTAAAGTTTCTTGTTTGTAGTTGTTTGTAAAGATGAAAACTTCGCGTGTATAAGAAAAAAAGAGAAGCAAGGGAACAAGTGAGACGGAAAGTGTAAATATCACGTAGCTTGGTGAGGAAGACGGGTGAATACCAGGTAGCTTTTTATTGTCAGCGCGAACGCAGCCCATTGGTTGAAAAATGTTAAATATTTATTTTCAAAGGATTAATTTATTAACCGGAAGGATGCACGGAACCTCAGACTCAGAAACTATATTTTGTCATTTGATGATTGACTGTCTTGGTGTTTATTTCTGTCTTTGCTCCATTTATATTTCAGTTCTTGCTTCTGTTGAAAGTTCTCAAGTGCTATGGTTTCTGTTATCTGGTACAGCTCTTTGTGATTCTTTAACACCAGTTAACAAGGTTACAGGAAGTATGGTCGTCGCTGAGGCCTACACGGTTTACTCTCTCAAAGCCATTTTTAACCATCGAACTAAGAAAGCAGTTGTGAGCAGCTTACAGTTTAGAAATTTCTGAATAAGCTTGGCGCCAAGGATGGCATCTATATGAAAGTCCCAATCTGATGAGATTATTTAAGGACATGACTGGAGTTTTTACGTTAATGTTTTGGTTTTATAGCAGTTTGTGGTATTGGGTGAAACTATCTCTTGGGTAGCCTATTCTATATTCCATTTCTTTATGCCTTATACTATATTTGTATAAGCGATTCATACACCTTTAATTTATCTTTCCTATAAAACCTCATGAACTGAATGTTTTACATTTTCTTACGTTCATACACCATCACGCAGAAACCTGCTACTTCGGCCTTGTATTGAGTGAACATTATTAATTAAAAAATCTATCAATCCCAGAATAAGAGAATGTAAAGAGGTGTCGTAAATTAGTCAGGAATCTGGGCTGGAGCAACACAGTCCTCATTTGCCTTTATAGAAATCAAAAGCGACTACGTGGCCTTGTGGGTGATGAATTATTTTCCAACCTACAACCCCTTTACCACAGACGAAACGTTACGAAAATCTCGCTGCTCTATCGTTACTTCAATGGCATGTGTTCTTTTCTCGACTCTTATTTACTCTTTACTTGCAGGATACCATAAAGACATTGTTTCGCATCTAGAGGAATTTTGGGGCTCCAGCGAACCCCATGTCGCATTAAACATCACATAACAATACACGTAATATATATAAATTCCCTAAATTGATAACTATCCGGTAGGATTCGATCCTGCGCCCCTCTTTATAGAGGAAACCGGGCTGTGACGTTCTCTGTGGCAGAGCGATCTAAAGCACGCCTAATCAGACGGAGGTTTCTCCTGTAAAGGGGTAACTCTGGTTGGAATCTCCTTTATTGAGACTGTCGAATGCGCAGGCTAGTAGACGTACATCACACTGTTTAAAATACATAAAGAAAAATAGAAAGTCTACCCAATCTACCCACCTCCAAAAAAACAAAACATCTCAGTCCAAGAAATTCCGATCTCGTGTACCATGGATTGACAAACCTAGCAATAGAGAACCGAAGCAGAAAAATCATTCGCAGCTGTCAAAGTACGTGTCTTGATTATGTCGACTGCTTGTGAGATTCAAAGCAGAGAGAGAAGAGGAATTTGAATGTGGGCAGGCCATTACAGACAATGCAACACCGGAACATCTAAGTATCTTTTCTTTTTTCTTCCTTTTTTTAACAAAACAAGGTGACGTCATGAGATTGTTTGGAATTTAATTTCTACCTTATGTTCAAGAAAACTCCTATTCGTCAGTATTATCACTTTGACTAACTAGTGCCATATCATGCGAGAAGGATATACATCGAACTGACACTTGATCTGACATTTAATTGATCCTCTACCTGTCGTCCTGAACATTGTCTTGCCGCTGAGAATATCAAGAGAGTAGGTTTGGATCCGTGCAAATCCTGATTCAACTAAAGATCTACTCAAATAAAAACTGTCGCTTCGTGAATGGAACCATCACCTCGTTCGGATGGATCGTGTTATATATGCTTGTTCGCCCAAATTCAAGTCCCCCAGAACGACTTAGGGTAAAGGGTTACTGTTAAAATGGTTATGATGAATGAAGCGTATGATATAAATGAAAGAAGTGGAAGGAAGTAAAGATTATGACGATAAGGATAATAGATAATGACTGATTCTTAGCTTGAAGAGATTAGGTTTGTAGTGTTCATCGAAGCACCCACGTAGGAGACAGTTCTTGTGGAAAAGGCTGTCGGAGTGGAATTTCCTTCTTATAATTGGAATACGGAGGAAATGTTTAAATGTAAAATTACATTTTGTGGCATAAGGCCAAAGAGAAAGTGGTTAAACGCTGGTCTTAATATCTTACACCTAGTTAAACTGATTCACGATCCAATCACTAACAATTTGCTCAATCACCACAAGAATTCACCCTTCCACTCAAAATCCAACATTTACCAAAATACTGCATATTCGCAGGAAACCTACTAAAACCCCATGATATAAAATTTTTAAAATTATGCAATTCTATATTTATTATTTTTTCTCGATTTTTTTATAAAAAATATATCCGGAAATGATGGCGGATGAACCCAATAACGAAACATTCAAACAAAAATCAAAACTGTGTTAGTTCGACGCACCCACGCCCACCTAAAGATAAAAACAGTCGTTGTATTCTGCCGATAAGCAGAATCAAGAAGCTAGGGAGATACAAAATTAATTACGGGGTGTATCAAAGGTTGGTCTAGTGAAGATAAAAACAAATGGAGAGATATGGAATCTTGACAATAACAAAAGAAAAGGCCGGGAGCAGAGCGGTACCGACAATCACTCACATTAACTAAGTGAACAAAATAAGACCAGGGATAGAAAATGAGGAAATAAGAGTGATTATATTCCGTGGAAGTAACATGGCGTCTTCTAGTTGTAAATATCTGAACTATTGGAATTAATGAACGGAGCGTTCATCAGAATATTTTCTATGGAAATAGCGATAGGCTCGTAACATGGGGTCTCTGGAAAAGAGTCTGCAGGGGGGGGGATAATGTTTATATCCATAAGGCTGTGAAAACAACAGAGTAGTTCCAGCCCAGATATTAGCAGCATGACTTCATTTTTAGTCTTATCTGACTCATGAAAAGTAAAGCATGTTAGTACTTTTTGGAAGTGATAAAATGGACCGACCACTTTACAAGCATCCTTTGAAATGGATCGTATATATAACCCTCTCCCCCCTTACGCATACTCGCTGACGACGAGTTATCTCGTACTTTGCATTTTTTGATATTTTTCATCTTAAGGCGCTAACAATGAGTTTACGAATGATACTTTTAATGTGAAAAAAGATTTATATAGTTTCAGTTAAAGCAAATCAACTCATTAAAAAAGTTATTGCTTAAGTTGGCTATTATAAAGTCGGCGTATCTGGTCAAATTTCGTACGTGACCTTTGGCAGTCAATGTGTTGATTTTCATTTTACAATGACAAATTGCGGCTCTGCTCTCAAAGGTAAACATATGAAGTTATGAAACTGAAGGGAAGCTCGAGATAATTTAAAGCAATGCCAACAAGAAGTTATGGTTGACATCTCTCTTGAGGAAGAGAAACAAAAAGAAAGTACAAAGAAAAAAAGACAGAGAGAAAAAAACAAACAAACAGAATACGTAGAATATAAAACAAATATCTAGATGTTTGTTATTTATATACAAACTAGTGTCTCCATGCCATCAAAATTGACGGCAAGAACGAATGTATTATAAGTAATATGTATCATATTGTAAGTAATTTTCGTTTAATCCAAGTACAATTTCATAATTTAAAATAGTTCGTTGTTAACGTTAATAATTGAACAGTGTACAGTTTATAAACACCTCAAGAAAGATATCCGGGTTTTATCCTCATAATTGTTACATATTTACAACCAAAATTATGCGTACTGCAAAAGTTCCCAAAACATAATATTTTTTCTGTAAACTTTGGAAGCTCTGAGTAATCCTTGTCAGTACGTAGATTCAATCTGGAATTTCAGAGTCTGCTTATTTTTCATAAGACAATTATTTAATAATGTAATGAACTTGAATAATCAAAATGTTTAAAATGAAAAGTCAGTATAAAATTATTTAAAAGAAATTAGATTCATTTTTGCAAAGTTAAAGAATACAAAAATGTATTAAAATCATTTAGTAATTTTAAAGTATAAAAAGACTGATTTTCGTATAAATTGCAAAACTATAGGGAATCTTATTTTTCCAAAAATTTGTAGAAATTCTCCTACTTGGGGTTTTGGTAAATGTCAATTCGGAGTGTCGGGATTTGATACAATAACATAGAATATTGTTGCAGGATTGCTCGTAATTCAAGCCTTTATGATAATTTCATGATTTTCATCTTATTATAAAACGCAGGTTGTGTGTGTGTGTGTGTGTGTGTGTGTGTGTGTGTGTGTGTGTGTGAGTGTGCCTGTTCGTTTATATATTGGATCGGATTTCCTACATTTTTCAACCGATTTCAACAAAACTTTACAGGACTACGTAAAATTACCCGGCGATGTTTTGTTACCGAGCCACCAAAACAAAGCAAATGGTCCAGTTTCTGATAGCACTAACGCTTGGCTATCTAACAAGTACCAAATTGTTAGCAAGACTGTCAAAGCCGCTTGATCAGGGAACCATAAACGGGGGTACCAAAGGACAGGATTTAGTCCTCTGAATACACATTCACTGTCACAGTATGTACAGTTTTGGTTTGATTCAAATAAAATTTACGAAACACTTGCGGCTTACTATCGCCTTTATGTGTGTCAAATTTCAGAATTTTTCGGCAAAAATAACTGTAGCTGCATGCGGATCAATCTTTTTGTAACTTCCTGACAAACACACAGCTGCGTACAACCGAGTCCGCGTGTCGATACCGAGACTGCTGCAAGCCCATTGGTCGCTTTCACAGTGCTTGACCTTGGGGCCTTTCCAATCATCGCGCAGGATTTCTCACACGTTATAGCACTCGCGTGATCGTGTGTCAGCTTATGTGTAAGTGCGCTCAACGTCAACCACTTCTATTGCGTGACTCGGGCGTGCTTTCACAATTTTGCGTTTATTGTTGCCCGCGGGCACGCACTTGGCTTACTTTATTCGCCTACTTCGGACACCACAAATTGTTGATTACGTGTTCTAGCTGCTTTTTTGTTTTAGAGTTCCAACCCAACCCCACACACGTTAGCCAATTGTACTAAAACCCCATTTCCTTTTGGATTTACCCTTGGTTTACCTTTTTAAATTTCCACTTTTTTTTAGTTTCGAGTTCGCCTTTAGTAACATCTGAACTCATTTTACTGGGTGTTCCCCTTTTTGTGTCTACGTTAGCAGTGCACGTTTTTTCGTTTTGGATTTATCGAAATCTCTTTTTAAGCTTTACCCTCTTTGACGTTTTACTGTTTGGATGTCACCTAAAAGGAGGAAACTTTTGGGACGGCGCACGGCAGCTGCCTCCGCTGCTAGAGCAGCGAGGGCGAGTGAAACCCCTGAACAGACTTCTTTGTGTCTTTTACGGATGGCCTCGAGCTCAGCTGCTCGCTTATCTACGGAAAGCACCGCTGCGCGGACTGAAAGGTTTCCTTCAGCGGCTTCAACCATGTCCGCACTCTACGCCAGGCTTTCAGTTGAAGAACGTTCACTTCAGAATTCACAGGACGCAGTCCGCGTGGCTAGGTTGAGGGCTTCATAGGCTCCAGCACACAAAACCCTTCGTTTGCGGGATGCCACCGCCAAAGCTTGCTTCAGGGGTTTAGAAAGCCCCGAACAAACAACTTCACGTCGTCTTAGGAATACTATGGCTACAGTCGCCTCTAGAGCTTCGGAACAACTCCAAGAAACCGTTCATTGTCGCTTTAGAAGTGCCCTATTCACGACATCTGCCACAGCCTTAGAAAGCCCTGCACAGACCACTGTTCGTCGCGTTATTAATACCCGCTCCACTGCATCTGCTAGAGCCCTAGAAAGCCCTGCACAAACCACTGTTCGTCACGTTGGAAATGCCCGCTCTACTGCATCTGCCAGGGCTGCAGAAAACTCTGAAGTACGCCGTCAACGGCTCGAAACCATTAGCAACTTCGAGCTTTTGCCAAAACATTGATATACCCCCAAGTCCCGTCCTACTACGTGTGGTCAAACAATCGGTGGGTTTGGCGAAAGGCTGGCGACCCTGTCGAGAGTTATCCCGATGTAAGGTCTAACTCTTGCCTTGGACGCGTTTATACTGTGCCCCCCCCCCCCCCCCAGTAAGCAGGAGTGATTTTACCTCCGCCTTCTAATTCATGAAATTGCTGGGTCAACGAGTTTCACAGATATTCGCACTGTCAACGGCATAGAGTACCAGTCTTATAGAGAGACATGCTTCCGTTTGAGATTGCTTGAAGACGACTCCCAATGGGATGCAGCCATGCCGGAGGGTGAACTTCTCAGAAAGCCGTCACGGCTTCGAAGGCTGTTCGCCATTTTCCTTTTGTGATGCGAACTAAGCGATCCTCTGTCGCTCTGGCTAAAGTACAGAGAATCCATGTCAGAGGATGTGCTGTTCTCCGTTCAGCGTAACAGCCCAGGAGTTGAATGCGGTTTCACTGACTTCATATTCAACAGAGCGCTGGTGACCCTAGAAGATGTTTTCGAACTGGGAGGTGCCTCTTTTACTAACTTACTGTTTACCACCACCGCTCAGAGACGGTTTTGACACCGTACCGACTGAGTTATTGCGGGAAACATCCTACTCCATCGAGGGGCTGAACGCATACATTACCGAAAACGAGCCCAAACTTCTACCTGATCAGAGGGTTGCTTTCACTACCATAACAGACAGGGCAAACGGCTCCAGTGGAGGTATATACTTTTTAGATGCGCCCGGAGGAACTGCCAAAACTTGTGTTACTAAACTGGTCCTGGCTGAGGTACGGCGTCGTGGGGAGATCGCAAATGCGGTCGCATTTTCCGGGTTTGCTGCCGGGAGGTAGAACCGCTCATTCGGCTTTTAGGTTGCCGCTTGGTCTATGCCTGTCACAAACTCCTCTCTGCAACATAACAAAGAATTCGCCAGAGGCTGAAGCTCTGCGGAGATGCAAACTTATAGTTTGGGATGAGTGCACGATGGCACACAAGGGCGCCCTTGAGGCACTTGACCGAAGTCTCTGAGACATCCGCGACTCCTCCGACCTCATGGGTGCAGTAACCCTTCTCCTCGCAGGCGACTTTAGGCAGACTACCTGTTATTCCTAAAGGTACACGCGCTGACGCTGACCGCGCCTGCCTGAAGTCGCCTGCACTTTGGCGCCACGTGGAGACTCTTAAACTGAGCACGAACATGCGTGCCTACTTGAATGGGGACTCCAGATCCGTTGACTTCGCACGGGACCTTCTTGCTCTTGGGGAGGGGAAAATGCCATCTGACACACAGGGTTTTGTGCAGATGGATCAGCTTGCCACCACTGTTAAATGACCGGATAAATTGATGAATGCAGTCTACTACAACCTATCCACTAATTTTTCCGATGCCGATTGGCTTGCTGGGAGGGCCATATTGGCACCGAAGAACTGTACAGTTGATTCCATCAACCTTAAACTGTTGGATTGCATTCCCGGGCAATGTCATGTTTATAAGTCCATCGACAGAACTTCCGATCCATTAGCTGAGTATCCCATAGAAGTTTTGAACTCCCTTCAGTTGTCCGGACTCCCACCTCATATTCTTCGGCTCAAAGT